>OX387652.1:10677365-11877365 GCA_947568875.1 Fissipunctia ypsillon | reverse complement strand
TTAAAATAACATGGTAAATCTCTCAATATTGTGCGTGCAAACTTACATTTGCAGTTTGAATGTATGGGAGAGCATGTGTTTCAACTACAATGTTAAGTTTGTCCTTGGCATAAGTAATTCCGTCTCTTCTTTCATCATCCCAACTACGGAACCCTTCTTTGTGTGTGGTCCGACACGTACTTGGCCAGTTTTTTTATTTTAATTTTCGCTTTTCTGTTTCTTTTTCCGTCGGGTTAATTTTTTGATACTTAAAGATTTTTTTATATAATAGAATTGATGCATCAACACCTTGAAGTTCAAATACTACCTAGTATTAGGTACGCCGCGTGCTTTCTATGTGTCAAACTAGCCGAATCGCAGTTATTAGTTGAATAGGTACCTTGTTCTAGAATCTTGTCAAACACTTTCATACACGTGTCTTCGTCACGAGCTTCGTACCCTTGCAGCTTCAGTTCTGCATTGTTGCTTTTCACGCAGTCCATCAAATTTCCCTCGTTGCTGGGCGGACCACAAAGGGCCACGGCTATCTTTTGTAGAAGAAATCTTCTGTCTTTTTTCTGGTACCTGCAAAATATTCATTGAAATAACCCAAACCATTAAAATGACCTTGCGCGAAAACTCTAAAACGTCCTGATCCACTGGAGTGGCTTTGAAACTAAATTGTATGTTATTTAGAATATTATATTCGTTCAAACTAACGGTCAACGCGTATAGACCAGCAAAATGCTCGGGCAGATTTTAAATGATATTAAAATGAACCGAATTGTTACTAAAATAAGGCTCAAAATAGCCCGTGCAGTGAAATTTTTAGTAGCGAGCTCAAAATTTCACTGCAAGGAACAAGCTCGAACATTTTGCTGCTTTGTCTGCGCTGACCCTAATTGGTAGGTCTAGAGTAGCGCAGCGGTATATTTTAAGGTTCCGTTTGTCCAAATGAAAAACGGAACCCTTATAGGATCAATCTTGTGTCTGTCGAATCTGTCTGTTTGTCTGTCTGTCTCAGTCAATTTGCTCTGAATTTAATTGGACCGACTATGTTGAAATTTGGTACACATATCAATTTTTGTGAGCCAAACATGGACGTGTTACGTAAATAATTGAATTTTAAATATGGGTTTACATTCAGACATCTGGTCATACACGCACACCGGTTGCGAGTACTACGCACCTGACCTTTCTGAAGAACATCACCAATAAGATCACTATATGTCTTCCTAGGGCGTCCCCTCCCGGCGTTTCCACTCACATCTGCCGTGTAAATACCTTTTGTTAGTCGACTTTCATTCATCCGCTCAACATGACCAAACCATCTAAGCATACTCTTTTCCATTTTTGTTACTACATCTTCTTTTAAACCACACCGTTGCCTTATCACATCATTCCTCAGTCTATCATTTATAGTCACACCACACATGCTTCGCAAGGAACGCATTTCCACAGCATTTATTCTACTTTCATGCTTCTTTTGCCACACCCAACATTCACTTCCATACATAAGCGTAGGCACCAGCACACCATTGTGAACAGCTATTCGGGCCTTTTTGGATATTAACTGGTTGGTCACAACCGCATGTATAGCACCATTCACTTTATTTCTCGCATTTACTCTCCTTTCCGCATCTTCATCTATCTTTCCATCCCTTGTAAACAGACTCCCCAAATATACAAACTCACTTACTTGCTCTACACTTTTATCATTTATTTTCACATCACACATCGATACGTCCTCTTTTCTTTCAAACACCATAACTTCGTCTTATTCACATTTATATTCAACCCTTTCATCTTATATGCTTCATCCATGACAGTCACCATGTCTTGCAATTGTTCTGCTGACGATGCAAGTAGAACTTGATCATCTGCATAGAGAAGGCATTTGACAAGAAAATCATTCATCCTCAATCCGCACTCACCCTCTTTCAAATTTGTCAGACAACTATCCATGTACAAGTTGAACAGCCATGGTGACGCTACACAACCCTGTCTGACACCCTCGAGGTGCAGAACCGGTACGTGTATGCCCCATTTTTCCTAACACAAGCACTGGAATCCTTGTATAAAGATTTCAGTGTCCGTACCAAGCGCCAGTCCACACCGTACACCGACAGTGGCGACCACAGTTCCCCCCTCCACAAACGTATATTTTTATAATTTTAAGATAAATAGTTTTAAAGTTATTTAAACAAAATAGATTAAAATTGACCATTCCCCCCTTATCTCTGAAACTACTGAGCCTAAAATTAAAAAAAAATATAGAAAATAGTTCTAAGTACTTATAGATTACAGGAAAACCTATAAGAAGTCTATGGTCTTAAAACAACATGGTAAATCTTCCAATATTGTGCGTACAAACTTACATTTGCAGTTAGAATTTACGGAATAACATGTTTTTCAACTATAATTTTAACTTTGTTCTTGCGATTAATTCATCCCAACTACGGAACCCTTCATTGCGAGTGGTACGACACGCACTTGGCCAGTTTTTTTTTTAATATCGCAGCATTTTGCTAAGATATAACAGTTTTTATTCTCGCACATCTCTTTTTCTCAATTATTTCGTTAGTTTAATGTTCCACTTTTTATTGTTTGTATTTCTATTTAAGCACAGTTTCAAAGCCGGGCCGGGAATTGCGCATTCTCTGATCTGCTCTGGTAGAATTTGTAAAACCTACCAAAAATACAGAATAAACCTCATCGCGCTCTATTACGTATATGTATAGGACTCAAACGTACCTAACTAGCGATATGTGGGTGTACTATGTATGTATATACACCTCTGCCCAACCCTTCGGGCATACAGGCGTGATGTTCTGTGAAATAGCCATGACTGGGCAGTTCGGCCAGAAAACGCGGACGATAACAAAAACAATTTTACATAAAAACTATAAAAAATAGCTGTCTGCAGTTTAAATCCTCCGCCTTCGTCAATTTATAAGTCTATAGGAACTACGTCGTATCAGTGCCAATACTATATTTATTCTATAAAGGATTCACCTCTCGTACGATAGTACGACCCAGCGTTTCATATGAATGTGAACCATATTGTTATGCATATAATGTTCGCGAATGTGAGCAAGCGTTTATTGTTCACATAATTACATGAAAATCATATAACGAATAGGAAATATTGTACAGATTACGAAACAGTTAGTTTTATATGGGTTTCATTTTCATAGTAAAATAGCGAGAAATCGGGGTTTAAACGCAAATGCTCCGAAAAGGGGTGAGGCCGCGTCAAAACCGTTGGCAGACTTGCCAATTTTGATGTTTGACAGCATTCCAGTTGAAGGGTTATGTAGCTACTTAACCGATTCGTTGCGGATGGCACGTTTCAGTGCCATCACTTTTTTTTGCGTGAGGCGTTAGGCACGGATGTGTGTCATTTTAAAATCGATGGTAACTCCTTCAATTAAGTTAAGGAAGTTTTTACTCAGAACCAAACTATCTTCATTTTTCACGTATATTAAGCTCGTAGCCTTCGTTTCTGGATATTGTAAGATTTTTTTTTAAACAGGAGTAACCAACCTTTTTGAAAGTTGAAAGTCGATTCGTTGCAGATGGCAAGTTTCAGTGCCATCACTTTCTTTTGCGTGTGGCGTTAGGCACGGATGTGTGTCATTTTAAATCGATGGTAAGGAACTCCTTCGATTAAGTTATGGTTTTTACCCAGAACCAAATTATCTTAATTTTTCACGTATATTCAGCTCGTTTCTAGATATTGTAAGATTTTTTTTCTCTTCAATCTTCGAATCTTAAGTTGACCCACTTCCCGGTCTTCGATTAGGATGTTTTGCACACGCTCTGAGTTCTGATGACAATACATGACTAGCTAAGAAACGTCATTATAAATCCAATATGGCGGCTTCCCCAAGATGGCGGACTGGCTGTTTGAAATCCACCTTCATGATATGGGTATCAAATGAAAGGGTTTGCTGTCAGAAATACGAAAAAAAATATTCACGGGACTTAAATCTAATATTTTTAGACCTCAATAATCAATCAAATCATTAGAAAATGCGAAAAGGTTTAGCACAACTGTAATAAAAAAGTCACTTACCCTCCATTTCCAGAAATACACTTATTTTGCCACTTTTAACCACTTATAACAATGTGCCTGGCCGTTCACGTTAGATTTCGAATGTAAACTAAAAGTATTCAAGCTTTGAACATGTAAAAAATGGTCAAAATACTGTTTTCTTTCCCGCATGGCTGAAGGCACAGATGCGTGTCATCTAATCGTATGGCGTTGGGCACTGAACAGTGTCACGTTATTTTTGTTCGACGCCACAGTTAGAAGTTAGCGAAATTAGACATCGCAACGAATCGGTTAATAATGTTATAAAATTATAGTTCACATGCGCATGAGACGCTTTCTTTATTTACGAAAGTAAAGTCGATGTGCGATCAGTGGATCTTCTTGCCCTAGTAGACAGTGCAGTAACAGTTTTTGTTTTGTGTTTGCACTATGCCTGTCGCAAACTGGGGCAGCCAGATTATGTACAGTATTTACAGATTACAGATTATAAAATAGGTAAGTACCTAAATAACTACCTACTAAACTAAGTAGAGGTAGGTACATATTATTATTACTCTGCAATTTGTTATCTGTAAAGTAATATGATAACGTTTCAAAGTAATGAAATTACCTAGTGGCGTAACAGATAGCTGCTCTGCCAAGTACCTACTTACCGGATATCCGGCCATCCTATAAATAAACCTAATATCCGGCCACCTAGCGGGCAGTCTTATCGGTAGCGGGTCCGTAGGAGGCGCGATTTTCAAAAAAAAAATAGTGAAATAAATAAGGGTAAGTTGGATAAGTACTTACAATTCCCAATCAGCATCGCCAATTGTTTCATAATACTCCTGTTGTATCTCAACCGCGGTCATGTCAAGACGTTTGTTTGGGTCTTCCATCTTGATTATCTACAACAAAAAAACAATGAAAAATCATTGAAATTAAAACGTAAAATTACACTTTTATCTTTCTATTCCTACCTATAAAACTTGTCCTTAGAAATAAATATATTATTATGGTAAAGACAAATTCTAAACGAGTAACAAACAATGACAATTTTACTACTTAGACACGCTGATTTTTATTGGCTTGGGAGCTGCCATAATAGTATTGTACTCATCATTATGAACAACTTTTACTATGGGACTAAAATCTGAAATTGCGGAAAAAAAATTAGTTGTTTCCTACATGTTTGCATAACTCGTCAAAATGTAGGGAACAACCGTTTTTTTTTTCGCGATTTCAGGTTTGGTCCCATAGTAAGTAAAAGTTCTTCATAATGCACAACACTATCCTGGCAGCTTCCTGGCCAATAAAAAAGCAGCGTGCATAATTCCTAATCCCTATTACAATGCAAAACATTTTATCACAAACATTTTTTCCTATCAGCTTGCATTCTAAAACATTCAGCAGCTAAAATTAGCCCAAGCTAGAACAGAAACGGCGCAGGCGCTGCCGTCGCCGGTCGGATACGACTCAGAAAGTGAAACTGAAAATTAGCATACATTAATTTTCATTAAATGTGATTATGATCGGCAGATAAATTTGCTCCCTTAGGACAGATCAGGAGCGTGTTAGTTTTATAAACAAAGCAGAGTATAAACTAGAAGGAACAAAAACGAACGAAAACCATAATTGACCGAAAAAAATACCACATAATCATTCACAAAGCGTTTTCACTCAATGGGCTATGTTAGCACATGATTCGCATCAACCCATCACAATGCATATAGAACAAAACTTCTGTGGCTTTAACATAGTTTTATGTATCACACAGCTATAAAACAATTAAATATAAATTGATATTAATCAAAGAATACATACCTTGTAATCAATTTAAAGAAAATACACTGCAGTAACACACAACCAGTCATCCAAACGCATCACTGCAGAATGTAAATTGCAATGCAATTACCTACGCTTCGTCGGTCTTGAACGGTATGCCCCTTTCAATCGCACACTGAGACTATGCAAAAAGAAAATCACCGACCATAGACAAATTTCGCGATTGTAGGGTTGCCAGGATTCACAGAAAACTTTGTTGGTCCATTTTGCTTGTTGATGTAGAATTGTAGATCATAAAATAATGATAATAACTCTATGGCATGTACACAGTGCACATTAAGCTCTGGCCAAACTAAGCGAGCGTGCGAGCGGAATGCAGAACGCGATTGCGCGTCGATTGTTTTAATTACTGGCAAGTCATGCGACTATTCGCGCCAGTTTGAACCATACAAGTTAGGTGATACAATCGGTGCTAGCGAATTTCGCCCAGTATCTCGCTCATTCGCTTCAATTTTGCCAGCAGCGCTCGTATTTAAGGAGGTTAAAGAACGGCATAACTAGCCCTTGCCATTACTGACACTGATATTCATTTTTTACTTAGTTTTTTTTTTTATAGCGGTCGACTGCATTCTTTTGAATCTTTTTATTTTTAACCATTTAGAACGGCATTTAATCGAACCTCAAATAAATCCCATTTTGCTTTGCTAAAAATATTAACACTAATATAATGAATGCGCCTCTTCTTGTGAACCTTGGTCACAGTTCTAACCAAACCCAACCCATTTGGTTGGGGTGCCCTAGCTCAGTTACTGCCACCTATTCGGCTCGGATGTGGTTGGTCTAGCTTGCTACATATTAGTAATCTGTGGGTTGGCCGCAGTTCTAACCTAACCAAACCCGTTTGGTCGGGGTTTCCTAGGTTAGTTACTGCGACCAACTGTGAGAAAAGGCCAGAAATTTAAAAAGAGGATTATTTATTTAAAAAAGAGTGCATCATTAAAAGCCCAAAAAGTTTTAGTATTCGTGCCAAGTTTTTAGTTTATAACACCAATGACGAAAAATTACAAAATTTTCGCAGCTAGCATCTTGGATTTACATTTTGACGTCACTATCGGCTTTAGCACCCTCGAAAGCTATGAAAACGACACCCATGACGAAATTTTTTAAAATTTTCGCAGTTACAATCTTGGATTTACATTTTTTACATTAGGTGGCATAGTGGCTAAGTGATATAATTCATGAAGGTTTTCTGTAATTGGTAATTGTAATTGGCTCTAATATGATGATGATTTTTGAAGATGTCGGAACAAATTATGCCGACTGGGAGCTTTACTGGCGTGCGCCGCGTAAACCAATAGAGTTATATTTCATACATCTCATTTGGCTTACACTGCATATCGAGGAGTCTCCATTTAAGCATAAAAAATGCCTGTAGTTGAAGGCTCCGCTCTTCCCTTACATTATAAACGTACGAGCTAAACAGGTATAAAAAAAGAAAAGCAGTGAGGAAAAACTAAAAATACAAATACAATCACTTTTACGAGTATGAGTGTGTACGTGCGTGTTGGGGTGTGTGTGTGTGTGTGTGTGTATGTGTGTGGGGGTGTATATGTGTGTGTGTGTGAGAGAGATTTCGAGTGTACATAAGTGGCTAAATAAGCGATAAAGCGAATAGGATCACCAATAATATTTATTGTTAAGTCACACGTTGCAAAAGTAACTCTGTGTCATTATAATTTAAACTGTGAAGCCATATTTTTAACGTCTTTTTACATTCATAACTTTTTTTATCATAAATATATATTAGTTTATTTATTTTATTGTATAAAAAAGCTGAACGTTTCTTATATTGTCTACTGGCAAATTCTTTCCTAGTTGTAGGAACGTTATATGAAAACAATGTATTACATAATTAATATATCGTTTACCAGCACACTAATTGCGTAACACATTATCAATCGTAATTTGAATCATTTTGAAGCAAATTGCTAATCCATTGCTTCATAAGCTCAAAAAATTTGCCTGCTCAAGACACAAATATCGCAATGAATGTTGTTGAACTGTCAAACTGAAACCGATTCCTATTGATAATGTGTTACGCAATTGCCCCGCTAGATTAACACATAGGGTTGGTACTTTTAATCCCGGTAGTACGTTCCCGTGGGATATTTAACGACATCCATGCAGGCGAAGCCGCGTGCATAAGCTAGTGTACAAGAAAAACTGTGTATCAGAAGTGAAAATATTGAATGAATAAAAAGTAATAATTTTTCTAGAAGGTATACTAGTTATGTAATAGAAAATAAATAATTATATTATCTATGTCCAATGATGAAATCATGCCGATGATAGAGCCATCACTTGAATCGAGGTCAAATCAATTACACGGATGAGAGATAAGATAGTTTATTGTTTTATATAACAATATTTAATATATAAACATAGTTCAATATGCAGCTTACTCTAATAACTGGTTAAAATCTACTCTGCGTGTACTCGTACATATTATTTTCTACATTTTTAATCATGAGATTTTACACAATCTAAAAGGCACTATATTTTGTGCAATATTAATTATTACAATAATCTATGAATAAGCAATCAGTGGTGTGTTATCACAGTGCATAATCTATCACATGTTAATTACAAAAATCTTCTCTTATTTAAATTGGAACAGCAATTTGATAAAAACAGTTTTACAAAAGAAGCCTTATTCTCTTAGTTTTTACTAAATATTTGGACATGTTTTGATATGTATTATTTTTTAAATTCAGAGACTACCATTTAACATTTTGCGGGACACTAAACGCCTGGAACTTAATAACAATAAACCTTCTATTGTTCGAGACATCGTTCAGTGTCCTTCAATCGATTAATTACTTACTTCAGAGGAGTCTTAGGAATCCTAATCGAATCGTTATAGAAATAAGAGTGCTGAAACTGGGATCACTTAGTATTTATGACAACATTACAGTTAGCACAGTATATTAAAAGACAAATGTTATTTGTACTTACAGTATTAATTTTTCGAAATATAATTATATTCAGTCCAATGCAATAATTTTCCTTAAGATAGTGCCCTTTGGCGAGTGTTTATAACAATAAATATGAGTCAAATGGAAGCTATCGAAGTATCGAATAATAGCAAGTAGACCTGCATCACAGCGGTTTACCAAGCATCTTGTATTTATACTATATTTACCTAATTAGTCATTGTTTCTAACGTCACCGAGCTAGTGCTAGGAATATTTCTAAAAAAATCTTTTCTTTGATAAATATGGGTCTCAAAATATGAAATTTTTAAGCATACCTAATGCCTCTACAAGTTTCACATACAAATGACTTCTTGTTTGGGAACTCAAGGCTCCTACGATCCATTTCGCCGTCGACCCAGCCGAGCAAACGATTTTTTAAATATAATATCGTTTCTTGACGAACAACACCTTCTTGGAAGAACTCTTTTAGCACTATCGTGATGCCATTGTCGTTCTCTCTACTGGCATCGCCAAGCGGCCTCTCGTGTTTCATATAATTGAAAACAAACTTTACTATTTGGACGATCAGATCTTCTTCAGGGTTCAGCAGCCTGAGTCTAGCGATGTCTTCAGGGACTAATTTAGACAACACGTTGAAGGATATTGTCATCAAGTTGGCATAAACATCTTGACTTAAATTTTCTAGCATGAGGGCCACATTTTCCGCGCCAGACGCGCTGACTCGAACAAGTAAGGAGCCGATTCTTAGTATTTCTCCCGGATGAATGCCGACCAACGTATTATTTTCTTCCTCGCCGTCGATATAGCCGGCGACTGCATTCGTGGAGGGTGCTACCCGTGTTGGCACGTTGTTGCTATTAACTGAAGCAGGGCCAAGATTACTGAACAGTTGTGCTCTGCCTTCCTTTCCGAGGTTATACAGCTCTGCTGGGTTGAACTTGTGTTGAGAGTTCAAGTTGACTTGTCCGTCAGAAGTCATGGATATTCTGAGCTTGTGTTGGTTGAGGTCTTTGTTAATTCGGAGTACGTCGGCGAAGTATTGGTCTTTATCGAAGATGGTCTGTATGCCTCTGATGACTTCAGTGTTGCCCTGTACTGCGCCTTGTACCCTCCTTGATTCAGCGCTGATTTTGTCGAACATTTTCCTAGAAAAGAAAAAAAAACAATATAAATGATTTTCTGGTGCATCATAGAGTGCGTATGTATCACAATGGTTTTACTACAATAATAATGTCTTAAAACAAAAAACTTTTAATTACTGACCTGTGTCTATTACTCCTAAGTGTGGAGCGATACTCGTTGATAGCTTTGGCCTGAGCGTCTTCAATAATACTCTGCGCAGTCCGGTTGGACACCACAGCATGACAGAAGAACAAAGTTGCCGAAGCGAATTGGAACAGCTCTAACTTCGTTGGTTTCTCTCCGTGCTTGCGATACTAAAAAGAAAGATATATTGTTAAAACGAGGATCTGAAATATCTGTCGCATACTGTAGCTAGGAAAATACAAGATTAATTGTAGCCATAAAATATACGTCACAAAAAATCGGTCGCGGTATGAACTATCACTGAAATAATACACCCCAAAAATAAATTGTACTGATGCGACAGAAATACTTTTAAGAACCTATCTCAGGCAGTGGGCACCCTGCTTTTATAAAAAAACAAAGGAAGTGTGGTTTACCACAACGGAGTTTAAAATGGACTACGATATGACGATACATGAGGGTCGAAAGCACCGTAGACAGCACTACTCCTACTGGCTTCCTTTCGGAGGTTCGCATCAGTAACCGTACCGTTATTGGAAAATGGCACAGTCAATAGTGTCTACTATTGCCAAAAAAGTTAAAAAACCGGCTTCACTTCGGCTTCTCTATTAATTTGATTAGTCTCTTCTATTGATTTGACAATTTATACTAGAACTTTATTACCTATTGACTTATCTCGGGACCCTGGGGTCCCAGACCTTTGCAAGGCATACGGGGGACCGAAGCCAACTCGCAGAGGCCCCTTAGACAATTTTAAATGATGAGGAGGCACCAACCGACGATTATCCCTGTATGCAATATGCAAGTGCACCCAAGGACAATCCCCGGTTGGTGCAGGACTACTGCAGAACGTGGAAACAAAACATATTGGGCTACGGTTTAGGGTGGCTGTGGACTGGTTATCTAGAACTATGTAAAGACTATGGCTCCTGCCTGAGCAGTGTTTTATATACAAGTTTTATATACAGTGTTTTATATAAAATAGCAGAGGGTGACGTGCACAATCAATAATATGGGCCCCCGAAAACAGTCGCTAGCACATAGTGTCGTAGCGACAAGGGGGCAACATGTCCTGAGGTGCTTATGAGGAGTGGAGAGGTATTCCACGGCTATCAGGACAATCCTGAAAGTACGGTCAAGATCCCTACTAGCATCTTACTGAATACTTCCTTCCTCCGAGCACGTTTGCTCTTGCGAATCTTCACTAAAGCCGGTCAGTAAAGGCAAGAAAGAGGTGGGAGCTCTGTTCCTCGTCAGTGTTCAACTGGCCAATAAAGGCAAGTCAGAGGTGAGGAGCAAGACTTCTCCCGGAAGATAGGATCCGTGGGGTCGCTACTGCCCAACAGCTCGCCACATGCTGCCCTGCGGGTTCATGTATCTCTCTTGGTCTGGCTCCTCACCCTAGGCCTGTTTCGACAAACTACCCGCAATACTAGAACTTATTATTATTTTATTTTACTGGGTTTTTTTTTTGTGTCGACAATTTGAATTTGAATTATTTAATAATGTGTGATAATTGTTTGATAATTTATTATAATCAGCATGTTTGTACCAAGATAATTTGTACGCAGAGGACGGATAGACATAGTGTTCTTTAATAATTACAACATCTGTACATGACCTACCTATGTTCAACAAATAAAAAAATATTTGTGTTTGTATTCTCTCGTACAAAAATTGACACTTCGCCGCTGCGATACGTACCTTCAGTATAATATGAAGCAAGCTGTTGACGACGCCCGCTCCTCCGGTGACCATGTTTGCGTGACGCAACACCTCCACGGACACTGCCAGCGCCTGTCCTGTCTACAATAATAAACTTGTTTATTAACGAACTAGCGAACCGCCCCTGGGGCCGTATTATGAAGTATTAATGCCATCATGACTCCAGTCCGAGAAAGGGATAGTGTAATCGGTCATGTATAGCTAGGTCTCTCTCGCGCACTAGAATCATGATGGCATTAAAACATCATAATATGGCCCCTATTTCGTACGGCTTTTACGACTTGACAACATATCGAAATTTCTTTATTATACGTAACTTTTATATTAATGTATTATAGGTACACGTTGACCATCAATTTCTGTGATAAATTCTCTAAATGATGGTGATAACCGCATCAAAATCCGTTGCGTTTAGTTTAGAAGAACAACGCGGTCACACAGACGGACACAAAAAGTGATTTTTATTTGTAACTAGCTTTTGCCCACGACTTCATTCGCGTGAAAGTCGTGAGACACCACAATATACTAAAATAACAGCCACTTTTTTATAAAACTTCCCTGTGTGTATGTAAGTTTGTAGTTTTGGTCTCGGCAGTCAAAATATGAAGAGAGTCAGAACTGGTGACACGGGAGTAAGCGCCCTACAGTTGTCCGTGTGAGAAGCAGATTGTCCTGGGGTCGACACCCGCAGCCTTCAGTAGCAATTTCCTATTGCTTGCAAAGTTTTTAGTGAATTAATGAACGCCCGCGTTCCTGCATATATTACATAATGAAACTATACTGATACACTGACTGATGCATTCTTACGTACAGCTATCACTAAAATAATATAACAGTAGATTGTAAACACACAGGATTTCTAATTAATAGCCAAGTGGCTACAATCTACTGTTATATTATTTTAGTGTAATCGATCATGTGGAACCATAGATATTTATTTTTATTATAACCAAAGATCACAGAAGCGGCCTAAACTTTATGTACCTATGTTAAAAAAAGAAGCACACAAAATATCAATTGTTGGGAATCGAGCTTAGGTTTGTAAATCAGACGTCGTGCTTTGTTGAAAGCGGACTAAAATAGCCGTTCTTAAATTATTCAATGGTTGATCGCTTAGCTCCTTAAAGGTATAGCGGGATGATAATCATTTAAAAGGTTAAATCTGTAAGTATCTGCTATACTCGTTCCCTATTCAGCATAGTAAAGTAATGGAATAATTCGACTGTTGCCATACACTGGTATATTGTGTTCTCTCTCATCTTAGTCTCCTTGCCCACGAAATGTATGGGTAGTATTTTTTGCGATTTCCGACTTTTCTAGTACTCAAACCTCAGTTGGTCCAATAGAGTTTTTTGATCTTAAGAAACAAGATCGATTGGCATTAAAAAAAGTTTTTGTGAAATTGTCAATTTTCTTGCTGACTGTACTTACCTACTTTTTTTTCAAAAATGTGAATGCAGATCAAAATGTTTCAAAAAGTTAATGACAGTCTGCCATACACTGGTATATTGTGTTCTCTCTCATCTTAGTTTCCTTTCCCACGAAATGTATGGGTAGTTTTTTTTTCGATTTCCGACTTTTCTAGTACTCAAACCTCAGTTGGTCCAATAGAGTTTTTTGATCTTAAGCAATAGGAACGATTGGCATCAAAAAAAGTTTTTGTGAAATTGCCAATTTTCTTGCTGACTGTACTTACCTACTTTTTTTCAAAAATGTGAATGCAGATCAAAATGTTGCAAAAAGTTAATGACAGTCTCCTGTTGTACCATATAATTTGGCAATAGACTAGGATGACTTTAAGATAGGTAGACTTTAGAAGAGTGGTTGTTCCGTAGGGAAGCCGATAGGAATCGGGTTGTGTGAAGGCTACGCCCCTGCTGCTTAGTTCCATAAAGGTATAGCGTGACGATAATTATTTATAAGGTTAAATCTGTAACTATCTGCAAAATTCGAACCTTTTAGCCCATAGCAAATAGCGTGATAATTTACAGCCTACTGAACAGACTTATCTATCCAGTAGTATTTGCGTGATGGTTGAACATACATTCAGAAAACAGATAGACAGAGGCCAACAGACGAAAAATGAAAAATCTAAAAACTATATTTTTGGTCTCAGTATCGTTCCCAGACCTTACCGTTCGGTTTTGTTACCTCGTAGCAATAACTTTTTTAACCGACCTCAAAAAAGGAGGAGGTATGTTCGACTGTATGTATTTTTGATTTCGAAAATATTTAATGTACAGTTTTGACTTTCCTACGATATTATTATATCGTTAGATTCAGTGCATGGACTTTCTGTAAGTATATTTTATATATAGCAAGGGTAATTTACGTAAATTCTACTCGATTAAAAAGCTTCAGGAAAAAGAAGTTTTTTTTTGCCAAAAAGTAGAGTACAGTATGAGCGCTGTAGGGCCTATGTACACCTAGCGTAGACATTGCTCAAACGTATACGCTGCGTCAGAGCTACGATAGTTTCTATATAATCATATTATTATCCACGCGACGCTAGCGCAGCGTCTATTCTACATCAACGCGGGGTCACCGAACGCCAGACGCGAACCTCCGAGGCTGTTTCAAGTAAAAAGGCTGAAACTTTTTGCAGGATCGTGGAAGGCGCACAAGTTCCCATGATCCCCGGTCCAAGTGTGGGAAGGAAACACCGGGGTGGTTTTTAGTCAGTAGAGAGTCTGACAGACCTAGGACATTCATGAGGATTTTTCACAACGTAACAGAAAAAAAAGGATGGTTAGTCGTACTTTGGTCATGTTGGTGCCAGCGGCGGCGGAGCGCGACAGCAGCGAGCTGGCGGCGCCGGCGGCCAGCCCCACGCTCGAGGCAGCGATGTTGAGCCAACTGCCGCGGGCTTCGGCATCCGTTGGGCTAATACTCTGCAATTAAGAAAAAGCGTTATTAGAGAGTACTTTTAATTGGGTTTTTCTATCAGGAATTTCTCAGTAGCAGCCCGGGTAGACCCCGGTTGATGGCAATAGGCTCGTCCTCATTACATGGGACTTCAAACATAACTAGCCAAATGTGGGTGTCCTATAGGTATACCTCTTAAACTCAAACTCAGCATTTATTTCAATTAAACCATTGACAGACACTTTTGATTGTCAAGAAGTCAGTCGGAATTATGAACCCAATTGCCCATTCCAAAGAGTAGTAGGTGCCTGTAGGAAAAGAAGTGCACGTGCAAGCGTCCAGAGTACAGCAAAAAGATACAAAAAAAAAAACAATTAAAAAAATTAATTATTGAAGTAAGCTGTGGCAGATAAGAGATGACTAGTCCCAAGTGACGGCGCCCGTTCACGAACATGACGCATGAATCAGCACCATTCAGCTCAACCATTTTGAAGGGAACTAAATGATCCAACACACGTCGCGCCACCATCAGAGAGACATTTCAGTGAGTATTTACAGAATTATAATCATTCAAGTCATAAATACAACTCTCAAGATCAAGTAATTCTACTGAATGACTATTTCATGAAATCTTAACATTTCAGGATTATACTTATTACTGATTCTAATATTATATTTCTGTAAATACACATTTGTTACGGTCGCGTAACATACATTGATCAACATACACCCAGACACTGCGCTGCAAATTGCAAAAATCGTAAGAAAATTTGAATTTCGCGGCTACCTTAGTGCTTCCCCCTTAAACTCTATAGGCCTTTTTACAAAAGAAATCTGTTTAGAACACAGTTTAAATCATCGAGCCATTTATGAATTTCGAACTTTATTCCAACAAAGTTAAAGTGGGCCAAAAAAACCTGGTTTAAGCTTAGAACTCGTTTTGTAATGAGACGGTATGTGCCATAACAACGGTAAACATTAATAGCACTGTCAACTAACTTGTTCATGAACGCTTCTATCGTGCAAATGGAGCGAGGATCGTACGAGGCCGTACACGCCGGTGGCCACAGTAGCGGCGGCCGCGCCGGCCAGCACGACCGGCGCTACGGGCGTGAACGCCGCCACGCCGATTACACCGATGGCGCCTATTGACGCTATTGTAGTCGCGGAGTCCACAGAACTGAGCACTCGCGCCTTTATGCCCAACGTCGGTGATGGCGCTACCGTCAGTTTTACAGCAAAAGATTCTTCGCCCTGTAATAATAAATAAATTAATACAAATTATGTATTAGTAAAATTTACTTTTACTTTTTTATGTTCAAATATGCTTTGTGTGGCAAGAGCAGCAGTGAGACAAAAATTGTAAAAAAAAAAATATTTTATTGATATGTTTCTTTGCAAGATTAGGCCCACAAAAGCAGATGCAAACAATATTAGGTTTGATTCCAAGCTAAACTACGAGGAAATTCATAAATACAAAAATGCAGTTGACCACTTTTATCTAATGCTAATTAGGTATGGCCCATCACAAAAATCTTAGTTACCTCAAGAAGAGTTCCAGTGTATTCTCCGTTTTCAGGAGCAATGATAACACATTTTGGCAGAGTATTGTCTATCAAATACGAATCCCAGTTTTGATAAACGCGTGCATTTTCATCAATGTAAACGCGGCAGGATTTCACTAAAATAAAAATATAACAATCAAATACTTACATGAAAACAAAAGCCTGGCTTCCAAGAAAAAATAAATAAAGAATTAGCATTTAGGCACTATTTTTTTATCACCTTTTTGCCTCCACAGCAAAAAACAGTACAATAAAATTAAAAGAAGTAAACGTACTGCCAACTGTAGTAGGTATACACCTCCTAACTCTGAATACTGCAGTACACCACATGTCACTGTCCGTTCTTTCGTGAAGGTCTAACCAGTAGTTTGATGGCTGCATCTGATAGAATTTCAGCGGTTTCGGTTTAGCGCAGACAATAAGAAGTACTGACATTACTATGTCGTCATCATTGTGAGAAAATTTACCTGGAAAAAATTTGTGAAGTTAATTTTGTTTTCATACTTCAACTGCCACACGTCAGATCCAGGAGGAGATGGCAGGATAAACTCCACTTTTTTCTTAAAGATTGGCCACATACTGCATTAGATAGGGATAAGGGGAAGAAGGGAAGGGAGGCCTTTGCCCTGGAGTGGGACACAAATGGCTGATAATATACATCCTTATTTCTAAAAATCTCGCTAATCACTGCACTTAGCCACTGTTGAGTTTACTCGTGATTTAGCATTTTATCAATAATTAACTTTTCTTCATTTATAAACATTAAAGGATTAAAGGACGAACCCTTAGCAGAGCAGGTGATTAGTTGCCAAACAATATAGAGACGAACTTATGCCGGTGGCACAGATTATAATCAAAATAGTATAATAATAATATTTACTTCAACCACTCTGTATTCTCAGCACAGCCCACTTAAGAAGCTTTAAATTCTAGCAATACCAATCGAAGGGTATAATATATTAAAATGCAAGATACTTACTTTGTTCACATAATTTTTCATAAACTCTCATGACTTGTTCCTTCTGTCTGGTTGTGTAACCTTCAAGGTGTGCATTCTGATCACCAACAACTTCTGATAACTCCCCTTCATAGCTTGGACCACCAAAGAGTGCAAATGCTACATTTTGAAGCAAATAGTTCCTATTGCTTTTTTCATACCTGAAAAAATTAATCAAAGAATTTATTTTTAATTTTCTATTTTATCTGATTGAAAACATTATTAAAAATATTGAATGGTCTTTTGTTTAGATTATCGTTTATGAAAATTATGGCTGAAAAAATGTGATGTACATTGGTGGTATACTTGGGAACATAAAGTATTCTAAAAATAGCTACTATTACATACATTTCAACACCAGCAATTTATACTACACTAACTCAAAAAAGCGTACTTTTTACGATTTTTTATGACATATATAAAAACACATTTTAAGCAACTTGGCATAAAAAAACGTTTTTACCTAAACTTCGAGTTAGCGTAGTATAAATTGCTGGTGTCGATTTCCTGTGGTGTCTGATAAACAACAATCAAGTATTAAGCTAAGTACTGAAAGTGTTTTAATAACAATTTTATAATTCGTAACTGATTGGCAGAAAGAAAATAATATGTCTGTCTGTTAAAATTAAAGTTAGTGGACATCTTTTAATTAGAAACACTTTCATCTATTATATTAGTTTATGTTTATTATACATATTGGCAGTCTAGCCCTGTGACATCAGTTCTATTAATAGAATGCACTTACAATACCCATAAAAAGTTAAGATACTTTTGGAACAGACTACACAAACAATTTTTATTTGTTCATTTTTTTATTTTTATTTGTAAACAACTCAGTGATTAAATAGGTAGGTACAGAAGCCAGCAGGTTGAGCTACCCGAAACTTTAAAATTTTCCCAATTAACCTTGAACCTAATGCTTTAGCGATAAAGTTGAAAATCTATTAAAGAAATTTGAAAGATTGTAGTACCTTGAAGTGCTGCCGTCCATACATAAAAATTATATAATATATATATTTTTTTACTAATTTGTTTCTAATATATAAAATTTATTGATTGCCATCTTTAATGACTCCAATTTGGTTCATAATGCAAAATTAATTTTATATTATTTTATTGTCTTACACTTCAACAAATCAAACCATACTTACTTCACCCAGTCGCAGTCCCCTAAGTTTTCATAATACTCCTGCTGTATCTGAACCGGAGATATCTTCATCATAGCCTCCACAGCTGTTTCAACATTTGGATCATCCTCATTTTGTAATGTAACTGATTCAGGAAGTGTTTCAAAATTTTCCACTTGTTGTATTAAACCGGAGTGTTCTGAAGCCATTTTAGTCTGAAATACATACATACATTGCATCATAATTTCAAATTAAAATTGATCTTTACTCATGCGGGCAAGTAATTATGTTTAGTGATAAGAAAAAAATAAGAAATGAGGAACAGATTGTAGCACTGTTTTCTGTCCCTTATCCACACACCTACTTGCCTCGTGGGAATGATGACTCAATCATCATCAAACACTATTAAAGATCATGTTTGTAAATACAAACAAATAGAATTGTTTTTAGAAATCTAAAAACAATTATTGTCTTTGTTTAATTAGAACATAGTGTAGGCGAGTTCGTTCTCAATTTAAACTTCTAATTTAGTTGATTGTTGTTGTTGATTACATTATTTTTTATTAATATTAATAGGTACGTACGGCACTTTTCACTGCACGTAGTTACGATCTGTTACGATTTTTATTTTTTAGTACAATAAGATTTCTTACGATAAAACCAGAGTACTTTGGACGGTTCACTGTTCACCTGCACACGTTTGTTTTGTTTTATCACCAAAACAGATCATTCACAATTTAATTTTACGATAAATTCCGAGTTATAAAGAACAACAATGATCCAACATGTTCTTGTTCTAATAATAATTATTTTATTTTATTTCTTCATAGCATTACTGTACTCCGTGCTCTTGACTTTTTGTTTGTTTTGACAGTTCACTGATAATTTTTTTTTTCTTTTGGCTTCACACGGTTTGTGCATTTAGCCAATGTCACACTGATAATTTTCCAGCGTGCGTGCGAGAGGTGTTATATTGGTATAATTTATTGGTTTATATAATGATATAAATAGCATGGCAAAATATCATAAACAGTAACAACACTATTTTAAGGTAATAAAAATTAGAGTGCCTGTATTTTTTATACTCTACTATTTTGCATGATAATATTATAATAATTTCTAAGTGTATTGGAGTGGAACTGGAATCACACATAGATCTTCATGAATCACACCTTGTATGCCTTGTAACTCCCTACCATAGACAATCCCTGTGTAGCAGACTACTGCTACTAGCAGTAGTTATCTGTGGTGACATTAATATTTTAGAAAATTATTCAGATACCAGTAGAAAAAGTTTAAATTATTCAATTTGTCGAGTGTGTTTGTAGAACCAACCCGAATAACTACGACTACTGCTACATGTATTGAAACCGTTTTTTGTTGCTGCGACTATTTAGATAAAGCCATCAATAATTATCTCCCTTCTGATCACAGCGGTCAAACCGTTACTGGAGTCCAACATACCAATATAAAAATTGCAGATACAACAATTACATCTGTCAATTTATATAAATTTAATAGCGCTTTAATTTGTAAGTTAAGTGATCAGGACTTTACAATGAACAATGTTAATACTTTGTATAAAGAATACTTTTCAGTACCTAGTCCAAACCGAGTTCAAGAATTCTTTTAAGAAAGACACTAAAACTATTAACCCTAAGTTTTTATTTAGTGACTGGGCAACTAAAGGACTCAGGAAAAGTAGAGAAAGACTTTTGGCGAACTGTATGGCCTTTGTTAATGACTTTTCCCGCTCTGGGCGGAGCGGGAGGGCGTGTCAGACTTTTACTGACTAAAAGCCCGGGTGTGTTCTTTCAATTGCTTGTGCCATGAGCCACGGTAACACTTTCGAACATCCAGTAGCTGGCCTTAAAGCCTTTTATTAACACGGTAACTTTTAGTATGTTGCTACTAACTCTTGAATTTTTATGAACACTTGTAAGGCAGTTGTAGCCTTATACATTAGCAGCAAGGTTAAATCAGCAGACAATAAAATACAGACGGTTTGGAAAATTATCAATAATGAAACGAACAGGAACAAAAAACATAATTCTGATTACACACTGGAGACTTCATGTGGCCTCATTTGCGATAGTAAAGAAGTTGCTAAAGAATTTGTAAATTTCTTTACCAGTGTCCCACCTAAAACTACTGAAATCTTAAATTCCTCGTCCTCGCTCTCTTTTGATTCGTTCCAGCCTGCCCGATTGAATTTAACTTTAAGCATGTTATTAACCCCATGGCCATAACAGCGGGGCAATTGTGTAACACACTTAGGTACAGTAGGATTTGGTTTCATGTTGACAGTTCAACAACATTCATTGCGTTAATTACGTTTTTGAGCAGATACATTTTTCGAACATAATTATGATGCAATGGGTTAGCAATTTGCTTCAAAATCATTCAGATTGTGATTGATAGTGTGTTGCGCAATTAGGTTGCTGTATTAAAATCTTTTAAGCAAATCAAGATCAAGTTGACCGAAGATCTTTGGGGAATGTCTATTAAAGTCTGTACCTCTGTAATTGAGACTATAGCGTCTTACTTATTACGGAGAGGCTTGTCGGTGCGGGCGAACATGTTCGCACGTAGGTTTACGCACTGTTCGAGGGAGGTGAAGATAACTCTCTTTAGGGCGTACTGCACCTCCCTCTACACGTGCGGTCTGTGGGTGAGGTACACGTGTGCATCATACGGAGCCCTCCGCGTCCAGTTCAACAGCGCGTTCAGGGCTACAGCGCCTCAGGTATGTTCGCAGAGGCACGTACTGATTGTTTCCACGCGACCATGCACAAGCGGGACGCGTCCCTGGTGCGTAGGGTGTGGGGCAGCACCAATGCCATCTTGGCGATGATCGCGGATCGGATGGACTGCTCATATATCGGCACTGTTGTGATAGGCATGTTACCGTCAGCAGGGCCAGATAGATATTAAGTCTTAATTTGTTTTTATTTTTATTATCCTTTTTATTCTGTGTTCTGTATCTGTGTGTACTCCACTTATAGTTATGAGTTAAGGTTGCTCGAAATAAGTGTATTATATTTTTTATTTTATATAATACGTAGCCTTAATATTTAATTTGTGTGTGGATCAAGGAACCTTCCCGGATGTAATGAAATATAGTAAGGTAATACCACTTTTCAAATCCGGGGACAGCAAAGACACCAATAATTATAGACCCGTATCCATGTCGTCGGTTATTAGCAAAGTGTTTGAAAAGGTAGGCTCAATCATTATAACACGAATAAAATCCTTCACGACCTACTGTTGGCTGGTTTCGCCAGAGGACGTTGTACGACCGACGCCGGTGTAACCTTATTAAAACACAATTTTAACGCGTGGGATGAGGCCCAAGATGTCATAGGAATCTTTTGTGACTTCTCCAAAGCATTTGATTGCCTTGATCATGAAACATTAATCTTGAAACTTGAGCATTACAGACTTGGAAAACTTGAGCTCAGCTTAGTAAAATCTTATTTAAATGATAGACAGCAGCAAGTTCAAATAAATGGTGTCAATTCACTCGGTTTAAAAGTAAAAATGGGTGTTCCACAAGGTTCAATATTGTGTCCTTTCCTCTTTTTAGTGTATATTAACGACCTACTCCATTTATTAAAGAATCAACCTCAAGTGGTGTTATTTACTGACGATACTTCCTTAATTTTTAAGGTAGATAGACGTGCTGCTATGGTACCTAATAAGGTACCATAACGACCGACTAGTGCCGGTGTAGGGTGTTCTGAAAGTCTTAAGATTTAACTTTAATTTTCACAGTTTGTCAAAATAATTGCCACCATAATTAATACACTTCTGCATCCTTATAAACCAATCACTAAAAATGTCTTTCTATTTCTGTTCAGGGATTTCTCAGGAATATCTGAGGCCGAAAGTAAAGCTTCTTCGTCCAGAAATCTTTGCCCTTTCAATTTACTTTTCACGAAAGGAAACAGTCCAAAGTCACATGGCGCCAAGTCTGGGCTGTAAGGCGGATGTTAAAGAAGTTTCAAGCCGGCATCTCGCAAAAATTGGCATGTAACGTCTGCACAATATGCCGGAGCATTATCATGATGAAGATACCAGATGCAGAGTTGTGACTTTGGACGAAGCTTTTTGAATTCCTGAATAAGTTGAGGAAGGCAGACACTGGTGTACCAAGCAGCGTTTACTGTCTTCTGCTCACGGATAACTACTTGTTCAATAATTCCCCGAATACTGAAAAAACCACGATCATTTTCTTTTTTATCGACTTAGATTTTTTTACTTCAGTCGGAGTTTCTTCGCCTTCTATCACCCATATTTTATTTTGCTGCTTTATGGGCACGTCGTAATAATAAAGCCATGTTTCATCGCCCGTGACGATTGAAATGATGCCTTAAGATTTTCCGTTTTTAAACTTTGCAATCTTTTTTTTACACCATTTAACTCTCTATTCCTTTTGTTCATCGGTAAGTTTATGTGGAATCCAAAGAGACAGACACACTTTTCTATAACCTAAATGATGGTGAATAATTGAATGTAACGCTGCTGAGCCAATCTGCAGTAAGGACTCTATTTGCCGGTAGGTTATTCGCCGGTCAGTTTGAATTAAATTTTTAACTGCAGAAATATGTATTTTCTGGAGTAAATGCTTCCGCCGGTCGTCCTGAACGCGGGTCGTCTTCTAGGTAAAAACAGCCACGCTCAAACTGTTTGTACCATCTGTAGACGGTTGCACGAGAGGGACAGTAATCACCAAGTATAGGCTTCATTTCTTCTGAGCAGTTTTCTGGACTTAATCCACGTAAAGAGTTCTAACGCAATATTGCGCGATATTCGATAGTGGTCTACGAAGCCATTATAGTGAACTTGTTCAAACACGATCTGCGGCAATACTGAATGCAATCAAATGACAACTGACACATACGTATATCATAACATACACCATCAAACTACGTGCTCGCGTCGGCCATTCGCCTTAGTATTATTAAGTAGGATCTTAAGACTTAGAACACCCTACGTATAACGATACAAGCACAACGATCTTAGTCCAACATTTCATAGGTATTAAAAACGTTAAAATGGTTGATAACAAGCTGTTGCCCGCAGCTTCGCCCGCGTGAATATCAATACGTCCATATTTGAATCGGATTTTGTTCACAACTTCATTCATGGGTTTTAATTTTTTTGCGCGGAACCCTAATTCTTTTTTCTAAAATAAGAGCTACTCCTAAACTACTCCTTATAACATCAGCTATCTGCCAATGAAAATCCCATCAAAATCGGTCCAGCTGTTTCGGAGATTAACCGGAACAAACAAACAGACAGACAGACAAAAATTAAAAAAATATTTTTTTATTGTAAGTAAGTATAGATTCTTTCATATGCATTTAGTAAAAAACTGGTATTTTGGCATTACAAACAGACACTTCAATTTTATTTATTTGTATAGATGAGCTTTGACTGCGGCTCAATGAGATATAGTATTGCTCGATGTAGTTTAAGTTGATTGATGTCTAAAGGCCGCCTCATGCATGCATTATCTTCATTCTCGTCAAGGTCTGAAGGCCAACCGTTTATAATTTAAAAAAAAATAAGTTGACGCCAGTGAGCATTGAGTCCTGAGTTCGATCCTAAGATCGGGCAGGTCCAAAGTTAAAATGATTAATTCCAAGACGATTGGTAGGTAAGCTGCGCGCTAATGACAACATATAGTATATAATCAAAGCATATAGGTATTGTATCCCCAAGTCATTTGCAAAACTGGTGCCTAAACCATTACCTCCACAAACCTATTATTGTAGCATACCGGTTCAAGACCCATGCGGGTTGATAATGATAATGACGAACGTAGTGTATTCATTGCCGAGACCTAAACTTGATATGTCAAGCTGGCAGGACTTTGAGTGCTTCCGGAAGAACGCAACTTTTTTCGGTCACAGTAGGTACCGTAATAATATACAGCACAATATTATAATTTCCATGAAAAAAAAATTGTTTTTGTCTCTTTTACATTGTATGGACGCTAGCACATCAAGCTGCCCGAAACTGTCAAATTTTCCCAATCAACCTTGAACCTAATGCTTTAGCAATAAAGTCGAAAATCTGTTAAAAAAATTTGACAGGTAGTAGTAGCTTGATGTGCTGGCGTCTGTACAAGAAACGGCTGCTTAATATAACTGACCCTCAATCAGCACGCGATGGCGCATGAGTAGGTATAGTATACGGGGCAACGCGTTCGCGCTCGCGCGATATATTTCGACGCCCGCCCCGAGTACCGAAAACGCATGGAGTTGTCAACATTTCGGTATTCCAGTGTAATTAAGTTTTTTTTACTTTCCTGATATAATTATTTTTGTGAGAACCGCGTAAATGTGCTACTATAATAGTAGGTAATTCGTCGTACGAACACATTATACTATTGTCATTATCTATTTAAATTATGAAAGTACTCAAACAAATGAGTTTTATTTTAACACGCACTGACCAAATGTTTAAAACTTCTGACAAGCAAAAGTACAAAATCGAGGTCACCGTAGGTAGCTGCTTTGCGGGATGTTCGAAAGAGTTACCGTGGCCCCGGCACAGGCAACTGAAGGAACACAGGTGGGTTTTAGTCAGTAAAAGTCTGACACCCTCTCTGAATCTCTCTGAAGCCCTCCCGCTACGCCCAGAGCGGGAGAAGTCGTTTGATGATTTCCCATCCAAAAAAAAAGGTAGCTACTGCTGGAAGGACCAGACTAGATTTCATACAAACTGCGTACTGCCAGCAGGACTCACGGAAGTCTTCCGGCAGGACGCAATACCCGTCCTTCCGGAAGAGCTTCCAGCATGACAAGTCCTCGGGCGATTTATAGTGTCTTGACCTTTTATACCTTGGCCTTAACCTTACATTATATAGTCTTGTCTTAAATATATTCTTAGTATAGATTATTTTATATTTTGTGAATGTGAGAACGTTGTAGGCTTAATAGACTCTAGATTTGTACTGCCACATTTAATTTTGTGTGTTTGATTTGTAGACCATTTTCTATTTTGTTGAGTACCTGGTCCTTGTTGACAGGCCTACACTGTCCTCCCATACTTAATAACACTGTAATTTGAATACATTGTAAAAGCCAATTATTTTTAAAAGAGTAAGCGTGGAGTAATTTCTTGCCGGTTTTTCTCCATAGGAAACGACCAATTGGAACCGTGCACCCAGCTTCTGACGTTTCATAAGTGCCCATGTAGGCTTATGTGAAATAAAATATTTTGAATTTGAATTTGAATTTTGGGAAGGGACCCGGAGTTTGAATATCTTACCTCACTCCCGGTGGTCATATTGAGTACATGGAGAGACCCGCTCTGGATACTATCTCAAGAGGGACCTCTGGGTACTATCTCAAGAGGGACCTCACGGCTGTTGCACAGACAAGGGATCCATGAGGTCACATCCCTGAGGAATTACTATTAACAAAGGAAGCCTAGCTACCTTTTCTAGCAGTTCCTATAGAATCTACTTTCATGTGTATGTTACTTAACGAATAATTCGTAGGTTTTACTACATCCTGTTAAACCTGTACAATCGTAAAAGAACGTTAATTTTATTACTTTTATGGTTCCGTACATCCGAATGAAAAAACGGAACCCTTATAGGATCACTCCAGTGTCTGTCAGTCCGTCTGTCACAGCCAATTTGCTCCGAATCTACGGGACTAATTAAGTTGAAATTTGATGCACATGTGAATTTCTGTGAACGAACCACGGACGTGTAAAGTAAATAAATGAATTTTGGTAACGGGGATCACTTTTGGGGAGAAATTGGAAAATTAAAAAAAAAGTTTTGCAAACTGTATCGTGTGACATATGCGAATGAAAGGACTTATTGTGAGGTCTCATTTAAAAAAATATATATTTAAAATAAATACTTTAAAAGTTATTTATGAAAATATATGAAAATAGACCATTCCCCCCTTATCTCCAAAACTCAGTTAGCCTAAAATTTTGAAAAAATACAGATAATGGTTCTTTACTTATAGATTACAGGAAAACCTATAAAAAGTCTATGGTCTTAAAATAACATGGTAAATCTAAAATATTGTGGTCGCAAGCGCTACTGCTGAGTATGAGGTCATGGGAAAGATTCCCAGGTCGGGCAACGTGTTATTGGGTTTTTCTATCTGGAATTTCTCAGTAGCAGCCCGGAGTCTGGATTTGTGCCTGGTTGATGGCAATAGGCTCGCCCTCTATTACATGGGACTTAAACATAACTGGCGAAATGTGGGTGTACCTACTATAGGTACACCTCTGCCTAACCCTTCGGGGAAACAAGGCGTGATGTTATGTTATCTAAAATATTGTGCTTACAAACTTACATTTGCAGTTAGAATGAATGGGAGAACATGTTTTTTTCAACTTCAGTGTTATGTTTGTTCTTGGGATAAAAAAAAAAACGTAGATAACATAATAATTATTATTCATCGTATAGAACCCTCACCACGCAAGTTCACCTCGCACTTGTCCAGTTTTTTTTTAAACTCAATTAACTTTTATTAATAACCGGCAGTGAGTAGGTAGGTACCTTCCAACCCAAGTTGATAACACACTTTCTCCCCACTAATACAATTAACCGGGATTAAAAGGAAGCGAAACGATGGTCGCATACATAATAGCCGAGGAAAAGGTCATTGACTCCTGTCATAGCGCTGCGCCGGCGTCAACCATAATTATTTTGTTACGCGTAATTTTAAATCTGAAAGAAGAAGGGAAAATAGGCTTATTTATCACAGCGACACGTGCATACAAAACGATAAGAATAATAAGAAAAATCAAATAAAATAGATCCACATTATAATCACAAGCTCAAAACAGAAATAGTCGGCAGCTGCACGTCATGACTGTGACAAGCAGGCTTCCACTCTGCATGATGCTGTGCTATGAGGGACCCACAGCACAGCGCTGATTTTCAATGGTCACCCGAAAAAGACGTACGGAAATCAAGTCAGGTTCAGTGATTTAAAATCTGATCTTGATATGAATTTGAGGTTGAAATCTATTATATCTTTTAAAGTATTCATTTATATGATATGATGCCAATCTAAATTGAGTGCCCAATTTAAATAACATACTTTATTGGATAAGGATTAATACATATAATACCGGTCAAAATAGCTTCGGAAATAACAATAAATTTTTTATCAAACTGTGAAAGATAAAAATGGTTACTGTGGTTAATCCTTAGAAGATTGACATATGCTATTGCGTATTTCTTTGGTTGATCTTATTAAGATGTAGGGATCGTCTCGTTTAAAACTGCACGCCCCTCCACTGCTTGGTGCATACACATTTCAAAAGTTTGTTTTGAAAGTTTAGTGGAGGGGCGTGCAGTTTTAATTAGTTGATCTTTACAATCCTTTAGAACATTAATATTTCTCTTACGGTTTACGCGGCGCAAGCCAGTAAAGCTCCCAGTCGGCATGATTTTTTCCGACATCTTCTACAATAATCGTCATATTTCAGCCAATTTACACAAAACCTTAATGAATTATGCACTTAAACTTTTCTCATGAATCACTCCGTCCACTGGTGAAAACCGTTTGAAAATACATTCGGTAGTTTTTGAGTTTATCGCGTTTAGACAGAAATACAGACACGGCAGGGCGACTTTGTTTTATAATATGTAAGGATTTATTGAATAATTAATTTATAGACTTATTAAATGATTTATTGATCAAAGGAAAAATTAAATTTTCATATAAACTGTTCCTCCCTTTTCACCCCGAAAAGGGTTGATAAAAAAAAATCTTCAACCATGTTTTTCGTCATTTAATGTTTAGATTACTTTTGACTTAATCCAGACACGCAGTGAAATCCTCCACAAAAATACAATTACCCCCTTTTGCTGGTCGATTTTCGAAAAACCCAGAAACTTATGTCTAAATTTTTGTCAAAAGTATTAATACCGTTATTCGAGGTAACCAGATGTTAAAATTCTTCCATACAAAATTTAGCACCCCTTAAAATCCCTTTGGCGGGTTGTTTTGACAAACTAAATGGAGATAAACTTTATTATTCATTTAAGAATGTATTCGTGCTGTTTTAAGGAATAACAACTTAAGGAATAAGATTTATCATACAATAGAAATCCCCCTTTTCACACCTTTAAAGGTCGAATTTCCTAAAACCCCTTCATAAAGCTCGTCTACATTATAAAAGGAAACCTTGTGCAAAATTTCTGATATGTCAGTCAATCAGCACTTCGCGCGCGATTTCGTTCGGTGGATTTCGTACTTTCACCTACAAACACAAACCCCTCCACCCGCTTTAAATGGTAGTATTATAGATTAAGATCTTTATAATATATTTGTACATAAGTACAAGTAGACATGTTGCGCCGACCCCAAATAAATTGATATTAGGGCAGAAAAATGATGATAAAGTATTCGGGCCAAGTTTCAAGTTTATAGGTCAGCGAAACAATATTTTTTTCATACAAACTGTATCCCCCGTTTTCACCCCCAATTTCCATTATTTGTCTTATAGGTTATTTATACCAAATTTAATCAAGCCACGCAGTAAAATTGATTGGAATTGAAAAGGGGTTCTTCACACCGTCAGCGGTAGATTTTTGAAAAACCCTGGTAGCTAGTAGCCTAATTTACCCGCCGTAACATCAACTATCTGCGAGTGAAAGTGTCGTCAAAATTGGTCCAGCCGTTTCAGAGATCAGCCGGAACCAACAAACAGACAGACAGATGGACAAAAATGTTAAAAATTTGCTATTTTGTTATAAGTACCGTTTATATGATACTTTCATAAGCATTTAGTAAAAAGTTGTTATTTTGACATTACAAACAGACACTTCAATTTTATTTATTTGTATTATAGAGGCATGAGGAACAGGGTGTAAAGTTCACTCATCCTCCATAGAAAAGAGAGGATCCACCGACTAGACGGGTGTTGTGTCTGGTGGGCTACTGCCCGACGGTTGATGTCGGGACGTTGTATATGTATATGCTAGTCGCGCGGTAAACTCTGATTGCGCGATGCAGGATTTTGCGTGACGTCAGTGTGACGCGTTCCATTGTGGCGATGTACATATGCCGCTACATCACTCCCCTCCGGAGACCGGAGGTCGGTAGTGGGCAGAGTCGTGTATCTTGCGATGCTTGCCAGGGCCAGTTGAGACTCCAGTGAGTCGGAACCGGGTGCCGCATAGTTCACGGTGAGTCGGAACTGTCTGCGGTGCGGTGTGTCTGCGGAGATGCCCCCAGTGAGTCGGGGTGGCGCTGCGTTATGCTCCAGTGCGTCGGATGTGGTACAGCGCCGGGTTGAGGCTGACTGCTGGCGTCAGCCAGGAGAGGTTTGAAGGGCTCTGCTTGTTAGACCGGCCGAGAGTGCAGTGTGCTGTGCCAAGGTTGCTGATAAGGCTGAGGGTGATGACCAGGTATGCGCGGTCGCTGCATGCTGGTGGTCAGGATACCCGTTGAAGCCGTGGGTGCTGGCTGGCTGTGTGACTCACCGCTCGAGAGCTCGAGGAAATGATGCTGATGACGTCACGCTGTAGTAGTTGCACGAAGGCTGCGCTGACGATCACGTCGGGGTCACCAGTATAGAGGCATGAGGAACAGGGTGTAAAGTTCACTCATCCTCCATAGAAAAGGGAGGATCCTCCGACCAGACGGGTGTTGTGTCTGGTGGGCTACTGCCCGACGGTTCATGTCGGGATGTTGTATATAGTCGCGCGGAAGACTCTGATTGCGCGATGCAGGATTTTGCGTGACGTCAGTGTGACGCGTTCCATTGTGGCGATGTACATGTGCCGCTACAGTATAGTATAGATACAGACAGATAAAACGCGTAATCAGTTTCCATTTCCACGTTATCTAAAAACGTACCATTACCTTTACAACAATGTATATGTTTTTTTTTAATAGATAAATAATCTCTATTATAGAAAAGTCGTCCTCGGCAATTTTAACTGATTTCAACACCATTGTTCGACCACTGCAAGTTTACATTTTGTTAACATTGTCCGGCGAGTATGTTATTATCAGAGGCGCGCAATATTTCATGTCATCCACGTACATGATACCTTGCAGTATGGTTGCTCAGCTCATGTAGATACGCTAGTCAATACGTTCGACAAAGGCGTTGGTGATAAACGTATCCAGTATTCGTGACTTAAACAGTGTTTTGTGATAAGCAGTGCTGTATTATCCAAAAGTAAACTACCTGAAGTTAAAGTTTTAATGTCTATATTCATGGTTTAATGAACCATTAAAACAAATGACCGTATCGTATTAATTCCATTTCCAAAGGGTAAACTGTGTTTTAGTGGTAGTAGGATGTAAGTTCTGATAATGAAAACCAATAAGGATTTTTCATTTGGCTTTCCTATAAATCGCTCTGTGTTCTGAATAACTTATGTGAAAATGCGGTAGTGATATTAGTGACTGTACTGGATAAAAAAACATCAAAGACTAAGATAATTACCATGGCTCAGATCCTAGTAATAATACGAAGAAAGCTAGCTTCAATAAAAGCTATTTTTTTCATATTTATATGTATATGCATGATGATTCCCCTTGGATCTTATTTGCACGATATTCATCAACTTTCGACCCAGCTTAAAGCGAAGGATCGAAAAGATCTGTTGAACAGATGGCACGCTGCATCCGTGGATAGTTTCTTATCACTTCGAGTGGTGAGTATTTACGAGTGCTATTTGGCTCTAAATTCCTATATATATAAACTGTTATGTAAATTTAGAGAAAATGTAGGTACCTTACGTAATTATAATTTAAATTGTTATTCTGGGCAGTGCAGCTGTGGTGCGAAAGGCTGCTTGCATTTTGTAGCGAGCATGTCTTCTCTAGCTATGGTAATTAAGAACTTAACGGGAGCAGGTAGGTACGGCTGGACAAGCTGTTTGGTATACAGACAAGCAATTCATATTCATCTTACCACTACACTGCCAATATTCATTCATCATCTACCTAGTCTTTTCCCAACTATATTGGGGTCGGCTTCCAGTCAAACTGGATGCAGCTGAATACCTGTATTTTACACGGAGCTGCCTATCTGACCTCCACAACCCAGTTACTGGGTAATACGATACCACTTGGTAAGACTGGTTGTCAGAATTTCGGGCTTTTGATGACCCGTAACGACTGTCAAAGATACAAGAATGACGGCCGGGACCAAGGGCTCAACGTGTTTTTCGAGGCACAGAGGGGTGTTGATATGTAAAGATGGCCACCTATCCACGGACCAACCGCGGCAAGCGTAGCTTAACCTGATCGATCGACCCGTGCGGCTGTTATTTCTTAGGCACAAGCCCCTCAATGCAAATATTTCACTGCCAATTTTCATTATTACCTATTACACGTATAACTTTTGGATTAAGAGAGCTGAGAGTGATATAAAAAAATATTGACTACTCAGCACACTCGCAACATTGTTTAAAAGTAGTTGCAGCTTAGCTGCCTATATACCAAATAGCTTGTTTCGCTAAACAAGCACACAACAATTAATTAATTTTATATTCATTGGTAGATATAGCTGTATCTACCCATAAATTAATTAATTAATTAAACATAAAGAAAGAAAGAATAACTTATATTTGACAGTTCGTAAAACGCAAAATACAAATAAAAAATAACATAACTTCATGCCTGTATTCCCTGAAGAGTTAGGTAGAGGTGCACCTATAGTACACCCACATTTCGCCAGTTATGTCTTAGTCCCATATGATAGGGAGCGAGCCTTGCTACCAACCGGGCACAAATCCAGACTCCGGGCTGCTACTGACCGATTCTACATGGAAACATCGAATAACACTTTTCCCGACCCGGGAATCGAACCCAGGGCCTCATGCGCAGCAGTAGCTCTTGCGATCACTTGACCAACGCGGTAGTCTTTGGTCATTAATTTTATTGATTGGCATTCAAATTGTACACTAATGTCTGTTGTTAAATATCTGATGAATATCTTAACAAGTAGATCAGAAAACGTACCCGTCGATGGCAATTTGTAGTGCCATCATTCATATACTAAAAACCCAGTGCCACTTACAAATTGAGGTTTTTCATTTGGCAATTGATGTTAATTACTTATATAATAAAAAATTTTGTCGATGATTTTTAGGGTTCCGTGGTCAACAAGGAGCCCATAAAATTTCACCATGTCCGTCTGTCTGTCTGTCCGCGGCTTAGCTCAGCGGCTCTTAGTACTAGAAAGCTGTAATTTGGCACGAGTCATATTAATCACGCTGACAAAGTAGTAAAATATGTGGAAAAAAATTTTTTAGGATGCCTCCCCTACACGTAATGTGGGGTTGACTTTTTTTCGTTTATCCCATGGTGTGGGGTATCGTTAGATAGACCGTTTAAAAATATTGCCGGTATTTAAAAACCATTTTTCGATTCAGTGATTCGTTTGTAAAAAAATAAGCTTTAAAGTACTCATTTTTGTTAGAGTCGTGTCCTGCCTTTTTTTTTTTTTTTTTGTGGATGGGAAATCATCAAATGACTTCTCCCGCTCTGGGCGGAGCGGGAGGGCGTGTCAGACTTTTACTGACTAAAACCCACCCGTGTTCCTTCTGTTGCCTGTGCCGGGGCCACGGTAACTCTTTCGAACATCCCGCAACCCTAGCTGGCATCGGCCCTAGCGGACCCCGTCAATAGTGCTGACATCTCTTTGAGGCGCGCGTGGAACACAACGCGCCGTCGACTCGGGCTTGGTCCTTACCGGACGGCGAGCTACCCATTGCTCGCCGTCCGCAAGCCCGCGCCTACGGTGGCCGGGAATCGGCAACCAATTCCCGACGCCCAGGGCGTCTCCTGCGGCGACTAGGGGCGTGAGGGCGCAAAGCTTGCCTCTCCCTCACGCGTCCCGCCTCCTCTTTCACGAGCATTACTGCTTCGCAGAAGGAGGTAATGGCTTCCCATGTACTCTCGCTCCGTACCATGGCCTGGACCAGGGCCGGACGCGAGAGATCGCCGCCGCCGATCGCTACCACGAGGACACGGCGGTGCTCCGCCCAAGCCGGGCAGACCTCCACCGTATGCTCCACCGTGTCCTCCGGGCGATCCGCACAGTGGTGACACCCGGGGTCGTGTCCTGCCCTGCCAGTTAAATGGTTGTTTTTGGATATGTGAAAAAATTCATGGCAGTAGTATATATAACGAAGTTACAAGGAAAACTATCACAGCTAAGAAGGCTTTACAAGTTAACGAGTAATAGTCGGCACTCGGCCAACTTACGTTTGCAGTTGGAATGTATGAGAGAACATGTTTTTCAACTACAGTGTTAAGTTTGTTCTTGGGAGTTGGTATAAATTCATCTCAACTACGGAACTCTTCATTGTGTCTGGTCCGACATGCACTTGGCCGGTTTTTATTCAGTTAGAAATTAATAAAGTTATTCTATCAATAATTGTTGGAAAAAAGGTGAAATAAAGGGCGTCCGCCGGCAGATGTTATAGGTACTTAAAAAAACAAAATGAAATAAAAATATAAAGAAAAACAAAGTTATTTATTTTCCATCTTACAAAATGATAATGCGGATTTTAGGTTTCAAAAATCACTCCACTGAAATGGCGACCTTCTAGCCGCAAATATTCTTGCAATCTTTCTTTCATGTTGGCGAAAATTTGCTTGCAAAGTTCTGGACTGATAGACGCAATCTCGCGTCGGATATTTTCTTGCAGGGCCTTTATTGTTGATGGCGAATTACTGTAGACGCGAGATTTGAGGTATCCCCACAGGAAAAAGTCGCAAGGGGCCAGATCAGGTGATCTAGTGGGCCAGGCTATGTCGCCAAAGCGACTTATCAATTTTCCTGGAAAAAGTTGTCTAACTTTAGTGATTGAGTCCCTGGCGATGTGTACCGTAGACCCATCCTGCTGAAAGTGGGTTCTGTTAGTGTAGCTAGCATAACGTTGCAGCTTCAGTATAAAAAAGTTGTCCAGCACTGCGCCGTATCGTTGTGCGTTAACGGTTTCGCCTCTAAAACTTTTCGATACCCAAGCTCATGCAGATGGTACTCCACGGCGTGGGGACTGCAGTTAAGTGCTTCCGCTGATTCACGAGTGGCAGCATCCGGATTCGACTGCAGCTCGCGGCGTAAATCGTATCATTCACTGCGGGTGGTCGTCCTGAGCGTGGCTGAATTTTAAGGCTCCTGTCTCCTGTTTTAAAACGGTCAAACCATCGGGACACCGTCGCATGGCTTGTACTTCCAGCACCCAATGCAGTGTTGATACTGTCAGCCGCAGCCCGCGCACTGTGGCCTAACAAGTACTCGTATAAGTATAGTGTTCGAACTTGTCGCTCGTCCATTTTTCTTCAAACTGATTAAACCGATCGCGAGGGCGGCTATATATACCCCCACATCACAAGTATCTAGAATGTTCTACAACATTCTAGAATATTATCGAAAACAATTATCTTGAAAAAGGAAATGTATAGAGTTTTGTAGAGTGTCTCATTACTTTTGTGCCAACCTGATATTATCATTAGGAATGTATTTATTCACAGCTTTTGAAGTAGTTTACCGATAAGGAAAAGGTTTAACGTTAAGTAATCGACTTAAAAGCCAGTATTATAATACCTATAACACGAGTATGGTGATGTATTCTTTGAAGTGATGATCTCATCTCGCGCAAAAATTAGGTAACGTCATGGTAACGTTCCGTCACGACTCACGATTGGTTGCTAGTAAATTGTAAATATTAAGTTAATATTCAAATTAACCTTCATTATGAAATAATAAAACTATGTAACATAATAATTATAGTATCCACATACGTTCCAAGCTCCGACGGATGTATCATAAAACTTTGACCCTACGTCAACAGTATTATAGGAATTTCTCCTGAATCATAGCATCGTTTATGGATACAAATCTCGCATGAAAAGTATTTTAAATATTTTGTTCCGTGTGGCATTCGAACCCGCGAACTCGCAGTTCAGAAGCCCAAGTTAGTTCTTCAGCCGTTGCGAACTGTGCTGTGCTGTGTTAAATTAGTATACTGCATATTTCATATTAATCATCCTCGTCACTATAGTAGGCCACTGCTAGACATAAGCCTCTTCATTCGCATATATAACTCGATCCTTCGCCACTCTCATCCAGCTGCTACCAACCAGCCCGCGATGGTAGCTCCACCTAATCTGAAGTCGTCCCAACCTACGCTTACCGTTTCACGGCAACTACCCAAGAACATAGTTTCCCCCATGGTCATAGGTGCTACGACTAATATGGCCGGCCCGTTGCCATGTCATCTGGCGGTCCTGCGGAGCCTCACACTACAGGCCTGTCATAATTAATGCATAATTATGAATGTATACAACCCCGATCTCTTCAAAGTGAGAGTGAACAGGTTTCTTCTGGGTAAGCTCGCTCCATCGTCGACTTTGTCTCTGTCATCTCTGACCTAGACTAGAGTCAAGAGCAAACCTATCTCAAAAAAAAAAAAAATTAAGTACCACCTGTAAACTGGTCAATTGATAGGCAGGCTCATATCTACCGGCTTTAGCACAATATAACAAAGAGTGATAAAAGCAAAAATATACTTAACATATTTTCAGTAACTGTCTTTTTTTCTTTTAGCTAATTTGTATCAGACAGGTAATTGAACTTTCAAGCATAGGACATATTCGTCGATAACTTGCAATGTTCTATTAAAAATACTGAAACTATTTTATCACCGCAAGGGAGTGGTCCAGTGACTTTTGCAACTATGCCAAACATGTTGTTAACAATAGAAGTTAGACAGACAAACGGCCTTAGCGTACGGACCCTTTGTTTTTTATCTACTGAACCATAAAGACGGCTGGAACTGGTTACTGTTACTTCATGACGAATACTTGTTCAACTGCACTCTAGAATTCAATTTAAAATATTCATATATCCGGACTAAATGAAGCGTAGCATTGTGGTACTTACTTAATGTGGCGCTAATTTGTATGTTTTTGTACTGATAAACTGTGAAATTATATTATGGCTCCAGTGTTCTACAATACGACAACATACAACCTGCAATTGCCACCAGTAGCTAAGTAAATGACATAAAGAATACAATTAAATTATAGAATGTAATCGAAGATATGAGTAGGCAGGTACAACGATACAATCTTAATAGGTCTTTACCTATGTAATTGGTGATTCTGTAACAGTATTTTAAGATTTAATTATCTGTGGATTGGCGCGCAATTCGAAATTGAAATAAATTTTACTCGAAAGCCGTGTTAATTTTATTTCGAATTCAGACATTTGTGTTTAGATAGTTTTTTGTTTTTGTGAAATTGTGGTAGTTTTTGGCGCTATGGATAAACTGGAAATTCGTACAATTTTCGAATATGAGTTCCTACGTGGAAATACCGCTGTGCAAACAACACGAAACATTAATGACGTGTACGGTCCTAACACTGCTTGCATAAACACGGCATTATTGGTTCAATCGTTTTAAATCTGAAAATTTTGTGTTGAAGAACGAGTCTCGCGGTCGGCCGGTAACTATTGTCGACAACGACGACTAAATCAGTTTTCGAATATATTTAATTTCTATTTGACCTTGACATTTTGAGTTAAGTTAGTGACGATACGAAGGTGTTCTGAAGAAACCATTGAAACTCAGAAAAGTTTCACGTTATCGGTACGCCCGCTGTAACCTCACTTACTAAGTACCTACAGTTTGACAACGTTCAAAGGTCTTCGGAATAACTGAAATACAGCGAATAAAATGTGACCATCGACCAATAGAAATTGATTTAATATTCCCACCTAAATTATTATAGATTGACGCACTAATCGTTATTGTGTTTTTCTATCTGGAATTTCTCAGTAGCAGCCCGAAGTCTGGATTTGTGTCCGGTAGATGGCAATAGGCTCGCCCCCTATTACATGGGACTTAAGCATAATTGGCGAAATGAGGGTGTTACTATAGGTATACGTCTGCCTAACCCTTCGGCAAAACAAGGCGTGATGTTATGTTATGACGCACTAATTCCGTCACTCCCTTAATGGACCACGTCAGTCACATTTAATTCGGCAAAGTTCGGTTTTTCCCGAAAATAAACAATGGGAACGAACGTTGTCAAACTGTACGCGGGCGGATTCAGTTTCATTGGTGAAATCAGCCCTTGTTATTGTATTAGTTCACAAGTTAGAGCGTGATATTAAACTTTTATAATTTATGAATAGATTGTTATTGAATATCTTTCATGTATCGCTCAATACAATTAAGAGTATTGTTTGTGTGAATCTCTGGGCGTATTTTGTTTATGTAGAGAGACATCATGGTGCGACTCTTCTCATGACTCCATCTGCAAGTAAAGTTCTTAGATATTAGAAGTAGGCCGCACAACAGTGGTAACAAAACCAGTATAAGCTGCGGGGCAATTGCGTAACACATTTAAAATAGGAATCGGTTTCATTTTGACAGTTCAACAACATTCATTATGTTATTTACGTTGTTGAGCAGACATATTTTTCGAACATATGAAGCAATGGATTAGCTACTTCAAAATCGTTCAAATTGTGATTGATAGTGTGTTACACAATTAGAGTGCTGGTCTCGCATTGTATTGGAACTACGTTACTGCGCTATATGGGTAGCTCAAGGTCAAAGTGTTACCACCGACGTGTGGTCTACTGTACCCTAATCCTAGTGCCCTTAGAATAGTAGGAAACTTAATCAAACAATACGGGACAGTCTAGTCACATATGCTTATTCCAGGCCAGTGTCAGTGTGTATGTGTGTGTGTGGAGGACGTGGTGAGCGCTCTGTTCCCTTCGCGAGCGGAACATACTCCCCCGCCCATGGCTCCGCCTCCTGCGGTGCCCGATGCGGACCACACAGCCGACGATGACGACGATGCTCCGGAGGTAACCGAGGTAGAGCTGAGAGTAGTGGTACGTAGGCTGAATGCCAGGAATACTGCCCCGGGACCCGACGGCGTACCTGGAAGAGCCTGGGTTCTGGCCTTGGAGGCTCTCAACCTCGGCAGGAGACGCCTCAAGGCAGCCCCGGCCCGCTCCAGTCTGGGAGCCAAACGTCGGAAATGCTCCACGAAATTCCACCGGCTGTCGAGGATGAGTCCCAGGTACTTCATCATCGACTCGACGCCGATGGGAACTCCTCCTACTGTTATTTGGGAACCTAACAATGGCGCGCTTAGTAACGGAGTTCCAATACAATGCGAGACCAGCACCCTAATTGTGTAACACACTATCAATCACAATCTGACCGATTTTGAAGTAGCTAATCCATTGCTTCATATGTTCGAAAAATATGTCTGCTCAAGAATGTAAATAACGTAATAAATGTCGTTGAACTCTCAAAATTAAACCGATTCCTATTTTAAATGTGTTACGCAATTGTCCCGCAGCTTATACTGGTTTTGTTACCACTGTTGTGCGGCCTACTTCTAATATCTAAGAACTTTACTTGCAGATGGAGTCGTGAGAAGAGTCGCACCATGATGTCTCTCTACACAAACAAAATACGCCCAGAGATTCACACAAACAATACTCTTAATTGTATTGAGCGATACATGAAAGGTATTCAATAACAATCTATTCATAAATTATAAAAGTTTAATATCATGCTCTAACTTGTGAACTAATACAATAACAAGGGCTGATTTTACCAATGAAACTGAATCCGCCCGCGTACAGTTTGGCAACGTTCAAAGGTTCCATTGTTTATTTTCGGAAAAACCGAACTTTGCCGAATTAAATGTGACTGACGTGGTCCATTAAGGGAGTGACGGAATTAGTGCGTCATAACATAACGTAACATCACGCCTTGTTTCCCCGAAGGGTTAGGCAGACGTATACCTATAGTAACACCCTCATTTCGCCAGTTATGTTTAAGTCCCATGTAATAGGGGGCGAGCCTATTGCCATCTACCGGACACAAATCCAGACTTCGGGCTGCTACTGAGAAATTCCAGATAGAAAAACACAATAACGATTAGTGCGTCAATCTATAATAATTTAGGTGGGAATATTAAATCAATTTCTATTGGTCGATGGTCGATGGTCACATTTTATTTGCTGTTTTTCCCAAGACCTTCGAACGTTGTTAAACTCGCGTCCCACATGGTGTTGGCCATCTGGCTAGCCCGGGGATACCGCACGGTCTCCGGTGAGGCGGCGAACCTCCTTGCTGGTATACCGCCATGGGATCTGGAGGTAAAAGTCCTCGCGCAAATGTGGGAGTGGCGCGAGGAGGCAAAATGCTGAGGTGTTACTCCGCTGCCGCGAGAAATCGCGGCACGGCGGACAGAGCTCCGGCAGGGTCTCATGGCGGCATGGAGAGTGCGATTGTCGTAACCCAGCGCTGGGTACGCCACAATTGCGGCGATAAGTCCCCTATTTGAGGAGTGGCTTGAGAGGCGCCACGGTGTCCTCACCTTCCGCCTGACGTAGGTCCTCACCGGACACGGGTGCTTCGGGAGGTACCAGTTCCGGATAACGTGGTAGGAAACGCCCGGGTGTTACCAGTGTGTGGATCGCCCGGAGGACACGGTGGAGCATACGGTGGAGGTCTGCCCGGCTTGGGCGGGGCACTGCCGTGTCCTCGTGGAAGCGATCGGTGGCGGCGATCTCTCGCGTCCGGCCCTAGTGCAGGCTATGGTACTGTAATAACCAGCCACGATACGTAGGCAGGTCACTATCTTTTATGTGTGCGGGGTCTCGACTTCGAGGTGTGTTGGGGAAACTATGTCGTGATATTTATAAATATGAAGACCGTTGCACTAAATGAACGGGTTTATTAGTTTATTAAAGCTATAATTATAATTCAACAAGCAATGACTGGGGCTAATATTATACTGACTCGACACAGAACAATATAACTATCTGTCATCATTTTTCACCTATTCTAAATTCCAATTGAAACCAGCGTTTGTCTAACCAGCCAATGTCATAATCCAAAGAGGATTCTTGCGGAAGGCAGGCTCAACTAAGGCCTCTACAGTACGGAGCGAGAGTTCATGGGAAGCCATCACCTCCTTCTGTGAAGCAGTAATGCTCGCGAAGGAGGAGGCGGAACCCGTGAGGCAAGCTTTGCGCCTTAGTCGCCGCAGGAGACCCTGGACGTCGGGAATTGGTAGCCGATTCCCGGCCACGGTAGGCACGGGCTTGCGAACGGCAAACAATGGGTAGCTCGCCGTCCGGTAAGGACCAGGCTCGACTCGACGGTGCCTCGTGTTCCACGCGCGCCTCAAAGATGTATCAGCACCATTGAAGGGGTCCGCTAAGGCCGATGCCAGCCAGGGTCGCGGGATGTTCGAAAGAGTCACCGTGGCCCCTGGCACAGGCAACTGAAGGAACACGGGTGGGTTTTAGTCAGTAAAAGTCTGACACGCCCTCCCCGCTCCGCCCAGAGCGGGACAAGTCATTTGATGATTTCCTATCAAAAAAAAAGAAAATGGCCAGTGTCCGTGTGTCTCTATAATCGGTAGAAGACTGTGAGTAAATTAATGTTTTGATGATAATTATAATCATTCCCTTCCATCTCCTCTACAAATGCCAAGTGCGTACGGTTCAAACCTTAATTAATAAAATTACAGAAAAAACTTCTTAAAATTCAGACGTAGTCTATATAACTACCTATCTTCCCCGAAAGGTTAAAAAGTCAAAGTAATGTATTAGCCAGAAAAACTGTACATAGGATGCTCATACGTTGCAAAATAGATAGAGACCTGGTTCACCATTTACAAGTAGAAGCAAACCGAAAAGGGATTTTTGAAATTGCAGAAGAAATTTATATCTATTTTTTTTTTTTAATTTTTATATATTTTTATACAGTGGATTTCGGGTATAACGACAATGAAGGGACCACTCTATTTTCGTCGTTATATCCGGAAGTCGTTACAGGCAAAGGTAAAGAGATACAGACACGTACACATGTGTAGTTTATATTCATTTATTATTGAAAATATTTGCACACATAGTTATTCACCGGTACATTTAAAAAAATGTGTAATATTAGTTTGCTTCAATTTATTTTTTTGTGCTAGTGTACGCTGTAGGGTGTATTCTATTTTCATTACTTCTTCAATATCTATAATATCCTTTCCATCACCAAATAAACAGTATCTTTTAAGCTTTGTTACAACACCTAACACATCCTTAGTTGTAGGAATCTCACCTTCCTTGCAATCTTCTTCTTCCTCCTCATTTTCCTCATCTTGCGTCGTATGTGATGGAACAACAGTTTCAACAATTTCACTATCGGACAAATCGCTAGTAGTGATAAGTTGACTGTCAATATCAACATATGCTGCCCAGTCCGCAACATTTGTTCCGCTTGATGATACTGTAGTCAGTTGTGCCAATGGTATATCCAATTCATCATCGGAGTCGTCGTCAATTGTTGTGATAGCCGAAGATTTACGGAACCCAGCGTGTAGAAAACACTTTTTGATCGTATCTGGAGTCACCCGAGCCCATGCCGTAGTTACCATTTCAATGGCATCTAAAATATTAACGGAAAACGGGCCTGCCGAGTTTTCAATGTCGTTCATCATTTTCTGTACTAAAATCTTCCTATAATGACTTTTGAGGGTTTTAATTATCCCTTGATCAATCGGTTGAATCACTGATGTAGTGTTTGGTGGTAAAAATGCCAGTTTTATGTTGGTCAAATTCTCTATTTTAGGATGAGCTGGGCAATTGTCAATAAATAAAATGATCTTCTTTTTGTTATTTCTTAACTGGGAGTCCCATTTGCGTAGAACTTTTTCGAAAATCTCTGAAGTCATCCAGGCCTTTTTGTTTGCTTCGTAATCAACTGGCAAAGATTTAACATTTTTGAAACATCTGGGTTTTTTTGCCTTGCCTATGACCAATAATTTTCTTTTTTCCACTGCCATACTTGATGCAACAAGCACGGTGATTCTATCTTTTGATAATTTTCCACCAACGCACTTTTCCCCTTTAAATTTCAAGGTTTTGTCAGGAGTTAACTTAAAAAACAAACCTGTCTCGTCAGCGTTCCATATTTGGCTATCAGTATAACCTTCAGTCAATTTTGGGAAAACTGTTTTTAGCCAGTTGTCACAGTCACTTTGCGATACACTAGCGGCTTCTCCACAAATTTTGCCTACTACAATATCGTGTCGTTGACGAAATCGGTATATCCAGCTTTCCGAACACTCAAAATCCATTTTTCCAAACAGTCTGCCAAATTGATTAGCCTTTTCTTGCAGCAGACGACCGCTCAAAGGTACGTTTTGGCTTCTTTGGGGTTTGAACCACATTAGAAGGGCATTTTCGATATCTTGATGCGTCGGTTTGCGGTTTTTCTTAATTTTTAAGGATTTGGATTCAAAGCATTCTAATATTTTATCACGGTTTTTCCACATCGTAGATACTGTTGAATGGGAAACTTTGTACTCTTTGCACAAATCAGCATTGTTTTCACCGTTTTTCAATTTTGAAATGATTTCCGCCTTTTCTTTAACAGTGAATGTGCGTCTAGCAGCCATACTTATTCAAAAGTTTACTAAACCCAGTTGCTACTCAGAATATCACTTTGTAACTGAACCATAAAAGCTCCGAAACGTACACGCTTCCCCTACCTACTTAGTTGATATCTATAAACAAAAGGTAAAGGTCTCCACACTTGCTGACCATCTGTGTGCAATGGATGTAAACAAAAGATAAGAAATGTTTGTGAAAGAAAAAAATCTTTGTGTCTTTGGCGGCCGACTCCGGTCGCAATATCTGCATGGGATTTCTAGGAATTTGTTACAAATGATTCATTAAAAACAGTCGCTACACCCGAACTCGGCGTTACATCCAAAGTCGCTATAGCCACATGAATTTTGTACTAAAGTATGCTTTAAATTCAAGGGACTTAGATTTAACGTCGCTATAGGTAAATGGTCGCTACAACCAAGGTCGTAATAAATGAAATCCACTGTATTTATAAAATATAGAATATACAAACAATCCTATAAAAATGAGTACGGCCGAAAATTGCCGAAAACCGAAAATAAAATTCGGTTGGACTCTTTTTACATATAATCTGGTAGGATCGTGTAGCTGTTAGCTCTTTGATTAGGACGTTAGTCATTATACTACGGTTATTTGAAACTGCTGATAAGATTGATGAAGTAGGTTCTTTGGCTCGACGAATTATATACCTACCTACATGTACCTACCTGTATGTAGCTAATCTTGACTTGTGTATTTACATCACTGGACGTGATAATAAATGAATACTTACATATTTACCTCGGAGGGGCTAACAGGGGCTTGTGGCTTGTAATAAGCTACGCTTGCCGCGGTCGCTTCGGGGATGGGTGACCATCCATTACATATCGAGACCCTTACGTGCCTCGGAAAGCACGTTAAGCCGTTAGTTCCGGCTGTCATTCGACAGTCGTTACGGGCAGTCAGAAGCCCAAAATTCTGATAACCAGTTTTACCAAGGGGTATCGTGTTACCCAGTAACTGAGTTGTGGAGGTCAGATAGGCCAGTCGCTCCATGTAAAATACTGGTATTCAGCTGCATCCGGTTAGACTGGAAGCTGACCCCAACATGGTTGGGAAAAGGCTCGGCAGATTGACATCTTACTTACCTATCTACCTATATTTTATTACTTGGGAAATTGATTCTTTATTCTGTTGAAGAGTATTGAACTGGAAAACTAAAAATCGAACCCCTACTTTTGAAAGAAAATTCCTCTTTGTCTTATGCAATTATCGTTGGTATTTTTGTGAATGATGATCAAATCCTATATTTTCAACAAAAAAATATAATACAAATATACACATACATAAACTCATGCCTTAGGTATTGCCATGGGGGTAGGCAGAAACTGCAGAACGCCACCTGCTACGATTCTTACATACCTACTCCTTATGCTTCGTTTAATTATAATAAGTTCGTCAATAACGTTAGAAATCAATTTTTGCATGTTAAGACTTGCATCTGTATGATACACGTCTAAATTAAACATAATTAAAAATACATTTCCATTTTTCAGATATGGCCCCTCACAAAATTAGGAGGAATATTATTTGATCGGGAGCCAATTCCGAAACCTAATCTCAATGCGAACAGAAAATTTGTGGTCCTCGTGTGGAAATACTGGGATTGGCTGAAGAAACGACACGTTTATAACTTCGGGAAGCCAGGGTATGAGTACGTAAAACTACATTGTTTACATTATTTTTGTGTCCGTAGAACGCCAATTGCGTGCACTGACTTGACAGGTCCACTCAATCTGTGTGGTTCTTTCTTCAAAAGACTATTTCAGACACCAGTCTACATGGTCTTCACATGATCTGATCAAGATTATGTCTGAACTTTAAAAGAAACTATGACCTCTGAGTTTGTTTCGGCCTTACTTCTCAGAGTAGTCAGATAGGAAAACTGCGACCTCATCTAGATTTTAAAATATGATTGATATGTAAAAGTGTTTGTAAAAACCTACTTAAAGAAAGAAAATCATTTATTATTTATTAATTAGCCAGCCAGCCTAGCAGAGAGGCTGCTTTTAGCATCAGCGTTTAGCCATTTAGTCAGTTCACGTACCAAGACACAGCTACACTAACGACAGAAGATCGCAAGATAGAAATCACACAATTTTGATACCACGCTCAAAGTGAGTCACTAAAACGCGATGAAGCATCGTAGAATAAGCTGTAATATGCGTAGTTGAAACACGATGCAGCATACTTAATTATTAAGTTTCAAAATCACCATGACTAATGCTAAAAGTAATATGTCTGCGAAGAATTAATAGTAAATAGTAAAGAGTTTGTCCAGAGAGAACAATGAAATTAAGTCACTTTTGATTTGTCAAACTGCAACAGACTATGGCTATAGGCAGCAATGACTTTCCACAAAAAATATTTTTAAGATTGATGCGTTGGAATAAATCGTGTGTAAGACGGCCTGGACATAAAACTACTAAGTCATATGGACTTGACCTAACTTGAATGATGAGCCCTCCGGCTGCCAGCAACTCTTCCGCCCGCTCACCCCTCATACCCCGGTGGGACCTTGCCTGATAGGTACCTTGGTAATCTTATAACGTCATTGGCGAGGTCATATTTGTCCGTCTGCCTTTATTGATTACTAGCTTTTACCCGCGGGTTCACCCGCGTGGATGTCGGAAAATATGTCAAAGGAACCTACTACCGGTATTAAAAATACCCTATGTGTTAATCCATGTAAAGAATGTGTTAATTCCGTAATACATTGTTTTCATATAACTCTATTGATTTACGCGGCGCACGCAAGTAAAGCTCCCAGTTGGCATGATTTTTTCCGACATTTTCAACAATCGTCGTGATATTTCAGCCAATTTACACAAAACCTTGATAAATTTACACGTTAACCTTCCTCGTGAATCATTTCGTCCGTTAGTGAAAACCGTATGAAAATCTGTTCGGCAGTTTTTGAGTTTATCGCGTTCAGATAGACGGACAGACGTGGTACGGGGGGACCTTGTCTTATATTAAGTAGTGATAGTGATGGTTTTATTGAATTAGCTGATTTGCTACACAACCTTGATAGACAGGTGATTTAAGTATTTACTAATAATGAAGCGTTTGAAGACGGTGCATGATGTAGGTAACATGAGCATATTATCGTTAAGGTGTGGGCTACGTGCTTCGGGCACCATGATATTTTCACTAGTATAGTATTCATACTAGACAACCTACACCTGCTTGTCTACAGAATGTACCATGCAATTGGAGCATGTGCCTGAACTGTACTTATATGCAACATAATAATACAAACGCCTTTACTTACCTAAGAGGATGTACACTTTATGTATCTAATAGATTCCTACCTTATAGAGACTATTTTTAGGTGTTACTCGACTACGGCAAAGTCAAAGGAGGGTTATGATTTTAACAGGTTATGTTCATATGTATGTATGTTCATCTGTTCCCTTATAACTCCTATTTTGACAAACGAGGTATCGTTAGAAGCGTCAGGCTGTTCCGCGGGTTATGACGTCATAAAAATCCAACATGGCGGCTTATAGTGGATGAAAAGATATATTCTAGGTGAATATAATATCATGTTTGGTATTTAGTGAAAGGTCTTTAGGAGTACCTACTTTCTGAAAATATATTGGATAAGTATCTATGATTATTTATACATAAACCCCAACTTTTACTGTTGAATGTTCCCAAACCCCAAAATAATTGAAATATGTGAAAATAAAAGTTAAACACTAAAACCCAACTACGACAAAAACGCCAACTAAAAAGTTATAAACAAGTCATCGGAGACATACAAATTAAAAATCCGGAGTCACACGTCAAGTTTAAAAAAAAAACGATCAGGTTGAGTGTGACTGCAGATTTTTTATTTATTAGGTTAACCTTGTATATTGTATAGATTCTTATAATAAAGAGACCTACTAATATACAGTTTCATTACTTCGTTTCGGAAGTATGCGGACTTCAAACGTCAACTTTGCGAATTATCTCTATCGATAAACAATTCGCTGCTGTTAAATTCAAAAGCAAGATGCTTTAGTACTGAAATCTCCGTAGAACGAATCCTCGTTTTGAAACGCCGCTCACGTACGATTATGTCGTATCGTATGCGCTATATGCGTGTAATGTGTATCATTCATGCGGCCATGCATAACCAGATTATGCAAAATGAATGTACCTACAGATATGAACAAAACAAATGACAATAGGTTTTTTAAATTAGGTACCTACGTCACAAACATAGATTACTAAATGAAAGTGTTGTGTTTTAACAATTTTATAATCTGTTGTTTCCTCTGTTTTTATAATTCTGTTACTCGTATTGATAACTAGCTTTTGCCCGCGGCTTCGCCCGTATGGTGGTCGGAAATCCCAAGAATGTAGGTTGTTTCGGTATGAAAAGTATCCTATGCCCTAACTTTACCTGTGTGTCATGGTCTACCTATTGATCGATATTCTTTCAGCCATTAAGGCGTGAAAAGGTAACAGACGTTACTTTCGTATTTATAATATTAAGTATGGAAGTATGGATACAGATTCAGTGTTGTGTTAGGTTAGACTTTAGTTCAAAAATGTTAGATACTATGCCTCATACAGAAGATGTGATTTTCTCTCTCCGGTGTTGCTTCTGCTGAGCATAGGTTTGCCCAAAAACCAAACTCAAACTCAACTCAAAGCACTTTTGAATTGTCAAGGAGTCAGTCAGTCAGAAATATGAAGCTAGTTGCCCATTCCTAAGCGAAGTAGGTGCCTATAGAGACGAACGGGCAAGAAACTCCATGGACACTCTTTTAAATTATATTGGTACAAAAATATTAGTTATGCTGAATTTACAATTAAACTAGCTTTTGCCCGCGGCTTCGCCCGCGTGGATGTCGGAAAATATTCCATGGGAACGTACCGGGATTAAAAGTACCAAAATTATGTTCCGTAATACTCTATTGGTTTACGCGGCGGACGCCAGACGGCTCCCAGTCGGCATGATTTTTCCAATATCTTCAACAATCATCATATTTCAGCCAATTTATACAAAACGTTAATGAATTATACACCTAAACCTTCCTCATGAATCACTCCGTCCATTGGTGAAAACCGGATGAAAATTCATTCGGTAGTTTTTGGGTTTATCGCGTTCAGACAGACAGACGCGGCGGGAGGACTTTGTTTAGTTAAAATTATGCCGCTCAATAATAAATAAGAAATAATTTTTTACCGAGTGGACCGATTTTAACAAAAACTTATTTATAAAAAAAAAACTATAGAGGCATGAGGAACAGGGTGTAAAGTTCACTCATCCTCCATAGAAAAGGGAGGATCCTCCGACCAGACGGGTGTTGTGTCTGGTGGGATACTGCCCGACGGTTGATGTCGGGATGTTGTATATACAGTGTGAGTCTTTATAATGTGCACATATCGAAATGAGGGAATCTATGCTTAATTTTATCGACGGAAAAAATGTTAAAAAAAATCTAAATATTTATTTATATTTTTTATGGATTTTTAAAAAAAATTGTTTGCTTTTGTGACCCCAGTGTATACAAAACTGTGTAACTTTTAAACTAAACGATTTATCACGATGAAACAAACTCTATAATGTTTGGAAGTAATTAGGTGTCGTCATAAAATAAAAATTATGGAAAAAAAATAGCCACATTTAAAAATAAACATTTTTGTTTGGCAAAAATCTGATTTTTTTTCATTAATTTTTACAAAAATTGTAAAATTTCTCAATAACATGCCCCCATCACCTTCTTTTTTTATAACTTTAAGTTATTCTTCATTGTATTAGGAACCTAACGGTAAAAATTGCATGTTTTTAACTCAACCCCAACATTTTTTATCAACTGTCAAAGAAAGGCCCAACGCATAGCTATTGTTTAGCAGGTATATAAACTTTCTTTTGAATGTGCGCAGGTCGGGGAGGTAGGGCCAGCCAAAGGAACTTGAATTATGACAGATGTCAGACTGGCAGTCGCTCCGAATTATTCGCCGCTGCTACATGTGTTTCGGTACTTTCGTTCGCTGGACTTTCATAACTTTCGTTCGCTGCTACATGATGCCGCGTTTAAGTGAATTTTCCCCGGTACACATCGCCGACATACATTTTTATTATGGAGTGGGACAAGGAAGTGCCAGAGCTGCGCGCGCGGCTTACATAGCTGCGTATCCTAACAGGCAACCAGTGCCATCTGCCCGAAACTTCCAGGAAGTTCACAGAAGGTTGTCGATCACTGGACTTGGATCAAGTAGAGATCGTCGCGAGCCACCTCAAGTAATTATTGATGCGGCTACTGAACAAGCAGTATTAAGTGATTTGTTTGCTGATCCATCCATAAGTACTAGACGACTGGCTCTTCGTCACGGAATATCCCAAAAATCAGTGTGGCGTATTTTAAAGAAAGAAGGATTGCATCCTTATCACTATCAAAGGGTGCAACATCTACATGAAGACGTAGACTGGCGTCCAAGGTGTGTGATGTCCACATGGATTCAAAGAAAAACCAGAGCAAACCCAAACTTTCCAAGAAAAATGCTATGGATGGACGAAGCGACATTCACTAGAGACGGTATTACTAACTGTCGAAATTTACACAGATGGTGCCGCGCAGGTGAAAACCCGAAACTGAAACGGTCATCTACTTTCCAAGTAAGATTTTCGATAAATGTTTGGGCTGGTCTTATCGATAACATGTTGATTGGACCAGTCATATTGCCGAGAACGTTGACTGGTGAAAGATTTTTAAGTCTATTGAGAGATGATATGCCTCAGTTATTGGAAGATGTCCCACTGGCTGTGCGTCAAAGGATGTTTCTTCAGATGGACGGATGTCCTGCCCATTACGCTACAAATGTAAGAAGATTTTTAAACGAAAATTATCATGACAAATGGATCGGCCGGCAAGGACCTGTAGGGTGGCCTGCGCGTTCACCCGATTTGACGCCCCTTGATTATTTCCTATGGGGGACCATGAAGCAACGCGTCTACAGTACCCCCATCAACAGTGAGGCCGATTTGCGTGACCGCATAATAAACTGTGCGAATGATATTCGCAATGATCCCGAAATGATAAGGAGAGCGACACACCAAATTCTAATTCGCGCGGCTTTGTGTTTACAACAACGAGGTGGACATTTTGAGAACCTGATGCATTAAATTTTGTATTTAATAATAAATGGGTTTCAATTGAACTCTTTTGCATTAATTATCATCCCAAACAAACCACCCTTATGAGAACAATACGATTCCGCGTTTGGAGTGCCATCTTTGAAACGACCCGCGCGCATTCACAACAAAGTTAACAAAAAAAAGTTTATCTACCTGCTAAACAATGTGCGTAGCTATGCGTTGGGCCTTTCTTTGACATTTGATAAAAAATGTTGGGGTTGAGTTAAAAACATGCAATTTTTACCGTTAGGTTCCTAATACAATGAAGAATAACTTAAAGTTATAAAAAAAGAAGGTGATGGGGGCATGTTATTGAGAAATTTTACAATTTTTGTAAAAATTAATGAAAAAAAATCAGATTTTTGCCAAAAAAAATGTTTATATTTGTTTATGGCTATTTTTTTTCCATAATTTTTATTTTATGACGACACCTAATTACTTCCAAACATTATGGAGTTTGTTTCATCGTGATAAATCGTTTAGTTTAAAAGTTACACAGTTTTGTATACACTGGGGTCACAAAAGCAAACAATTTTTTTTAAAAATCCATAAAAAATATTAATAAATATTTAGATTTTTTTTAACATTTTTTCCGTCGATAAAATTAAGCATAGATTCCCTCATTTCGATATGTACACATTATAAAGACTCACACTGTATAATAATACCATTTATTTCGGGCGACACAGGCCCATAGAAAAATACCTTAACCTAAACATACATATTTTTATCAAACACATACACACATTACACATATACATTATACATATTTTTGTATATATGCTAGTCGCGCGGTAAACTCTGATTGCGCGATGCAGGATTTTGAGTGACGTCAATGTGACGCATTCCATTGTGGCGATGTAGATTCGCCGTCACATCACTCCCCTCCGGAGACCGGAGGTCGATAGTGGGCAGAGTCGTGTATCTTGCGATGCTTGCTAGGGCCAGTTGAGGTTCCAGTGAGCCGGAACCGGGTGCCGCATAATTCACGGTGAGTCGGAACTGTCTGCGGAGATGCCCCCAGTGAGTCGGGGTGGCGCTGCGTTATGCTCCAGTGCGTCGGATGTGGTACAGCGCCGGGTTGAGGCTGATTGCTGGCGTCGACCAGGAGAGGTTTGAAGGGCTCTGCTTGTTGACCGGCCGAGAGTACAGTGTGCTGTGCCAAGGTTGCTGATGAGGCTGAGGGTGATGACCAGGTATGCGCGGTCGCTGCATGCTGGTGGTCAGGATACCCGTTGAAGCAGTGGGTGCTGGCTGGCTGTGTGACTCGCTGCTCGAAAGCTCGAGGAAGTGATGCTGATGACGTCACGCTGTAGTAGTTGCACGAAGGCTGCGCTTACGTTCATGTTCGGGGTCACCAGTATAGAGGCATGAGGAACAGGGTGTAAAGTTCACTCATCCTCCATAGAAAAGGGAGGATCCTCCGACCAGATGGGTGTTGTGTCTGGTGGGCTACTGCCCGACGGTTGATGTCGGGATGTTGTATATATGCTTGTCGCGCGGTGAACTCTGATTGCGCGATGCAGGATTTTGCGTGACGTCAATGTGACGCATTCCATTGTGGCGATGTAGATATGCCGCCACAAACCACCGACTTCCAAAAAAAAACACTACGAAGCGAAAAATAACTTTAATTTCGGAAGTCGGTGTCTTTGGTTTAGTATTTTCATTTTTTGCCACCGAATTCCGAAATAAAAGTAATTTTTCACTTTGTAGTGTTTTGTTTTGGAAGTCGGTCGTTTTTTTTTTATAAATAAGATTTTTTATTTTCTACTTTTTAGTTGTGGTACCTACCCCATCCAAATTCGTATACTTGCTAAGTAAATAACAGTGACAGGAAGTTATTACAGCATCATCAGCATACACTAATTGGAAAAAATACGTATTATTGAAGCTAACTCACAAACCACTCATCAGAATTTGACCAAATTTATATGCAACCACCTCAGGACTATACCCTTTCAAATAAAAACTTTGCAAAAAGGCAAATTACATGTGGCGCTAAGTCGTGTCAGAAGTTTGGAAGGCGTAATATTATCAGGTTTGGACGCCGTCGCCAACATATTATTAAATCAACCACACGACGACAGATCGTTGACGAAATCTGTCTTCTGACAATCAAGGCCACACATAATATAGGACTCAAGTAGCGCAACTTGAAGCATTAAAATCATTTATAGCCCGAGTGCATCTCATGAAATTTTCAATAAGCCCCAAACACGGCTAGGATACATTGTTTTGTTACAGAGTTTCGGTGCCTACCTTCCGGCTTCATCATCAGATCAGTCCGATGGTACCATTTTCATCAGAACCATTTATTAAAATTTACTTCGTCATAGTCGCTTAACTATCTTAATCGAGATATCTTATCGCCACCCGTGAAATACTTATCATTGAGGAGTTCCCGTGGCCATCTGTGGTCTTCTGCATCAGTTCCACTTTACCAAATGATACTTTCTGAATGCAAATGCTTGACTTGTTGATGAAAATACGTAAATAACTATAATGTACATATAATATTTGAGGAGTTCCCTCAATTCCTCATGGATCCTGTCATCAGAACTGGATTTTGATAAAAATGGGACCAATCTGGAAGTATGTCCTTTCAATATAAAAAAAGAATTTTCCAAATCGGTTTAAAAAAAAATACATACAACCGAATTGAGAACCTCTACTTTTTTGAAGTCGGTTAAAAATAAAGAGTAAAATGTTACCTCAAAAAGTCAAGATATGAATTATGACTACATTTTCAATCCCTTTAATCTCTTAAAAAGAGATACACAAAATTTTAAATATTATTTGTAATTTTTAAAATCAACCCCTATTTTACCCCCTTAGGGGATGATTTTTCAAAAACGCTGAACCACATAATTCTTTATTTTCTACCTAAAGCATAAATTTTAATTTTCATATCCCTGACTTAAGAAATGCTGGGTTTCCCATACAAACTTTCATCCCCTATATCACCCCCTGTAGGGTTATTTTTGAGACAAATAGTAGCCTATGTCCTTCCCCAGTATGCCATCTATCTCCTTGCCAAATTTTATGGAAATCTGTTCAGTGGTTTAGGCGTGAAAAGGTAACATACAGACAGACAGACAGAGTTACTTTCGAATTTATAATATTAGTATGGAAGTATGGATGTAAAAAGACGTACACGTTAAAAGCGTACAGAGTAGCAAAGTCAATAAAAAAACAATTCAAAAATAAAATAATTAAAATAAGCCGTGGCAGCTAAGTGATGACCTGTCCCACCTGACGGCGCCCGTTCACGAACATGACGCATGGATCAGCACCATATACCTCAACTATTTTGAACCAGAATGGAAGACCAAAAATGGGCTTCAGAATCACCATGTTTGGCACCTTAGTGACGGCAGCTTGTTGTCATTAGCAGACAGCAGGACATTGCGGCTAATAATATTTTAATCAACATACAACCTAATACTGACCTACAAATTGCAAAAATCGTAAGAAAATTTGAATTTCGCGGGCTACCTTAGCGCTTCCCCCTTAAATGAAACATGTTTATTTTGCTGAACATAGTGTATTGTGTGAACAGTGGTGCTATTCTGTAAAGATCCCACCGTGAAAATTTAAGCGTGATGTGAACTGTCATCCCACCTTACTCTACTAGGGATTGAGCTCACTTCAAACTCACTTCACCTAAGTGCTCACGGTGTGATGTTTACAGAATCGATCAGCAGATGTTTTCAAAAATAATTACTGTCATTTATGTCGATGACAGCCACGTGGAAAATAGTTTAATGCTTTAGTGCCTCCTTCTTTTAACTTTTTAACCGACTTCAAAAAAGGAGGAGGTTCTCAATTCGTCTGTATTTTTTTAAAATGTACGAGTATATTCGAGCAAAACTTCTTTGTTTATGAACCGATTTCCATCATTATTTTTTTCTGTTTGAAAGGGTGTAGTACTTCTGAGGTGGTCCCATATACATTAAAATTTGGTGAAGTTCTGATGAGTGGTTTTTGAGTTAATAATACGTTTTTTTTTTTGGAAGTCGGTTGATTTTTGTGTATTTACCTAGGTAGGTTCATGTAGGCATGTAGTTAGCAATAGGTATTATATCGTAGAATTTGATCAAAGGCCGGAATATGACTAGATTTCATTAAAATCCTGAGCAGCGGGGAAATTACGTAACACATTATCAATAGGAATCGGTTTCATTTTGACAGTTCAACAACATTCATTGCGTTATTTAAGTGTTGAGCAGGCAAATTTTTCGAGCTTATGAAACAATGGATTAGCAATTTGCTTCAAAATTATTCTGATTCCGATTGATAATGTATTACGCAATTAGGGTGCAGATTCAAGATTTAAGAAATAGACTGAACATTAATAGATTGAACATGAACTCTCTTGTGAATGAATGAATGAATTAAATGTATGAATTTATGTAAGTATATATATGTACTTAAAACCAGCCGTGCATCCGTTGGGATTTCACATCGGCGAAAATTACGAACGTCCATACAAACCAGTTAGTTTATCAGTGGAAACTTGTAAATGGCCTGCAATTTTATATAGTGTTTAAGAACACTGTATTAGATAGCTGTAAGTTTCCCGAATATAATAAAAAAAAAACTCTCATCCACCATTTAATCACTTCAGAGTATGAATTTTCAAAAATCCTTCCTTAGTAGTTACATACGTTGTTTAACAACACTTTGAGGGACAATAAACGCTTATAGGCGGTTTAACAATAAAACTTCAATTGTGTCTGTACAGTGTCCTTCAAACTCCCTCTTGAGTGTCGCATGATACCGCATAGGTTCCTGTCAATGTGCGCTCGAAATGTCAACCGAACCTCATAGGTTCGCAACTACTGTCAGCTCGCGGTCGCCATAGACGATGGTATTTTAAGTTTATTTGCACTTCCAACACAATATCTGTTGACTATTAACGCTTTTTCTTATGAATCTATCCGGTACCTAACATGCGACACTCAAGGGGCGACACTCGAACTCTTGTGTAAGATTTCATGCTTCTAGACCCAGCGGTTTAGGCCGTGCATTGTCTGTCAGTGAATTAAACTTTTTCATTAAGTGGACAAGCTTGTGCCCGTTGGCATTCACATCGGCAAAAATTAATAACTTCCATACAAACTTTCATCCCCCATTTAACCCATATATCCCCTTTAGGCCATGAATTTTCAAAAAATCCTTGCTTCCTGCTCACCTACGTTGCCTAAGGAACTCTTGAGCAAAATTTTGTTCTAGACCCAGCAGTTTAAGCTATGCGTTGTCTGTCAGCGAATTTTGGCATCCATCGGCAAAAATGCATTCATCCCCCTATTTAACCCCGTTAGGGGATGGATTTTAAAAAATCCTTCCGTAGTGTTCACCTACGTTATTTATATAAAGATCCCTTGGGAAAAATTTTATGCTGCTAGACCCAGCGGTTTAGGCTGTGTGTTGTCTGTCAGTAAATGAATTTAAGATTTTTTTATACCGTAGAAGATATCTACATCATTTCTGATCATGGATTTTTGTTCTATTTACAGAGACAAAGAAAATAAGTTACTAGAAGATTGCAGTGTGGACAACTGTATTTTTTCAGGCAATGAGAGCCTGATAGATACAGCAGATGCTGTCCTCGTACATTTACAGAGAGGCCTTGTACCTAAAGTCAAAAATAGAAACTGGACACAAAGATGGATATTTTTAAACGACGAGTCTCCAAGAAATGCATTTTCTTTGGCAGAAAAAAAACCTAACATAGACAGTCTTTATAATGTATTCAATTGGTCCATGACTTACCGGTAGGTTTAAGTTTTTAGGTTCTTGGTGCTCTTTTACCAGTGTTATAATAAATATCTATATATTATCATTATTATATCAATTGGTTGTTACTTAGTCATCATTATCAGTGTTCGTCATTATATCAATTGGTTGTTACTTAGTCATCATTATCAGTGTTAGTCATTATATCAATTGGTTGTTACTTAGTCATCATTATCAGTGTTAGTCATTATATCAATGGGTTGTTACTTAGTCATCATTATCAATGTTTGTCATTATATCAATTGGTTGTTACTTAGTCATCATTATCAGTGTTCGTCATTATATCAATTGGTTGTTACTTTGTCATCATTATCAGTGCTAGTCATTATATCAATTGGTTTTTACTTAGTCATCATTATCAGTGTTAGTCATTATATCAATTGGTTGTTACTTAGTCAACATTATCAGTGTTAGTCATTATATCAATTAGTTGTTACTTAGTGATCATTATCAGTATTAGTAATAATATCAATTGGTTTTTTACTTAGTCATTATATAAATTGGTCATTACTTAGTCATCATTATCAGTGTTAGTCATTATATCAATTGGTTGTTACTTAGTCATCATTATCATAGTATTGTAACTAAATCCGACAATCGGTCGACGTTCTACCACATTTGGAATGTCTTGTGAAGTCCTGAGCCGATCGTACAAAGCAAAACAGATACTGCTTGCCGGTGCGCATATTGCCTATACATATTTTTCCCACTATAACATTATGTTCTATTTTTCAGGAGCGACGCAGATGTGCCTGTCCCATACGGCCGAACGATTGCACTAGAAAAGCCTTTAAACCCAGAGTATAAGTCCTTATTAGATATTGCTGAAATGGTTCCAAACTGGAAAAGGAAAAAACGAAACAAAATAGCCGCAGTACTAATGTCGAATTGTGGTGTCAAAGCCAGAAACGACTTTTTGGAAAGGTTACGGAAACACGTTGAAGTTGATGTTTATGGAGGTTGTTCAGATAAAAAAGAATTAAAAATGAGGTAAGATAATGTCGGTAACCGCAGTACGATGCTTGCTTACCTTATAAGATTTTTTTCCTGTGTGAAATAAGGTATTACTTAACCGAAATGCAAAATGTTTTTAATCACTGATTAATTATATAGTTCAGTACCTATTTAAAAGAATATAAAAATTGTTAAACTTTTATTAGTTAATCCAGACAGTGTGAAACAAAGCGACTAACATTTTTGAATACCTGAGGGGCAATTCCCGTACTTTTAAGAACGTTCACAGTCTGATCTAAGTCTCAATATGTCAAAAATACCTCTAATTTCCCTACATTTTTGACAAGTTTCTGACATTGATTGTCGCTGAGATGGGATTGCGACTAGATTTTGAACGTTTTTAGTTACGAGAATTGGGCTTCTGACTAGCAAGCAATATAATGTCTTCAAAGCACAATTTTATTTTATTTCAGTTGCCCTGGACATTTTAGAGCGGATTGCGACCCAGTAGCAGATTATTTATTTTATTTAGTATTAGAAAATACTAGTTGTTTTCAATACTTGACCGAGAAGGTGTTCTACCATGCCTACTCGAAAGGAGCTGTACCAGTTATTTTCGGTCCTACAATTGAAGACGTTGAGAGCCTACTGCCACCATATTCCTATCTACATGCTGATGCGGAAACAAATATAGAATTACTCGCAAAGGATATTAACACAATAGCGGCCAGTTCTGAACTACTTCTTAGTATGCATATGTGGAGGAATAATTTCAAAATAGTCAATGAACACGGATACTTTGGAACAAAATCTTATCATTTGTGTCGTGTATGTGAAGCATTGAATTATAATGAGGACCAAGAGAAGATTTACGACAAAGAGCTTCTTGACTCTTTCCTAGATCCGTCAAAAACCTGTTATTAATAAGTACAGGTAATGTAATGACAGATGTGAAGTGTATTTTAAATAATGTATGTTTGTTGATTTTTTAAATTAACTTTATAAATAAACATAGAAAACTTCAAACTCAAGACCAACGGATATTTCTTTGGCCCAACATTCATCTGGGTCCGCAAATCATTTCGGAGAGTTTTGAAAGTTTCCTCCCGGGATCTTCCAGGAGATATATAAATCTACTGTTCATTGAGTAATAAATTTCATCGCATTGTTATTCGGGTCGAGACTGGTCCCTTTGAATTATGATACAAGTTTGTTTTTATATTACTTGTCCTGTTGAGGGTGCTAAAAAAGGATCCCGTAAAGCGTTCTTTTTACTATCCTGCAGTTTTGAAAATTTCTCAAAATGGTAAGTTTAAGGCATTGTCAATTATGGTGGTGCAACCAGTTAGTAGGTACTATAACCGTCCGGACGGACTGTTACACTTACGGGGGGATTGTTGTGTGCTAAAAATATACTTTAGGACTTTTAACTGTTGCCTATTCATAAAAAAATCTATTGCATATGTATTTTTAAATAACAGAAGCATGGCTTGTCAGGGCTAGGAGGCCGATTGACAACCTACCACTGTTTTTTCCTATTCTATTTTTACGGTTCCGTACCTTAAAAGAAAAAAACGGAACCTTTATAGGATCACTTCGTTGTCCGTCTGTTCGTCTGTCTGTCAGTCTGTCAAGACCCTTTTTCTCAGGAACGCGTAGAGGTATCATGTTGAAATGGATACGACATAGGTAGGTCTGCGGTCCCTTGGAGCTCTAAAAAAATAAGCTTCTCAGTAAACACAATAAAAAATACAGCCATATATGCGACATATTTTGATGCTCACAAATAAATCAAAACCTACCCCCGTTCGATCTTACTTTCCGTTAACCTAAATCATAAAATTTGGCAAGAAGCAACCATGCTTCTTCTTCTTAGAGCACACGTAAAGGAAAAAGTAAGAAAATCAATAATTTGTAGTTTTATTATATAAAAAATATTTTTTTGCGATTCAAAACTTACATTTGCAGTTGGAGAATGGGGAAGGCAACTGTCAAAATGGCACTGTCGTGTCGTAGCTAGTTCCCAACACAAGCCAATAATACAAGGCGTGAGATGATTTTATCTTATTTTTTCGAAAATGATGCGTTGTTGTGTTGCTAAATATTCCGAAATTGGAGTCGCTCATTTCCCGAGAGACCCTTAAATTAAAAGATGGTGGCATAAAGTTGTTCGTAGAGATGTTTTATAAATTAAACACAGTAGAAACATTTTGAAGAAAGTGACTTTGAGGATATATTTATGGTTTTAAATTCCATGTTAAATACTTGATTTAAAATATTAAAATCACCGAAAATAACGAAATAGCGAAATAAAAGCAAACTCACGAATGAACGAAATGTCAAATTTATTGTAGGCCGTGGGGACCTAGCTATGACCACGCCATCTACAATTAGCTTTGCCCGACCTTCCCCATTGACCATGACGTATATCGATGTATGGGTGTACATGTTTTTCAACTACAATGTTAAGTTTGTTTTTGGGATGAATCCATACCAACTGCGGAACCCTTCATTGTGCGTGGTCCGACACGCACTTGTCCGGTTTTTTAAACCAATGCTTGTCTTCTTTTTTCGTTGCATGTTGATAGCACGCCAGGTAAGAACCTCTACAGTACTCATCTGGGGTCAGCTTGGTCGAACCAAGTGAACACCAGATGAGGTTTGATATTTACCTTTGGGCTGTTTACAATTGTTGGCATCGCGAGCTGGTTGCTCTGTCATGGCGTGCGTCGTTGTCAGTTCGTATATAAATACTGAATAAAAACAACAGTAGGTAACTAATTAAGGCTAATCCTTTATCCATAGATTAATTAAGAAACAACGCTGTGCCGACAAATATTACAGTCGAGCACGTAACAAAGTAGTTTGGCTAATCCTTAAAGGAAACGACATCCAAGTTAAGCCTTTGAGAAAACTTCTCTTAGCATTACGCAGCTATGGAACAACATTAATTGTTTTAAGAAATACATGGCTGCTCATAAAAGGCTTAGAGAGAACTTAATTTGAGAGCTTGCCTTAAGCAAAGATTTTAATGCAAGGCTCAGTTCGTTGGGACTATCTTATCTAAAGTAATTTGCAGATTTGCATTTCTTTTACTTGGATTAAAAAAAAAAATTAAATACATTTTTGTATCAGTGTACAAAACCGCTTGGGTTGTAATGAAAACGGCATATAAAACGTCTAGTAGTTTGTTCTGTATTCTGAGACTAGTACAGGATGGATTTTTGAGATGGGGGGCAGTAAGGGCAGGTATCTTATAACCGTTGTACACAGGAAAACGGTCTTAGGAGACTGTTCTTAACTTTTTGAAAAATTTTAATCAGCATTCACAGATTTTGAAAAAAACTGTACAGCCAGCAAGGAAATGGGAAATTTTCACAAAAATTTTTTTTGATGCCAATCGATCCCGTAAATTACTTTTTTATGATGGATAGACTGGCCGCTTCAATGAAGACTGGCCGAAAATGAACAAAAAATATAAACTTCGAAATTCGATCGAATACGCGTTATAATTTAATTTGCTTTGTGAACAGAATCTACATAGTTTGTTGCTTGTGATTTCTGACACACTGAGAAAAAAATGCCCTCAAATAAATTAAAACGTCTAGATTTGTAAGAGAAAAGTTTTTTTGCGATTTCTGACTTTTCTAATACTCAATTCTCAGTTGGTGGGATAGAGTTTTTTGATTCTTATCAGAAACAAGTTCGAGGGGCTCGTGGCTAAGTCGCATGGATCGATGGATCAGGTTAAGCTGCGCTTGCCATGGTTGGTCCGCGGATGGGTGACCATCTTAACATACTGAGACCCGTCCTAGCCTCAGAAAGCACGTTAAGCCGAACGTCCCGGCTATCATTCGTGGATCTTTGACGTCGTTACGGGTCGTCACAAGCCCGAAAGTCTGACAACCTGCAGTCTTACCAAGGGGTAACGTATTACCTAGTAGGGCAAAACTTGGTTAATTCGTGATATGCAGCTATTCGGTGATAGATAATTGTGTTTTATTACCAAGTTACTACTGACTTGATAAATGTACATTTTTCAATCATTATAGTATTTGCCACATTTTTAGATATAAGTTAGCAAAACTTATTTTGTCTACTATATCACAGTAAATTTAAAAAATTGTCTGATCAATGAATCGAATTTTACAAGTAAAAAACAAAACTATCACCGATTACCCAAGTTTTGCCCTACCTAACTAGGTTGTGAAGATAAGATAGACACTCCCTCCATGTAAAATACTGGTATTCAGCTGCATCTGGTTAGACAGGAAGCCGACCCCAACATATTTGAGAAAAGGCAGGCAGATGATAAGAGGTTTGTATGGTATCAAAAAAAGTTTTTGCGAAAATCGCCCATGTTCTTGCCGTCTGTACTTTTTCAAAATCTATGAACGTTAATCAAAATGTCTCAACAATTAAGGACAATCGCCTGAAACCGTTTTCCTGTAGCTACAACGGTTATTGTACTTGCCCTTACTGCTCCATCTCAAAAAAAAGTCCACCTTGCCATACAGGGTGGATTTTCAGTTCAATGTCAAATAAAAGAAAAGAAAACAAACATTGTTTTTTTACTTTTAATTATGTAAAGATTGAGTTTGATAGATACTGCGTTTAAATAAGTAGGTACAACAGTAGAACTCTTGAGTATCCTGGGATTTACCTAGCTGGACTATAAATAAACAAAACACGTTTAAGCTCTGATCAAACTGAGGCGAATTCCGGGCGGGATGCGGGACAAACTAAATTCAGTCGCGTCGAGTGTGTCAACTATGGAGGTGTTCACACTGGCGCAAATAGTCGCGTGACTATTTGCGCCAGTGTGAATCATTAAAACAATTGACGCGCGCAGTCGTGGCCAGCGTCCCGCTCGGGATTCGCCTCAGTTTGAACAGTCCTTTATTAATTGAAATAAAGCAATCCGCCGAATAACGTGGAAAACATTTCCACAATTTAATGATCCTTTTAGCCCCTGGGTTATTTTAATAATGGTGGACTTGGCCGTCGCATCACATTAAAGTTAAACATAAAAAGGAACTGTCTGGAAAAAGGCTAGGCCAGCGCATGCCGTTAAATGATATTACCGGGATTTACATTCAGATTTAATTTCTATAGCCGGCTCTCGCAATATGCTAATATAATGTTGTTTAAATATATCATTTTTACGGTAAATGTATGCAAATGTTGGTTGCGACGGCTCGTGTAATGAGGTGTAGGGGTTGAGCACAATTTTCAGTTTGCCATAACATAATATTCTCGTTCACCGTGGTGCATCCATTTTTTTTTCATGTGTCAAATCAAAAGATTCCTAGGTTCCGGGAGAGATTTATAAGACCATTTTCTACCTTCTACTTAACTTCTGATTCTGATATCTGTTTTATATTTATAACAAACTTAATCTGTTAACTGCCACGACCGATCTTTTCATTGTAGTTCCTAGTCCAAACATCGAATCCTATTTTATTTAGCTGCATTATAGCTGCAATATTAGCAATTTGATCATTCTTAAAGGTTAAACCAAGTAAACAGATGTATTATAATGGGACTACAATTATTTACATCTACCTACATACATACGCGTGTGTGGATTGTGCATTTCCGCCTTCCCGAATACAGTTCAGTCGATCGATTTAAGAGGGTTGTCACATTTTGTCACCTCTCTCCCTCACACGAGACCAAATTTTTAAGAATGTTATGGGCGACCTACTAAATAATATTAATGTAATATGTAATTATAACAGCATTCTGCACTCGATAGCCGCCCGGGCAGATAGCCCGCTTGTGTGGGCGTTAGCCGAGCGCACTAAATCTGTGCTAGTTATTAAGTACTAACATAGGTTAAGTTTGTTACTAACACAATGGACCTTCTGTAGTCTGAATAAATAAATGATAATAAAAAAAAAAATAAAAACACAATTTTACTGTGGCATTTATTTAAATCATCTCAAAAACCGATCATAATACTTATTGAGCTAAGTTTATTAGATAACCCAATAGAAATGTGTTTTTAATATCTACCTATTAAATTAATATTATTTAGTACGTCGCCCATTGATTACATTTCTCAAAAAAGCATCTTTACATTTAACTTTCTTCAAAAAGTCCCGTGTGAGCGAGAGGTGACAAAATGTGACAGCCCTCTTAAATACTGATCCATGTTTTGATAAAAGTGTGTTGAAATACCCACATAAAATTAATTTCCCATTTCCGATAATTGAGATACTATCTGATTTATTTGTTGTGAAAGTTAACATTGAAACATTTAATTTTAATAATATGTCATTAACAAAATGACGAGGTTTATTAAGCACTACTTCAAAGAATGCATTAAAGTTTCTGCTTCACTACCATACCCACTTCAAAATATGGCTGCTAACTTGGTTCGATTAGTTAATTTCGCGAATTTCATCTATTACTAGTAAGCGCTCCAGAAACTTTATTACATCAATATTTCTGAAGTAGAAAATAAATCTTTCTTAATTGCAGTGTATTACGTGAGAAGCTGTTCATTTTGAGACTCCTATACAGTTTTTCAAAAAGCTTAGGGACAACGCAGGGTAGGTATGCATGGGCCCATCGTTTAAAAACAATTGGGATACTCATTTTAGTTTAGCTATTGTTCACCCAACGCTCGGTGTAGGACGTCGTGGATCCTGTGACATCGCCCAAGTGATACGGGCTGATCCTGTCGCCATAAATCCAAATAACAACGCTTGGTAATCAAACCCAGACCCTCATGACACATGACCAAGCTTGTGATTACTTATTTCAGGATCAGAGAGAAGGCTTATACTTTAGATTATTTACGAGCAGTCGCCAAAATTATGCAGAAAGAATAATTCATGAATTTAGTAAGAATCCTTTCTATATTTCTGTGTCCTGACTGGTACCGTTTGGAGGTCATAACTACCTTAATAAAGATAGCAACGACATGATTTTACTGCTTACAGCTGGATGTAGGATGGTAATGAAATGTATTTTCATTCAAATGGTTCTCGTCATTGCACCATAAATGCTTGGATCCCCTTTATTGACCTCGGGGCCGATCTTGTTACCACCATTTAAGGCGTAATGGATTTTCTTTCACACCAACTTGCAATAGGCCTATTTATTTGGAATCTCAGTTCCTCAACACGATCGCGAGCGATCAATTTCTGGCTAAATGGGCATTAAAGCACCATTCGTGCAAACTTCCGAAGTTACGAGCCGTGCGTATTCGTTGAAGCGATTTACAAAATTGCTCTTAAATCCAAGTTTCAAGTTCTTGCGGGATACCTGGCCTAACTTCACTTGTTATGCCCAAGAATAATGCTCAATATTTGGAGAAGTTCACAACTTTTGAACGATCGCGGAAAACTTGTTTTTTGTTCGAATGGCTAACGGCTCATTTTTCAGTCTAGAAGTTTGGGAGCTCTTTTGTTCGCCTTATTATGAGCGAGTAGTCTATTATTGATCGAAGTGAGCAGTAAAACAACTAACGTTCGAAAGCTAATACCCACTACTACTATACTTTTACTTTTCTATACTTTTTATGCCCATATAATAATATATTATTGTCAAACAGTAAACACAAGATGGAGATCGGTTCTCTGGTACAAATTCAATACTTTATTGCCAACAGTTTCGCCAACAATAGCAATTTGTGGCTGGTTGTTTTTCTTTACAAAAAGTGGTTGTAACTTGGTTATAGTTTCCGAAACAGAGGCAATAGCTACCAGTGTAAGTTGATATATGAGTGCCAGTGGGGTTTATATTCTGAAGGAAGATTTGTAAGGTTCAATTTATGTTGGACGCATGCACGTCTGAATTACAGGACCTACGCTTACATATATCGCAGAGGGTAAATGATTAGGTGCGTACTTGTAGCGTGCGTGTTGTACTCTCAAAAGTCTTCTCTTATCTTGAGGCCTTATTCTTCCAACAATAAAGAAGATTAGGTTTTCGTGTAACTTTTCCTTCGTGAGACATTACCAAACAAAGAATTATAGGGTTTCTTTTGATGAAAGTAAGATTAAAACGAGCTTGGACGGGATGCTTGGAATTAGACTGACCGCCATCTACCCAGTAGCATTCTTGTGCGACACTGTTAATTATATGACATTTTAAATGGAAAATTAAAATAAAAGTTTTTGCGAGTTTAGAGCTTATTACTCTGTCTATCTATTATTTACTTATTTTCGTCGTGTTACGGAAATATTTAACCCAAAATTGCGTGTACTAAAAGTAAAAAAATGCCCTTTACGGGAGACGACACTTAATAAAACAGTCACGACGACAACAGATGGCGCCTCCAGACATCTTCTGCAGTTTATTCCTGTTTCTCGATAGGCGATCAACCTTCGCCATGATAATATATAGCTGACCCGATCCCCTTGCCGTTTTCAGCTTTTTAATCCCGTGATTTATATTACGAACGGAAAACGATTTTTGAATACAATGAATTTTATTTTATTCTTGACGATAAATATCTTGTCCAGTGATCGAGCTACGGTAGTGTCTGATATTGCCTTGTTCGTGAATTGTTTATGTTTGAAAAGAGGTGAAACGATAAAAGTAGGGTGTTTTAAAAATATGTAGACAAAATAGTGGTATAAGGTATGTTGATTGATATGGATGTGGAATTTTCACATGTTATTATTGTACCTTATAATTAGAGATCGGCGGGGCAGTTGCGTAACACACTAACAGTAGGAATCGGTTTCATTTTGACAGTTCAACAACATTCATTGCGTTATTTACGTTGTTGAGCAGATTAATTTTACGAACATATGAAGCAATGGATTAGCAACATGCTTCAAAATAATATAGATTGTGATTAATAGTGTGTTACGCAATTAGGGTGCGGATATTCGGATGCATATTTACCTAAATTTGAGGTGTTGGCTAAGATGGAATGCACTTTTGTATCGATCGTAAAAATTTCGCGATTCAGGAATTGATAAATTTAGTACCTACATTTTGACTATAGAATCGACACGCATTACCCTTCCTCTTACACCCTACATACACCCGATGCAAATATACCGAGACTCTGGGATCACATAACTATTTAATAATAGTTATGTGATCCCGGGGTCTCGGTATTTTTTTAAATAAATAATACTACATGTTTAAGAAGTCGTTTCTATACCATTTATCCGATTAGTCGTGCATTCCTGGTTTTTTTGGAATCCCGGGATTTATATTAAGAAAACAAAAATCAAGAAGCCGCTTCCATAATTTCTTTGCGAAAAATCAACTTTAGGTAATTATGCATCCGATTATCCCATCTCTACTTATAATCCATACAAACAAAAATTAAAGTGTCTGTTTGTAATGTCCAAATAACAGCTTCTTACCAAATGCATAAGAAAGTACTGTACTTACTTAAAACATAAAAACAATTTTTAAATGTTTTGTCAGTCGGTCTGTCTGTCGGTCTGTTTGTGCCGGCTAATCTCCGAAACGGCTGGACTGACGGGACTTTCACTGGCAGAGAGCTAATGTTACAAGGAATAACTTAAGCTACTTTTATTTTAGGGTTCCGCGCAAAAAAAATTATAACCCATGAAATTGTGAACAAAATCCGATTCAAATAGGGATAACCTATTGACATCCACGCGGGCGAAATCGCGGGCAACAGCTATAGTGACGGAATAAAAGACAAACTAGTAACAGAATTAGGGCTTTTATCTAAGAAATCTTTTCTAAGCATAATCTGAAATCGTATCCCAGACAGAGATTGTTTTAAAAATAATTATGTAGACACAAAACAATGGTACGAGGTTATGTTAATTGTTAAAACATATATAACATAACATCACGCCTTGTTTCCCCGAAGGGTTAGGCAGAGGTGTACCTATAGTACACCCACATTTCGCCAGTTATGTTTAAGTCCCATGTAATAGGCGGCGAGCCTATTGCCATCTACCGGGCACAAATATCCAGACTCCGGGCTGCTACTGGGAAATTCCAGATAGAAAAACCCAATAACACTTTGCCCGACCTGGGAATCGAACCCAGGACCTCATGCTCAGCAGTAGCGCTTGCGACCACTAGACCAACGACGCAGTATGGTTATGGAATTTCCAAATACATGTACCGTATTATGACGGACTAAAAGACAAACTTATAACAGGATTGGGTCTTCCATAAGAAATCTGATGCGCGTCGTCCCGTAGTTTCTGGCTACCCCCATGGGAAGATGGCGTGAGTTTACGTATATGTGTGTATCTTTTCCAAGCGTAACCTAAAATTGTACCCTAGACAATTTCTCTTCTATCGAATAACTTAGACACTAAATAAGTTTAGTACAGAAAACTTTAACACTCCGTTAGTAATCTCCTTACGAATACTTAACTGCTTAAAATTCCCGCAATAGGCGAAGGTCTGGAGCAACCAAAGGAATGGTAAACAAAGCTTTTTGCTCAGCAAGTAATCAGCTTATAGCGTGAAAGAAGGGAAGGTGTTACTTAGCAAGAACGCACAGCCTGTGGTGGGTACATCTGAAGATTCTCACCTGAGTTAAGACGATTCTTGTGACGACCACAGAAAATGTTTGCACAGACAGTGCTTTGTTTGTAAATGACAGAATAATTAATTTTGCTTGACTATTGGTCCGAAGTTCTTTAAAGCAGCTTGCGGTAGAAATCGTCATGTAACGAAAAAGCGTTATGCCTGAAAAGTCAGTTTTTTGCAAGCTAGAAACTTATACTAGATGGCTCTGTATTAAATACACAAACCAAAACTTTTGACACTTGAAACTAGCGACCATACTAGATGGCTCTGTATTAATCCATACTAATATTATAAATTCGAAAGTAACTTTGTTTGTCTGTCTGTCTGTATGTTACCTTTTCAAGCCTTAACCACTGAACCGATTTCGACTTGGGGAAGGATGTAGGCTACTTTTTGTCTCAAAAATACTCATAAACTTATAGGGGGTAATAGAGGGGTTGAAATTTTATATCTCTAGGAAACCCAGCATTTTGTTATATAAATAATAAATAAAGGATTATATGAACATTCAAATTTATGCTTTTGGAAAGAAATAAAGAATTACATGTTACAATGTACAAAGACCTCCTTGGATTTTAAAATCACCCCCTAATTTACCTGAAATAGGGGGTGACATATACCTATACAAATGTTTGTGTAGTACCGCGTTTTAAGAGATTTATGAGATTTGAAATATAGTCATAGTCCGTATCTTGAGATAACATTAAGGCTTAGGTAATTAATATCGGTTTACTCGATCAAAAGTTATTAAAATTTATTATCTGACTGTTACCTTTTCCTCAATAATGGCTGAACGGATTTAGATGAAAGGCATACGGATATATAGGCCATGATTTGGGTTTGGACATTAAGATACTTTGTCTCGGTAGTACGTTCCCGTGGGATAATTTCCGACATCCACGTGGGCGAAGCCGCGGGCAGAAGCTAGTTCAATATAAAATAACATTTAGACGAGACCAAACATAGGACGTCGGTCGTTTGGCGTTTTGTATGAATTAAAAAAATAGTCCCGGATGTTTTCAATTCAAAACGTCAAACGACGATTGATGTATACATAGTATATTCAATAGTTTCGTTGTGATCCGGCCCACTAGCATGTTTAGTCGGGTTAAATGAATAAATGTAGAGTTTGTAAACTCCGAGTTAAGTAACTAACATTTTAACTCTTCTTACGCGTTGCGCCACTTAAAAGTAACACCGAGTTAGATAACCTGCCAATAGTGATTTTTGAGTTGGGAACATTGCAGTTCAATCGACGAAACATAAAATAGGACTGCAGTGTTTATGGCCTGATATGTAATCCGACCAAAGATGAATTAACGAACAATGAACGGTATACCCATCTCTTTTACACTACATTATGATGCGTAATACTTTCTCGTCTTTAAATTTTATAACATGACATTTCGTTTTAATCGATTTTATGTGGTTTCCATGGAGATTTAGTTTATTGATTGACAAAAACGTCAGATATGGAAAAATATGTTTTAAGTTTTTTATAATTTGTATTTATTTTTAGAGTTCATGAATATATTGCCTGCTGATATAGTACCGAATTTTCACATTAATTACACTAACCCAGAGTTTGTCGACGTAACTCTCCCACATCGGTGGGTTTAATATTTAAAAGTTTAAATCTTGTTTAACTCTAGGTTTACCTCTAACTCTTGGTGGCGCAAGATAAATTATTTGATTATCCCTGAGTTAGCTGTTAACTCCGAGGTATATAGGATAACCCATGAACACGCAAGTGGGCCTAAGTGAATGTGTGTGCTATTTATTTAATGCGTTTTTAATCAATGACAAGCCAAGTTTAATGTTATTACTTCAGGATCGGTGTCAAAACCTTCGGTACCTATAGGTAGGTACTTGATTGCTTTTGTTTGATAAGACCTGAAATGAATTCCTTCCTAGAGAGGTACTTATAGATATCTGGAGGTACTTATAATATAGTCTTTGATAGAACTCAGAATACTAGAACCGCAAGTATCGAAAAATACATAATTCAAGCGTCCGTCCGCGTCGTTCCAATGAAACGATAGATATCTCTTCCATCGAATTCGGTCCAGTTATTCTGCTCCTAGGGATCATACATATGCATATAGTCACACATACAGACTTTCAAATAGGAATCTACTGCTTACCCATCGGACCATTTAAATGGTCTAAGCCGATCGGTTAAATTAACGCTTCTACGAATGCTTCAATAGGAAAATAATTTGCCTGAAAGATAAATAAAGCTTTTATAATAAAGTTATTTTTTGTCTTTATTACGAAGAATTATTGTCACATCTAACGGGTTGGTGTTCCTTAATTAAGGTTCTTACGATTGTGTGAAACAATTTCCTTTTGACAACCCTTTGTCGACCATTTGTCCCTTTGTCAACCATTGTGAAGTCAGAAAAATTAATTGTTATACAAATCTCACACTTCGTCAATTTGCCGTGCTATTGTATTTTAGTTGGTAGATAGTAAATTTGCTTAACAATTAATTTCCTTGATTTATTTTTCAGTCTCTCCATTACTCCGATGCCGAAGCATCTCGATTTTGCCACAAAACCCTTAGTTATTACGAACAGGAAACACCACGTGAAAGCCAATGACATTCAATCATGGCTTTGTTATGAAAACTTAACAACAATAACAGCCACACCGCAGTCAATTATGCAAATAGTTTTAAGCCATTTTACGGTAACGGCCCAGCTTGTTTAGGTTTCATGGTAATTTGCTACTATAATCTGTGAGTGCTAAATCCTGTCGCGTGTGCGGTACGCGACTAGATAGCGATGTTCCTACGTATCTGCAATGCAAATGTTCGCCATCAGAATTCTGTGCATACGACTCTACCCTCTGACGGACTAACAACATTTCTGAATAAAAAAACCGACATTAATAAACGCTGTGTACGTGCTTTACGTTTTAGAGGTTTTCAGTAGGTACTGGTTTAAAATGTTTTTATTAGAAAGATAATGTCTGTTGCTATGCTGCAGTTCAGTTCCGCTCACCTTTATTTCTTTACTAGCTTACCCGACAGACATACGTTGCCCTGTCCAAATTCCAATTCCCATAAAAAAAGCTCATTCAGTTTTTCCCGAGTTTGAACATTTTCCGGGAAAATTTTCCAATTTTTATAATTAATTAATAAATTATTTTGGTCTAGCTAGTCCAGCCAGTACGGTTTTGCGCTTAGCAACACATTAAGCTATTCATTTTTATTTATATAGATATAGATGTATAATTATCAGATACCAATCTACATGGTCTTCACATGATCTGACCAAGATTATGTCTGGACTTTAAAAGAGACTGTGACCTCTGAGTTTGTTTCGGCTTTTCTTCTCAGAGTAATCAGATAGGAAACGCCGGCCTCAACTAGTTTAAAAAAAAAATGTTTGACGTGTAAAAGTGTTTCTATAAACCTACTTACGGAAATAAAATCATTTATCATTATCATTTATCTTGAAGCCACTTTACACTTCATTAATACACTACAGATAGTGCAATTCACGAAGACGCGCCCCACCAATTTTTGGTTGAGGGGATCGCGGGGTGCGGGGAGTTTGCTCCGAGCGGCAGTCGCGAACCGTCAGCGGTTCGATGCACACGAATACTACACTCTATGCTGCGAAAATCCAGACTCGTCACGAAAGTTGCTCTACTTTATATATTTTTAAAATGTCGAAAAAATCTCAGCGTGTTGTTCTTAAAAGCCAGGTATGTAAAGAAGTTTGTAGTTACTAAAATACATGAAATTAGCTAACAAAAGTAATTTAATTTTAATAAATAGCAAATTTTAGTAATAGTGGATTTCATTTCATCTTTACAAATAAGTAAAACTATGTAATGTTTTTGTTTAATTTTAGGCAAGAGAAATTATTTCTAAAGTTTACGATTTTATGAAAAAAGAAGCAAGTAAAAATTATGCAGAAAAACTCACTGATGCGCGATGGAGAACCGCACAGGCTGTTGGAGTATCTGAAAGCACAGTGACTAGAATTCTACGCGAAAGAAAGGAATATACTAATATAATGAAGCAAACTACAGTACCAGCTATGGAATCGAATATAACTATGGAGACGGATGCGATAGTTCCTATAGCCCCAAGTGCGGAGAGTACAACAGAGCCGACTACGGAAGCGGATATTGAGTCTGAAAATGAAGCGAGTACGTCGCATTCGAATTTAGTATACAGAAGTGCTTCTATTTTTACATCACCTATGAAGAAGAGAAGGGTAAGACCACGAAAAATTAATTTAGACGAATTTGATATTGGTGTAGTCCGAAGAACTATTCAAAACTATCATATAGAACATCGTCAATTTCCAACATTATCACGACTTAATATTGTTTTGAAAGACCGTATACAATTTGATGGATGTATAACAACCCTAAGAACATTGTTACTTAAACTTGGTTATAGATGGAGAAAAACTGAGAATAACAGGAAGGTGCTAACCGAAAAACATGATATTCAAATGCTAAGATTGAAATATTTAAAACAGGTAAAGTCTTTTCGCAATGCAGGTAGACCTATAGTCTACACAGATGAATCATATATTCATACCAACCACGTGCAAAAAAAGTCTTGGGCCGAAAAAAGTTGTAAAACAGCAATAAAACAAAACTTAATAAAAGGAGTGCGCATAATTATAGTACATGGCGGAAGTGCAGAGGGTTTCGTACCAAATGCGTTGTTGACATACAGAGCAGAGATCAAATCCGGAGACTACCACGATAACATGAACACAGAAAATTACTTAAAGTGGCTAAAGGAGAAACTTATACCAAATCTCCCAAATGATGCCGTGATAGTCTTGGATAATGCAGCCTATCATAATACTAGTTCGGAAAAAATACCAACATCCAACACCAACAAATTAGACATGCAGACTTGGCTGAATGCAAAAAATATCTATTTTGAACCAAGCTACAAAAAACCTGAACTTTATGACCTTATATTAAAAAACAAAGAAAACTTCCGCAAGTACAAAGTTGACGAATTATTGAAAGAACATGGATTCACAGTGCTTCGGCTGCCACCTTATCATTCAGATTTAAACCCAATCGAAAACATTTGGGGTATTGTAAAAAACGATGTTGCTAGTCGCAATATCAATCAAAATTACACTTCGATTATGCCCATTTTAAATGAAGCATTTGATCGAGTAAATAAAGATGTCTGGTTCAATACTTGTCAGCACGTGGAAAAAATAGAAGACGAATACATGAGACATTGTGATCTTGATTTTAGTTTTATTGTAAATGTCGGTGATACATCAGACTCTGAATCAGATATTTCTGAAACGAGTGATTGACGATTTTCATTTCTCAATAAAGTTCAATAAAACTATTTCCGTATTTCATTAATATCTATAATTACCTCCCATTATAAAAATAGTAATATTATCGATATTAACTAATAAACACATAAAATATCCACACCTAAAAATAAAATAAACATAACCCTTTCCTTGCGGTCGGGTAAAAAATATAAAATTGAAGTAGAGCATCTTTCACTTTGACCATGACGCTCTGTCCTGATTAGTCTATTCATTGTAGTGTGCGTGTACACTCATAGGTAATTAGTGTGTACCGACAACACTCAAACATTGACGGAAGCTTGCACACATATACTATAAACGGTTAGGAGGAATAGTGGGGCGCGTCTTCGTGGATTGCACTATCTATACCTATTAAAAAAAAACATTTTTTGAAAATAGAACAAAAATCGTTTCCCCATTTTCTCATTCGATCGGCTGAAGAATAAACTTTAAAGCTATTTCCTTGAAAATCTGTTTCAGGCTAACTTTTATATAATTAAAACTCCGGATTGGCGAACTCTACTGCTGCAAGAGCGAATAATTCATAAGGAGGTTAATTAAGTTCGTTCTTCCTCGGCGGATCGTACGTACTCGGGTACGTTATAAAATTGAATTACCGCCATTAATCTAATAGCACACATTAGCTTTCGGTCTGATAAGGTTGCGAGAATACCACTAAACGCTATAATACACGAACAGGTGTTTTAATTTTTGTTTTAAATCCGCGTTCGGAAACAGCCATTTTTATCAGATCGTGTAAGTACCTATAATAATCTCGTGAAATTGAAGTTTGACTGGGAACCGTTCGGTATATTATTGCACCCGATGATGTTAATGATGATATTGTATTCATACAAAAGATAACAAGGTGCTCTGCGGTGTGACATACGGAGCATCGGCCGACAAATAAAAGATTGATGTCATTGCTAAACAAGTAGTGCTATTCTGTAAATTTCTAACCGAGAAAAAGGTGAAGTGAGCGAGACGTGAGCTGTCATTCCACCTGATGCTAACGATTGACACTATTGACAGTTCACTCCAAGCTCACTTCACTTAATTTTTCACGGTGAAATTTTTACAGAATACATCGGAAGATCATTTGGAGTTCAACCGAAAAGATGCGGACGAATATTTCGACGCCATAATATTGTAGTTTGTTAATAGGTTTAAGTTGGGATAATATATACTTACCATGGGCGCCGGCAGAAATAATTTCCAGATGGTGCAGATTTTAGTTTTCTTGCAATCTTTGCCGTATATGATTGTTAATAAAAAGATGAAATTTTAGTCTGAATGTTCGTGATGAAGCAAAAGAAGCGGCATACTTTTCAGTCTTGGCTGACGAGACAGCAGATATAAGCGGGACTGAACAGCTTTCAATGGGCATAAGATACGTCAAGTTTGACCAAACGAAACACAGTTACGTAATACTTGAAGAATTTTTGGGGTACAGACCACTTCAAAAATTAGATGCTGCATCGATTTCTGAAGTTATAATATCTCTTTTGACATCATGTGGTTTAGATCTCAACAAAATGGTTGGGCAAGGGTATGATGGTTGCTCCACGATGGCTGGACATGTTGGTGGAGTTCAGAAAATAATTACTGACGTGAGTCCTTCCCCTTACAGTCCCGACCACACCACCTGGCAACTTGTGACTTTTATTTATTTCCAAAAATAAAAAATAAACTTAGAGGAATTCATTTTATGAACCCTGAAGATGCCGTGGCTGCGTTTGAAAAAGGTGTGGAATAGATCTCTAAAGAAGAGTGCGTCCACTGCTTCAGTCAATGGTCCCATCACATACGACGGTGCTTAGAAAGGAACGGAGACTATTTCGAAAAACAATAAAAATATTAACAGGCTTCTACATCATTCCGTTTTTTATTTTCTAAAAACTTTTAGTTTACTATACCCAAAAAGTCTTTCATAACGACAACAAGACTGTAGAATTTTATAAAACTTGTGCGTCCCCTGAAGTATGTCCTTTTCATAAGAATCAGCAATAAATATAAAAATAGAAACGTGGAAAAATAATATTGTTTCTAGAACAGCGTTTTCTTCAATGAAAACTGAACGGAGACAGTTTAATGAAAAATTTCTTGTCACGTTAGGCTAGTCGATGTCCCCTTAGAGCCACCTTAATAAGATTCCTCCCGTTTTAAACTGCATTTTGCCGTTTCTACAGACATTGCGAATTTAAATCCAAAATAAAATCGTGAAAGACATCTTAGAACTTCTAACAACCAATTTATTATTCATAAAAGGTTAGTATTTTTCACGGTTTCTGTCATGGTTATTTTTACGGTTGCATGAATTACCATAACTAAACCAAGTACAGGTACTGTTTATATTAATATTTTAGAATAATTTGTCGTTATTCTATTGCCCGTGATGCATAAGCATAATCAGCCTATAACGTTCCCACTGCTGGGGCACAGGCTTCCTCTCTGTGAGAGGGAGTTGGCCGTTATCCACCACGCGGGCCCAGTGCGGGTAGGTAGATGCCACAAATGTCTTCGAATTATTGTTTATAGGACATGCCGATTTCCTCACGATGTTTTGAGAGCAGTGGTGATGAAATAATTTACACAAAGTTAAGTGCCTGTCTTGGTTCGAACCTATGACCTACAACTCGTAAGCCGTGATCGTTACTACTGGGCCACCACTGCTCTCTTGTCCCGTCTCACTCCTGCCCATGATGGAAAGACAGCATTCATATTTTGCAAGTTAGCGTCAATTAGAATCATCCGATTGGAATGGGAACATCGTTTTTTAACCACTTCGGGTTCTAAAGTTCATTCAACTTTTGGCTAGTAATTTTGTACATGTTTTTTTAGCTATTACGTAGTAACGCATCCTCTTTGTGCACTACTATAAGACTTTATTATAAAGTCAGGGAAAATAATTGTCAAGTAAACTGACTACCAGTTTAAGTTGCCCGTACATTCAAACCACAACTCTCATTCTTTGACAGTTGTATGAAATGGCATTTTACACGGCGAATTGACGTAGGGTGTAAATTTTCTTAACAATTAATTTCCTTGGCTGTATTTTGACGCACCACGAATATTTAGCCTCGCTAGGCATTTTCACTTTAATTAAATTTTCACATTGAGGGCTACCGGATTATCTCGAATGTTTTAGACCGACGCCACGAATAATAATAAGGGCTCTCTTATATATATTTTCTGAACAAATGCCCGAAACAGCTTAGCAACTAAGTGCTCTGCCTCCATTGGTCTGGTATTCATAAGCATGGCAGCTGGTTGAAGATTTGGGTTCGATCAGCAGGTAAAGTGGAGTTTAATTTGGTATTCCTGGTTAGTTTTTGTTTCTACCCGATAGGTTGGACTTAAAAACGTCATCGGTGCAAATGAAAATAATGCCCGTTTTCAATACCTAACTTTAGGCGACGCATAAATGAATATCCAAATAAAAGGTCGCTGTTGGATTTTCACCGCTTTGTCTCTGAGCCGAAAGTTGAAAATCTAATAGCGCGCTTTTATTTAGACTCTAGCTATTGCCCGCTTCGCCCGCGTGGATGTCAATATTTCCCTATTTGAATCGGATTTTGTTCACAATTTCATGGGTTTTATTTTTTTTTTGCGCGGGACTCTAATTCTTTTTCTAAAACAAAATTACCCTAAGTTACTCCTTATAACATCAGCTATCTGCCAGTGAAAGTCCCGTCAAAATTGGTCCAGCCATTTCGGATATTAGCCTGAATAAACGGACAGACCGACAAATAGACAAACATTTTAAAATAGCTTTTTCGTTATAAGTATCGTATATACGGTTAAATGCATTTAGTAATAAGCTGTTATTTTGACATTACAGACACTTCAATTTTATTTATTTTTATAGATTAATTTATGTGTCGTCTTGTTTTAGTCTAAACGGGCACAGGTATCGCATTGAGCAAGCGTTGTGAATTAATGCTCATTTTTTCTGGCAATATGAGATTATGTTTATGTCTAATATGTAAACTTATAATATATAAAATATAAACTTATGTAAGCATTAGCTACAAAGCTGTCGATAAGTCTGAACATTTGATTTCGCTTTTTGGTTGCTGATTGTTTTTAGTCTCCAATTAAGACGAGACCAATGCCATTATTACAAACATAACATCACGCCTGTATTCCAGGAAGAGTTAGGCATAGGTGTACCTATAGTACACTGCATTACGCCACTTATATATACGATCCATGGAATAGGGGGCGAACCTATTGCCATCAACCGGGCACAAATCCAGACTCCGGGGTGCTACTGAGAAATTCCAGATGGATATCCCAATAACAATTTGCCCGACCGTGAATCGAACCCAGGACCTCATGCTCAGCAGTAGCGCTTGCGAACACTAGACGAAAGAGGCAGTCCATTATTATTACCATGGATAATTTTATTTATTGTTTGTAGAATGTTCGTCGATTATCTGATAGGATTACAATACAAGTGGTTCATCTTGGCATGTCATGAAATTCGACACATTTTGGACTATAAAAAACTGAAAATGCACTGGTAAAAGAGCTATCGAACAGTTTTTTTGAACGCAATTAACTTTGTCACTAACAAAGAAATACGAAAGCCCTTGTAATCATTGTGTATGTAATTCAATTTACAAATGTAATAAAAAAGAAACTCCAATAAAGCCTTAAATATTATCAGAATGTTTATAAATACACAATAAATTCTATTAAGTAAATTGATAAAATCCACCCCACTGCCAATCTTTCTTCAAGATCCAATAATAAATTACAGCCAATTTTCTTGAGAGCTTCGTTATACAAATTGTCAATAGCACTCGTTAATCCGGCAAAGTACCCACAAACAAAGGGGTTATCATCGGAATTTATGAGCTATAAAATTGGCGCGGACCACCTTTATAGGCGAAAATATGAAAATATTGAAGTTCGCACAGAATAAATTATTCTAAATTGCTCTCGTTTGGATTGTGGTGAACCCTTTAGGATCGGGAATTGAGAAGATTAGGGGCGTCACACTGGAGACTGCGGTCATCTATCAGACGCCCATAGATAGCGACCGGGGAGATAGCGGCCGGCGACAATGAGACCCGCTTAAAGTAATTGGGCGGGATGGAAATACTTGCATTCAGAGTTTGATCATATTTTTGAAATAGAGTTATCGGTAAAAAACCGTGAATTTACAATGCGGTATTTGATCTGAAAATCTCTGTAAAAGCAAACGTTACCCCAATGAAACGTGGATATGGTCACGTTTGGTTTAACAAAGCTTCAATTTACATTTTGTACATATAAAATTCTGCACATTTTAACGTTTCAGCGTGCCTAGGATGCGAGATTTATTCTAGAGTTTTCCAAGAAGACCCCTATCGCTAAGAGTAGCATTTTGATACTGTATGTCTATTACTGGTGGACCATTTTTGGGTGGTAAAACTGTTTTCACACCGATTGCAAAGCGTAGCACCGCGTAGCATCATGTAGCACTCCGTAGCGAAGCGTCGTAGACCGTACACGTACCCTTCGGCAGTAATTTTGTAAATGATAATGATAAAAGATTTTATTTCTGTAAGTAGGTTTGTATAAACACTTTTACGCGTCAAATATTTTTTTTTTTAAACTAGATGAGGCTGGCGTTTCCTATCTGACTGCTCTGAGAAGAAAGGCCGAAACAAACTCAGAGGTCACAGTCTCTTTTAAAGTCCAGACATAATCTTGGTCAGATCATGTGAAGACCATGTAGATTGGTGTCTGAAATGGTCTTTTGAGGAAAGTATAATATACCTACCATTACATAATCGACTAATTGGAACCGTGCACGTAGCTTTTGACCTTTCATAAGTGCCCATGTAGGCTTATGTGAAATATTATTTGAAATAAAATATTTTGATTATGTGAAATCTTTTTTTTACAAAGATTTAATTAACAATAATGGGCGGAGTGAATGAACATGTCACATAGATAAAAAATATAATCTGATCCAGTAACAATAACATCACTCACACTCTAGTACCGCTGACTTATTATTGATAATTATGCTGTGAAAGTTTTGAAGATGTAATAATATGTATTTGGTAGTTAACAGTTCTGGTCCCTGTCTAAAGCAGCTGAAGCAAATTTCTGTCCACCCAGTTTACCTCCAATGATGAAACCTGATGAGTCGCTGGCTCACTCTGCAGGTGAGAAAACAAATCTATTTGCATCTCTCTTTGTAAGCAATTCACGTCTGGACGCTGGCTCCAAGCTACCACCTACTGTACCTCATTGTGACTCCTGGATGCCGGAGATCGCAGTTCACATTAAAGAGGTCCGAAGAGTATTGAGCAGTCTAGACGTGAACAAGGCCAGTGGGCCTGACGGCATTCCAGCGAGAGTGTTGAGGAGTGTGCGCCTGAACTGTTGACACGTTTGTTCCGCCTCTCTCTTAAAAAAGGATGGTACTAAAATCCTGGTAGCTTGCAAATGTGCAACCAGTGCCCAAAACGGGCGACCGTGCAGACCCTGCCCATTACCTTCCGATCGCCATTACCTCCATTCTGTGCAAGGTTATGGAAAGGGTACTGAACAGTAAGATGCTGACCTACCTTGAAAACAATGATCTCCTCAGTGACCGTCAATATGGCTTTCGCTGGGGACGGTGAACTGGCGATCTTCTTGTGTATGTCACGCACTGCTGGGACGAGGCCATCGTGAAACACGACGAAGCACTTGCTGTATCGCTTGATATCTCGAAGGCCTTTGACAAGGTCTGGCACGCTGGTCTACTCAGCAGGCTTCCTGCTTATGGCATCCCTGCTGATTTTTGTAGCTGGATATCAGACTTCCTTAGTGAACGGTCGATCAGAGTAGTCGTTAATGGCTGCTCTTCCAACCTTACGGCTATTGATGCCGGAGTTCCTCAGGGGTCTGTTTTCTCTGCAATTCTTTTCCTGCTGCACATCAATGACCTACTTCAGCCTGGTATTGTTGGGTACGCAGATGACAGTACAGTTTTAAAAAGATACTTGTCCAGCGCAAAAACCAGCGGGGCCGAAGTTCGTTCCTTGAGAGAGGCCATGGTAAAGCGGACAGATTTGACCTTAAACCTTGTCTCCCAGTGGGGTGATGATAATCTGGTCTCTTTTAACGCCACCAAAACACAAGCGTGTCTTTTTACCGCTAAAAGGAGTCGTTTCGATCATACTCCTACATTTCAGGGTACATCTGTTCCTGTAACTGATCGGCTCGACCTCCTAGGCATGGAGTTGACATCATGTTTCAACTTCGGTGCCACCATCGAATACAAAGCCCAAATTGCGGCCAAGAAACTGGGCATCCTAAATGAGGTGAAGCGATAGTTTACGCCTGGACAGCTTTTAACTCTTTACAAAGCGCAAGTCCGATCCTGCATGGAGTATTGCAGCCACCTTTGGGATGGATCAGCTAAATACCAACACTAACAGTGATGTTTTTCTCATGTAAAACAATAATCTGAGCTTTTTGGAATATTGTTAAATGATGCATGGTCTAAGTTAATCAATTTATCACAATCTTCGTAAAAGTGCAAAAGGAGGAGTATTAGGTGTAATTGGTAATGCAGACTGACTCATACATAAGTTCACAATTATTAAAGGCAGGAATATTTTTTAAAGCAGGTAGCTAGCTTCTAAACTGGCAAATAATTATAAGTAGGCGAGAAACTTGTGGTAGATTCTCAAATCGGTCAGAATATCGCTTTATTCAGTTAGTATATTAACTCGAAATGACAAAATCTCAAAAGTAATATTTTTGCAAACTCGTGGCTCAAACTCAAACCATTTGTAGGTCGATTGCTTACCTGTTACGCCACGAGACCATTTATCCTTTGTGGCGAAATTATGTTATACTATAACTACTACTACTATATTTTAGAGGACGTTAACGTAATCACTATACGAATGCGATGTGTCTGTCATTGGTAGCAGTACGTACAGTAGTAATATAGTTTTGTAGTGTGCGTGATTGGTTACTTAACTCGTTTGGCGTGTGTACATCAGTGGCGGTAGCTTCATAGAAGTCAAAAAGCCGGGCTTGCCTTAATAAAATCATAATTTACAACAACAAACGTTAGCCTATCAATAAAAAAATGTACTCTTCGTATTTTAAAGGTTTTCGTAGTACTAACAACCATGAACAACAATAGAAAATCCCTCAATTGCCCGTTTTTTTTTAATAAAAAAAAATCGTCGGCTTGCCCTAATTTTCATCCTTAGGCACGCCACTGGTGTACATATGAACTGAAAAGTCTCATTCGTACTTGCCCGGATTTGAACCCACAACCTCTTGCGTGAGAAGCGAGGTCTTAACCACCGTAGGCCATCACGACATAGAAATTATAATTTTATTTTAAACAACATTCGTTCAACTAAATAAATACTGAACTGACTGCCGTTTATAAAATGAATGGTTGATCTATCTCTGCTACGCTCATTTTCAGCCTATCTCATGCAGCAACACAAATCAAGCCGACAAGATCTTTTTAAACGCAATAATACTAAAGTAATGTATGGCAATTTACTCGCAAGAAAAGCGAGGACGCTTTATCTCGCTTCCCTTTGCTTTGGAAATGGCGTGTGATTTACGAGAGGCTGGTAATGATCTTGTTAACAAGTCGCTATAAAGTTATTTTATTCTAATATCTTCCGTTTTGAATTTTCTTCCGTTTAATTTTGAGGTAGATTATATAACTTACGTCTCTCTAAGGCAGGTGTGTACATATAGACCGTTTTTGCCCACCGTCACGTCAGCGGGACGTCAATGAGAACGAAATGACGATGCCAAAGTAACGATACCTTTTTTTTTTTTGTGGATGGGAAATCATCAAATGACTTCTCCCGCTCTGGGCGTAGCGGGAGGGCGTGTCAGACTTTTACTGACTAAGACCCACCCGTGTTCCTTCAGTTGCCTGTGCTGGGGCCACGGTAACTCTTTCGAACATCCCGCAAAAAGTAACGATACCTACATACATTTACTATAGCCACGTGTCCACCATACACCACCACCGGGACTTCATGTTTGGTTCGAATAATCTTTTTTCTTGTTGACGTCCCGTGGCGTTGTGCGGTGGATAAACAGTGATAGTTCACCCACATTTCGCCAGTTATGTTTCAGTCCCATGTGATAGGGGGCGAGCCTATTGCTGGAGTCTGGATTTATGCTCAGTTGGGCACAAATCCAGACTGCGGGCTGCTACTGAGAAATTCTAGATAGAAAAACCCAATAAAATTTAGCAGTAGTGCTTGCGACCACTAGACCAACGAGGCAGTGTTAGGTAGCATGCTTTTGTTTTCCAGTTATGTGTCTAAGGGACATTTGGTTTACGGCCGAACCCAATAACCTATCTCTCACTAGTTTTGGCATACTGGAGATAGACAAACCAATCTATCTATGGTTTTAACGTCCCAATAATCTATAAGAGACTCCATAGTCTCTAATTACATTTAATTCCATTCTAGATTCCATAATCTTACAGGCCTGATATAAGGATAGATAGAATTATACTGTCTACCATCAATAGCGATCTGTCTTTTACTGAAAATAGGTTACTGGGTTTGGCCGTTAATATTCTTGGTACCAGTAGGTACCTAAGTACTTCCGGATAGCCTTCAAACACATGGTGATAAATTGTAAACGGTCGATTTATTTCATGTCTCTATTACGATGTCAGGCGTCAATTGAGGAGACAATTCATATATTGACTAGCCCTTTGATGTTTAACAGGCAAACGGCATCTAGATTTATGCTAAAAATATTTCTTTTAACGAGTAGTAGTAGGTAGTAACGATCTATTTTTCGAGTTTTCTTTCTATCTATCTATCTATTTTTAAGTAGACAGACAAAGGACACAATTCCTGTTCAGCTATGTAAATTAAAGTGCCCTACACTTGCCCTAACACACACTATCTCAACCTCCCCAGTATAATTAAAGATTTATGCCTAAGTGCCTTAGCAACAAATTTCCTGTGTGCTAACTAACTTCTTAATTAAGTGCTTCACTAAGAATCGTGAATAGACGCCACTCTCTAAAGATCTCGTTACAGATTATCGACTGATTTGTTTTAATTAACATTCAGCCTTTATTAAACTCAATATGTTTTTTCATAAAGCCTTTGTTAGATTCAAACGCTCGGGTAAAAATCAGATTAAAATATAATGGAATCGCTCCCCCAATGACGATTCGATTTTCATTCTGCTGAATGCTCACTTGCAGATTAACGTCAACCGATTGAAATTTGAAATGAATGAAAGATTATTACTTCTTCAGTGATTTAGATAATTGACTAAGATCGTTCAGTTCCGCAGACTGAGCCGGCCATTAAAAAGAGCCGAGTTAAAACTTTTCCCTTTGCAGTTCTCCGCAGTTTATTTAAACAAACTACTTGTTTAATTGAATATTTAAACGAGATTCCTCACGGTAAGTATGAAAAGCTCTTGGGCTGGGCAAGGAAAAAGGCAAACTTGGATTTTTTTTTCATAAAGTTCAACGTTGAGATGTGGTGGGACTAAGAATATTAGCGTCTATTAATTATGTTTTTTTTTCCTCTATGTCTACCCACACCAAAGTTGGCGAGTGGCTCGGCGTACACCCACTGCCAAGCTTATTAATTTAGTTTTTAAATAAAAGGCAATACATTTTTATTTTGTTTTTAAATAAAACGTGTCATTATTACTTCTTGTGGTCCTGTTTTCTATGCACAAAATAGCGACTAGTCTAATTTCCCCTACATAGGTCAACGAATGGGTATACCAATGCGAGTGCTGACCATACTGTGAATTGTAAATTTAGGTTCCTGGTAACACAATGATTGACATTTTAATTTGGAGTGGTTAATTACAGATTGTTTAGGCAAAGCATCAATTTACTCCCTCTCTGATTGGAGACGGGATACATTCGTTTATCGCTGTTAGTATTTTTTTTCTTTCCTACTGCCGTCCTAAAAACTGTAGATAAGATATATACGATCATTTTATTTGTATGAACCACGATCCGGTATGAACATGAATATGTTTAGGTATACAATCAAACACAAGCAAGATGATTGATTAAATTAGTCTTCAGTCAAAGAAAAATAACTATTACTTTAGTAGAGTGTGTGTTGCTTGTTGTTGTTTTAATAAGTTACGCACGATGTTTGTGCCTGTCCTACCTAAAGTAATTTGTTCTTTTCTGGAACTTAAAATTTTGATAACTATGCAGAGGCGAATATAAAGTCGTTTTAGATACACATGCGTGGCATAATTAGGTATGTCGCAAAACCTATATAAAAAAAACTAATTTATATTAATTAAATTAAAATAGTTTATTTAATAACCTTAAACGTACAACAAAATTTGAGATTGGAGCCTCCTTTTAAGCAAAAAATGCCTGTATTAGGAGACTCCGCTCTTTCAAAAAGAAGAAGTATAAACTATACAATACGAGTACATAATCAAAAACAAGGTGATTTGAGTGAATGAGGGTGGGTGTGTGTGAGTGTGTGTGTGTGTGTGTGCGAGGGGCTTAGTGTATCTGTTGTAGAAGTGATTCAGTCTCACTATAGGTTAGCTTTCTTATCCATTCCGTTAGTATTTTTTTGCATTCATAACAACTCTTAGGGTAGATGTAAATGTGTTTATTAATAACATTATAAAGCTGAGCAGATCGTTTACAAAGTTGAATACTGGCAAATAGTGTTCTTGTTTGTGGTATTTTTAATATAATGTCTTTTCTTCTTCTAGCCAATATTCTGGGATCATAGGTTATTGACCACCACACAACAAGCTTCAAGTTACTAAAGGTCGATAATTAAGTTAAGAAAACCCATAAAAATGTCATTGAAGATATCTCTGTTAATTTGACTGCTATCTTTGAATTACGGTCAGACATATAATTGCAATGTTTTTCTCGACTAACACTAAGGGCTGATTTCACCAATGGAACTGAGCACGATCAACACATAAACCACGTTTAAGGGCTGTCAGTGTCATTATTTTCTTTGGAATAATGACACTGACAGCTCTAGAACGTAGTTTAGATGATCGCGTTCAGTTTCGTTGGTGAAATCCGCCCTTATAAAGTGGCTATAAAAGCTATATCTCCGTGACAGATTACCAACAACTCTTGTTCTAGGATCTGATACCTAGTGAAGGATGACAGTTGTGACGTAATTGGCTCAGTATTTTGGGGTTAGTTGTCAGTTTCATCAGATACTAGCTGTGTTGAGGCTTCGCTCGCGTGGACTAATACTAAAATCTGGCCGGAACCCAGTCTGTGAACTAAAACAAAAATTATCACTAAGTCAGACAAGGGCCGGCGGCGTCCACTGGCGGCACGGCACGGCATGGGATTTTTACGCGACGAATAGAAATAGAACTTATATGTATAACAATAAAAAATAATTTTGATGCTTAAGGGCGTCGCGACATGTCTAAGGATACCACGGCATCGTTGCCGTAGAAATTTCAATTTTATTGTTAAGTTATACATATTTCTATTTGTCACGTAAAAATCACTTGTTGTGCCGTACCGCCAGTGAGCGCCGGCCTTAAATGGGTCGAGATTTATAACCGCACTCACTGGCGGAAAGACTTTGTGCTGTATAATATATGGGGATGAATTTAAGTAGGCTTTCTGAGTGACTATTGTTAGTCATAAGCAGTCCTTCCCTATCGGATACTCATGTGTTTCTAATATTTTAGAAACCGTGACGATTGAAAGGATGCCATCGAGGTTTAGATTATCCGCGACAACTTACAGGTATAGACGCATGAGGAACAGGGTGTAAAGTTCACTCATCCTCCATAGAAAAGGGAGGATCCTTCGACCAGACGGGTGTTGTGTCTGGTGGGCTACTGCCCGACGGTTGATGTCGGGATGTTGTATATATGCAAGTCGCGCGGTAAACTCTGATTGCGCGATGCAGGATTTTGCGTGACGTCAGTGTGATGCGTTCCATTGTGGCGATGTAGATATGCCGCCACACAGATACGGGTATATAAACTGCAATGTAGGCATTACATGGATAAAAAATCCATCTCAGTTAGACATCCCAAGAATTTTAAAACCATGATCGATCTGCGCAAAAGCCATGACGCCTCGTAAATAATAGATTGTATCCGAAGATATTGCCTGACAAGGTATACAAACAGTTATAAGCACGAGCCCACCGCAGACTTATTACAAACATTTATTTCCCCGAAAAACAGGGGCACGTAAATTACTTCAGTATCTTTGGAAGCAAAAACGTAATTAATGTTTTGTTGTTTGTAATCAGAGAGCTAAGTGATAGATATGGCCAGATGGTTGCCTGTTATTACACTCTACTACGTATTTTATCCTGCGCTGCGTCTAAATTAACCCATCATTCTTACACACGTTTCGTTATCTTATAAAGGATTCATAGGTAATATGCCTGTTATGTAATATTAGTTATAATTAATTAAGGGGGGATAAATGATAAATTATTTTATTTCTGTAAGTAGGTTTATACAAACACTTTTACACGTCAAACATTTTTTTTTTAAACTAGATGAGGCCGGCGTTTCTTATCTGACTACTCTGAGAAGAAAGGCCGAAACAACCTCAGAGGTCACAGTCTCTTTTAAAGCCTAGACATAATCTTGGTCAGATCATGTGAAGACCATGTAGGTTGGTGTCTGAAATGGTCTTTTGAGGAAAGAACCACACAGATTGGGTGGACCTGTCCAGTCAGTGCAAGCATCTGTCAGTAATCGTACAGCTCAACATAAAAGTTAAGGAGCTCAACGATTCGACGAACAATACCAAAGAAAGGACATTTGGGTAGGTAGGCCGCATAATTTACTCAAACTGGCAAACTATGATTAAAGCTGAGAGAAAAAAAAAACAAGGACCCACATAGTCTTCACAGAAGCCTGTGAAATTCAAATTTTCTTATGATTTTTGCAAATTGCAGCTCGGTGTCTGGGTGTATGTTGGTTAAAGTATGATTCGCAACCAAATATGTATTTACAGAATTACTATAATCATTAAAATTGGTTATACAACTGCTTAAGTTAATATAGTCCTCAAATGTTAAGATTTCATGAAATAGTCATTAGAATTACTTGGTCACAGAGACCACATGATAGAGACATGAAATCGAAACAAAAATCAGTTGTTCTCTACATTTATGATCGCATATCTCGTCAAAATATTAAAAGGGAACAGCAGATTTTTTTTTCGCGATTTTAGCTTTGGTCCCATAGTAAAAGTTGTTCATAATGATGAGTACAACACAGCAGCAGCTTCCTAGCCAATAAAAAATCATCGTTTATACATACATATATACATATGTAGTTATAACCTCCGCGCGCGCGCATTTAATTAATATATACCATTACATGTATACAAATAAATAAAATTGAAATGTCTGTTTGTAATGTCAAAATAACAACTTTTTACTAAATGAATAAGAAGAAAGTAAAGGGTGTCTCAGTAAGAGTGCACTTTTTCATTTTAAAATAAAAACAAGTATTTCATGACAGAGTTGTGATATTTTTATTGTATTGTAAAGTAGACATGTTCCGATTAAGTATGGAATAAAATATCCGGCAAATGACCCCCACGGCACCAATGACAAGCCATTACTCTTTTCATGAAATTTTCCATGACTTTTGCACAGAGATGTGGCTGTATCTCACTGATGACGCGTTGGATTTCCGATTTGAGCTCAGGAATTGTTTCAGGTTTATTCGCATAAACCCGAGATTTCACAAAACCCCAAAGAAAAAAATCGCACGGCGTTAAATCGCACGATCTTGGTGGCCAGTTGACATCAGAATTTCGTGAGATAATGTGTTCTGGAAATCGTTGCTGCAATAAGTCGATTGTTTCATGCGCGGTCTGGCAGGTTGCGCCGTCCTGCTGAAACCACATGTTGTCCAGATTCATGCCGTCCAGTTGAGGCCACAAGAAGTCCGTTATCATATTCCTGTAACGAATGCCGTTCACCGTTGTAATGAGTTTTCACAATTATAACGCGTTGTTCTTTCAAAAAGCGCTCCATTTTTAATAATCGGAATAAACAGAGGTGACAGCTGTCAAATTTCAGAGTTGCCACTAGCATGAAAAAAAAAAAATTCCAATTTTAAAAAGTGCACTCTTACTGAGACACCCTTTGTACGCGGTATTTATAACAAAAGCGCAACTTAAAAAAAATTTGTCTGTCTGTTTGTTCCAGCTAATCTCCGAACCGGCTGGACCGATTTTGACGGGACTTTCACTGGCAGATAGCTGAGGTTACGGGGAGTAACTTGTGCTACGTTTATTATAGAAAAATAATTAGGCTTCTGCGCAAAAAATTTAAAACCCATGAAATTGTGAACAAAAGTCGGATTTAAAAAATTCTTTTTACATTTGGTAGCCTAATTCACGAGGATAGTTGTAGGCTATTTAACATCACGCTACGACCCTTAGAAGCCGAGCAAAATGAAAAAAAGTCAGAAAGAACGAAAACGAAATAATAACGCGAGCGGGCAATGCTGGATGCAATGCGATGGATCGGGGACGAGGAAGTTTTATTAAAATGTAGCTGTTATTTTAGTATATTGTGTATCTTACGACTGTCACGCGAACGAAGTCGCGGGACACAGCTAGTTATTAAATAATTTTATTAGAATATGCTTGAAAACCTCCCGCTTCCTGAGCCTTGTTGGTACTGGACTGTTGGTACCTACCTGCCTGGTAGGCAGGTAGGCAGTGCCTACTCGTATAAAAATATGAAATACCAGCAGCGCCCCACGGTTTCACCCGCATAAGTCTCGATCCCATGGGGATATCGGGATAAAATGTAACCTAGTGTGTTATGTGTTAATCCAGATTATAAACTGTTTGCCAAATGTCAATCAAATCTGTTCAGAAGTTTTTGCGTGCAAGAGTAACAAACATCCATCCATCCATCTATCCATCCTCAAGAACTTTCGCTTTTATAATATTAGTATGACTTTTGAATGCACTTGAGCGGTTTTAACGAAGATTGAAAATGAAGGTTGAAGATTGTGTGCAAATGAAGTCGCGGCCAATTGCTAGTCTTTCAGCCAAGCCACCACCCTTTCCTCAAGAGATCTGAAGGCCTCCTAGGCCGTCATTAATCAAGCACAGATTATGTTTCCTGGCGTGACGCCGTTTTAAATTTATTTATTCTCTGTACTTAATTGCGGTCTTCAGTTACCGGCTCTTTGGAGCAAAAACCTTTCTGTTTTGATAATTAATGGATTCAACGCTCGTTAGGAGTACTGAGCGCCGTTTCTGAACAGCTGTTTCACTTTTTAGTGCCGAATTTTTATTGACGGTTATTCGGATTGTGCTGTGTGGTAGCTTTTTGTGCATTCTGCGTTGTATTTTGTTTTCTGGTGTTTATTTTTATATTATGTGTCATTGTTATTTCAAGTCAAGTTACTAATAGTATCCTATAATGAGTTAAAATATTATTGATTCAAAATCAAACTCAAATCATTTAATTTAAATAGGCACTTAAAAGGCACTTTTGAACGTCAAAATTGATTCTAGTCGCCCCTTCCAAAAGGTAGATTCGTATGGAGAAAAATGGGCAAGAAACTCCGCCGTTACTCTTTTAAAATGTTTTACAATATTTTCTATAAGTACATTTATTATATTGTATAATTATATGTGAAGACGATGCACCTAGAATGAAATTACTATACCACAATAGGTAAACAATTCAAAATGAAGCAATGACAGATAAATTAAATATGTGTTAGATACACGGTGCTCACATATTCACAAGCATTGTAAAAGTGTACGATTTTCCTAAAATTTTAACAAGTAATAAGTCTGTGTGTGAGCCATTAATTCGAAATCAAAGTATTTCATTTATAAATGACTAAGGTTTTTACATTCAATCTTGAACTAAATAACTCTGTTCAAGTAAGCAATAAACCTACGATAGATAAAACAGCTGATAACGATATCAATATCGTGTTTATCAAAGTAGTTATAGCACTAAAGGTAATCTCATCTGATAACATTAAAATAATATTGTAATTAATATAATTACCTAACTACAAACCTCGATGATTCACGGGAGTGGCTTGTAATTATGTACAGTCGACAAAAAAGTTTGTCTGGCTGACAAAAATGTGACAAAAATGTTAATGTATTATTAATGTGTATTTTAATTTTATAATAATGATTGAAGTGACATACCTACCTATAATTATTATGAATTGACTAATATGATATAATATGAATTGTATAATTGAGTCCGTGTATATATATATATATACAGGAGGAGCTCGTGGCTAAGTAATAACAGCCGCATGGGTCGATCCATCAGGTTAAGCTACGCTTGCCGGGGTTGGTCCGTGGATGGGTGACCATCTTTACATACCGAGACTCCTCCGTGCCTCGGAAAGCACGTTAAGCCGTTGGTCCCGGCTGTCATTCGTGGATCTTTGACAGTCGTTACGGGTCGTCAGAAGCCCGAAAGTCTGACAACCAGTCTTACCAAGGGGTATCGTATTACCCAGTAACTGGGTTGTGGAGGTCAGATAGGCAGTCGCTCCATGTAAAATACTGGTATTCAGCTGCATCCGGTTAGACTGGAAGCCGACCCCAATATAGTTGGGAAAAGGCTAGGCAGATGATGATATATATATATATATAAACATTTATTTGTCATATAACACGGACTTATATATGACGGAGAGGTTATAGTCAGCCATATTTTAACTACTGTGGGCGTGTTGTGGGTAGTGTTGGTTATTGCGCAATAGAAAAACCGTTCTCAGTTTAAATCAAATTATAATTCACGATCAAATTAATCACACTATATTAGCTATTCACACACTGTAGGTACACGACACAACGAGCAAACAAAACGAATGACAGTTCCTACGGTGGAGGTACTGATCTCTTCGACGGCAGAATGGTAGGTGTCCTCTCGTCCCAGCGCTCCTCCGAAGTTAGCTCCTCCTTCACGAGCACTACTGCATCTCAGAAGGAGGTGATGGCATCCCATGTACTCTCACTCCATACCATGGCCTGGACCAGGGCTGGACGCGAGAGATTGCCACGACGAGGACACGGCGGTGCCCCGCCCAAGCCAGGCAGACGTCCACCGTATGCTCCACCGTGTCCTCCGGGCGATCCATACAGTGGTGACACCCGGGCGTTTCCTCCCGCCTTATCCGGGACAGGTATCTCCCGAAGCACCCGTGTCCGGTGAGGGCCTGCGTCAGGCGGAAGGTGAAGACGCCGTGACGCCTCTCCAGCCACTCCTCAAAGAGGGGACTTATCGCCGCAATTGTGGCGTACCAAATAAAGGGAACCCCAGTGATTAACGTTTTTATCTGCCAACTGGGTATCTGCGCATATTCGAAACCAAGCCCACCACGATGAGGTTACAACTGATTTTACAATTTCACTGTAATCTCTACTTTCTGTTCAAATATCTATATTTTTAAGAGCTATTTTGTATTTCAATAGTCTAGACTATTATAAAATCAAAATGACTTGGCAACATTTTAGCAAACAAACAGAAACACTCCATCCATTAGGGTTTAAAACTAGTCGTGTAAACCACATCTCATTTATTGATGATCACAGGGCACAGGAACGCCTCGGCGGCACTCTCCAGAGAAATCAAGCGCGTCACCATTCTCTCGCACCACGACACAAATGGCGATCTACTTATAGAAATCGATGGCTTTGACTGGCGGCCCGTGATAGAAGTATCAGGGGGCCAACCACCACCTCTTAAGCAGTATTATTTTAATCGTACTTCATAGTGAGAGAAAAATGGAGGTATACCTCCTGCATTGCTCCATCTCTTGATGGTTGGCCCCCTGATGCGCTCAACGAACTTTCGCCATACTAATTACAGTTTCTAGACGCTACCGGTATGGCGATTCCGTGCTCTGTGATGATGATGATAGTTCAATGTGACTTGTGCAAATGCTTGTCATAACGGTAAGTAACTATTTCCTTTATTTCACTATACATATACATACAAATTATATTTTTAAATATTAGAATACACAAACATTTAAAAATATAAAAAATAGTAGTCCACCGGTATCGGGAATAGAGTCCAAGAACCTCCTAATAACGCGAACCGTGTCCAGAAGTACCGTTTTCTGAATCAAGCCCTTAATCCAGCTACCCAATGAGAACCCCCTCAGGTGTTGGTCAATGCAATTAAGTCATTGGCTGATACGACTATCGGCACAATGATCGCTGAGTCCACATCCCACATGTCGACAACCTCGCGAGCCAAGTCAAGATTAAGAGTTCGGACAGTTATTATTACTACTAATAATATAAGTAGCTATTATTATTAGTTTTTGACATATCTCGGGATCCTGGGGTCCCGGACCATTGGAAGGCGTACGAGGGGCCGAAGCCAACAGGCAGAGGCCCGTTATACGCTTTCAATGAAAATGAGGCACCAACTGACGATTATTCCTGTGCGCACTATGCAAGTGCACCCAAGGACATCCCCCGGTTGGTGTAGGACTATTGCAGGGTATGGAAACAAAGATATTGGACTATGGATTGGGGTGGCTAAAGTGGACTGGTTATCTATCCCATATGAAACTTCAATATTTACTCGACCCAAATGTATGGGACGGCTGGTATTTTTTTTCAATTACGATGTTGGTGCCATGGAGAAAGTTGATCAGTTGATGGTTTGTACTATAACTTAAAATATGATCATACTTTTCTGATTCACGCTGTATAACTTCAGTGCATAAAAATCTAGCCTTCAAACTCCTCTAATGCAAAAGAGATATCAGATAAAATCTTTCTACTTCACACTGTTTCAATAAAACTGTCACATTCAATATGGCACGGGAGTGACAATCCGAATGATGACACGACATTATTGAAGAGAAAATATTAGATCCTAGGAGTTTATAATGTAAATTTGGACAAACTATTTCTAAAACCGAAGCATATTTTTGTGTTTTCGTCTTGTATTTTGCAAGCCTGATGATTTTAAGTCTAACTGTCTGAGATGATGGAAGTTTGTGTTTTTTTTTTGTTTAGTTTAAAATAGGTTTGCAATAAATATAGGTATAAAATAAACAGGTGTATTATAATTATTATCTAACAATTATACACATTATTGAAAGTTTAGCTTTATTTATTTACAAGTGTCTCCACCATTTAAGTATTTCGTAGTTACTAGGCTAGCTCAGTTGGTTATACCCATTATAGACCGGAGACCTATTATGTAAAAGTACCGGCCGCAACGCGGCGATTTACTGTGGGACCAAACCTGAAATCGCGAAAAAAAAATCAGCTAGAGCTTGACCACCGCCTCTCAACGCAGTATTATTATAATCTTACTTCAGTGTGGGAAAGAGACGGAGCTAGACATTCTGTATAGCTCCATCTCTTTCTCACACTGTAGTAACATTAAAATAAGACTGCTTTAAGAGGTGGTAGTTAGCTCCCTGTTCCTTATTATTGTAACCTTACTTCAGTGTGGGAAAGAGACGGAGCTAGACATCCTGTATAGTATAGCTCCATCTCTTTCTCACACTGAAGTAACATTAAAATAAGACTGCTTTAAGAGGTGGTGGTTAGCCCCCTGTTCCTTACATTCATGTTCGCATAACTCGTCGAAATGTAGGGTACACCAGATTTTTTTTTTGCAGTTTCAGGTTTGGTCCCATAGTAAAAGTTGTTCATAGTGATCAGTATAATGACCCCTTAAAGAGGTTGTGCGTTAATTCCGGGATATGTTGTAGACGTAACAGTGGTTATAGGTACCTCTATGTAGAAGAGACCTACTCTCGCACGGGATGTAACTGTATGAATTTAGTAACATAATTATTGCATGTAAGTATGTACACGGTTTAAATAAGATTTATTTAAGCAAGAGTAGAAGGCCTTGAGACAAAGTATACCTAATTATATTTTCGTACATAATTTTGCATTATCTCTTAGATAATATACAAGGTGTAACATAATTAACGCACAACCTCTTAAGGGGTCATTGTACTCATCATTATGAACAACTTTTACTATGGGACCAAACCTGAAATCGCAAAAAAAAATCAGCTGCTTCCTACATTTATGTTCGCATAACTCGTCGAAATGTAGGGAACACCAGATTTTTTTTTTGCGATTTCAGGTTTGGTCCCATAGTAAAAGTTATTCATAATGATGAGTACAATGACCCCTTAAGAGGTTGTGCGTTATTTATGTTACATCTTGTATAATAATAATGTTCGCCCTTAATTTATTTATGTTGCAGAACATATTGGAGGTATTGATTTACGAACTGTTAATAGGATAATTAAGTGGAAACGACTCTGGTGCTTGCCAGTGGATAATCACAAGACCACTGGTGCGTAACACCGGCTATTCCTTGAGTGCTGAGAATTGCCTACGTGTGGTTCCAGACGATAACTGTATCCCTTTGACGACTTGGCCGTCACTCTGTAGAAGATTACTCGACCGTACAGCAGTCAATTAAACTTACAGTGTGAATTGACCCTTATCAGAAATTGTCAAGTGAAAATTTGTACGTTACACCACCAACTCTGCAGAGCGATTCCATTATGTATGAAGGCTACTACATTGGCAACGAGTCTTTATTTCAATCCTTGAATTGGATCTCAGAAATTACCGTAGTTTGGAGGGATAAGTACCGCCATATGTCACACGGGCTGGATCCACTCGGGGTAAAAAAACAGGGCGGCAACCTTCGAAAACTATCTCTTGGCTCCCAGCTGTGGCCGCCCCAGTTTACAACTTTACTAATTCATGATCCAATAAATAGCCGATGCGTCGCAACATGTCGGGGCACACTTAATGCTATTGCGTCCCGAATTTTTCTTGCCCGTTTTTCTTGGATTACAGTTTCGCTTGATCGAAAAGAAAAATGGTTGTATACGTGTAGAAAATACGTTATCATTTTAGCTTTAACGTTGAAATCTGGACTGTTCAGCTGTTTGTCGCAAATAGTTAATACCGATTGTGATTAATGATTTAGAAAATCCATCTGGGCCTGTTAAAATTGAAAAGGATTTTGTATTCATTACTTACAAACTCATAATAATACTTAGTAGTAAAATTTTGCTTAAGGAGTGGATACGTGAGTCCCGCAGTGTTTTATTATTCCGGTTTTTAAGGTTGCGTACTTCAAAAGGAAATTCAAAAAGTCATAAAACCCGATGGCTTAAAAAGTGAACTTTAAAAACGATGGAAACAAGATGACCAATTTTCTCTCCAAACAATATCATGCAGTCGACGTCTATAGCTCTTTATTGTTAAATTTGAGAAAATGCCTCCGACTGCATGAGATTGGACTGGGATGAGGGAACATAGGGACGGACTTACATACATACATATAGGTCAAACACATAACCCTCCTTTTTTAGCTTCGCCACAGTCGGGTAAAAACGGAACCCTTTTAAGATCACTTTGTTGTCTGTCCGTCGACTGACAGACAGACAGACGCGTTCCTGGGTCTCGACAGATTTGTCAAGACCTAGGAACGCGTGGAGATATCAAGTTGAAATTAATATCAAATATGTAGGTTTACGGTCCCTTGGAGCTAAAAAAAATCAAGCTTCTAAGTCAACACAATAAAAAATACGGCCATTTATGCGACATATTTTGATACTCGCAAATAAATCAAAACCTATCCCACCCCCTCGCCCCTAAACCTATCCTAACCTATCTTAGGTCTCACAGCCCAAGTAAAGGAAAACGTCCGAAAATCGTTAATTTGTAGTAAAAAAAAACACACACACACACATTATTTGTTTACGATTACAAACTTACACTTGCAGTTGGAGAATTGACCGTAACGTATATTGATCTAGGGGAGAACATTTTTTCAACTACAAAGTTAAGTTTGTTCTTGGGATAAATTCATCCCAACTAAGGAACCCTTCATTTGCGTGGTCTGACACGCACTTGGCCGGTTTATTTACTTTTTTCTCAAACTAGATAAACTCAACCATGTCTACGACCGCAGGCCTAACCGCAGGCCTTACTTTTCAATCTAGAGAGTAAGTAGTTAATGTCTTAAGAACTGTTTTCCACTCAAAACATAGCCCGAAGCACTTTTCTCCTTTAAAAATTCTTATGTATCACTTGCTCTTATGTACCACTCTTGTACATGCTTGATCCTACGTACCACTTGCACAAGCTGCCAGACACATTAAAATGTAATTCAATTCAAAAGTGTATTAGTAAAAATTTTAATCAATAAATGCTACTTACTCGTTAAAGGAATATTTGGATGACAATTCTATATAACCTCCTTCTAAACCTTAGTCACCTGACCTGTTTTGACATTCATATTGATAATAATATTTGTACAGCTAATAGCAAAACATAGAGAACCTATTTAAATGTTGTAACATCTCACACACTGTGTAACTCTACCTACTTATGTTTACAAATAAAGATTCTGATTCTTACTTTACCGGACTGCCAAAATATACCCTATATCCTTTATAATTTAAAGGACCCTATTTAAAATATACCACGCCATGATTGCTGGTTTTTCCTCCTGTTCGTGTGTCACTATAACGAAGATAAACTGTTTATATACGTGACTTTGCTCCAATGTATATTGTATGAACGTGAGGATGTATTTTGTTGAAATATTAAATTGGCCGGGTCCCTTATTAATCTCAGAAAGAAATCTCTTGCGTTGTGGGTTAGCGAGATCAAAAGTTCGAGTGTGTTTGGATGTATTTTTTAGCGTTCCGTAGGTACCTCAAAAGGAAAAAAAATGGAACCTTTATAAGACCACTACGTTGTCCGTCTGTCTGTCAGTCTGTCAACACCCTTTTTCTGAGGAACGTGACTTGTTACCTCCAATCAAGTTGAAATTATAAAGACCCCAACATAGTTGGGAACAGGCTAGGCACATTGTATTTCGATGTATGGGAGAACATTTTTCCAATTACAAAGTTAAGTTTTTTCTGGGGATAAATTCATCCCAACTATGGAACCCTTCATTGTGCGTGTTCTGATGAGCACTTGGCCGGTTTTTTTTTTGAATTAAACCTTTAATTTTATGTACACCACAAAAAAACAAAAATTGTGGTACCCACCTATAACGGATTGAAGGATATAATTCTCTACAGATTGACATTATGATGTGTAAAGAAAAATCTGTCAACCGAAATAGTTATGACAGAGGGACAATTCCCGTATTTTTAAGAACATTCGCATTCTAATTCTCAATCTGTCAAAAATACCCGTAATTTACCTACATTTTTTAGAAGTTTTTGTCATTTACTGTCACTAACTAGATTATGAACGTTTTTAATCACGGCCTTCAAAAATGAGCGAACTTAAATTAAAACACAAAATGCTCCTAGGCGACCACTTCGTCGGTATCATTCACAATGCTTCATTATTATGTCATGCAAGGTATGTCGGTACACCTGGACCCGAGAAAATTCCCCGAACGCCCTTTTGGTCGATACCTTTACGCTACGATGTACACACGACGACTTATTAAGCTGTACCTTCCAGTATAAGCTGACCTCGCTCTGTATAAGCTTACAGTAAAGTCAGGTAAATTAATTATTTATCAAATTAAATTGTCCGTATATTCACACATTTATGTATACAGGGTGTAAGGGACAGCCCTCCGCAAACTAACAGGGTGCATTCAGCTCCTCATTTTGAATCATTTTCCACCATCATTTTCAATGTAAAATTACATTCTCTGTACGCAGCACTCCATTTATATAAATAAAACAGCTAACATAAAAAAAAATCAACAATGGATGTTGAAATACTCGGCGGCCGCAGGCTCGCTGCGCTGCCGTTCGCTACGTGCGTTTTGCCACATTAACGATACATTGCGTGTGAGGTACTAAAACAAATCTTGTTTATTGGATTCCCATAACGTTCTTGAAGTAATTTCAAGTACCGGTCATCTTAGTACGATAAACTGAACTCACCCCATCAGTCTGCGGAGGGCTGTCCTTTACAACCTGTATATTTAAATCACAACTGTCATTCTTTGACTATTTACGTATTTAATTACCTGCGTATATCTTTAAATTGTTATTGAAGTGAAAATTTCTTTAGGTGCATTGAATTTTTTTTGGTAGGGGAAAACCTTACGGATTCGCGACATGCTCCAAAGGATTCAATGACTCAACGCTAGAGGGCGCTGTAAGCAAATGACTCTATTTTAACACGCTAATATCTTTAAAATATCGTAGATTCGCATGGAACTTTTAGTTTTAAGTTTTCATTTCTGTCGGCAGTCCCCTGACTGCCTATTTTTTAAAAATCTACTTTTTGCTCTGGACACTTTTATAGTGCACGTTTTTCTACATCGTTCTCACATACTACAATTATCTATAGTTTCAACATGGATGATGTAACCAATATTTTTAAAGTGAAAACTTCTTTATGCGTGTTGAGCGCTTTTTGGTAGGGAAAAATCTTACGGGTTCGCGACATGCGACATGATCGCGTCAACGACATGCTAACGTGACGTATTGCGCCAAACTGGCGACGCGCAGCGGCCTGTGTACAATCAAATGGTTTTCACTTCTGTCGGCAGACCCCATGACTATTTTTTTGCTTTAAAAGAGTGTCCATTTAGTTTTTTGCTGGTTCTTCTCCCTTCTATGCTTTGGAATGGGTAACTAGCTTCATATTTCTGACTGACAGACTCCTTGGCAATTCAAAAATGTCTGTTGTTTAATTGTAATAAATACTTTACTTTTGAGTTTATTGTATGAAATGGCTTTAAAACAGCAAATTGAGGCAGTGTGTCAATTTGATAAACAGTTAGTTTCCCTGACTGTACAAGAGAGGTCCGCTTATTGTGGAAATATATAGCATGATATTTCGTCGTGCGTACCACGTAAGACCGTGACCGCCCGTGAGTGGAATTTTGCAGGTTATAAATCATTATAACGTAGCGCACGATACTAAGGTTATTTATTGACGATGTCGTAAACGTTACAAGGGTATTTCGATGTAAGCTGGAGGTCAGGTCTTATCTTGTGCTTATGCATGAGAATTATGGAAACGGGGGTTGTATGTTATACTTTTGCCAAGGGAAGATTGTAGTTAGAAATTACTACTGCAGCTATTACAAGCATTTGGCAACAATTTATTCGACCAGTAGACCGAAAAGTTCATTGAAGTTTGACCCACAATCAATCTCCATTCTTTCGCACACACAATTACCTATCTTTTCATCTCCACCTGTTATATCACCAACATAAACTAAACTTCTTCATAACAGAAGGCTACAAAATAGTCCATTACCCACAAAAGCGAATCTGCAAAGTCCCGTAACAATGTCGCAAAATTTTATACAAGCTGTATACTCCCGTTGCGTGTACATTCAGCTTGTTTCTTTTGTAAATTTGCACCAATTTGTGCTATCTGTACACCACAGTGAACACTCACGATATTAGGTTATTGTTATACTCTTTAAGTTTTCCGTATCGTGAGCGTTACGTGTCGTGTAAATTATTAATTATTACTGTTGCTTTGAGGAAAAATTCGAAGAGATAAGTGTTCGTTTGTGGATGGATGAAAGGAAATTGTTTACGAAGATAGAGGTGGTAATTTGAAGACAAAGTGTTTATATCAATAAGACTGTATAATCTATACAAATAAATAAAATTGAAGTGTCTGTTTGTAATGTCAAAATAACAGCTTTATACTAAATGCGTACGTGTTTGTTCACGTAGAACACGCGGGCGCGGGGGCGGTGGCGGGCGCGGTGGTTTGGGTGAGCTCGTGTTCACATAGCCGCCAGGCGTTTGCGAAAGTGTGACGTGTTGTCAGAGGTTGTAAACATAGACGAAGATCTTTTATTTTTAATCGAAAATTTTTACCTAAAGTGGGAGATGACAATAATTTCCTTCCATAGCTTATTAAGAATGTTTATTAAGAGCGTTCTGTTCACATGATTACGGCTTTTGCTTTGCCAAATTGCGAGTTCTAGCTTAAACGGCACTGATATCGAACTTCTGTATCGAGCGACGTGATGAAAATGTGCTATCGTTTGCAGCGATAAGTTCAAACTAGTTGAACTTACCTGACGCCGCGAGTGAATCGCGCGTTCCGCCGCTAGTTCGACGTGAACACACAAACAACATCACACGATTGATATAGCCGCGAGCGCGCCGCATGCGCCAGTTGCTAGCTTGCCCGCTACTTCCACCGCACCTGCGTTTTGTATGTGAACACTTGCATATTATGCAATATGTTGGATATTTCGAGACTGCACCCGCGAGTTAACGTGAACAAGCACTATGACAGTATATACAATACTTTTAAATTTTTTACCTGTCTGTCTGTTTGTTCTGGCTAATCTCCGAAACGGCTGGACCGATTTTACCGGGATTTTCACAGGCAGATAGCTGATGTTATAAGGAGTAACTTATGGTACTTTTATTTTAGAAAAATAATTAGGGTTCCACGCAAAAAAAATATAACCCATGAAATTTTAAACAAAATCCGATTCAAATAGGGTTGTATTGACATCCACGCGGGCGAACAGCTAGTTTACAATAATAATGAAACATTTCAGGAAAATTAAACTAAATAATATGACTTTTAGATATAGATCTATGTGCAAATACATAGAAATCTGCGTTTTGATTGATTTCAGATTCTTCTTCAAAAGTTACAGTAGGTAATCTTAGTCTACAGAGATGTTTGATACCGGTTTATATATGATAGGTATATAAGGTAGGTTGTTAATCCTGCTAATCCTGCTAATATTATAGATGTGAAAGTTTGTGAAGATGTTTGGATGTTTGTAACTCAATCAACCAAAAATCAAAAATGACTCAGAAACAAACAAAAATCAATTAAAAAAAAATCAAAAATGTCTGTCAAAAAAAAGGTCTGTTCAAAAATGGCTGAACAGATTTAGATGAAATTTTGCACACAGATATCTTATAACCTGGATACTTTTTAGGATAGGATACTTAGACATAGGATACATAGCATACTTTTCATCCCGGTGAACCGACATCCACGCGGGTGAAGCTGCGGGAAAAAGCTAGTATTTTATCATTCTGTTAATCATCCACGTATACCACCTACCTTATCAAATTCTAGATAACCATCCATAGCAAGCGTAGACACCTCGTCCCATCTAACTAGACAGACTACACTTGCGCTATAAAACATCCAAACTTTTAGTAATACATCTCCGAAAAGCTACTTACGAACGGAGGGTTAGTGAAGAGCTCCTCACTCCTCAGTGAAATTACTTGAGACTTTCTTGACGCATTAAGAAGACGAGCCTTCTCGAAACTATCTTGGTGGCACCATCTGTCTCACTATCGCGAACCACAAACGATCCAAGTTTGTTTCGACGTTCGGGCTCTCACTCGCTATTTTCTAGTAATAGTTGTTGAACTTCATATTTTATAGCCCTTTCGACACCAGTTCTTGTAGGTACGAGATTTAGGACAGATGTGGGTACCTATGTGTACTCTACTTACTTATGTGGATGTGTGTGTGTGTACCCGCATAAGGTTCTACTCGCATTACTATTTCATAAAATTATTTTATTTAAATATTTAGTGCTTTATGTAAGTAAAGATTCTAGATCTTATGTAAGTAAGAGGAGCTCGCTAAGTAATAACAGCCGCACGGGTCGATCCATCAGGTTAAGCTACGCTAGCCGGGGTTGTCCGTGGATGGGTCACCATCTTTACATACCGAGACTCCTCCGTGCCGCGGAAAGAACGTTAAGCCGTTGTTCCTGGCTGTCATTCGTAGATCTTTGACAGTCGTAACGGGTCGTCAGAAGCCCGAAAGTCTGACAACCAGTCTTACCAAGGGGTATCGTAATACCCAGTTACTGGGTTGTGGAGGTCAGATAGGCAGTCGTTAAATGTAAAATACTGGTATACAGGTGCTTCCGGTTAGACTGGAAGCCGACCCCAACATAGTTGGGAAAAGGCTAGGCAGATTGATCGATGTCAGTAAAGATTCTTAAACTAATTAACTAATGTAGAACGCATTGTGTGTTTATTTTGTTATCTATTAAAGCATATAAATTAAAGCGTTTTATATTAAAGCAAATTCATCACGTTTTGCTATCCCTTTTTTGGGTGGGAAATCATCAAATGACTTCTCCCGCTCTGGGCGGAGCGGAAGGGCGTGTCAGACTTTTACTGACTAAAACCTACCCATGTACCTTCAGTTGCCTGTGCCAGGGGCCACGGTCATTCTTTCGAACATCCCGCGACCCTGGCAGGCTTTGAGGCGCGCGTGGAACATATCGCGCCGTCGACCTGGGCCTGGTCCTTACCGGACGGCGAGCTACCCATTGCTCGCCGTCCGAAAGCCCACGTCTACGGTGGCCGGGAATCGGCTCTTGATTCTCGACGCCCAGGGCGTCCCCTGCAGTGACTAGGGGCGTGAGGGCGCAAAGATTGGCTCGCCCTCACGCGTTCTGCCTCCTTCTTCCCGAGCATTACTGCTTCACAGAAGGAGGTGACGGCTTTCCATGCACTCTCGCTCCGTAGTACAATGGCCTGGATCAGAGCCGGACGCGAGAGATCGCCGCTGCCGATCGCCTCCGCGAGGATGCGGCGGTGCTCCGCCCAAGCCGGGCAGACCTCCACCGTATACTCTAACGTGTCCTCCGGGCAATCTACATAGTGGTAAGACCCGGGCGTTTCTTCCCGCCTTATTCGAAACAGGAACCTCTTCTCTTCTAACTTCCTAACTATTTATATATCCATACTAATATTATAAATGCGAAAGAGAGTTTGTTTGTTTGTTACGCTTTCGAACGGATTTGGATGAAATTTGGCACATAGGTAGACCATGGGTCTTGGTTAGGACATAGGATACTTTTTATCTCGATAGTATGTTCCCGTGGGGTATTTTCCGACATACACACGGGCAAAGCCGAGGGCAAAAGCTAGTATTATTATAAAAAACTACTTTTAATCGGCTATATTCGAATTGGTAAACAATACGACCGTTTTTCAGATGTCAACCACTTATTCCATTACCTATATAAACATAGTTGTAAAAATAAAATTTGGCGAAGTGAAAGCTTGTACCCAAAAGCTTGTACCTACACAAAAAGATACATCTTGTTAATTTGAATTCGGTAGAAAACATAAAATGAAATGTCGTCATTAAAATAATGACAATTACGTAAATAAATGTTCATGAAATTTTGTGAGGAGGACCTTTATAAGGGGAGGCAGTTTTTTCGCGTCAATGGACCGGCTAATTGATAGGCCTTCCTGGTTCCAGAGTTAAGTAGATATTACCTGGCAGCTTCTCTTAACGATCGAATTATGGTAATTTATGGACGGATATCACACTTAAGTCAGTAGGTAGATATTCTTGTGAGTGTACACAAAATGTAGTTTTTTTTTTTAACTGTAGCTGTATTAGGTACAGAACTAATAGACCAGCGGCTAACTGCCTATCGGAAAAATAACGTCAGTTACTGTGTAATATTGTTGACATTACTGCACTTTAAAGTTATTTTTTTATGTAATGATAACGAGATTACATTGCTTTGTATTTATCGTGAGATAACGGGACTAATTATACGTTTATATGGAAACTAGCTTTTTCCCGCGGCTTCGCCTGCGTGGATGTCGGAAAATATCTCATGGGAACGTACTATCGGGATTAAAAGTACCCTATGTAGTAGCTGTAGCATGGACAAGCGACGTTGGAGCGTCGGGTGTGGGTCGATCGTAACGTAATAGTTTTTATTTTTTTATTTTATTTTAATATCAAATACGTATTTGCATATAATTTTGTGTTTTATAATATATTTAATTGTTTATTCTATTCATTTATTTTATGTCCGTAGGTGTGTCCGTGGCATCACAGTGGGCCCTATCAAAATATCAACGCTGCGGTATTTGTTTTTTCAAATAACGCAGCATCAGGCTGAGATAGCAGCCTTTTTGGCCTCGCACAGATTTTCTTTGTTTTTTTTTCTTTCCTTTTGTTTTATTTGTGTATATTGTTAGTTTTAATGTTCTTTTTATTGTTGTATTTCCTGTCCCAAATAAAATATTTTCTTTCTTTCTTTGTATGTGTTAATCCAGGTAAACAATCTGTCGGTCTCGCACTGCTTATTCGAGGAGCGGCACGCGGATTGATATATGGTTACTGGAGGATACAAAGTTCTAAAACCTAACAATAGTAATGGAATATATTATAACGGAACGGAAAATTACCTACTTGCATGCCAAAGAGGATTTATATTTTTTTAAAGTTGCCTTTAAAAAAATATAAATCCTCTTTATTGCATATCCCGTGTGAATTTCGAAAAAAATAGTTACCTAAATCATTACAGGTACGGAACTTAGTGAAGCTATTGTTCTCTGAATTACTAAAGTGTATTAAGCGATGGCGAAAGTCAAGCTGAGCGATGAGGAGAACCCCCAAGAGGATGATTTTCCAAAAATGCCAAAACACGTCATTCGTAATTTCTAAACAAAAGGCTTAATACCAATTTTGTCCTTACAAACTTTCATCCTCTATTTTACTTCCTTAGGGATTAAATTTCAAAAAATTCTTCCTTATCCCTTGTCTACAGTATAAAGGGAACCTCTGTGCAAAATTTCAGCTTTCTAGGTCCAAGGGTTTGGGCTGGGCGTTGATGAGTCAGTCAGTCAGGACTTTTCTTTTTATTTATATAGATAGATAGATATATGTAGATAAAGAAAGGGTGCTAACCGTTATTTTTCTAATGTTATAATAAATGGAGTACAGCTACCAGCACCCTAATTGCGTAACGCACTATCCAATCAAAATCTGAATCATTTTGAAGCCTATTGCTAATTCATTGCATCTTATGTTCGAAAAATTTGTCTGCTCAACAACGTAAACAACGCAATGAATGTTGTTGAACTGTCAAAATGAAATCGATTCCTACTGTGTGTTACGCAATTACCCCGCTGGATTACTTTTTAATGTGTTTATGAATTAAAACCAATTTTTGAACGAACGATTTTAAACGAGACAATTTGTAATTAATTAATATGATGCAGGACTTACGCAAGCAGAAGTGTTCTACGGAAAAGCAGCAAAAAATGTGAGAAAATAATTGAACTAAAAGAAAAATTGTTAGTTCGATAATTTCTACGTTTTATCCGACTGCAAGTTGCACCACATTTCTGAACTTGCCCACTGGTTATTAGCTGGTTAGTTTAGTTATTAGCTTGGTTTAAAGGACCAACTTTATCAAGTAAGTGTCTACACATTTACATTTAGGTTGTTCAATTAGAAGTAGGTATATACCTATTGTTCAAAAATTCTTTCAAAATAACAATCCGCTAGAAACTTCTAGCTTTTGAACAGTATTGCTTGTAACAGAATGTAAGTACTTTTCATTTCCAATAAGCCTGAAGTACCTTAAAAGGGCTTGACTTAAGATTTCGATACTATTCAATAACATTATTAGATTAGCAGCGCTTTTAAGGGTCCTCCTAACTAACTCTCCTAACGTACTTTACGCTTAGTTACAAGGACCGTTGTCCTAGTAATAAGGTTGCCACTTAATTAACAATACCAGGGGGTCAACCACCACCTCTTAAAGCAATATTATTTTAATATTACTTCAGTGTGAGAAAGAGATGGAGCTATACAGGACGTCTAGTTCCATCTCTTTCCTACACTCAAGTAAGATTAAAATAATACTGCTTTAAGAGGTGGTGGTCTAGCTCCAGGGAGAGGGTTGATTCGATTAAAATTATCATCATCATCATAAATACTGAAAAATAATCACTGTATTTTTTACAGGCGTTCGTATTTTCGGATACCAAAGCAGATTCATTTAAAAAATTGGTTTATTTACTGACCTATAATATAATTTTGCTACATTGTATTTTAATACTTATGAGGCAAGGCGAATGAATTCAGATATTATCCTAATATTTTATGAAAATAATCGAATAAAAGTGAGGAGTCTTTCCCCTTACTAACCCTAGAAGCGCCTCGAATAATTGTAAAAGCAGATAATAGATAAATTACCGCTTGACTTAAGAATAAAGCATAATAAATGAATCAATTTTCAGAAAGTTTCCTCACTCGGTTGACAAAGGGTTCGGTGTTCGCTGCCTTGAATAGCTTATTTGGCGCTAATCACCTAACTTTTAATTAATGACACCGTTTAAGTGTATAAAAGTAAACGAACTACAGTCATCATTCTAGAAAAAACGCCCGCAATTAGTTTTGGGAGCACGTCAGCGTTTCGTGACTGATGATATCCATATTTTCTTCGAGGGTGCTGATTTAGCGAAATATTTTTAAGCTTAGCTTAGGTGATTGGGCGCACGTGAAAGAATATTACTTATACAGAGTAGACCTTTTATAATATTCGCTTTAGATTCTGTCTGCACATGATATTGTTGCTACTATGTAGGAATTTAAATCACTTGCTTAAAGGCTTTTACAAATTGGAAAAAGAGAAAGTGAATAAAGATTCAAATGATCACATAAAGACCGATTTCATACGCCACGTTCTTTATCTATTGTGTAATTTCAACCTATGAATGGTTATAGTTGAGTTTATATGTGTAAAATATTGAAAGTTTGTGTAGTGAACCAAAAAGACGTGTGTTTGACGACAGATGATAAATCAATACCTATAGGTATTATAAACCAATTAACATTGGCATTCGTCGACCTTTATACCCAATGACAACCACTTTTCACTCAACCTGCGCTGATCTACAATTAATTCAAATTAAAATGATATGACACCATTAGAGACTAATGACTGTAATCACAAGGTATCGTATCTAGGTATACCTATATATTAATGTTTAATTACATCACATGTGGTTTTAACTTGCGGATTAGCACTAGTTTTGAGGACTGGGGTTGAGGAAATGATAGATAACTCTGTGTGTTTAGGTTCAGTTTGTGTTTGTGTAGATATAGAAATACATACATTTGCACATAGGTAGGTAGTTTTGCTCGCGACCTCGTGGCGTGGACTTTGTATTTTCCATGTTTAAAAAAAAACTATATTATCTTGTTGCATGTTACTAATATTATAAATGTAAAAGGAACATATCTGTCTGTAATGTTACATACACATATTCAGCCTATAATGTTCCCACTGCTGGGACACAAGTTTCCTCTCTGTGAGAAGGAGTGGGCCATAATCCACCACGAGAGCCCAGTGCGGATTGGTAGATGTCACATATCTTCGAATTTTTGGTTCTAGGACATGCTGGTTTCCTCACAATGTTTTACTTCACCGTTTTGAGAGCACTGGTGATGCAATGTGGTTTAAAGATAGTAAAACTACTAAACAAAAACATACACAAACAAACTAAACTTATAGTAAACTAAATATAAAATAAAATATAAGACTATATAATAATAATATATAATAATCCTACAAGACTATATATAATAATAATAGATAACTAAATATAAGATAGTAAACTTGTAGTTTTAAACTGTCTTTTTAAATATATTTCATGAAAGTTAGCATTTTGGCCGTAAAAACGTTATAAACAGATGTGTTCCTTTCACATTCATAATATTAGTTACATGCAAAAATATATAATGATTACTTTTTTAAAATCACTTTCGAACGCCAAAGGAGCTAAGGAAGATTTGTCGTAATGGACGCTCATTATGACACAGATTTTTTAAATTTATTTTTCTGCATCATATTTGCTGCCACTGCAGACCACTTTCATTGCTAATTAGCAATACTTAGCCTACTAATGATGGAGAGTTACGCCATAAAAAAACGGGCAACATTTTTGTTGACCTGCCGCTTCGTATTGCTGTCATTTATGGTGCCATTTTTTCCTATCTCGGCTCGTGTAAGCGTTTTTCATATTGTCATAGTAGTAGTACAGATAAGTAGTAAAATATTGTTAGTTGATCATTCATTTGTAGGAAGTTTTGTTTTTGTTTTAAATCTACCTTATGAAGTTGAGCAAACTAATTATCCTTCTATGTTCTATGTTATGGTGTGGTTGCTGCACTTAGTCCTTCGGGTAGACCATTGTACATGAGCCAAGGCGGCAGTCGGTGGTAATTCCAACCAGCCCACCAGAAGTTCATTATGTCTCCTGGTCTGTTGAGAACATCTGTAAAAGATTTGGGTGACCCAAGGGTTTCTGTTCTAATCTGGGTGACGCCTGTGCATTCAAAGAGCACATGCGCAACAGTTTTCTCAGCCTCCATGCACGCCCTGCACAGAGGACTGTCCGTTATGCCTATTGTGTGGCAGTGTTTGTTTAGCGAGCCACGTCCCGTGATTGTCCCCGCCATCAGGCGGAGGCTGAGCCTGTCCAGGCATAATAAGCGACTGGGTATGCAGCTTGCCATCTAAAGATGGCATAGCTTCCCTGGACTGCCTGCATCCGGGTGTCGAGCTCTCTGCTTGTGTGTGGGTAAACTCCTGTAGTTATCTGCGTAGCAGGTTGAAGGGTATAGGCATACTTCTAGAAGAAAGAAGGCTCGTCCGATACGTGCCAGCTTATGATGAGAATTGTCGCGTTTTCTGTAGCAATTAGCGTTAGGTCTATGATTGTTTGTCCTCGGACTGTGACCCAAGTGGCTTCTGAGCTGCGGTTTGCAATGTTAAGTTTAGTAGAAAATAAAGGTGGATAGTACCTTCCTCTGGAGTTCGGTGAGTCGCTGCCCCAGAGCGGGTGGTGGGCATTCGAGTCGATGCAAATGATCAGGTTAGTTTGGCGTGCTCGCAGTGCTGTACTAGGTTGACCATCTCTTACGGAGGGCAGATTGCGCCCTCGCCTTGCATGTATACCGAGGTCAATACAACATCTGGGATATCACCTTCAATCTGGAACTTGACAGCTGTCAGGTCTCTGGAACAGAATTGAGTGAGTGGTGTGTTGGGAATTTCTTTTAAGTATGTAAGCGCAGGTTCTAGGTTTGTCTGAGCCGTGTGTGTTACTAATTATCCTTTATTGTCGTTATGTTCATTCCACTTTTTATTTCATTTAGTGTTATGGGCTCAGTAGTTAATTTGGCCTATCTTCTCCTGGATCTGACATTTATAATGTGGACCTAGTAATTGAACCAATCATAGGTGTTCGAGTGTTCAAGACACAATCACTGTCAATGACATCCACAAAACTGTTTCTTAAAACATTGACAGAGCAACTACAAATTCAATAAACACGGTGACAAAAATCGAAAAAAATAAGTGGCCCCACGATTGCAGAGGGTAATTGAATTTCGTTCGGAGTGGTCTGATGTTTCTCGTTAGCCCCTGTCGCGTCGAATCATTTCAACGGAACCCACAAACCGAATGTCAATCTATATTCAAACTTCGTTTTCACACCAAAAATACAAATCGGATTTCTGTTTTACTCGTTCGAACGGACCCTTTTTTAAAAATCGACGCGAGTATGCAATTACCAATAGTTATGGAGAGAGCTGTAGTTACAGAACTATATTTGAACAAGTCGATATGCTGACCGCCCTTTAATTGTAACAAAGTTACCTGCATTAATAATAACGTAGAAAAGCTTTCAGCATTCTTATCAGTTCACTTATTTTGTTACTTTCAATTAGTTTAATTTGTAAGAGAACTTTCTATTCTATTTTTGCTAGGTAGCTGGGGTTATTTTCCGTTTCATTTATTTAAAAAAAAAAAGTGTTAATCTAAGTATTTAAATCCCACGTAACATTTATTTTAAGATGTAAAGTTAACATTAGTACGGATGCCAAATATACATACATATCTAAAATTCAAAGCAGTTATATTTCTACCACAATCACTCATCTCTGCGGCTTCCATTTTGGCGGAACAGCAACAAAATTCGTAAACAAACGCTCACGGAACGGAACTACGAGGCTTATGTATTCTCAAAGGGCTGAGCATCTGGTTTGTAGCAAATTTAATGCAACACGTTACTTAAGCCACGGTCTTCTCTCTAGGGGAAAGCTACGAAAGCTCCCCGGTCACATAGTGAGACTAATTCACGCTTCTTTCGCCTGTAATCGGATTAGAGGGAAGGCATCTTTTTCACCTTAGTTATGTAATAGAAATATGTTTTCAATAATTACCTATTAAATTAATATTATTTATTAGTTCGCCAATTAATTACATTTTTCAAAAAAGCACCTTTTTATTTAAAATTCTTAAAAATTTGGTTCCGTGTGAGCGAGAGAGGTGAGAGCCCTCTTCAGTCAGGTCATCAATCTATCTAACTGAAGGGCGTCCTACACTTCATTTGCCGCTCCGTGCAGATGTTATCCTTTATTTACTTTAGCCGAGGTAAAGGCCGTAGGTACCCAATCAAAGTGGCAATAAAAACGTTTAACCGTCAAAATATCGCGTTTAATCGCTAGGTACATACTTTATTTACGACTCAATTAAGTTACAGAGTGTTGTTGTAAAACTGTAGTTCATAAATAAAACTGCCGTACCGAACGATTGTTTAGCAGGTCCAGTTTTTTTCCTTTGAATGTCTGTTGAATGTGTGTTTCTTGCTTGAAGTTATGGGTAGACTGCAGACTTATGAAACTGTAGAAAAGTAGTTTGCAATTTCTTCAGGCGAAACACTCCATTCTCCTACTTTGTGACTATTTTCATTAAACTTTTGTGACTATATTACAATGCATGGTCGTATACGAGATGTTTTATAAACTTGAACTGAAGAAAATTTTATTGTCGTCAATAATGGTCTTGTTTTTGGCGGAAAATTAGTACAGCCTCGTTGGATTAGTGGTTGCAAGCGCTACTGCTCAACATGAGGTTCTGGGTTCGATTCCTGGGTCGGGCCGAAGTGTTATTGGGTTTTCCATCTGGAATTTCTCAGTAGCATCTCGGAGTCTGGATTCGTGCCCGGTTGAAGGCAATAGGCTCGCCACTTATTACATGGGACTTAAACATAACTGGCGAAATGTGGGTGCACCTCTGCCTTACCCTTTGGGGAATACAGGCGTGATGTTATGTTATGTTGGTTAGGTATTATTATGAGGAAAAGCTTCATAATCAGCATGTTAATGAAAAGCTTACCCCTAGTTAATATCTAGCATTAGTCGGTAGGTACTTCAGTATTCAATAGAAGTTTGTTGATTAGTCAAATCAACATTAATAGGAGCCCTTGTTCAACAAAACATTCTGGAGGAGTTTACATAGTTCCGAAATGTTTATGAACTTAGCAATTTGTTAAATTTCAAAAGTGCTAAGTTCTCTGTTGGAAATTACCTACAGCGTTAGAATATGAAAAGTATGAGCAGGAGGAGTATCACCATGGTGATACCTTGGTGAAATTGATGGAAATATATTTCCATCAATTTCAAAATAACGTAACGAAGTTGTAAGAAAACGAAAGAAAATGCGAGGCTTCACTCCTTTGCGTCTCCTTTCACCTGCGAAGATACCGCGATAAAAGGAATCCACGGGCCATATTTCATATTTTTTTTACATAGGTACATAATTTAAGTTTATGAAACTTTGTTTATGTTTTGCCTCGCAAGTCTGTTGAAAAACGTCGTATGAAACGCGTGTGCATTGATCATTACACACTTGTATCATAATGTACTATTATAGTTATTATTTTCTTGCAGTAATAAAAACCTCGACACTCCTCCAAAATTATTGTGGGAAAAATACCTTACTGACAGCTGTTTAACAAAATCCTTTAAAAAGTAATAAAATAAAATGTTTTGGCCCTTTCAGTTTAATATACATAAGTTGTAGGTAATTTTTTGATCCAAGTGTCATCGCATCGGGGGACGGCTAGTGAAAATAGGAAGTTAACAGCAGCTATCCTTTCTACAATAGCATACATTCATAATTGCTAGGTATAAGCCTCGTCTGTTTGGCGTTTTCATTAGCCGTCCCCCGACGCGACGACGCGACGCTTGGATCAAAATATTACCTTTTAGTAAACTTAAAGGGCCAATACATTTTATTTTATTACTTTTTAAACGATTTTGTTTGTGTCGGGGTTTTTAAATTTAACTTTTATTTCCTGCTTTTTAAACTTTATACAGATTGTAAGGGACAGCCCTCCGCAGACTGATGGGGTGAATTCAGTATAACATACTATGATGACCGGTACATGAAATTATTTGAATAAACCTGATTTGTTTTATTACCTCACACGCACGTATCGTTACCGCGGCAAAACGCGCGTAGCGAACGGCAGCGCAGCGAGCCTTCGGCCGCCGAGTACCTATTTCAACATCCATTTCAGATTTTTTTTATTTTAGCTATTTTATTTACATAAATGGAGTGCTGGGTACAGATAATGTAATTTTACATTGAAATAAAGAAAAAGTAACTAAAATACGATAAAAAAAATGAAAATTTTCCTGAGAAATTTTCCGGTGGAATATGATTCAAAATAAGGAGCTGAATGTACTCTGTTAGTTTGCGGAGGGCTGTCCCTTACACCCTGTATACTTATTACTAGTAGACACGCTACGATCGAGATACGAGCGAGTCATGTCTCGCTTTAATCTGCGCAGATGTAAGTTACTATTTTTCTCACAGTAAAAGTTAGAAAGTTAGTTACTAATTTACCTTCATTTCTTTTTGCTTCTCCATCATTAGACCCTGATTACCATCTATCTATAACCTATTCATTGAGACCATTCTAATGAGCCCTAACACGATACCTCTGCTGTAAGTTGATGAGGGAGTTGGGTATCCTGCAAATTCCAGGTAATGCTGCAGCATCAGTTCAAGGTTACTATGTTATACTAATATCCTTGAAGTAACAGAATACCAAATTTCGACTTGATCAGACCTGTGGGAGATGCTCACATCCATTCATCAACTCGAAAAGAGCTGATAATCTTCTAACGGCTGAAAATATTTTCTTGAATCATAGCCAAGGATATTCTCGATCAAGTCACCATTCGAAGAAAACAAAAAAATATTGAATCGCTTCAGTCGTTTGGGGTCCACAGACAGATACACACGTTAACACTTATAACAGCCCTCTGTTTCCGTCAGGATTTAATAACATTGTTGAAAAACGAATTGCTTCTCCCATCACGTATTTTTACTTTGTGTCATATTACAGGAAACTCTTTTTGTCTATCCCTTTTATTTAAAGTTGCAACAAAACATCGTCTTGTAAATGGTGTTATGATGGATTACAGACATCTGTACCAGCAAACGAGCTTTGTAGAGATAAGGTGAAACCATCACTCATGTTTTTTTTGGCCTTCTTCGCTCAGCTCTATTATATTTTCCGGATATCCGAATGGATGCGGATACTTTACGAAGGTTTGTTTTCTTTTGCTGCCAGATGTTTTTATGCTGATTTGATTTGTTCTGATTCTTTATTGAGTTTTAAGAACCAAAAATATTGATTAAAAACTTTTTTTATAATCAACAAATTAGGTATCTTTTTCGTCAAAAATGTGTAAAAATCCTATGAAATTCCTTGGGTATATCCATTATTAACAACATTTTCTTTGTGTGAAGTAAATGAAAATACTTAATAATATCCCACCTAAAACGTATTAGTCTGAGGTATTGTAAAAGTATTTTAATGTTTTTTTATTCAACGACGTAACAAGTATAAGCCGATTATCCGGGATTAAAGAAGCCTACTTTGTGACATCAATATCAAAATCTGTACTAACATAAAGATCCAATAACCTAAACCTATGACTTTAATTAATTAAAACTTTTGCTTTCACTTATTTAATTGTTTTAATGTGTAACAAATCAACTCATATTTGCTAACATTACCCGTCCAAAGCAATTAGTTGCATGTAATTTGGGTCCGCAAACACATTACTAACATTAGTCACTAAACAATCAGTCAAGTAGAAGCACTATCGGTAATTGATACCTAACTCTCGCCCAAGAATCATAGAACAGAATCGATCACAACATTCGACGAAGAAAACGGGTCGGAATTTGAATGAAGTATAACATACATATAACATTACGCCTGTATTCCCCGAAAGGTTAGGCAGAGGTGTACCTATAGTACACCCACATTTCGCCAGTTATGTTTAAGACCCATGTACCTAATAGGGAGCGAGCCTTTTGCCATCAACCGGGCAGAAAACAAATCCAGACTCCGGGCTGCTACTGAGAAATTTCAGATAGAAAAACGCAACAACACTTAGACTCACTCTCTTTTATATGTATTAGTTGATGCTAAATAATATAAAAATACAATAATATTATTAGAATTACCGTAGCCGACTTGGAAATCTCTAAATATACTTCAAACCCAAGTCGGCCGGAGCAAAGATAATCTGCACAGATGGAGGTACATGGACGGCTTAGATTTAAAGTGCTTATGCAGCATCTCCCGCTCAGACAATGGCCCAACTTCCATCCTGTGCTGCATACCCGTCACCGGTGCACTTGATGATGCTCTAACGTTTTTAGGGCAGCTGGATTTTGGGCCAAATATATTAGGGCACTTGATGATGCTCTAACTCTGTTAGGGCAGCTGGATTTTGGGCCAAACATGTTAGGGTACTTGATGATGCTCTAACTCTATTAGGGCAACTGGATTTTGGGCCAAACATGTGTGAACTTTTTACCATCGATACGCTGAGAAGAATAAAAAATGATTTTTAAGTAGGTACCTACCGTCATGGCGGGTTACTTTGACTCTAGAACGTAACTTTGGCCCAAATCGAAATCAATGTTTGAATTGCCCACCCGCCGTGTCGCGACCACACAACTGAACGTCGTATTCCTTCGGTAACTTAAAGGTGGCGATATAGTCGCGTACTTGTGAAACTAGGGTCTACTCCCTAAGAACGAAGTCCGTAGTTTCGGCCGAAGTTACAGGGCTTTGCTACTCCATATCACTTACAGACATTAGTTCGATTTCCGATCTAAAAATGAATGACAACACGATTTTACAGTTGTCCCTACGCCCGATATGTTTTTGCCCGTCCGAAAATTTTAATTTTACACTTGTTTTGACGGATTAACTACTTTTGGACGGGCCCGTATTTCCGTTGACGGATTAGACGGAGTAGACCCCTGTTGTGTTGATTTAATGACAATAAACATTTGTCTTGATCTGTGCCAATATTTTGCCCTAGTTTAAAAGTGGGTTGCTATGCGTGGCCCGTCATGGCCACGCATAGCAACTTCTACTTAAACGATACATACCTCTAATCTAAACAATAATTTAGCATACTACAAAAGCGAATGCACCTTGTTTCTCGAATGCATATAAAGTAAAAGTAAATTTATTACCATTTATTGCCGGACTCGAGGAAAAGTATGCAATAAAATTATTACAGCAATTAATTTGGATATTCTAGTTTCAATATTGGTCACGATTAACCGTAACCGCAACGTCCAGGTATCCATAACCGTAAAATGTGATACACTTTGTGTCACCGGTTAATTATCGGTTCTTCGATCCCTGCGTGGCTAAATGGTTTTATGTAATGAACTCATATTAGGTAGCTAGTTATCGGTGTATTTTACCCGCCAAGGCTAACAACAAAATTCTATTAAGCCAGGTTCAAGCCACCTTGATATAATATTTTAGAGGGTGCAAAATGTTTAATAGTATCGTAGACACTCTACGACCTTACCCTGGGTAAATGTTATACCTACATATAATGTTGAATCGCGATTGATTCTATACGTATGGAAAACGCTACAGACATGATAGGGCGAAAGATAAGATTATAAGTTCTGCTTTTCATTTGAAATTGTAGGAATATATTTAGAAACAAAACAGTTTCAAGAAGAGCTAAATTGTATCGAGATTAGTTATATCATTAAGCTTGAATTACATTTCAATAATAAAGTTATATCTCAACTTTAATTTGAAATAAAGATAAATTACATTAAAGTAGAAGTTTCTTAAAATAATACGGGACAATAATAGGTTAATCGTCGTGAGCAAACATCTTGTTAATTAGTTTTTAATGGCCACCATTTGCGATCCGCTGTGTGTGAGGAGCTCGTGGCTAAGTAATAACAGCCGCACGGGTCGATCCATCAGGTTAAGCTACGCTTGCCGGGGTTGTCCGTGGATGGGTGACCATCTTTACATACCGAGACTCCTCCGTGCCTCGGAAAGCACGTTAAGCCGTTGGTCCCGGCTGTCATTCGTAGATCTTTGACAGTCGTTACGGGTCGTCAGAAGCCCGAAAGTCTGACAACCAGTCTTACCAAGGGGTATCGTATTACCCAGTTACTGGGTTGTGGAGGTCAGATAGGCAGTCGCTCCATGTAAAATACTGATATTCAGCTGCATCCGGTTAGACTGGAAGCCGACCCCAACATAGTTGGGAAGAGGCTAGGCAGATTGATTGATTTGCGATCCGCTGTGTACTGTCTAGTACGCAACAATTCGCAACCGTATTGTTTGCGCCAGTTTAAGAGTAAGTTCTTACAGCGACGTTGTCACTTATTTCTTCTCAATAATTGATGGTTTTGTGTCAGTGAATAACTGTTTGGGGTCCTGCAGGCCAGTCAAAAGAAATAACCACCATTAATATGTTCATAGAAATCAGCAGCGCCGTTTTGTGCGGAGATACAAAACACAATTGATCACTACTTCCTTTGTAGTAGACTTCCACTGGGGAGAGAATTTTCTGATCTGATTTAGAATACAATTACTGACAGCAACGGCCTTGTCAAAACAAAGCCTACCCCCAAAAGTGTCTTTTGTTTTATAAAATACACAACACCGTTCATTGTAAGTTAATTAGTGCCAAAACAGACTTTTATCCTCAGGGTGACGTAAGATTAGCATAAGTAAATTCGATACTTTCGGCCCAAAATCCTTTTGGGACTCGTTCTAATTCAGATCGCGTCGGAATATTTACAGAATCGTGTTACATTTTTATCCTTTTAGAATTGCAGACGCCCATTTGAATAATTGGCAAATAGAACCCCTTTTTATCCCGTTCGAACCCATGGAAAGTGTAAAACACTCATTCGAATTGATTCGAGAACTGAGCTTCTATAAGTTGGAAGCGAGTTTCCGAACAGTCGTTTCTTAACGGCCGATTTAGCGATGCCTTTATTGCAAGCCTAATGAATTGTACTTGTTTTAAAGTTTCTTGTATCACGGTCTGATATCGGATTCAGATTGGAATGAGGGCGGCTCTAATGACGGCGAAGCAAGGAGCCGTTCAGACTTTTTCATTTCGACTTTGGTTTTAATTAAAACCAGCACGTTCATTGGAACTGAGAAGAGGAACGGTAAAGTTGGACTGTACTATTACTGCTTTTATGGCTTAGCGAGCAAGTACTTGCGGTCACGGTTTATAGGGAACTTACTTTTGAATGGTTCGACTATAATACCCAAGTACCTAGTGGTTTTATTGGTACCAATCGCTTTTCGAGTACCGCTTATTATTTTTATTGATGCTGTGTGTAACGATGACGAGGTATACGTGTAAACCTATACATACATTATACTTATGAAGAACGTGAGGTATGATTTATCGTGACGCAATTAGTGGGCTCAACTTTTCTTACGTCTTACGAGATATAAAAAAGACTTACACGTATTTTCTTTTACTCTCGGATCAGACACATTAATCATATATTCTATGTATTGCTCAGAAAAGGGCGATTGGTAGCGTTACCTGTCACAGAGGACATAAACTACGGTCCCTACGGGGATATATCGAGTGCCGCTTTTTGGACTGACATTCTAATAAATATCCCTAACTTATGTGGCGTTCCATACTTACTTATTTTTATCGTAGTACCTTACTAAAATTATTTGTGGACCGTAATTCTTTATTCAATATTTCTCACAGTTATTATTATTAAGAGGATATCGCGCGCACAGTGGCGCCCTCGTCGTTTGTTTGATTATTTCTTTTATTTTAGAATGAAAATGCAGAAAATAAGCACGTTATGTTGCGCTCCACAAGACTATACGTTATTATTATTACAAACAGTAGTTTTACATTCTTAAGATTTATTATAATCTATAAAACGGAGCTTAGTGGCCACTATTTTCCGTTTTAAGGATTATAATAAAACTTAACAATGTATAACTACTGTTTGTAATAATAATAACGTATAGTCTTGTGGAGCACAACATAGCGTTCTTACTTTCTGCATTTTCATTCTAAAATTAAATTAAAAACCAAACAAACGATGAGGGCGCCACTGCGCACACGGTATCCTCTTAATGGTCAGATGGTAAAAATAACTAAGTGTTTTTATGATTCAGTGCCGCTGTACCATCAAGATTGAGACGAGAGAGAGTAGAGTGGAGGAAAGGAAGAGGAGGAGGTCAGGGAATTTCTTCTTCATTTGAACCAACTTCAAAAAAAGGAAGAGGTTCACAGTTCGTCGGATTTTTTTTACATGTGTGTTCCCCGATTACTCGAAGAAGCCTGAACCGATTTGAATAATATTTTTTTGTTTAAAAGGCTATTCTTTCCAGGTGGTCCCATTGTCATCAAGTCAGGATCTGATGATGAAATCCTGTAGAAATCGAGGGAATTCTTCAAATATTGTAGGCACACTTACAGCGATTTGGGTATTTTTTATAGTAACACGTACATTTGCTCTTGGAAAGCACCATTTGGTGAAGTGGAACTGATGATGACGACCACAGATGGCTACCGGAACTACTCAATAATAAGTATTTGACGGGTTGCGATTCGATTACTTTAATATGGTTGCCAAGCAATTTATGCTAGTCACAATGCATATGGTGAAGTGAAGCTAATGGTGAAGTACCAGGAGAACTAAAAAATTAACGTCCCTGCATCGAGGACAGCAATATTTTGTAAATGGTAATTAGCAGTCTGTTGACATTAGGCTATTCTAACTTAGATAAATTACAAACCGACGACCCACTAAAAAGTAAAAAACTTTTTTACAAAAAAAAAAAAACAACCGAGTTCCAAAAAAAAAAACTCTAGGTACAAAGTAAAAAATAACTTTACATTAAATAAAGATAATTTATTTGTCAAACGTGTTTACATACAAATCGAGCATGCAAGATCTTAAATATAGGTAACAAGTCCGTACATGTTTCGCCTGACGAGGCGCACAATTTTTTTTTATATGCCAAAGAAATAATTAATTCAATAAACCAAAGACTAAAGACTGGTTCACTAACATTCATTATTCAATTTTATGAGAATAATAATACTATAGAAATAATAATATAAAGTTCAAGCATGTCAAAATGTAGGTATCTGTCAAAAGGTTGTTTATATTTTAATAAAACTTGTCTAATAATAGATTTCTAATCTTATTTTTAAATTGATTTGTTGTTGTAGCTTTATACGACTTTATATTTTGTTGTATATTTTCGGGGCCATACAAAAAATGTTTTTCACCATGAGTTTGTTGCTAAGTTTTTGCCGAGTGCAAGCATAGTTGGCTATTGTCACGTCTGTTGCGCGGATAAATGTCAGATTGACGTGGAAAGAGTTGGGGGTTAGACTTTACAAACGATGCCACTTCAAAAAAATACAGAGACGGTAAAGTTAATAATTTGTATTTTTTAAACAATGGTCTGCAGCTTTCTGTCGATTGTAACTTAAACATAGCCCGAATACACCTCTTTTGGGCTTTAAACGCTATTTCTTTATCCATAGAGTTACCCCAAAAATACGATACCAAAGCGCAGACGTGATGCCACCAATCCATGATACGTCATCACCAAAGCATCTGAGTTAAGTTTTGAGGACAGTTTGTACAAGACATGCGCAGACGAGCTCATTTTTTTGCACATATGTTCAATGTGCGCTTTCCAGTTCATCTTTTCGTCTATTATTACACCAAGAAATTTTGTGTCGTCGACTTTATGTAATACTGTGCCATTGTAGAGGGGCTTCAATGTCAAGATCAGTATGTACCCGTTGACTAAAATGCATTATTGTGGTCTTATCTAAATTAATTTTAAGATTATTCCTATCTAGCCATGATATTATTGATGTCAGAGTTTCATTAATGTTATATTCATAAACATCCTTATTATTACATGTGTGTCATCACACTGCGCTGTCATCTGCAAATAGGGTCATGCGGTAGTTAATGGCATCAGGCAGGTCACTGATATATACAGAGGATATATTATCCTATATATCAATGATCTGCCTGATGCTGAACCGATAGATCGGAAATTATAATTAATCTAGTAAATGATATATTAAATTATACAATCGAAGATGTTTCTAAAGTGTAGACTCTAGAGACAAAAAAAATTCAAAAAAAAAATAACCGACTTTCAAAAAAAACACTACAAAGAGAAAAATAACTTTAATTTCGGAAGTCGGTATCTTTGGATCTGTATTTTAGTTTTTTGTCATCGACTTCCGAAATTAGAGTTATTTTTCATTTTGTAGTGTTTTTTTGGATGTCGGTTGGTTTTTTTGTAAATATTTTTTTTTGTTTCTAGAGTCTACACTCAAGAAACATCTTCGATTGTATAATTTAATACATCATTTACTAGATTAATTATAATTTCCGATCTGATGTGAGTTTTCCTTACTTTTGATTGTTGGACAACCAAGTTTATGTGACCTTTCGACCACATCATAGCTGTTACGCTCATGTCTTTCATCGCGCGTTTCTCTTGGGACGTTCCAAACGAAATACCGGAAAGCTACCACGTTCAGGTCCTTATGTGTATTCTCTTGTCCTAACCAAAACAATAATTCGCGCGAATACGCCATCGTTGCCTTCATATATGGTCACTCATTTGCTCGAAAAATCGAAAGGCGCCCTCTGTCGACGCGACCACCCATTCGGGTTCGCTGAAAAAAATTAACGCAACGATCGCGTTGATTAGGACGCGGCCGTTGAGTAAGTATAAATGTTATATTAATTTACTTTTAAACTGTCTAGGTAGGTACGTCGCTTTAAATATAACTTACTTAATTCAGTTCGGAAAAAAATCCCATTTTACAAAACAGTTGATCAGAATTTTTAAACACCACATTAAAACTCGGAATTTATGATGATCTTGATGAGGGTATTACAAACGGACACTTTTATTGCCACGTCAGACCCTTTTAGAGGTGAACATGATGCTAATAAAGCCTTATTTCTAAAGGACTTGAGTAATTGAGACCTGAAAATGGAATGTTGTTTACTTATACATCGTGGTCGTCATTCGAGAGAAAATGTCTTGTGAATGTATTGTGGCGTAGGTATTTTAAGTAATTCTAAGCTAATTACTAATTGAAGGTTGATCATCATTTAAAAATGCTAGCTGGATATTTAAAGCAGCGATTTAAAACACTGGTTTAAAGTCTGTCCTCATCTCGCGATGAGCATCACAATTCACGCTAAATAACAAACATTTTTACGATGTTTCGGATAGACTTTCAAAAATTAATTTACATTCAGCGTTCACACTTATTAGATATTGCTGTTTCGGTCTAAATTTTATGTATTTTCTCCGCTCTTCCTCTTTAGGGAAGTAGCCAGACATTTTAAACAAAATCGATTATATTATTTGGAGTGCTCTAACATCCATTTTAAATTTAATGTGGCATTGGACGGCCGCGCGTGGCTGCAAGCCACACTACCAATTCTTTTTGATGGGCTCGGCGTCCGCAAAATTGCTAGAGTAAGCCAACTGGCATTCCTGTCTTTGGTCCACAGCATCGAAAAGTTAGCCACAAGAATCTTAGTTCGCAGGTTGACTCTGAAGTACTATGTTTGAGCGACGCGGTTAGTACCTGGAAAGTGGCTTGTCCGAATACGGTTCAGCCCGAGAACCCGTCTTCCCAGAAACAGTGGGATGAGCCGTTCTGCGGGTTCGTACGGAATAAACTCAATAATACGTCCACCAATACTGCTGAGCGTGGTTTCCTGCTGGCTGTAGGTGGATGGGTGTCGGACCTCTGGCTTCGAGCGCTACCGTCACCCAACATAGGCACTATGCTAGGTGACTCCACCTTCCGCATAGCTACTAGTCTATGTCTGGGCGCTCCTTGCAGGGCTCACTCACTCACACAGGGACACTATAGCCTATCCAGCAAGAGCAAGAGCGCTGGTCGGAGAGCACGGCATGCCAGCATTAACGACATCATCCGTCAGGCTCTTGTCATTGCTGGGGTGCCAGCGGTTTTAGAACCCAATGGCATGGCACGTGACGATAGGAAGACGCCAGGTGTAATGACTATAATGCTTTAAAGTTAAGTAGGCCTTTGGTGTGGGATGCAACCTGAGTCGATACCCTCGCGGTATCCCATCATCCTAGCATGGCGGGCTGTGCTGGGGCGGCAGCTGCAGGAGCAGAAAATCTCAAACGGCTCAAATATAACAACCTTATTGATGTTTAAGTCGTTTGTGGTTAAAAACTAGGGCCTTGGGTACCGAGTGCTCATCGAGTATTTCGTGACGTCGAAAAGCAGTTATCTAAGTTCAATGAGCTTTGTTGATACTTTTCGGGGAAGATTTATAAATTTTCGCTCTGGGTTGACTCTTCACGTGACCAGAGGGCTGGCCTATTTTTAGTCCAAAGAATCAGCATTGCCATCCAACGTGGCAATGCTGCCAGTCTTTTGGTCACTTTTCCCACTGACAGCGATGCGGACGAATTTTTTGATGCCCAATGCGCTCTTTTTTGGGTTCCGTAGTCAACAAGGAACCCTTATAGTTCCGCCATGTCCGACCATCCGTCCGTCTTTCCGTCGGTCCGTCCGTCCGCAACTTAGCTCAGAGACTCTTAGTACTAGAAAGCTATAATTTGGCATGGATATACATATTACGAGTAATCACGCCGACAAAGTGGTAAAAGAAAATCACAAAAATAATATTTAGGGTACCTACTTCCTGTACCTACACGTAAAGTGGGGATGTTTCTTTTTCTCGTCTACCCCATGGTATGGAGTATTGTTGGAAAGGTCTTTCAAAAATATTATGGGTTTTTGAAAACAATTTTTCGATTAAAGGATCCGTTTCTGAAATATTAAGCTTTAAATTGCTAATTTTTGTTAGAGTCAAGTGCCTCTCTCCCTGCCAGCTAAACGGTTAGTTCTGGGTATGTGGAAAAATTCGCGGTAGTAGTATATACAACGAAATTAAAAGGAAAACTATCACAGCTAAGTAGGCTTTACAAGTTAACGAGTAATAGTCGACCAACTTACATTTGCAGTTGGAATGTATTAGAGAACATGTTTTTCAACTACAATGTTAAGTTTGTTCTTGGGATAAACTCATCCCAACTACGGAACCCTTCATTGTGCGTGGTCCGACACGCACTTGTCCGGTTTTTATTATATGCTTGTTCATAATATATTTATATATTTTAGTTTTAACTCACGCTTGACCAGTTATTATTATTCCATAAAATACTGCTTTATTTTTGTACAAATGCCTTTGTGTACCAAGTAGATAATTATAACATTGAACTATTTAATCAGCAAAACGGTCACTGTTTGTTCTAAAACAGTGGCCGTACCAATAAAAGCAATTCTCTCAAATCATTTAACTCTTTGTATATAAACGCTGTGTTGATTAAATTTTGTTCCATGACAAAGGAACGTTAAGTATTGCAAATTCAGTCGATGGATATCGGGCTTGGCGACATACATGTGCCCTTTAAGCCCTTCACGTATAAACTAGCCATTTGTGTCAAGGTCGAAAAAGAATCACCATTAACTTAATTGGCAAAAGGTCTGCCTTATCAGTTTTCCGCACGGCCGCCTGATTAACGATTTACGGAAATAGCTTTTGGCAAGACGATCGGACAATATTTTCTGGGCGAAATATCCGTTTCCAATGACTCTGATAATGGTTATCTAAGTTCAATGAGCTTTGTTGATATTTTTCGGGGAAGATTTATAAATTCTCGCTTATATATTAAATCAACAGGATGAAGCGCAAAAACTCACTCTTCAAGGCCACGCAAAATCACCGTTGATCGTTGACAGGATAACGCAAAGAGCACCGCTACGCGCCTCTACGAGTGACGTAGCGCGATAAGCATAGACATTCTCGTAGCAAGCTGATGTCATTTGCTTCATCTCAAACCGACATCGTCGTAGTAAAAAATAAGTAAGTATTCTTTTTAAACTGATATTTAATTCAGAAATACGAATGCTGTCTGTTTAGAAATAATTATAGCAAAGAGCTAGGCCATTTCCTGTATTACCGTAATAAAAGAGATAAACCGCAATAAGAGTAAAAATATACGAGAAGTCGAGGATTACATGTTTTTGCATTTTTATTCCATTCCCGAATCAGCATGCAAACATTTTTCAATGCCGGGATTTGCTTTATTTATTACGAGTCTGGTTACACATTGCTATGCCATAGGAATGCGCAATTGTACACATAGTGTGATTGAATTTAATTACATTGCATATAATTGTTTATTTTGATATTATAGAAACATGAAACAAAATTAGTGCCAGTTATTTAATTTAATCGTAAATAGCTTTTATTGTGCGTGATATTAAAATGTTACTAAATGGTATTCAAATTCAAATTTAAATAGCCTTTATTTCTGATACTGTACATGCAATTACATTTCCATCATTTAAAAACAAATTGTAATTTATTTACATTATTACAAGTGTTATCCAATTTAATTTTTACATAAATTACACTATTATCTAAATAAAAAATTCATCGAGTATTTCGGGACATTGCCAAGCAGTTAGTCGACTCTTTACGGGACCAGAGGGCTGGCCTATTTTTAGCCCAAAGAAGCAGCATTGCCATCCAACATGGCAATGCTGCCAGCCTTTTGGGCACTTTTTCCATTGACAGCGATGCGGACGAATTTTTTGATGCCCAATGAGCTCTTCCCCTTTTATTTTTATTTTTTATTGTATACTTGTACACAATTAAAAGTAAATATTGGTATACCTAACTTATTTGGTTTCAGTAATTATTATTTTTAAATTATTATTAATCATCGACATCGTCGTAACATATAATTAATATCAGCTTGTTCTTTGGAAACAACAGGAAATGATAGCAAACTCTAGGGGAGCCTAGAGTTTGCTAACATTTCCTGTTTGTGGCTTTTCTTCTCCATGTGATCCTGCAGTTTTTTTTTATTTCTTCCTTCCATCTCATTATTTGACGCCCTTTCCTAAGCTTCTTTTCCATCTCGAGGGTACCATGTGCCCAGTGTTAGTGAGGGGCCAGGTTTGTGATCACAGCACATCACTAAATGGTATAAGTAAAGTCAAATTAATTCTGTACTTTTTTATTTATTCATACTTAATCTTCTTAAGGTTACTGTACCAGGGTAGCCCGCGAAATTCAAATTTTCATATAATTCGCGGCCGTAACAAATATGTATTTAGAGAATTATAATCATTAAAGTCATCAATACAACTCTCTAAGACCAAATAATTATATTGAATGACTATTTCATGAAATCTTAACATTTCAGGATAATACGAACTCAAGGAATTGTATTACTGATTCTAATTTTATATTTCTGTAAATACATATTTGTTAAGGTCGCGTATCATACTTTGATCAACATATACCCAGACACTGAGCTGCAAATTGCAAAAATCGTAAGAAAATTTGAATTTCGCGGGCTACCTTAGCGCTTCCCTCTTAACAAAAGGGTCAAACGTACTTACTACTATCTTCAAAAACAGCAACCTTCACTAAAATGTCAAAAAAGAGCCTCAAAGGTCAATCTGGCGAAAGTTTACGAAACCGGAGCATTTTCTCTTGAAGAATATTTCCGTACTCGCATGGAGGTCTTCAATCAAGAGAGGACACGGTACATAAGCCGACGACCCGAGAGAAAGGCCTGTCACACATAGGCACGAGTTATATCGTCCGGTGTACACACAGCGCGATATTGGGAAAGTTGGACGCGCGGTGCAACGATATTTTTATTTATTTATTTTATGGAAAACAGCTAATAGTATTGGGTAAAGACATAATTAAGGGAAGGTTGCTATGAATGGAATGAATGGACCACTTAACTTTACGACAATATATCTCAAAAAATATAAGCGATAAAATGAAAGCAGCTTATTATTTTTATTTCGTAGGACCTTTTTTTATAATAATCAAACGCACAAACAATTCGGGCTTACACTTTTTGGTATAAACGAAGAAAACTAAATCTTGGGCTGTTACCTTCTTTGGACCATGGACACCTTCATTGAACCACCAGGTTGCCATCAATGGACTTAAAGAAATTTGTTTTAGAGGTCCAATCAAGGTAACTTATTATAATTATCAATATGATTAAATTATGGCATACGCGAAGAGACAAACAATACTCATACTCATACGACATGCAAACAAACTGTAGTTATAGGCTACTTAGTTACTAATTAAATTCATTTGGCACATATAATGAGATCAACAAGTCATCAAAATTAAAATATAATATAAAGTCTCATATTTTCTTCTTAATATAATTTTCACAGATATCAAAATAAACATAATAGAACCTAACCTTCATTTTCTAATTCTGGAGGGAAGTCACTTTCGGAGCCCGGTATTTGGACGTGTTCTTTGGCTTTTTGGTATACTCCATCTAACCTTCGTTTAAGTGTTGCTTTCGGGACTCCGTATATTCTGCTTGCTTCATTTAAACCAGTTTTTTGTTTCCTTACTTATTCTAAAGCAAGGTTCATACTTGTTTCATTCCATGCAAAGTATTTTCTTTTATTCGGCGACATTCTGAAATTGTAAATTTATAATGATTTTTCAAGAGTTCTATAATTAGTGAAAAACTCAGAGCCCATTCCCATAATTATGACCAAAAATATACAATAAAAAGTTGCTATGATTGGACCGGTCCAACGGTGGAACTCCCTTGAGGTCCATTGATGGCAACAAGGTACTTGTTAAGAAAAGAAAATCTAAAATATAAATGGACATGATTAGACAAAATTGAATAAAACACATGGAATCACAATTAAATTGTCTAATATTTCACAACAGTGGACGCAAAGAAATATGAATAGAATGATACTTACATCAAATTGTTTAGAGTCAAATAATAAGATTTTGACCGCCGCAAACACAACCACACGCGTCACTTTGGGTGTTGCTAGCTTCGACAGTTTTGGAAATACCTTGGTGGTCCAATGAAAGAGCTAGTCCAATGATCGCAACTTTCCCCTATAGTACACTAGGTTCTGCTCGCGACTTCGTCCGCGTGAAATTTCTGGTACCCCGACCCACCCCGTCACATCGCATTGCGCGCCCACGCTTTTACGCGTTTTCGCTTAGCGTTCTTTCTGACTTTTTTTCATTTTGCTCAGCTCCTAATTACAGCGTGATGTTAAATAGTCTATATATAACCTTCATCAAGAATGGGCTATCAAATGCAAAAATATTTTTTTAAAATCCGACTGGTAGTTTCAGAGATTACCCCCTCCATACAAACTTACAAACAAATACCTCTTTATAATATTAAGTGAGTATAAATAAATAGTTTTATTTAAATAACTACATATTTTCTCAATCTTCTAATCAATCACAATAGAGAGAATACGGCACAAAAGCTGATGAGAGGGCTGTGACAAATAGGCGCGATTTATATCGCCCGGTGTATACGCGACGCGATATTGTGATAGTTGGACGAGCGGTAGATAGGTATTATGATACTAGTCATAATCGTAAATCTTTAAATATCTTTACATAACATAACACCGCGCCTTGTTTCCCCGAACGGTTAGGCAGAGGTGTACCTATAGTACACCCACATTTCGTCAGTCATGTTTAAGTCCCATGTAATAGGGGCCAGCCTATTGCCATCTACCGGGCACAAATCCAGACTCCGGGCTGCTACTGAGAAATTCCAGATAGAAAAACCCAATAACACTTTGCCCGACCTGGGAATCGAACCCAGGACCTCATACTCAGCAGTAGCGCTTGCAACCACTAGACCAACGAGGCAGTAAATATCTTTACATCTTATTAAAAGCACTGGTTAATAAAAATAGAGGTAACGACACAGGTTACAGATCACCCGGTTCTCTTACATAGGACATTTTTATCATAAAAAACACACGGTTAAAGTTAAATATATAAATATTTAAGGTAAGTCTAAAATTGCAAGTACTATTTGTTAACTTTATTAAAACGTCCAATTACATCAGATAAATACCTAATTAACTGATTGATTTGATTTTATTTGATTTTACTTAACTAATCATAGTAACCTATTACTATATTCGGTACAGGTACTAACTACCTGAGTACAAAATCGTCCTAAAACTAACTTTAATAATTAGCACCCTAATTTGCAACGTCTGTAAAAGGCCGCTAAGTGAAAACTGCCTACAGTGATAATTTAAGACCTCTTTTGTACACTTTATTGTTGCTATTTAAAAGCCCAAGTTGACCCTCGGCAGAGCATAGATCTCTCCCTGCTGTCTTTTCACTTCTCTCCATCTAGAATAATTATATTATATAGAGCTACAAAAAACTTGTTATGTCACCGTATAATTTATGAATTCGGTTAGATTATTTAAACTGTCGAAAAATTGTGAACTGCATCAAATCATTTACAATTTACCGCATTATTTTTCGATAGTTTTTAATCTATCCGCGGGAAACCGACAAATTGTGCACTAGTATCAAACTTGCTTGTGACGTAACGCACCTTGCGCTAATACTAATAGTCTGCCTAGCTGCGAGTAACTTGTAAGTAGCGCTCGCCGGCCGCTGCCGGTTAGTCACATTTCTAAATTAACATAACCCATTTCACAATTTTTCGATAGTTTAAATAATCTAACATAAATAATACCGATAGATTATAAACTAACGATCCTCACAATCTTACGGTGACATATGTATACGTACTTATGTACCTATGTTGCGATTTATACATCGTCACCTGAATGATCGGAGTGACATCACTACGATAGTGACACATCACTACGGGTGCTCTGACAGAGATTTTCCATCGAGTTTGCGCTATTATTTAATCCCTTGTTATAACCTTAATCCTCGCTTTCCTGGTTGATTAGAGATCATTACTTCGAGATTTAGTTTTATTTCATACATTCGGGAGCAGCTAATTCTCCCGCACCTATTTGGTTTGCAAAAAGTTTGAGGCATATTAAAATAGAAGTTTGAACTTATTTTCGGGATTAGTTAAAATCTGTCATGGCGATCAAAATCAATCGATCCTCCTTCCGAAAGAAAAAAAACAGTAATTGCGAATTTAAAAGCACCACCAGTTACCCCGCATAAGACCATGACGACTAAAGTATGCCCAGTTAGCCACGACCAAACCTGGTCCACAATCTTGGCCGAGAGGTGTGCCAGGAAGCCTATCTCCTATTAGCCAACCGCATTTTACTGGCACACAGCTTTATTGGAAAGTATGAGGCTATTTGTTTCGCTCAGGCATTATACTGCAATACAAAGAAAATCTAACAACAATATACAGGGTGTAAGGGACAGCCCTCCGCAAACTAACAAGGTGCATTCAGTTTCTTATTTTGAATCACATTCCACCGGAAATATTCTCAGGAAAATTTTCATTTTTTTTATCGTATTCCCAGTTACTATTCCTTTATTTCAATGTGAAATTGCATTCTCTGTACGCATCACTCCATTTATGTAAATAAAACAGCTAAAATAAAAATAAAAACAGCAATGGATGTAGAAATACTCGACGGCCGAAGGCTCGCTGCGTTGCTGTTCGCCACGCGCGTTTTGCCACGGTAACGATACATTGCGTGAGAGGTAATAAAACAAATCAGGTTTATTGGATTCCTTTAACGTTCCTGAAATAATTTCGTGTACCAGTCATCTTAGTATGATATACTGAATTCACCCAATCAGTCTGCGGAGGGCTGTCACTTACTCCCTGTATAAGTAAAACTAACAATACAAAGATAAGCTAACAATATTATAAAAGTCACAAAGTCGCGTCGCACGTATGTAAACCTACCACCAGCACCTATGTGGGCCTAACAGAATCACAAAAGTAATGCAAAAGACCAAACCTTAGATAGAATTTGAGCGGTTATTGTAAACTCACCACAACGAAAATTCGCCACATTTAAAAATATTGGTTAACTTGCCACAGTGACAAAATAATTCACAACAGGTATAGTAAACTCGTCACAGGTACGTCAAACTTGTTTTGAATGTACCGACAGCAAAACGAGATTTCTTTTTATTCATAATAATCAGTATTATATACATTAATTTTGCGATAGGTTAGGTTAGGTTAGAACTGTGACCAACTACGCGCGAGCTGAGCGAGCGCTACCTCGAAATTGGTCACGAAATTTTTCCAAGTATTTTTTTCATTGTGCCCCCAAGACGACACTGACCTGAATTTCATTCATTTAAGACAAAAATCAGTGAAACGACCTTTAATCATTCTATTGGTAAATGTTTCTTTCTGAGTATGAGTGAAAATATTATGGATATGGACCCACTTTTAAAGCTGTGACAAGTTTTCGTGAGACAGATAAGACTGTGGCGAGTTTACTATAATTTTTACTTGTGGCAAATTTTCATTATGGCGAGTTTACAATAACCCAATTTGAGGAGGGTTGTTCTAATGGACATGTTTGTAAACGAAAACCACACTAATGATTTTATTCAGCGCAATCAGAGTACGGAATTAATAAAGGCCAGACGATAAAATAAAAGAACAGATTAACTACGTCAGAACAGTGATCCTAATGAATGTTTATTCAATGCTTTTATTAGTCAACTCGTGAAATGAGTAGTTTCGATCGTTCCATTTTCGTCCATTTTTAGAGAATGAAACACGATTTAAACGTAATAGTAAATCTTTTAATGATTTCATTCATTTAGAACAAAAATTGCCTCAGATTAAGACTGTTGTAGCATGATTATTTCAAAGTTAGAACAGTCGAACTAGTCAAAAGCTTGAAATCTAAAACAGCAATTCAATTAAGTGAAATAAACTGCAGTGCAGTGTTGTAGCTATAGCGAACAGCCAGGCGGGAGTTAATTAAGTCTCTGAATAGAAATTGATTAACAAGAAAAACTAACAAAAACACCAATACAATTTAAATTCAAAGGGCAACGTGTCTGATTGAAAAGCCTACCTTACAGACATGCAATACAAGTTTAAGTACGATGCCGAGGAGGGAGCGTTGGGGTGGTGGGAAAGCCGACCCTCATCTTGACTATAAAAACCATTCAAATTCTGTAAATATGGTGTTAGGTTACGTCCATTACTGGCTTCTCACTCTTATGCTAGACAGTCTTTAGTAGTCAGCGGTCAATGTAACAGATACGGGGTTGAATCACGAGGGGTTGGTGGAAAGCCTATGGTAAACGAAGTTCGCGAACAGGCGCGTAGTCAGTTGGGTTCGAGCCTTGAGTTACGAAGCACGCGTCTCGTTTGCGTCAAAATACGTTCGTTACGGAGAAGAACAAAGTTTTGTGACTGAAAATTAAAGTTCGGTTCATTTTGAGTTCGCAATAAAACTGGGAAGAGTTTGTTTGAAATCCGCATTTGGAAGTGCGTGTAAATAAAGGTTTGTAGGTTCATTTTGAATTTGCATACGTTTCGAAAGGGTTTTGTTTGGTTAGCAATGAAAGTTTTGTGCAGCACTGAATTAATGGAAGTCCTAAAAATACAGTTGAAATAAATACAGTATAGGTTCAAGTAGAAATAAGTTAAAATTGTACAAACATTAAAATCAAACAAACGATTGTACGATTTACTGAAGTGTAAAGCAAAGTTCCTGTTCTACTCTAGACAGGGAAAACCAGGGGTGCAAATGTCAAGTTATTTGATAACGAGATTTTTAGATAAATAGACCTACCTACTCAAATATTTTAAAACTGAGTGACTGATCTTTATTTGATTCAAGCATGGTAAATTAAGAAGAATGAATAAAAATAATTAATTATTTTGGTAACATCTTGAGGATGTGCAGCTGTATCTTCTTTTGCATTAAATACCGAACGAGTGTTCGCTAACCATGGTAGTAACGACTTATTCTGTAGGTGTTTGTCTGTATATTTTAGCGTTTTATGATGTAACTAATGTTCGCTGTACGAGTATAATATGATAATTAGATACCACGGGACACTATTATATCATCACTAATGTTATAAATGTGAAAGTCTGAGAATATGTTTGTTTCTTACTCAATTACCTACTACGGCTAATCGGATTTGTATGAAAGGCACAGAGACACCATGACTGTGATGTGATAACGCAAGCCAGGATTAATAAAATTAATAAAACTCTTTTATTTAGAGTACCTACTTAGGTCCTTCTGGATGTGAGTGAAACAGCGGATAGAACTACTACAGTAATTTAATATTTTTTTTTTAATATTAAAATTGTCAGCCATAAAATAAAACTTACTAAAGTTGAGGGCTGAAAATTTGCCTTAAATGTAATAAAAAATCATAACATCAAGCCTTTATTCCCAGAAGGGGTAGGCAGAGGTGTACACAGGCACACACAACTAAGGCACATGAAAATAAGGCTCATTTAATAGAATGTGAGCCTAAAAACCAAACTCCGGGCTGTTAGTCTAATGACGAAATCCAATAACACTTTGCTGGATCAGGGGATCCCAGTACTCCACATTCTATCTCTACGACTACAATAAGTACCAAGAGTCACCAGTTGTAAGTTCAGGCGAGATATAAAAGTAATTTAAAATTTATGTTGTGTACAACATTTTGTACACAAGGTGTATATAGGGATATACCTAAACGCTCATTAACCGGAATACGGAAATATGTATCTTGTCACTAAATCGTTTTGATAATGGTCGCTGATAAGGGTATAATTTAACTTTATCGTTCGCCCTGATTGTTGTTAAAAACAATGTTGGAATGTTTTCCCCTAAGTAGATAGTTTACGTTCAGAGTTTGTTCAAGTGTTTTTGCTTTAATAGATAAAAAGTTTATGTTTTAAATTATAAGTAGCGGTGGAGTAGGTTCTTATAAGTTTCGGTATTTTGTTGTTTGTTTTCATGTTCATTTGGTTTATATATATGTATTGTTGACTAGGCGGGTATTTTTAAATAGTTTTATGCTTTGTTTACTAGAGATCCAACACATTTTAGGTCACTTTATAGGCAGAGCAATTAGTGTGGATTTTGACAAACGTCATCAGTTTACGAACATTAGGTCTGATATTATAGAACGAGTTGCTTTACCAAACACATTTCCAAGTTTGGAGAACTTCTTAACTTATGAATAGGACAATGTAATAGTGGGTAACCCACCACTACCACCCAGACCACCACCAGACACACACACAACACTGGTTGCACAAGACTTCTGTATTTATTGAAATTTAACTGTGCGTTATCTATGATTTATGTCTGTAATGTTGTGCATGGTTTTTCCAAATAAATTGAGAGACTAAATGACCTACTACCACAACAGTGAAGGTGAATATGAAGGTTTATTAATTATGGGTTACAGCCACATTATATCTTTCAGTTCTGTCTGAGTGATGTGCAATGAAGGGCGTACTCGTTGGACGTGACGCAAATTACTGCATAATATTCACTGATGGATCATGCATGTCCCAAAGCCGCGACTCACATAAATATGTTTTGTCAACCTTAAACTCAACGCTTTGCTTTGCTAAAAATAAACTCAGTGAAGCGGAAATCTAAATAAATTGCATAGAAAATAAAAGGTATTCTATTTTTCTATAAAGGATTTTCAACAGAGATTTAAATACGCGTTCTATTTTTTATTTTTTATTTTAAAATGCTGTTCTAAACTATTAGGCACAGTAAATATTGGTTTTATGAAAGAAAGAAAGAAAAATTGTTTATTCTGCAAAAATAAACAAAAAATTTAATAATTCAAAGGAGCAAGAACTTAAAATTAAAAAGTTATACGCATAAATCCTTGCATCCAGAAACATCCAACCCGATATATTTATACCATATTCCGTTCAAGGCAAAAATTAACACAGAAACCACTAGTAATCAAACAATCCATACTTCCATACTAAAACTAATACACTTATATACTACTCGTATAAGTGTATTAGTATTAATGGATGGAGGCTTGTTTGGTCTCTATCACGCAAAAACTACTGAACGGATTTGGATGAAACTTGGCACATAGTTTGTAACCTGGATTAACAAATAGGATACTTTTTATACCGATGTCCTTACGGGATCGAGACTTATGCGGGTGAGACCGCGGGGCATTGCTAGTATTATTATAAACGCGAAAGTAACTCTGTCTGTCTGTTACCTTTTCACGCCTAAACCACCAAACCGATGGTTACGAAATTTGACAGATAAGTAGTCTGAGATTTAGGGAAGGACAAAAGCTACTTTGCACACTGCAAATTTATATTAAAAGGTGATGAAATACAAAATACACGCAGACGAAGTCGCGAGCAACAGCTTTTGTTAATATATAAATAAATAGCTCAACCACTTCATCAATCAAACCATGAATTTCTATTTCAAATCCTATGTGGTTTACATAGGACTTCAAAATTCCTACCCTTTTTTCTAAATTCGCAAACAAGTCTAGACATTTGAGTTTCGTCTAGACGCCTCTCGGCTAACAGCTTACACACGTGTCGGTAACCCAGAACTAATGACCGTTAACATTTTAGCACGAACTTTTTACTTGAGGTACGGACTAATGCGACTTTTTATACGAGTTCAAAAGAAGTGGCAACGTTTTTCAAACGTCGGTGTCGTGTAAACTTATCGTTGTGCACTTTTTAACATGGGTACAGCATGGTTGCAGTAAACCGCACATCTCATCACTTCCTTTTCATTTCTCCCTTCGCAAATCTACTAAAAGAAATTTATTAAGAAATAAGCAGTAACTTTGTACTCAAAAGTTCCAGACATATTATATATATCTATTTTACTGAGCGTACATAAGTAATAAAATAAATAAATCAGTAGTAACACTTGAGCGATGAAAATCGGCCTTACTGCTATGACCTATCGGACAATGTTAATTTATTACAATGGGCGTGTGGTTGCCTGTATCAATTGATGTAAATTCAACCCATACTTGTAGCTTGTTCGGAACGTAAATAGAAACACATAAGCACGTATTCTATATCCATACTCACGCTCAGTCATGATTCTCGATTTAAAGCTAGATTTTAGCTAGTTGAGATTAGATCTTATATTGAATCGAGAGATTCATGACTGAGCACCATCCTAGAATAACGGGCAATAATTATATTAAGCTCCATTTACACGGTTCAAGTTTCTGGAACGTTCAAGAGCAATAATTGCATGCCATAAAGAACGTTTAATTTTATTGCCATTCAAGAATAGGCATACAATACTTGAATGCAGGTTTTGCCATTCAATAAAATAAAATTGCATGCGACTTACAGCAAGGCTATAAAATTGCAAGGCGATTATTGCATGTAAGTTTTGTCTCGTCTAAACACAAAGTTGCACGTCCTTGCAAATTTGATTCAAGTATTGCCCGTATTTGCGCTGCTAAATATGTCAATAAAATTTTATTGAATGTCTTCTCAAGTTTATTTTTAACTTGATACATTCGTTCGTATTTCTAGAGTTGAATGCGATATTAGTGCACGTGCAATTTTATTGTACATGCTGTTTACACCTATACCAGTTTTGAGCGGCAACTAACTTGCACGTATCGTGCAACAATATTGTACGTGTTATTTAGATGGTGCCAGTTAATTACCCTTAAATTTTATGACATGCCACAGGCAATAAACTTGCACGGTGTAAATAGAGTTTTAGGTACGTTCTTCTTTCACACGAATTTCTCAAGTAAATGCATTGACTCACAATGAAAATAGAATCATCAACATTTTGCCTAAGTTTTATGATCTACTAGCGACGAGCCCCTGCTTCGTACATATGCAATGTACTAAGGTAGGTAAGTACAGTATTTTTATCTCACAAAGCGACGCGTGTTGAACTCGTGATTACTAAGTGTACAAACACGCTGTGAATGTGTGTGTAAGCGCAGCAGCTCCGTACTCTGTGTCTTGGTATCGTCCGAGACAATGGCGAAGTCATAAGTGCATGGGCGTGTGTGCGCGTGTTATGCTGACTCTACTCGTCTTCACACACACATGCACAGCGTGTATGTACACTTGGTAAACACAAGTAGCGCACGTCGTTTCGTGAGATAAAAGTACTATACTGATGTGGCGACATGTCAAAGTAGTTTTCTGTGCTATATCTAAGTTAAATACATATTATTTAGTATTAAAAACATAAACCTTCCAGAATAAGTTCTCGCTTAAGGTACCGTTCGTCGCGCGACACGCGGTGCCTTTGTGTCGCGTGTGATTCGCGTCGTGTGTCGCGTCTGTTTGCAGGAGCCTTTAAGCGGCCACACAGACAGACACGAAAAGTGATTTTGTTTTTTAGTATGTACTTATAGATGTAGTTTCCGATGAAGAATAGTACCTATTACAAATATATTAAGAAAGTAAATACCTACGTTTCAGCCTTGTCTGGATCGCTAATAATAACAAACAGCGATCATTAACTTGGAGCTAATTGTGTAGCTGCCTTTTGGAGCCTACTTTTAGAGCTAAGGATCTTTAGAAACTGATATTCTTTTATGCTTTCATTTTAAGTGATCAGTGATGATTTACCTTTCGTATTAATTACAGAAACAATTGAAAAGCCATCGTGTCTCGTGTTGATCTGCGTTGGTTAGTTGATTATGAAGGCAATAAATGCAATCAATACAATATTACTATTAATTTTGTTCATCACTTTACCTTTCTTGTTCTCTGTTATGGACGAAAGAAGCCGTTTTTGCCCTCAATAAATATTGTAGCACGACAAAATAATGTAAAAATCACAACATAAGATACCTGTAAAGAACGTAGACACAAAAATATCACAATTTATTTTTAATTCAATCATAACCCAAAAATACTGCCCCGAATATTTCAACAGGAGACAGACACAGCGTAAAAATCTAAAATGCAAATAATTATGGTAGCAGGTGTAGATAATAACACCGTATATTAGACGAAACGTATTTTAATAAGAGCTGAAAGAAAAAAAGCCTTGAACAAATTAAAAAGTCACCACATCATTCAACTTTCCCCCGGGCGTAGGAGAATTCCATAAATTTCATTTTTGCGGGCAATATCGTCGAGAAACCTGCAAAAATAAGTTATATTTTTTCTTGAAAATTTCGACAATGCTAGGGTTTGAATGGCTTCTTCATATTGCACAATTTGAATTCTAGAATTCTGTTTATTTCTTTCTTTCGACTTTCAAAAGCATTCATATTTCAATGAAGGGCGATTATTTTTATTTTCGCGTTTACGTTTCAAAGGCTGTATCTTAAAATAGACCTAAACCTAATCATTTTAGGACTTATAGAGCATGGGTTTTACGTAGCGTGGGATATTTCTCATTTTAAGTTTCTATTTGACACAACGTATATTATGAACAAAAATACTAAGGGCTATCTACTTTCTGTAAGTTTCCCATTGCGTGAGCTACTTTTCCAAACCAGCTCGAGTAACCACCATAAATTAGCCCAGATTTGCACGGGCGTAAAAATATCGCGGCGGGATTTTATCGTGCACAACTCTCGGTTTTGAGCCGAGCATTAAGAATCCAACAGAGCGCAACCCAGCGGGTCAAAAAACACACTGTTAGATTTTCAACTCTCAGCGCTAAGCAGTGCGTTGAAAATCAAGTGCGCGAAAAAAAATCGCCGCGGGAAAAATCGCCGGTGCGAAGCTGGGCTATTATACATCCTAGTTTGCTCATTGATAAAGTCTGCTATGGTTTTGATCCTTACAAGACTCTTGCCAAGTACCTCTTCCAAGTTCGCTACAAAATGGTTGAGCTGGATGGTGCTGATCCGCGTCATGTTCCTGAACGGGCGCCGTTAGTTGAGACTGATCATCTCTTAACTGCCCCAGGTCTTACTGTTAATATTATATTTTGAATTGTTTTTAATTATTTTTTTTTACATTGTTTTCACATATAGAAGCAACAAGAACAATGTACTCAGAATTTTGTAATAATCTTGATATAAAAGAGTGTCCTTGGAGTTTCTTGCCCGTTCTTCTCCATAGAGATCTACGTTTTGGAATGGGCAACTAGCTTCAACTTTTTGACTTACTGACCGACTCTTTGACAGTTCAAAAGTGCCTGCAAAACCAATTGGTTTAATTGAAATAAATGCTTTGAGTTTGAGTTCACTTTTATCTCTAATCACATTTTTTGATCACCCCGGTTTACTTGGCAAACATTTCTATAAATTTTATTATAACTGGTGAAATTAAAATGTGTGATTCACCTCTGACTATCCGTTCTGAAAAAACTGGCGTAATATTATTTCTTTTTTGTTACAAATTGGTACATTTTGGTTGGAATTTTGGGTCAGCTGAATTTATCATTTCTTCGTAGGTTCTGTTACTTATTATGTGCCTTCATTTCGCTCAGAACAAAACCGTGAAAATATTATTAAGAAAGGAGTCTAGTTTGATAAGGGTTGACGTGAAACGACTTGATCAAAACTAAGGGTTGAGTCCAGCAGTGGATTCTGTTGAAAATAAAAGGGGAACTTCAATGTGCCTGGCAAACATTTTTGGTAAATATCTTCGCAGTCTAGATGGCATTATTACTGAGTCGATTTTTCAACCATCAGATACCAAATTTTTATCTGAGGAAAAAAAAACTGCGGTTTGAAAGCTTTTATACAGAAAATATTAATTATTCCAACCACCATTTTATTTCACTCACTCACATATTATTTCAATCACTTTTGATAACAAAACCTGTAAATTGAAACTATGTAACTCTAATGAACCAGTGTGTTTTGCCCACCATGACATACGGTGCTGAGACTGGATGCTCACGCGACTTATAAACTGAGTTCCGAACGTCGAGATCCGAAGACGTACGAAGGTATCGGATAACGAGTTATGGAACTCAAATGGAGTTGGGCAGGACACCTGACAAGGCGCAGTGCTGACAGGTGGAGTAAGGCAGTGACCGAGTAGCGTCCAAGGACTGGAAGACGAAGTGTCGGTCGTCCGGCGGCGAGATGAGCGAACGACATTGTCACCATCGCGGGTAGAACTTGGATGAGGCTGGCACAGGAGCGTGGGGATTGGCACAAGAGTAGAGAGGCCTATGCTCAGCAGTGGGTGAAGTCGGGCTGTGGATGATGAACTGTCATATAGACAACTAGATCTTCTCGTTTTATGACATTAAAATCATAGTAGTTACGAGGTTGACCTACCTGCTAGTGTATTGATAACTTTACGACCTATCAAGAAAACTTCATGAAGGTCATATTATTATACAAGTTGGCCCATTTATAGTGGAACAAAATTTTTTTTGGGTGTAGGACATCCCAATGATTCATCTAAACGCAACATAATGTTTTTGATTAGTTTTGAAGTTGCAACATTGCCAATTATGCTTTGAAAATCGAGGCAAACGTTTCGAAAACTTATTGTTGGTATTTGTATTTTTCCTCATTCTGATTTCTTATTATTTAATTTTTTTTTTTAACAAACTCCAGTGGTTTTCAGTGGTGGTGGATAATTGCTGAAAAAAAATCACAGCTTCTAATCTACTGATTTTTGCGGCACATAATACGTTGCGTTTAGATGAATCATTAGGATGTCAAGAAACCAAAAAAAAATTTTGGACTATTACAAATGGGCCACCTTGTATATTTCATAGAGATAGATTTACAACTATCCTATCTTTGAGCATAATTATTTATTAATCCCTTTTTTAATAACATCCGAACTGACCGTGTTATATGAGTTATCACGTCACTGTGGCACATATGGTTTTAAGAAAGGTTCAGAGCATAAAATGATGCCCTTCCTCCCTTAGACCCTGTTTATGACACACATACAAATTAACAGGCAACCTTGCCTTCTGTGCCATAAATAACTTGACCTCTTTACGGATATAATTTTATACCTATGGGAAATATTTGACTAATCTTCTAAAAACATATTGAACTTCTAATCATGGACACTTTTTTAAATTAATGAACCTCTAAAAACTTTCAACTTTCTGGCCTTTTCTCACAGTTGGTCGTCGCAGTAACTAAGCTAGGATACTCCGACTAAACGGGTTAAGTAGGAACTGTAACCAACCGCGCTACATCCAAATTGGTCGCTTACTTGGTTATTTAGTATTTTTACATCAGGAATTATTTGAGGTTCACAAAAAGGGGCGCAATCAGTATATTAGAGTGTAATTCAATAATATTTTTTCGTAAGCTTAATATTTCGGAAACGGATCCCTTAATCGAACAATTGTTTTCACAAACCCGCAATATTTTTGAAACATCTATCCAACAAGACCCCACACCATGGGGGTAAACGAGAAAAAAAAAACATTCCCACTACGTGTACAGGACCCTAAAATTTCATGATTTTATTTTACCACTTTATCGGCGTGATAAATGTAAATCTAAGCCAAATTATAGCTTTCTAGTACTTAGACTCTATGAGCTAAGCTGCGGACGGACGGATAGACATGGCGAACCTATAAGGGCTCCTTATTGACTACGGAACCCTAAAAACCAGTGTTAGTTAAACATGGTGCATAAACAAATTTTTGTCGATGGCTACACGATAACAGCGATTACTCTTTTGTTGAAAGTTGTTCGCACATAAAAGCATAACTCATCTTAACTCTTTGGGGATACGGAGCAAGATTGTAACTCAACTATTCTTTTTGCATACATTTCGTTACGGAGCTGACAAAAGGTCTGCGCATACTTTTCTAATTTTTCCGCTGAAATCTCGGCATGCTTTTGCGCAAAATGTAACTGAAAGTTTGCAAATAACCAGCGGGAAGTTGCGCGTAGTTTATAACATATTTGTGCTTAAAATTTTTAAACCGGCAAATGCAAAGGCTCATTTAAAATTATTTTTTTCGTCGTACCTACATGTTTCACTTCTCTCAGACAAAAAATCTGATAAACTCAATTGTATGTAGATTGTTAGCGACCCGGCCCTGCTTGGCACAGTTCTAACGACTTGACAAAATATCGAGATTTCTTTGTTGTGTTTAAAAATCATTCCAGAAAAAATTCTCAAAATTACGGTGTTAATCGCATAAAAATCCGTTTTGTAGTTTAGAAGAACTAAGCGGTCACACAGACAGACGCAAAAAGCGAAGCTAGATTTCTGACGTTGCAAATTGTATAAATTTACATAGTTTCCCGCCCAATTGAGCTAAGTAAGTTTGTATTGTTTCAGGTCAGAAGGCTGATGTATAGGCATATAATGGACTATACGACCTTTCTCTTTATCTTCATAGTATGCATTGGTAAGTAAGTTTTCAGTACCTAATACTAGTAGGGACTTTAATTTATATTGAATTAATTTTTCTGTACCATAACCAACTTTTTATAACAGCAGGTACCTCTGTTCTTTATTCTCCAAATAATTATTAGGTGATAGGCATAATAACGCAATATTTCTTAGTAATTCTTCTAGAACAAGTTGCCTAGAACCGCAATCACGCGAACCTACTCAATAACTCCCAGATTGATTATTTACTACAACACCGAAATACAAAGAAGCGGGAAAATCAGAAAATATATCAGTGCTGCCGGGCAAAACATCAATCGAAATTTCTATCAATACAATAAAAACGAGATCATTCCGATCCAACCTTTGAGAGGATTCTATTCATCCTGAAATTACTATCAGAGTAGAAATATATCTATAATTTATTTCCCACAGATCAAGGTGATGGACATTGGAAAGAAAGGGACAAAGAAAAGCTTCGCCATGATATTGAGCTGTATAAAACCATGGCAGGTATGAATTTTTACGAAATAATATCGACCCTTTTCAGGAAGAATTGTTATCATTTACGATGATAATTTCTTACAACAATAAAGTCGTATAAATTTAAAATAAAATTTAAGAGTAATCGCGACAAGATGTAAAACTGTCTAAATAAGAGGTTACGAAGAAAAAATAGTTTTGTGATTTTTGGCGCTTACGATGTTTTTCTTGAAAAGGCTCGATATGATATCTGTAAAGTTGAATTTTGTTTAACACAGTAAAACAAACTGGAGCACAGTTCCCACTTTGTCGTGACGGTTTTGTTATCGTTAGACGACTGTTCACCATTCTGACTGTTCACTGACACCATTTAATCGTGGCGTGGTTATTACTTATTAAACAGCTCAATTTAAATATAAAAGCCACGTAATTTGAATAGAATGAATCTGTCGTCATGACCAGTGATCGGAATAGGTAGTGCTAATTTGCCTAAACTTCGAGGAAGGAAGTAACATAGAGTGTATAATACCTCCTCTAAAATCCTGGAATAATTTTAATGACGTTTAAATCCCGGGATTTAAAAAACCACGAATTATTTATCGGACTTTATTTGTAGTTTCAAATTATTGATTTGAAAAATCATAACATTTTTTAGGGTTACACACACACATTTATATCTGTAATTTTTATGATGTACATAGCAAAGAGTATTCTATCTATCTATAAATAAAGTCCAATAAATAATTCGTGGTTTTTAAATCCCGGGATATAAACGTCATTCAAATTATTCCGGGATTTTAGAGGAGGTATTATACACTCTATGTTACTTCCTTCCTCGAAGTTTAGGCAAATTAGCACTACCTATTCCGATCACTGGTCATGACACAGTGAGAACTGTCGCTAATGACGATACCTCTCTACTCTCGTATGCAACCCTTCGATAAACTTTTGGTAGCAATATCGAAGTTTTACCTGTATTGGGATTCGTGTCGATACAGTACTTAAACTAACACACCTAAATGTCGATACTGTTGTATTCTCTAAGGGCGAAAATACACATGCCTGTAGCTGGTACAAAGCTATGCAAGTAGCTGACATGCCGTTGTGACATTGGCCAATCAGAAGATCATATGGCACAGGGCATGTCAGCTACTTACATAGTTTTGTACCAGCTACAGGCATGTGTATTTTCGCCCTAATGGACAAAACATACAGTGACAGACTTGCCTATAGGCCGACCGACCGCATAACTGAGACGTTGCCTGAGGTAGCAGCGCGGTGAGGGAGGGGTGTGGTGACGTGATGCGAGAGCTCAGTGATTCGTCAACTTGTGACAACTATCACCCCTCCATCACCGCGCTGCTACCTCAGGCAACGTCTCAGTTATGCGGTCGGCCTATAAAGTCAACACATGAATTTATAATATAACCAAGCTTTGAGCAGCAGAGCCGTACTGTTTTTATTATTTTAACGAATGCAAATAGCAATTACTATACATAACTATTCTTGTTTAAAAAAGCAAGTCTAGGTTGAAGCCGTATTTGCATATAAATTGTTATTCTTGCACCATATTTTCCTTGTGCCACAACATGATTTCCTTTTAAATACTTCTTTATTATCCTTTAGAGAGAGTCATTTGTTAGAGAGAAAATATTTTCTTTATTTAAAAACAGCCATTCTAAAGTGAACTGGCATTGTCATCTTTCGCTTCAATTCGTTAAAAGTCCGCTTTATTCACGGGAGGAGCACCAAGAAAACAACTGTTTACAATTGATGTCATGAAAATTTGTTCCTTTTAAAACTTCTCCCCTTTCCCTAACAATCGCTTGCAAAAAGTGTGTCTGACATATTTCAATTTCCTTTGCAGAAAAAATTGAGCGCGAGATAGAAAGCTTTTACGATGAATATCCAGAGGAGCGATACAAGGGGGATAATGTTGATAGAATACACTACAAACATGTAACAAATATACTGGATCGTAACAAAGAAACGGGGAATGATGAACACATCGACAAAGTAGAAAGGATTTTTTTATACGCCAACACTAGTGATATGACTAATGAAATGCCTTCGAAACCTTCAATCAATAAACACAGTACTATTAAATATGAAGCCTTAAACAACGAGAAGCCTAATAAGCATAGTTCAATAAATTCACCATGGCCTAAGTTTGAAGACATCCTCTTAGCTATGGGCAGAAAATACGACTGGAAGAACGATAGATGGATAAAAGTAAAAGGAAAATTAAAGGTAGCTGATGCAAAAGAAGATATAAATGGAAGAGGAGATAATAATAGTATTGAATATCATGAGAAACACAAATTCAGTTATAGAATTGTTAAACTAAATAAAAGTAAGAGTAGAAGAAACGTGGTGGTCGCGGTGTCGGCTGTGAGATAGTGCGTAATGAAACAGTAAGTTAAGCCAATGAACTGTAAGTGGACATATTTTTTGTAGATAAAAACGGGACCAACAAGGGTGGCGCCGGCATTCGATCGTTTTATGAAGACATCTAGGCTAGAACGTTGCGTCGTTGTGTAAACCCCAGTAATGACAGCGGCTGAATGAATATTTTAATTGTGCTAATAAATATAAAGGCGCTTAACTGTTTATGCCTATGCCCGAAAATGTATAGTCATTGCCTATAGAAATCTTAACAAGTACGCATGTAATTAATTCTTCAATTGTTGTTTGTTATCGCATAAGTAGTGCTCTCAATAGTTTCTGTTTTCGCCATATAAAAAGCTAGATGTGTAAATTTGAACTGGTAAAGTTTACGAGTCTCGGAAATCTCAATATATGAACAAACGTTAAAAATAAACTTCTCCAGTAAAACTTTTGTTTTATTCTCTAGCTTTACAAACTATTTAGGGAAGTTTTTTGAAGTTTCCTTTAAGTGCTCCCTCGTGTGCTATCTTTAAAGATTTCACCGTTCATTAAGTTGGTTGAATATAGTTTAAAATGTTCTCATATATTGTTTGAAATTATTAGAATTCTCAGACGCATACAATCTTTGACGCGTAATAAAAGAAAGTTCACAGTCAGAACATCACAAACTACTTCAATCAATCTGCCTAGCCTTTTCCCAACTTTGTTGGGGTCGGCTTCCAGTCTAACCGGCTGCAGCTGAATACCAGTATTATTTATGGAGCGACTGCCTATCGGACCTACACAACCCAGTTACTGGATAAAACGATACCCCTTGGTAAGACTGGTTGTCAGACTTTTGGGCTTCTCACTAGCCGTAATAACTGTCAAAGATCTACACATGACAACTGCGACCAATTGCTTAACACACGGAGGGGATCTCGATATGTAATGGATGATCACCCATCCACAACGACAAGCGTAGCCTAACCTTCGATCGACCCGTGCGGCTGTTTGTTTTCCACAAGCCCCTCACAAACTGCCCCTCACGAACTACTGATAACACAAAAAAAAAACATCAGGAACATACAATTATTCAGATCTCTCCAACAAATCGTAGTAATTCATTTTTTTTTTAAGAGAACATCATTCTGGAATACCTCAGTGCGAGCGTGGGGTTTTAAGGAGAAGCTCTGTCATTTTTCATCCCACAGAGCCGGTTGGAAAGACTATGAACAAGTTTCTAGATAATTTGTCGGGAGCATATTGTGTTTTCCCACGTCGACATATGCATACGAGATATGACTGCCATTTGTTACAAGGGAAGTAAAAACTTCACGAAAATAAAGTGCCTCATTCTTTTCCTGCTTCAAAAAGGGAAACTCCTAAAATGAAGCACGTGCTACTATATGATTAATGACTTTACTTAGTAACAATGATACCTTACGTAATGTAAATATAACCTCAATATGGCTGTTTGTAAATATAACATTGTTTAATCCTCATTTACATAATAAATCTTAAATTCAAATTTTATACTAAGGTGGTCGGGACGGAACATTACGTCGCCACCGCGCCGTGCCATTTTGCAAAGTGTGCTTACAGATGATAAATTATCATTATGCCTAACTGACATCATGATCGATTGAGTCGTTAAGCTAAGGTTGACGATGTTTTGTTTGAATTTTAACAAAAGAAACAGATTTAATTTGTTAAAATTCCGTGATGAGCCTATAAGATGACAAGAACGCGTTTGCTTTGAAAATCAAATTAGAGAAATGTGCAGGAAAAAAGAGAAACGGATTAAAATTAATTAAAGCTCTCACGACTGTCACAATGCAATTTTAAATGAGAATAAATTCTCATACTTTTTGTCGTTCGTCCTTGAGTTAGAGTGGACAAACAATTTTAATTAATTCAATAACAAAGAAATGTCGTTTCTTTATTTTGCTTTTCTGGCAGCATTTTATCTGCGATTTTTCATCTTCATTTTTTGGGCGACCAAAATATTCGCTTATCTTGTAAGTCGTTTCACAATGTTTCTATACAATCTCCTTCATAGAATTTTAGGGCTGAAAGGATTTTTTGTGCGGAAGGTGCAAAATATTTGGAACAACAGAACAATACACTTTCGTGAGACTAAATGGAACGCTAGTTATGGAAAGAAGAAAATATCTTGTTACCGTCTGACGAGGAAAAATATAAAGATATGTTTGAGTATATACATAGATGAATCATTTATTAACCGCAACAAAAATAAAAACAAATCAAAATCACTATTGTATACACATGTTGTGATACACAGAAACTAAAATAATATAAATAAAAATAATTGTGTAGGGGAAGCCGGGGCAAAGCGGCCCTTTAAGGGAAATCTTAAATAAAACCTAACAAAAATAAGATTATTCCACAATTTGCCGGAGCTGTGCCAATATGCCTACAATAAGAAAAAAAACCGGTCAAGTGTGTGTCGGATCACGTACAATGAAGGATTCCTTAGTTGGGGTGGATTTATTACAAGAACAAACTTAACTTTGTAGTTGCTATATACGTCACGATCAATTCTCCAACTGCAAATGTAAGTTTGTTATCGCAAACAAATATTTTTTTATGTGATAAAACTACAAATTAACGATTTCGGACTTTTTCCTTTACTTGGGCTGTGAGACACCTTGCCTTGATAGTCCTCCTCATAGGATTGGCTTCACCATCTACCAACGTTTTCATTAAGAAGCCAGGCCGTGGGAAGGTGGACACCAAAAGTGTTTTCTGTGCGACAACTTCAACGGCTCCCATTCGCAAAGACGATCTTACTTCTCCGCAGCTTGTCTGGATGTGAAATCACCTCAGCGATACATGGGAAGAGCAAAGTGGACATTGCTAAGCTGTTCACAGCTTCACCAGACTTGACCCAAAAAATCTCAGACATTTTCACTGAGTTTTCAACATTACTTGAGGGTAGTGAACAGGCTGGCTAGCGAGAAGCTATTTCTAGCGATTTACAAAGCGCCTGCGCAGGAACAAAACCTCAACAAACACCGGTACTCGGCTTTTTTGAGAGCATCACTGACAAAGCTGAATTCTGATATGGCCACTCTTTCTTCTACCAGAAGAGCTTCGAAGCAGCACTCGTTCAGAGTGTATCTACAAGTAAAACTATTTACATATAGTTGTCAAATACTGTTTTGTTATAATTACAAATATCTATGTGAGCTAAATACTTACGCTGGTCTTATTACTATCTTACCGATACAAGAACCTCGGCAACCCCCTACCACCCACCCAATGGGGTTGGGCCAGGGGAGACGATGGCATCCTAATGCCGGTGACAACCAAAGACCCTGTGGCACCTAACTCAATTCTCAACACCTTATTTTGCCGATGCACGACTGGGTATGTGGTGCGCTGTGAGTGCCGGAAACCAGGCATTGCCTGCTCCAGTGTCTGCGGCGTACCTATGCTCCGGCTCGTGCACTGAGGACACCGTCGGTGATGAAGATAGTTTTTTTGAAGATAATTAGGGATTCAACACCTATTGTTGATTTAATTTTTAGGAAAAAAAAAAACAAAAAATTCTTTTTTTGCAAATTATCCATTCATTTCCTCTTATCCATATCTCTATAAATATTGATCTCAGCGAAAAAGTGCTTAGGACATTTTTTGTAGAGAATTTAATGTAAATTAATTTAGTATTTAATCATTATTTTTTCTTTTTTTTCGGTTATTTATGAAAAACTGAAAAAAGGGAAATTACACCCCCCTACCCCTTAGCGGCGCCTTCACCCTTCAGTACTTTGATTTATGTTATTTAGGATATCTTCCCTACAATTGTGCAGATTGGCTTGTACACGGGTTATTTCCACAAATTTTGTCTTCGTTGGGCGGGCTATAAGTGAAGTTAGTTATTAGGTAGGGATATTGTAAAATAAAACATCGGACTCGTAAGTTAAATGTACCCATTGAATTATTTGAATTTAAAAAATGAATTTTGCTGTCCTACGCCGAGCAGTCGTGGCTCAGTGGTAACGGCTCCGACTTACGAATTGTAGCTCGTGGGTTCGAACCCAGGCAGGCGCTTTTTGTACCTAAATCATTTCATCACCACTGCTCTCAAAACGGTGACGGAAAGAATTGTGAGGAAACCGACATGTCCTAGAACCAAAAATTCGAAGACTTGTGACATCTATCAACCCGTACTGGACCCGCGTGGTGGATTACGGCCCACTCTCTCTCGAAGAGAGGAGGCCTGTGTCCCAGCAGTGGGAACATTATAGGCTGATTATGTGTCCTACATCGTGGGTGTGGGGAGCCAAACTGATGCTGTATAAGGTGACTGTAGGATTACAAGGTAGCAACAACCTTTTGTAGGTGCTAATAAGTAGGTAAGTACATTGAACTGTGTGTAAAGTGAACTTATATCTATTATGGAAATTATTCATTCAACCTTCAATTATAGCTGTCATTAGGAGACCTATGTTTAGCATTTGGGTTGATATTAATAACCAAACCTTAGCAGTTGGAATGACAAAACTGATTAAAGATACATATGATGCTGAGGTAGGAGCCTTTTTGGCCTCGCACAGGTCTTCTTTGTTTTGTTTTTTTTTTTCTTTCCTTTTATTTGTGTTTAAGATATTGTTAGATTTAATGATCTTTTTATTATTGTATTTCCTGTGCGTGTCCCAAATAAAATATTTTTCTTTCTTTCATAACTAGAATACCTTCCATAGCCTTCAAATAAAATGTTATTGATATCACGTTTTTACTGTTCTTTAGTCCTGTGATAACCAAAGTATAACCTTCCTCATAGAAACATAAAATACCTTACCGGAATGGCTACAAACGAGATGTTTATCTATTAGCCGTCGTGATTAGTGCGTGGGTGATCATCATTATCGTCATAATAGTCGAGTGAAAGAAACTCTCATTATATTCACTTTCCTGTGTTGGTTATTATCTTTGTTATCAATAACATTGGCGTAGTCATTATTATTTGGTTCTGTTTTCCTGTTGGCCTTTCTAATGCTAAATATGGAGTACTTTTAGTTAGGGTGTGGTGACTTCCATCGATTTATTAATAACAGTAAGATTTTCGGAGGTTTTTTTTGCGAAAATAGAATATACTTAGTGCTTTCCCGGTCCTTCTTTTCATATCGTCGCCGCGCAGTGAAAACCTTGTGATTGCAACAAACGTTGCTTTTGCAGGACGTGATAAAAAGTTACTGGAAAATGGTCGTCATTGGCGTTTCCCCGAGGTTCTCATTTTAATGGCTGGCATTAGTGGCATCTTAGAGCTGTGCACGTTTGTTTTAAGGGCTGTGTTCACCAACATTCAAATCGCCGGTTAAGTATTTAATAAACAGTTGGTTTATGTTAAACTTCTTAAGGAAAAAACTGAAGCCCAATTCCCGTAACTAAAAACGTTCACAATCTAGTCGCAATCTCATCTCAGCGACAATCAAACGTCAAAAATGTAGGGAAATTATAAGTATTTTTGACATAATGAGACTGAGATCAGACTGTGAATGTTGTTAAAATTACGAGAATTGCGTCTCTGATTAAATATGTAAACAGCCGTTTTAAAAGTCGGCGAATTCCGCCCTAAATATGCATTTCGAGGTTTCCTTCCCAATAAAGAAATAAAAAGAAAAAACTACGAGGTTTTCACTGCACGGCAACGATATCTGATTAGATTAGATACAGCTTTTCTATTTCCACTTTCTGTTACAAATACCTACCTGCCGAATTTGGATTATCATACCATCTCTAAAAATATCTACACAAACACAAATTTGTGCCTAAACCATTGCTATCACCGTTTCCTTCCCGTTCAATTTCACCCATCTTACTCCAAAAGCCTTTGCAATGATTTGTAATTATTCGTGCCGGACTAACATCCCGTGTAAAGAAGGCTCTTAGAAAGGTCGAAGGGCCCTTAGCTTGACGATCGTAAGACTGATCTCTCCGCAAACTCTGCCACCTTTAGTAAACAACGCTATTTGCTTTACCTCGTCCACGGAGACCCAAACAAACACGAAAATTCTCATCACTGAGGCGGTAAACTGTAAGAAAAAACAAGTTTCAATAGCTTCCTTTGAACGATTTATGAAATACTAATTGGGCAAAAAAGGGTGAATTTTGAAAGGGCTGTCCTTTTTTCGCTATTAAAACTTGTACGAATTCTGATCGCGTCATGAAAGGCGACTCGGGAAATGGGTTTTTCTGATACCTGGTCCCGACAAACGTGGCTCTATTGTGTCCCTGTTGTAGGTTTTATCGGCCCGAGGTTGGGTAGCTTACAGAAAAGGGCGTAGGCATCAGGTCCAATAAATTCTTTAATCAAAAAAAAGTAAATCGAAATATTTACGACTTACTACGATCGCAGAAAAATCAAGAACATAAACCTAAGTCACATCCATACATCAATTTCTTATAGTTATTTATTTTTTACGGCTTCACTCAACAACGAGCAATTTATCAAGAGCATGTGTTGCGGGTATACAAAACAAAAATCATAAATTAGGTATTCACAAAAAAAAAAAAACTAAAGACGAACGTGATCTCGTTGAAATACGTGACTGGAATGGTATAAAGCAACAATGTGAGTTTTATGATTTTTATACGAGTTCGAACCCTTTTTTTTCTACTACCGAATGGGCCTGCATATAGCCTAGTAAAGTGATTTAAATTTTGTAGTAAAACTCGCAGCTTATCAATCTCGCTATACTACGCTTCAATCAGTTTAGTTCTAATTTCCAACCGATTTATGTTACACGACGTTATTTGAGGAGGACTGTTTGCTGAGCAAAGAAGTTGTGTAGAAATGTTGTTCTCTTGCTAAACCTAACAGTTTAATTCAGTGCTAATGGTTAGGATCTAGACAAACAAATAGGACTAAGATCTGGACTGAGATTAGATTTTTTTTTAAATCGAGTGTTTAGATTGAATGTCTCTATTTCCAAATAAAATAACATTGTCTTTCTACAAGAAAAAAACGGAACTATTTGGTATGCTGTAGACGGATTCTCATCTTCAGAAAGTATTTTTAGTGAGCTTAGCTGAGAGAATGCAGGGCAAAAGGGATTATTCAGGGCATATCGATCAATATATAGAGGGTCAGTCATCTAGCTCGGCTAAAACAATTACCGGTCGCCGCTACAACGTCCACGTCATCAGCAGTGACCGTCTCAGAATGGAGATAACAAGCAGTAGGTATGGAGGGACATAATAATTTGTAAAGAGGAACTGCGTGGATACATCTTCTGTCTGCATGGTTCCATATGCAGATATCAGACGCTTCGCGACGTTCATTATTGTTTCGTTCCACGTTCACACAACACCGAAATAATTTTACAGGAATGAACGATTGATCAACTCCATTCATTTCATTTTTCGATTATTCTTTATGTGAGTGCCGAAATTCAAGATCGTTAGATCGTTTCAGTAATTGATTAATTTTTCACTTTTGATTCATCTTGTGTTTGGACGTTTCATTTCGAGTGAAAGATTTGGCATCTTGAATGAAAGGCAAAAATGAACGAAAAGTGAAGCGTCTGATGTCGGCTTTAGTACGTACTTGGGTTGGCGCATTTATAAAAGAATCTGTTTATTACTAACTTATTCTCAATATCTTTGTGTAATAATTTGGAATTTTATTTTCAACCAAAATATTTAAAATGTTTCACTGAATGGACAAAAAGGGTGTGCGCAAGTCTTAACACTAACTTGAAAGTAAAAATTGTATGTGGTTTTTATTGGTGCTTACGTAATAAGGTGCCTCTTGAAAAAAGCTCCGCATTTCAGTACCTAAACAAATCCCAAATAGTCAATAACAGTTTTCATGCGAAACATTTTATTCAGCTATAAACCCAACATTTTTCTATTTGTATAGTCTCTCTAGTTTGATTTCTACTATAGGTATAAGAAAATAGACTTGTGTTACTATTCAAATACAAGTTCAAAAGACTATCAAAATTAAAATCACGATTTCTCAAGGGAAAAAACGAAACAAAATAGGGCAAGAGAAATTTTGAAGACGCAAAAATAATGTAACAACCAAGTAAACTTTACACTTACGATCCAAAAGTTTTTACAGAAAGTCAAAAGGTTTCTACAGAAACAGTTCTGATAGTATCGGTAACTTGTGTTTTGTTGTATCGGGCCACAGAGCACGGAGTCGCCTCGGCGGCATTGTCAACAAATAGGCCTCGTTTACAGAGACGCGGGGCGTTGCACGTCGCGTTGGGCGGCGCGGCCCGCACTAAATTCAAACATTATGGCGTTATATGAAAACGTTTACGGAGAAGAGATTTCACACGCGTTTGGTTGAAAAGCAGGCGGAGCCCGCGGATGGCATCGCGGCGGCGCACGCAGCGTTGCGGCCAGCTATTCCTGCAATTCTTCGTTCACGGTAAAACGTAGCGGCACCCACGGCGGGGCCCGTGGCGAACAACATCGTACATTGCCATAAGTTTGTGTTTTCGCGTGTGATGACGCGCGCCGCTGCAAGCGCCGCCTGTCTGTAAACTGAAAAATCGTCTGACGCGCCGCGAGACGCCACGCCACTTGCGACGCGCGTCGCCCCGCGTCCCCGTAAACGAGGCTTTAGCCTACAAACCAAGCGCGTCACCGTTTACTTGCAATTGACACAAAATAATGACGAATAAAAAGTGAGGGCTTTAAAAAGCAGTCCGTGGCAGAAGTCGTGCACTCAAAGCGCTTTCGGCCAGCGCCGCAAATTTTATTAAAAGACTCTAGACGCTGCCCGTGTGGCAATTCCATGCTCTGTATATCGAACCATTTAGTTGTCATCCTATGTATCGTACTCACACGAAGCTGTTTGTTTGTGTACATTCGTTTCATTTTATGTTTACACGATTTCAATCTCAGCACACCCGCAGATTGGATTCCGTGGATAGATAAGAACGTTTTCAGTGAACATGTCAAATGTATTTTTGTTTGCGATGAATTTTTGTAACTGAGTATTTTGTTTGGATACGAGATGTGGAATGGGCAACTGAATTTCTATTGAAAAGGATATGGTGGTATATTTTCTGGATATTATTATCATCCTTTTGTAAATTGTTTCAAATATTACGAAAAGTTAGTCTTCAGTACTATGAGACTTCGAACGGTAGATCAAAAATTAAGAAAAAAGAAAGAAATATAACGCGTAGCTTTAATATTTACTGAAATAAGTTTACTTGTTCCCTTAACTGTTGACGGTAGTTTCTTTTCTTATGCTCAACAATTCTTGTCTCTATCTAGCAAAAGTTAAACACCTCAAAATATATACCTATTTGTTCCTTGCCAGTCTCATACATTAAAAGGCTAATGTATTTTGCCAATATGCCACAAGTATCGTTTACATGGCAGGCCCGCATGAGCGATGGCTAAACATTTACCTTCCCGCCGAGCAATAACATATTTGCGAGCCACGAGCCACGAATATTAGGAAAAGCTTTTACCTGAAATGGAACGAGAAAACATACTTACTTTGAGTATTGACACACATTCTAATGAATGTGGTCCAAAATACTATAGCAATAACGTCGGTTATTCTCTGCATAGGTATTTATAATTCAGAAAAAATATAATTATTTCTTCTCTCGGTCTGTTGCGTCCCGATATTAATTAATTAATGTTGATTATACAGAATGTTTGAAATAAAGTTGGGTTCTGAGGTTTGGTTTTATTTTTAATTGGAAACAATAATTAGTAGGAACCTTTTAAGATTTACGGACTGTTTTTCAAGAACCTTTTTTATTCCATTGGTCTCAAGACATTCCGAACTGGTATTTGGAATTCTACTTGATTGGCAATAACCTCGCTCTATATTGCTTTTACGTAAACCTGAGACGGAAACCATCTCCAGGCAATATAACAATGTAGTATAGGAGTAACAATTTAACTTTAGTTTCATGTACAGATCTGGTTTCTATTTAATTATACCATACATTTTTGTCGGTTATTAGAAAACAATTAGCCGTTCCATACATTTTGTTCGCGTATGTATTGCACTTTTGTAGGAAACGGCAGATTTTTTTTTTATTACCGACGAAAAATTTCATCGCATGGGGGTCCAGAATCATGTTACTGAATTCATGGTAATCGATTGCGCGTCGATGTCCCTGCCACTCTGTATACTACAATATATGTAGTTGATGCAACAAAAAACTTAATTTAAAGTTTTAACAAATAAAGATGATACATGATTTTGCTATGGGACCAAACCTAAAATCGCGAAAAAAAATCAGCTGTTCCCTACATTTTTGTTCGCATGACTCGACAAAATGTAGGGAACATCTGATATTTTTTTCACGATTTTAGGTTTGGTCCCATAGTAAAAGTTGTTCATAGTGATCAGTATAATGACCCCTTAAGAGGTTGTGCGTTATTTATATTGCACAGATCTTTGTTTGTTAAACTGGACATCGACGTGCAATCGATTACCATGAATTCAGTAACATGATTCTGGGCCCCCAAAGAATAAAGGTAAAGGATAAAGTTTGTCATTTTCAGTTTTTTTCAACTACTTGAGATTGGGGCATCAAATTTTGTTTGAAATTTTTTACGCACGGTACGATTAACTTTATGCTCGGTAGGTATTTATATTTAAGATCGGAAATAAAGTAAAACAAATGTCAGAGTTTTCAAAAAAATCACCCCCAACGGGATGGAAATGGGTAATCAATTTTAGATGGGGTGGTTTTATTGTGTGGTATGATTAACTCGAAAATTGGTATAATAAATACCTACAAATCAAATAATGGAAACGTCACAAGTGATGTTTCAATAATTAACACCTTTGGGGGGGGGGGGGGGGCGATAAAGTTTATATGAAAATAATAAACAGACAGACGACTGAGGAATTTTCTTATGTTGATCATGGTTGTTAGTAGTAGGTACTAAAATCATTTTCTTTCAAATCAAATCATTAAGGTTCTCCATATTTTACCGTCACATCCATGCGAAGGTTTACGATTCCAAATAAAAAAAGAAAAATAAGTGGCTGATCATTGGAAATTACAATATACGTATAGATATACTAAAACATGTCAGCGTGGTTACAGCAATAAAAAATATCTAATCTAATCTATAATCTTATTCATTTAGTTAATAAATAAACTTGAAACTTGGCACGAATACATAATAATACATAAATGCCTAAGTAAGCAATAAAGTTTCTCACAATTAGTTTTTGAAAAACACCCCTCAAAGGAAAGTTAAGGAGTGTTCGAAAGGTATAAATAACCTATAAGTCAAATAATGGAAATTGGGAGTGTATGATTCTCATCGTCATCATCTGCCTAGCCATTTCCCAACTATATTGGGGTCGGATTCCAGTCTAACCGGACGCAGCTCAATACCATTATTTTACATGGAGCGACTGTCTGTCTGACCTCCACAACCCAGTAATATAGTAATACGATACCCCTTGGTAAGATAGAGAATACTAATTTATTTGGGGCGGCGCAACATGTCTACTTATACGTATGAATTAAATAATAAAGGTCTTAATCTATAATACTACCATTTAAAGGGGGTGGAGGGGGTTGTGTTTGTAGGGGAAAGTACGAAATCGCGGGCGAAGAGTAGATTGACTGACTTATCAGGAATTATGCACAAGCATTCCTATTATAATGTAGGCGAGCTCTATGAAAGGTTTTTGGAAATTCGATCTTAAAGAGGATGAAAAGGGGGATTTCTATTGTAGGAAAAATCTTTTTCTTAAGTAAATAAACTTAAAACTTAGCACGAATACATTCTTAAATAATTAATAAAGTGTGTCATTATTTAGTTTTTCAAAACTACCCATCAAAGGGATTTTAGAGGGTGCTAAAGTTTGTATGGAAGAATTTTAACGCACTGTCTTCGCGCTGTGTTTTATCAATGTATTTAACCTCGAATAACGGTATTAATACTTTTGACAAAAAATATAGATATAAGTTATTGGGTTTTTCGAAAATCGACCAGCAAAAAGTATTTAAGTTTTTGGGGAGGATTTCACTGTGTGTCTGGACTAAGCCAAAAGTAATCCAAACATTAAATGACAAAAAACATGATTGACTATTTTTTTAAATCAACCCTTTTCGGAGTGAAAAGGGAAGAAGAGTTTATATGAAAATTTTATTTTTCCTTTGATCAATAAATTATTTAATAAGTCTATAAATTAATTAATCAATTAATTCTTACATATAAAATTATAAAACAAAGTCCGTGCCGCATTTGTCTGTCTGTCTGAACGCGATAAACTCAAAAACCACCGAAAGGATTTGCAAATGGTTTTCTCTAATGGACGCAGTGGCTTATGAGAAAGGTTTATGTGTATAATTCACTCAGGTTTTGTGTAAATTGGCTGCAATATGACGATTATTGTAGAAGATGTCATGCCGACTGGGAGCTTTACTGGCGTGCGCCGCGTAAACTGTAAGAGAAACATTAAATTAATGTTCTAAAGGATTGTACATCTTAAAAAGATCAACTAAAAAAAATCGCAATAGCATAATGGTCAATCTTCTAAGGATGACCCACAGTAATCACTTTTATCTTTCAGAATTTGATAAAAATTTTATTGTTATTAAACAATATTGTTATTTCCGAAGTTATTTTGACCGGTATTATATAAATCATTATCCAATAAAATATGATATTTAAATTGGACATACACTTTAGGTGAGATTATGTAATTTAAATTAATACTTTAAAAGATATCACAGATTTCAAATTATGCGTAACAAAATAATGACCTTTGACAGGATTCAATGATCTTTTCCTCGGCTATTAGGTATGCGATCATCGCTTCACTTCCTTTTAATCCCGGTAGTACGTTCCCGTGGGATATTTTCCGACAACCACACGGTCGAAGCCGTGGGCAAAAGCTAGTTCTGTATATACCATGAATACCATGATATCTGATATACCATGGTCTTATACTGCTGCAGTAAATTACTGTGATGTAAACAGGTAAAACATAGGATAAATATTAATATTCAATTTCAGAAGGGAAGTTAGCCGGACATTGTAACCAATGCTATGATCTATCTAGTTTATATTTATACCGTGGCTCAAGCTATTTATAACCTTACCATTTTTTGACGTCTGACTGAGATGGGTAGAAAATGTGTTCGATATCGGATGTTCCGTTTCCGCACTTATCGAAATAATATTTTTATGGCCTTTTTCCATGGTCTGGTTGCCTGTAGGTAGCTGGGTTTGTAAACGAACCTTACGATACAAAGAAAAGTCGGTTGAAACGAAGATCTCTTTGTCTCATCTATACTAATACATAGTACAAGTAACATACGTACATACATACACACACACATACAAAAGTGTCCGTACAAAAGTGTACGTATATATTTACATACGTTTGTGAACACACAAACACACACATACAAAAGTGTCGTGACGGTTATAATGTTACACTTTTTAGAGTTTCCTACCTCAAAAGTATAAAAATGGAACCGTTATAGGATCACTTCAATATCCGTCTGTCTGTCTGTCTCTTTGTCAATACCTTTTTTCTCAGGAACGCGTGGAGGTTGAGTTGAAATTAATATCAAATACGTAGGTCTACGGTTTTTGGGATAAATTCATGCCAATTACGGAAATCTTCGTTGTGCGTGGTCCCACACGCACTTGGCCCGTTATTTTCGGTCTAGCTCTCATTCGCTAAGTGTGCAAAGAACGTGTGATAAAGATCTTCGTTCCAATTCAAAGTACAATCTGTTTCTGAGACATTTTTTACAAACCAAAAACGAAATAACGTCATGAAGAGATTACCCCGCATTTCACTACTGATACAATTCCGTTTTAACAACACTACAACAAAGAACAAAACTCTCGGGAAACAGCTGTCTTGAAAATTCATTAATTGAGAAAACTGAAGAGAATGTACCATTAAGGAATTGCTCTTTTGGACAATGATAAATGCGAAAGTTCTGAGTTTTATTTTTCAGATAACTGACCATTTAACGGATGATGTTAATACAGGGTGCGAAATAAATACTATTTTAGGTATTGTAAGGTTGAAATGAAAAGTATCTACCCACCAAAAAAAGCCCATCTTTTTGGAATGCTGCTGTGGGTTTTAGTTTTATCAAATTTATTTGTTTTTCATAATTTGCATACTCTCCGAACAGTTTTAAAATTTACCAACTAAGGGCGAATTCGATCAAACTTTTATACATAGTATAAGTCTAATCCAGCGTACAAATTTTAAATTTTTGACAGATTTTCCATACAAAACTGTCAGACGTCTATTTAATTCGGCGGATAAAAGTTACTTTGGTTAAATCAGCCCTTATATGCTACAGACTTTATGTAACAACTAGCCGTGTTTCGTGACTTCCTTCGCGTGGAAGTCGTAAGATACACAATATACTAAAATAATAGCCACATTTTATTAAAACTCCCTCGTCCCCCGACCCCCCGCGTTGCATCGTCCGCCCGCGCTATTACTTCATTTTCGTTTAGCGTTCTTACTGACTTTTTCTTTTTCCTCGGCTCTTTGGGGTCGTAGCGTGATATTAAATAGACTATAATCATCCTCGAGAATTGGGCTACCAGATGACATAAATAAGTTTTCAAATCCGGCTTTTTGTTCACAATTTCATAGGTTTTAATTTTTTTGCGCGGAACCCTAATCATTTTTCTAAAATAAAAGTTGCTTAAGTTACTCCTTATAAAAGCAGATATCTGCCAGTGAAAGTCCCGCCAAAATCGGTCCAGCCGTTTCAGAGATTAGCTGGAACAAACAGACAGACAGACAGACAAAAATTTAAAAAATTGTTTTTTTGTTATGCATTTAGTAAAAATCTGTTATTTTGACATTACAAACAGACACTTCAATTTTATTTATTTGTGTAGATTACTACTTGAATATATTATCTTGACGCACATCCTAGGTAATATAGGTTATATTAAAATGAATAGCTTTGACGAGACAAAAAAGTATCTTTTAAGGTTTACTTCAACTTTAATTTATTCGGATGAGCCTGAAGAAAATACCTGGTATTCAAAACATTATTTGTAAGATTACCAGTAAAAATGTTAAGATTCCACTTTGATCTGAGTTAATAAACCTTGAACTGTAAGGACAAATTCCTATAAATATTTTGTGTACTGCGAAGTTTTATCCAAGATATACCTCATTGAAAAAGGGCTGTTTTTATACTTCTGTTGAACCTTCAAGTCAATAGCAAATTCCAATAATTATAGATTTAGACTATCATTTATTTACACATTTATATTTAAACAAATAAATAAAATTTAAGTGTCTGTTTGTAATATCAAAATAACAGCTTTTTACTAAAAGCATAATATGACAGGATATAAGATACTTATAACGAAAAAGCAATTTTTAACATTTTTGTCTGTCTGTCCGTTTGTTCCAGCTAATCTCCGAAACGGCTGGACGAATTTTGATGAGACTGTCACTGGCAGATAGCTGGAGTTACATATAAGGAGTAACTTAGGTTACTTTTATTATAGAAAAAGAATAAGGGTTATGCGCAAAAAAATTAAAACCCATGAAATTATGAACAAAATCCGATTCAAATAGGGAAGTAATGACATCCACGCGGGCGAAGCCGTGGGCAACAGCTTGTCAAAAATATGTAGGACTTAAAAAATCAAGTATTTGAATGAATACTCAATTACTCAGTTTTTGTAAATCCTACATATTTTTTCACATTGATTCCTTTAAGTACGAATGAACGTAGTTTGTAAAATACTCTAAGATCAAAAAACAATATTGCACCACATTGCGATGCTGGTAAATATCGGGCTAAATATCATCTAACCAGAGAAATACATACTCCTGGAATTTGATACTTAAATGGATAGCGCCCTGTCAACAATGCATACTAGGGTTACAGTGCCAACGAAGCTAGTGGAACAAAGAACATAACCTCGTCAACCATCAGCAAGCCAAACAGGTCGGCACAAGCGTAATGAAATATTTTCATTACCCCGTTCTCGTTCGACAAACATGTTGACGTTTTCTTCTACAGACGCCATTACATGACGCTACAGGGAGCGGTAATTGTACAGTTAAAATACGCCTGAAAATTAATTGCAATAAATTATTGTGCGAGCAGTGGTGGTCTAGTGGTAACGGCCGCGACTTACGAGTTGTACGAGCAGGTCGTGGGTTCGAACCCAAGTAGGACTTTAGTTTGTGTAAATTATTTCATCACCAATTAGAACAGCAATAACTTTGTATTTTATCAAGATACTGGTTATTATTATATCATTTTAGAATCAACATTAAATAGGCAATTTTTTTAAATAATGGGCTACCGCAGTGTATTACATTTTTTTCGATATAGTAGCCCAAAATAGCATAATTCCGTAGAAAAAATGTTAAAATTTAAGAGTAAGTAGTTTTTGCAATGTTATCTTAGAATGTAATAAAAAATCTTGATACTGATCTGATAATACAAATATTCAGGAGTGACATAAAGAAAAAACAAAACGAGAAAAAATAACCAATTGTAGAAATGGCAGCTGATTTTGTAAGAGAAAGTACGATTTTTATTTAAAACATCAAAAATATCAATAATTTGGTCATCCATGGGCATATGATGATATAAGTGAGGTAAATGATAGATGATAATCTGGCCGATCGACAGTTTCAGGGTTATGCATTATTTACGCCACATCCTGTATGTTAAGTTGTTTATTAATAATAAGATCTTAATGTACCATATACTCAGAAATAAATAAATCTATCTAAAATTTCTTTATGTAATCTTATTGAACGAAGGTTGGTTGGGAGCCATCGCATACGGTTTAAACTTGACATCAAATCGACTCAAATTATGTAATTGAAATGTGAGCTTTAATATCGTGTCACGGTACAGTGTAAACAAAAATTAAGTGAAAGTGAAATTGAGTGAAGTGAAGTGAAGTGAGTGTTAGTGAAATTAAGTGAAGTGGCTTTTAGTGGACAAAATCATGGTTGATTTTAAAAACTGTCTCTGTTAAAAACGTAAGAAAATAATATTATTTGTGACTAACCAAACGAATTTATTTTATTAAAAAGTAAAAACACAAAGACTCCCTCCCAATCTCTCACAATTGTATCCGGCCAAAAGATTGTAAAGATAATAAAATCTTTGTTTAACAAACTCAAGAAAAATTGAGTTAACATGAAATACAGTGTTGGCGTCGCGTTGTCTGCCAAATAAATTCCATCAACGAATAGTTTGTTACGCAAAGTTGTGTCGCTTTATCCCAAAATTGTATCACATGAGGACTTGGTCCACAATGTGTATGTAAACCTTGTTGGCAAATTGAATTACTGGTGTCATATGAACTTCCACCCTTTACGGTTTAGCTCGGGGCTTAGCTCTGGTTCACGAAGTCAAGATAACTAGATAATTTTTGGAAACTTTCAAACCGTCTTAAACTTTAATTTTTTGTACTTTTCATCCGACTTCATAAAAAGGAGGGGGTTATTTGTATTCAAGTAAAATTTCCCACAGGGCGAATTCCCAAAACTTTTCCGTTTTTATAGCTTAATTGCAAGAGTTTTAACTTATTTTTTAGCAATGTATGTTTTAATTACAAACTTAGGTACTAAACACAAAATACTGATTTTAAAGAGATATTTTTTCTGCCGTCAGTGTCTTTTATGCATAATGGTTTATTCTGATGGAGTAATGCATGAGAGATGGCATGTTTATTGGAAATAGTAGATTCTTGTAGCTCTGCCCGCTTAATATCCTCGTTTCCCACGCCAGGAACATAAGGACAGGTGGGAGAGCGCCACGTCCTCAACACAACCCAATTAAGAAGCCAAGAATGCGGTCACCATAGTCGGAATTACATTGATTTGAACGGCTCCGACGACTCTCAAGCCTATTGGAATTCCACTCAGCCGTAAATGTGGTCACCAAGATTAATCAAGTAAAAAGGGGTCTGCGATCCATATAAATGAATACATACATAACATCACGCCTGTTTTCCCCGAAGGTTAGACAGAGGTGTACTTATAGTACACCCACATTTCACCAGTTATGTTTTTGTTTAAGTCCCATGGGAGCGATCCTATTGCCATCAACCGGGCACTAATCTAGACCCCGTGGGGTGCTACCACAGTGCTACTGAGAAATTCCTAATGAAAAATCCCAATACCACTTTACCCGACCTGGGAATCGAACCCAGGACCTCATGCTCTGCAGTAGCGCTTGAGACCACTAGACTAGCGAGGTAGACGATATTAACACACATTCCCTTATCAAGGTGCCTGCACACTTTTAAGCATTGTGTTCGGGTCAGTAGTTTGGTATCAATATAATTAATTACTCAACGGCTCCTATATTGTGAGGAACGCTCCAGTAGGGCGAGTGTAGGCGGTAGGCACTCGGTACCCCCATTTGGCGCCTTTGATCGTGTGCCCGCGCTAATTTATGCAATTACTGCTTACTCAGCAACTTGGCTTGATATCAAGAAATTGACGATAGTGGGGCGCCTGACTTTCTGATAATTTTATTCAAGTCTCGCTTCACACCACAAACTAGCAAAGGCTTTCATTAGAATTTGTAGGCGAGCATAATATAACTCTATTAGATTTTGTGGGCTTTGTTTGCTTAGGATAAGATAATAAACATGGTGATGGCATTGTGTTCTTAGGCACAGGACAGTTTTTCGTACAACATTTTCTGTTTTCGGAGTTTCCTGAAGTTGTTGAGATAAAGTGGTAGGCTTTTAGATAAAACCGCAAATTCTACTTCGAAACTTTAGTTTTGTAGAGTAAACTGTTTGTTAAAACAGTGCTATGATTAATTATAGCACTCTCAACCTTCACAACTATTGTATAATATTAAGTTTATACTTTATTTTAGTTATGAGTTACGTCTGGGAATAAAATTAAATGAGTTATTATTAATAATGTCTCATTAAATCCCAATATTTCTTCATTAAAGCTAATTAATTATTTAATATTCTACCTCAGTATCTACGTAGTTATACCACAAAATTACGTAACAAATTAAAATAATGTAGTTGAAAATTGAGAGAATACCTACAAATATTCCTTCCCAATATTATTTTAACTTAGTAGTAGATTGTAGATGGAGGGTTTTCATAAATGCTCATCTGCGGAGGTGTAAAATCCCTAACATATTTTTGTAAGCACACATTAAGATCTAAAACATCATTTAATATTTGTTTCTTTGCGTGGGACTAACCTTTTTTTTCGAGTTTACTCCTTAAGAATCGATTTTCATAAAAGCCCCCCCTCCCCCTCGTATGGAAATTTCATGAGGAGTAAAATTATTACAAGCGTTAACTCAACAGCATTACGTTTTTCTGCGAAACGTACAATTAACAGTCTTAAGTGGACTGCCACCGGAATGATCATTTTGGCCTGCACGTCACTATCTCTATGTGTGTGATGTTTTAATGCAGAGAGTAAAGCGCACACAGCATAACTACGAAAGCGCGTTGTTGGTTGGTCAGATGAATGCGTAGTCAACACTAAATAAAGATACCTACAGTTACCTACTTATATAGGTTTACATTTCTTAATAGATTATCGACCACAGCGCCAATTTTAAAAGCAATGCTAATATTCGAAGTGAAAACTATAAGCAGGGATGGCAGGTTCGCAAGAGTGGGTGGCTGTTATTGTGAGTGCGTGAAGTTGGAGAAGGTTCGAACCTCAGTGCGTGCTTTCGACTCTTTTTGTTTTTTCGTTTTCGTGTCAGAATTCAATTATTTATTGAGTTTCGTCAATACAATGACAAGGGTATAGAGGGTAAAAATAAGGTATAATAGGCAATTTCATTTTAAAAAACACTATTTTTCATAGGAACATTTATTGTTGTTATTAACAAACCTTTAAAACATATTTCAAACTTTGAAATAAATAAAATACCTAACTTGTTCGTAAAACATTTTTGGTTGCTCCTAAAATGCGATGTTTTTTGGTTTATTGAAGTTATAGCTTAATTAAATCATTTTCTCAAGGAAAAGAAGATTGAAACTAAACATGAAACCTACAATCTTACGTACACTAACTTATTAATATTATGGCTATTGTATCCCCTGCATTTCCCTGATATAATGGAATATACATATTTTTTTAATAATATTTAGTGTGACCTCCGTTATTATCAATGCAGTCAGAAGACGTCGACGCACGGAGGCCACAATATTACTGCAAATATTTGTGCCACGTAAACTATCCCACAATTCCATGCAATGGGAATTCTGCTGTTCGAGACATCTTTCGTCTCCCGCTTCCCATCTTTGTACCATTAAACCCCATACATTTTCTATAGGGTTTAAATCAGGGGATCGCGCTGGCCACGGAATAACTTTAACATCCGAATGTTCACTAAACCACTCACGAACAATACTGGCACGATGTATCGGTCAATTATTATTATTATTAATTAATTAATTTATTGTTTATCTCAGATCCATAATATGATAGTAAAACTCACTTATACAAAAACAAAATGTTTAATCAACTAGTTTATATTAGTTTGTGATTGGAGCCTCCTTTTAAGCATGATGACGCCTTGTTTTTTTATTACTTTGAATTAATAAAGTAATTATCTTGAACCAAATAAGATTCAGCAATTTCATCCACTGGATAAACATTTCAAACAGTACGTAGCATTATATCGCTCAAAACCTCGACGTAATTGGAGCTGTTGACCCGCGTTGGTATAAATGCCAAGTCACCCGGCCCTTGAACACTACTACCCCCACATATTCACACTAATTCTTCCAGACTTATTCTTACTTCCGTATTATTTATAATATTACTGTCAAACCAACGTGTATTGTCTCTGCGCCACAAATGAAGTGTTCCTTTTTGACACGATTTGAAAGTCTTCTCGTCAGTAAATACAGTAGTCTCCCAATCAAAGTCTAAATATTGTCGTGCAAAACGCAACCGTTTCTCCTTATGCCTTTGCGTTAAAAACGCTTTTTCGCTGTTGTTCGATGATGGAGGCTTTTGGCGTTGAGTGAACGGCGGACAGTGTGCAATGACGTATCAAATTCTTCAGCAAATCGTATTGTAGGTATGAAACCATTCGTTTCATATTCACCAACCATAAAGCGTCGCTGAGACTGGTTAATAAGTGGCGGCCTACTAATTCTTACACGGCTCTTAAGACTCCCCTCTTCCTCAAATCTCCTCAACCAACGTCTCCCGTTGTCTCTACAAAAAAAAAGAAATCCTAATTACACATGCTGGCGTTGGAGTTCTGACCGCTACTGTACCTTGTACACCTTTCACACAGGTAAATTCCAGTCGTGCGTCGGAGCTGACACACACACTTTTTTTTTGTTTTTTTTTGTTCCGGTATGGACAATCTTCATGGATATCCTCCACCCTGGAGCCTGTCAGACACTTACTGAATAAAAACCACCCCAGTGTATAATTTAAAATATGTTGATAATTTTATTAGTTAAATATTTGTTAGGAAAATAATATATGTAATGTTATTAATATTGAAGCGAAGTTTTCGTAAAAGGGCGTCATTTATCGAATTATTTGTTAAAAGTATTAATATTACTAAGACTAACCCCAACTCCATTTGGATTGAGGTACCCAAGGCATTGCCTATGCAAATCTCTGATCCGATCACTCGGGTTACATCCCACATTTCTTTGCCCGGATGTATTTCCCAATCTCATAGTATTATCTCTTATCTTTACACCCCGGTTCTCGCGAAATAGATAGCAATCCGAATGGCCAAGATTGCTATCGCCCGACATAGCCTAGCTTCCATAGTTACACTAGCATAGTTAACTTCATGCAGCATACTGTTTCCGAACACATTATTACGCAAACAAGGTATAAATCCTTCGGGTACGTAACTTAGTATAAACAGATACATATTACGCTCATACTTGCAACGCTGCGCTATTCGTTGCCAAACTTTAGGGAAGGAGACTTCTATCCAACTAAAGTGCTTGAAGCGCAGCAGGTAGAATCCGTTCGAAATTAAAACATTCCAGGACATTACCCCATTGAACTGCAAAGTTTTAAAGACACATAGTAAACCAGTATCTTGTTTTACAGCTCGTTAAAAGGGTGCATTCAGAAATTTTAAAATGTTGCAAATAGGTGCCAAATATTACTGTGTTGTGGTAAATTTATCAATATTACTAAATAAAATTATTCCATTTTGCTCTGTAGTGCACTTAAATATTACTATGAATTTCAATAATCTATAAACATAAAATTCAAAGTCCTGACTGACTCACTGATTGACTGACTGACTGTTATATCAACGCACAGCCTAAACCGCTGGTCCTAGAGACATGAAATTTGGAAGGTGTGTTCTTTGCGAAGAGTAGGTATCCACTAAGAAAGTATTTTTCGAAATTCCACCCCTAAAAGGGTGACATGGATGGTTGAATTTTCTATGAAACTTTTTATTCTCTGGGTCGATTGACTCGAAAATTGGTACATATACTCTTCAATTAAAACACGTGTATCACAGTTTTTCCAAAATCATCCACCAACAGAATCAAATAGGACTTCGAAAATCCTACTGGATGATATATCAACGCACAGTTCAAGCCACTGGACCTAGAAACTTGAAATTTTGCACATAGATACCTTACACAGTGTAGGCATCCACTAAGGAAGGATTTTTGGAAATTCCACGGAATTCCACTAAAGGGTAAAAAGGGAGGACTTCGTTTGTTAGAAAAATCTTATTTCATAAGTAAATAAACTTGAAACTTGGGACGAATGCTTATCTAGTACAGAATAAAGTTTTAACGCGCAGTACGATTAACTTGAAAATCGGTACTTATACTTAAGATCGGAAATAAAATAAAACGTATATCAAGGTTTTCCAAAAATTCTACCCCTGACGGAGTGGAAAGGGTTTCGTTTGTTAGAAAACTTTATTTCTTAAGTAAATAAACTTGAAACTTGGGACGAATGCTTATCTAAGTAAAGAATAAAGTTTGTCATTTTCAGTTTTTTTCAACTGCCCTCTATAGGGGGATTGGGGGTATCAAAGTTTGTATGGAAAAATTTTAACGCGCGGTACGCTTAACTTGAAACTCGGTATTTATATTTAAGATCGGTAATAAAGTAAAACGTATATCAGGCTTTTCAAAAAAATATGTCCCTGACGGGATGGAAAGTGGTATTAATAAACATAACATAACATCACGCCTTGTTTCCCCGAAGGGTTAGGCAGAGGTGAACCTATATAGTACACCCACATTTCGCCAGTTATGTTTAAGTCCCATGTAATAGGGGGCGAGCCTATTGCCATCAACCGGGCACAAATCCAGACTCCGAGCTGCTACTGAGAAATTCCAGATAGAAAAAACCCAATAACACTGCCCGACCTGGGAATCGAACCCAGGACCTCATGCGGTCCAAATTAATACCTCAAGTGGTATTAATTTAGTTAATAACCGCAATAAGTAAGCAATAAAGCTTCTCATTATTAGTTTTTCAAAACTACAACCTCAAAGTGTTAAAGTTTATATGGAAGAATTTAAGCGCGCGTTCCGATTAACTCAAAACTCAGTAAGTATTTATACTTAAAACCAAAAATAATGTGCATCAGGATTATTCGAAAATCTACTCCTGACGGGGTGAAAAAGTGGTAGTAAATTATTTACAGGGAGGATTTTACTGCGTGGCTTGATTAACTCGAAAGGTATAAATACTATAAGTCAAATAATGGAAATTAGGAGTGAAAAAATTATTATTTCGTTGACCTATAAACTTGAAACTTGGCCCGAATACTTTATCATCGTTGGAGAATGACAAATGAATGGAGTGCCCTAATACCAATTTATTTGGGGTCGGCGCAATATGTTTACATATACATAAGTATAAATAAATAATAAAGATCTTAATCTATAATAATACCATTTAAAGGGCGTGGAGGGGTTTGTGTTTGTAGGGGAAAGTGTGAAATCTATGCGAAAGAAATCGCGGGCGAAGTGCTGATTGACTGTCATATTAGAAATTTTGCACAATGGTTCCTTTTATACTGTAGGCGAGCGCTATGAGGGGGTTTTTGAAAATTCAACCTTTAAAGGGGGTGATAAGGGGGATTTCTTTTGTGTGAAAAACTTATTTATTAAGTAAATAAACTTGAAACTTAGCACGAATACATTAATGTAAATGAATTATAAAGTTTGTCATTATTTAGTTTTTCAAAACTACCCGTCAAAAGGATTTTAATTTAATATACGGAGTGCTAAAGTTTGTATGGAAGAATTTTAACACGCTATCCGGTTACCTCGAATAACGATATTAATACTTTTGACAAAAAATAAAGACAAATTTTTGGGTTTTCTGAAAATCGATCAGCAAAAGGGGGTAATTCAATTTTTTGGTGAGGATTTCACTGTGTGTCTGGATTAGCAGAGGTGTACCTAATAGTACACTCACATTTCACCAGTTATGTTCAAGTCCCATGTAATAGGAGGCGAGCCTATTGCCATGATACTGGGCGCAAAAATCAAACCGGGCAATGATCAATTTAATTATTAATATATTGGTCTATTTACAATCGTTATACTGTTCAACCAATTAACACAAGATAACGTACACACCAAGTGCACAATTAAGCCACAGACACAGCATGCGAAAACAATATTAGTTCAAAGAAAAAAATATTAATATATTCGTAAGTACAGAAATTACACATAATTTTTTCACAATTTTAACACGCATAGTTGACAATAGTTGGGATAATCGTGCGTTACAATTTAATAGTTAATGGTTCTCTATTTTGGTGAAATTGGTGCTTTATTATTATTATTTAATGCTCTATAGAGCGATAGTTCATAATTTAGTTTAGTAATATTGGTAAATTTATTAAAACAGCCAAATATTTGACAGCTATCTGTGACATTGCCAACTTTCAGCATGCACCCTCTTAAGACTCACTTTACGTACGGCTGATGTGTCCTTTTTCACGCTGGACCGGACATTAATGCTCGCTATTTAGCTTCGCTCCTTTTAGACTACGCTGTCTTTACTTAGGTACATTTAAAAGGGTCGTAAGGTAGATTATTAGAAACCTTACAGCCGGTACTGAAAGCAATAAGTATTTATTTAGTAGGCTTAGTTATATAGGCCCTGTTTACTGTTCTTTTGTCTGTTGCCTAAATATGTTACTAATAATTCTGTTATAAATTTTTCTCATTCTTCATGTTGCTAGGGATTAAAAGGTAGATCTTTTTTTAGCATTGAAAGTACCTAATTGTTAGGTTTTTATCAAAGGTAAAGTTTTCTCACAACATAACATCATAAACATCATGCCTGTAATCCCCGAAGGGTTAGGCAGAGGTGTATAATACAGTAAGCAGGTTTACAGGTTAACACCAAGTTGAGACGACATGAGCAGCTTAAAATATTATCTATAGATACAAAAGAATATTTATCAGTGAGCCCCAAACTAGACAGTTAGTTCTTGGTATCTTGGTTAGTATCTTGGGGCTCGGGGAACGAATTCCAGACTGGAGGCTAGATATGTGATTTCAGGTGTTCTGTGGTATGTCTGGTATGTTTGTGTACGTGTGTGTGCTGTGTGTGAGTGCGTATTTGTTTCCATTTTACGTAGTTTGATTCAATGTCAGGTCAGGGTATTTATATTAATTGTTCCGAGTCATCGTAACCAGAGTTTAGCAACATTTTCTTTATTCTTTTTTTACAACTAAATAAGTTAGTATTTTTAATTTCACAGAGTTTGCAGACTTTATTGTACTTAATAATAAGAGAGTAAGCTGGGGAGCGTCTAGCTACCAATGAGGTGTTGTCAGGTTTTGTGATTCTATAGTTCCTTTTGTTTATGATTGATGTGTAGTTGGGTCTGCTTTAATAGTTTTGTGAGTTTTGGTGCAAGCAGAAAGAATGAAAAGCTGGCGGACTACACTACAATTTATTACTGGCATAATCTACAAACAGGTAGGTACTCAATACTCAATACTTTATTGCATTCCATAATGTGTACATATAATAATAGTTGGTATGTTAAACATCGAATCAATTATGGACCCTGTCGGGCACAGCAAAGTTAATTGTTTATAGGAGAGAGGATGCAGGCGCTTTTTGTTAAGAAAAAGATAAAATAAAAAATTAAACTAAACTAGTATCATTAAAAGCTCATAAGCATCATAAGCTTTTATGGTATTTATATTTTATAGTGTTTATATATTTGGTTTTAAGTTATATTTATATATTTTTGTATTATACAATATTTACAATTTATAGTGAACAATTCAATTATAATAAACTAAATATTTACAATTTTACAATTTTATTGAGTCTTGTAGAATGTTATTATTATTAATTATGCACTGTTGAGCACATTCATTTTAAATTATCAGTATTTTAGTGTTTTAAAATAAATTTACATTTAAAGTGAAATTCAAAATGAACAATTAAAAACCTACATTGGTATTATGTAAAAATAGCCTATCTTGTTTTTATCGCTAAAATATCCGTCAATAGAGTAGTAGATTTTGATTATTAGACATTCTTTTAATTTATTGATAAAGATATTATTTTCATTTATATTTTTGATGTATTCTTGTAACTTATTGTATATTTTAATGGGCATAACAAATGTACAAGAACAGTGCATTTTTAATCGTGAAGTGGGTATGTTTAATCTGCTTTCATGTCTAAGGTACCCATAAAGATGATCTAATATTAATAATCTAGGTGACGGCTAAAAAGGATCAGTTCCACAATACTTCTACGGCTGAAAAATAAAAATAAAAACATGCCAATTAGGCCGCGCTATTAATTTTACCGATTTCCCGCGCCGTTATCTATTGAGTTACGAGCAATTTCGATATCAATTTATCTCACCGGTAAATTCAAACTGATATTGCTTTGCAGATTTATTAAGTCCTTAACGCGAGGGGACTCCCATGGAATACTAAAATTGAAAAGGATACCTACCATTTAGTTAAAAAAAATTGAATCATCATTTTAATATTGACTGTTTTATTTTTTTGTGCGGTTTACGCTTAAAAGGGATAGAAAAAGAGGCCAGTTAAGAGTAATATCGTATATGGTGAGTTATGTTGAAGTAAATATACTGTAATATTATTTTATTCAGCTACTTTTTACAACTATAGCGCCAAAGGACATGACCTGTCATTACAATTAAACAGAAAACCTTACTGGCCACTCAACTATTTTTATTTTTAATATTACTCGTAATTTTTGGTGGTCAATAATATGATTCGGGCCTTATGATTATACGGATAAGGCACAAATCAATAAACTATGATGATATTACTCATGTTTATTGGACATCCAAGAAATTATGTAACGATACTTTTGCATTCGACACAAAAAAAGGCTGATCATAATTAGAATTTTATTTAAAAAGCAAAGGCTCTGAAGCAAATATCTACTGCATTGTTTTCTATCCTCTGTTAGTATGGATGTCGCACCAAAATCTTCATAATTAGAAACAAAACTTCAACACGCACTCAATATCTGGGAAGTCTTCCACAAAACCTAATGTGACGTAATAAACAAAACACAAACACAAAGTCGATCCCAAACTCGAAGACGATTGTTTATCAGACCAATGCCATAGCGCTAACAACACCCAGGTGCGTTCTGTCCTGAAAAGTTAACACGCGAAGATTTATACGTAACAACATACCTCGAAATGGGTAATATGTTATCGCTGCGGTAGGCTAAGGCCACATTAATGTCAGTGAGTTTGTACCAAGATGGTAGAAGTATTGTGGTTAATGACGGACTACTGGTCTTTCCTGGACCTAACATTGTCTGAAGTCGGTTCGGTAATACGAAGTGACGAAACAAATACTCCTAAAGCAGCTGTTTATTTTATTTCGAATCTGCACTCTAATTACGTGACATACTATCAATCACAATCTGAATGATTTTGAAGCATATTGCTAATCCATTGCTTCATATGTTCGAAAAATTGGTCTCCTCAACAACGTAAATAACGCAATGAATGTTGTTGAACTGTCAAAATGAAACCGATTCTTACTGTGAATGTGTTACGCAATTAGGGTGCAGATTGGATCGAGAACAAACCGTTCAATACCTTTTGTATATAGAACGTAGAACGTATTGATAAAATCTTGAAGTTTTTATTTATATCACAAATTCTACTCGTGATTGAAGGAATTTGTTGATTTTCACGGATCAATCGCGATACAATGGATCATATCAGCTTACCTATAAAGGACTCCAGTATTTTATTATTGCATCAAGTTTATTTAGGTTCTGGTGTCACCAAATGCTTAAGACCTTTGACCTTCCAGTTTCATTGAGCGTAGATAGGTAGGTCAAAGGTGAGGGAGGTACCTTATGTTTCGTTAACTAAGCCTATAACATTTTATGCAGATAAATTCCGTCGGTTACATAATCATTGTAGTTTATGTGACAAGTTAATTTATTGTTAGTTTGTCTTGCAAACCAAGTAAGAAGGAGGAATGAAGGCAGTTTTGGACACAAGCCAAAGCTAGAACGAATCTTGTCTGTAAAAGTTTGCATAACATTAAGTACAGGAAAATAACTTCAATTCTATTCATTGTGTTCCAAGATGCCTAAGTAAGAAACATTCTTTATAAACTTAACAAAAGGTTTTTCTTTTATTAACTTGCAGAAATAGAGAGGGTCTTAATAAACTTGACTTTAAAATGAGGTTATAGTGTGATGTTTCTAGAAATTTTCCATAGTTAGAAAATACACTCTATCGCAACGCAATGCTCGTAAAAACCTTTCAAAATTGATATTGATCGTTTGTAATATCGTTTAGTTACGTAAAATAATATTTTATTAAAACAACACAATTTTTTTTTCAATAACGAAGTAACTTAGTAATAAAAATTCGGTGCGTTATAATATCAAATTCTTTTAAAATTTTCGAAGTGCAAAAATTCTCCGTCATTAAATTTGGTCTACTTTATATTCAAATATGATTTTATCAAACTTCAGAAGTAAAGATAAGGCTTCACTGAGATACAGAATTAAATAAAACGGGCACAAAGTTTTGATGGTATTGAGAGGGAATAAAAATAAACGTAAGACTTTGAAGAGGCAAGTTTTTTATTTATGTAGGACAGCATAAATAAGTGTGTGGCTTGCGTGAGGGTCGGTTCCTACCCTAGCGCTCATTATGCTGTCTTTATCACGGAATGTCGGTCAAAAGGGTGCGTCCTAATCAGCAATCTTCATCTTGTACCCCTGCACCATGCTTTCTCTTGAAAATTCAGAACTTAATTCTTTCCGCTTAACAAGGAAACTTGGCAAACGTTCGACTTTACCCGTAAACTTGAATGAAAGTAGGTAGTTATTGCAGTTTATTTTTTGAAACCACTTACAACTTTACCTGAATATACTTCTCCATGTTTATCGTTCCAAATGAATCGTTTACGTAATTTCAAGTCTCTAATTGCTTGGAAATGGTTTCACGTTTCATTTCAAATTCAAATGTTACTTTACTTAATGTTATTTCGGTATTTAAATATGAAATAAATTTAATTAATTATTCTGTTACGATCGCAGAGCGTATCTTTCTTTGGAATTCAACTCGGAACACAAAATAACTTCCATTAGCGTTTGCTTTCCCGGAACTGGGACACTAGTTAGAAGGTAATTGTAAAATAATGTTACTTTTTCAAATAAATTTATAAGAATTCACTGCTTGGGCTTTAGTTAGATGTGATGAATTAAAGATTTTTCATCGAATATGTCGGCAACAAAGAACGATGGGATGAATTTACGTTAGTAAATGCTTCAGACGTTGAAGCATTTACTAACGCAATTTGCCCAACCCTGAGAAAAAGTTGTGTCACCTGCCTGTAAGTCCACTGCTTCAAGGATCTCTTGGCGCTCGAATGGCGTTTGTGCAATAGGCTGGTTGACAGTTTTTGGGAAACCAATACTAATTCTTCATAAAAAACTCAATTTAATTTTCATAGTCAAAACGGGGCACACTATAATGGCGGCTCGATTGATGTCATTTCGCATACAAACAGATACATAAAAGGATACAGACAGGATAACAAGCACAGACAAAATCGAACACTCACAAGATAACAACATGTCTGCTACAGCATTGCCGGATATAAGGGCAATCCAGTCTGTTGGCGATCATCGCCAGGGCAATGTTGGCGTTTTAAACCTTTACACCACCACCTTTATGCTATATATGCTTTATAATATATTGTTTGACATAAAAAATCGGTCAGTTTATGCCATTTTCAGGTTACTCTGAAAACAATTATATTTACTGAACCGTGCAGTAAATTGCACAAGATTTTCTTATTATAGTGACGTAGCAACATACATTGGGGAGTTTCGCTTGAAGCAAGCTTCATTATAATTCACTCTGTCGTCGAAAATGTGTTGGTTAAATACATTAATATGGACGCCGAAGCTCTTCTTGTGAAACTTAGTTGCATTCTGCTAGTGTCTCAACCTATATTCGAGTATGTAGTTATAGTAACGTATTATGAACATAAACAGTATAGTTTATAACATTCTAGCGACCCGTTCCTACTTTGTACGTTTGCAATGGCGATATGTAAAGATCTTCTAATTTACGCATTGGTTATATGGTTTTTCATATCATTTAGAGCACTTATTTTGGAACGTTTATGCTTCCAGAATAAATGCTGTAAATATGAAGATCAACATGGTGGGAATAAAGTCTCTTTTCCTGTCTATCTGTGTGATAGACAGGAAAAGAGACTTTATTCCATACTTTGTATACCTAGATATAGATAACAGTAGGTAGGTACAGCCAGCGTCATAATTATCAAATCGTCAATCGTTGTATTGTCAAATCTTGTCAGAAGTTCTTCTAGTAGTCCAATACCTACAGTCCAATAGAGCATATTTTAAATATCTATCCACTTACGGTCAAAAGGCTCCATAGCCTGACGTATGAGGAGTAAGTATTTGTCACCAGATTTTCTAACTCCTTTTTTCTCCTTTTTTCTAAATAATTTAAATCATAGGTAATACCTATGCTTTAAATATGTCTTGGCACTTATTCCTTTCGTAATAATCTACCTTAGCATACAATCAAACACAGACACATACAGATCCACCTTGCACACATACATTCACACACACAAACATATCACATTAGAGAACTGGAATTTATTTTTATTTTGAAAGTTGGAATAATTAAAAATAGTAGGAATTAAATGTAATTAATAACTAATAATATTTTAAATTAATAGTTGATTCTATTTTTACTTTAGATTCTATTACAACTATTTTTTATTTTTATTTTATTGCTTTAGTATTATAAATGTTGGAACGCCGACGTTTCCCCTCTCGGAGGTGGGCGCTAATGGCTGCAAAAAAGTTTTTTAAACTAATGTAGCTGTTAACGAACAGTAAAAATTTGTGAACCTGTTTTTTGTTCCACTAAAATATTTGATTTTGGAAAAAAAAATTGATTTGATATTGAAACTGAACAATTATCAATACTTCATGGATTGAATGAACTGGAAGTCACAATCTTTATAAAACATTTCGTATCGAGTTTTACGAAGATTCCATCGTGTTCCTGAAAGCTACACCTTATACGAGATATAAGAGAGATACTTTATCAAAGCCAACGAATAGTCAAACTTGCGATCAGACTTAAAATGTTTGATTTGAAAAACACCAGACCATTTCTGTCCGTTCTATTTACGTCACTGTTTTCACTCGAACGAGTTTCACATGGAAAATAGATCCACGTCTCTTGCTTGATTCCCCAAATTCTATTTGAATCAGTGAATGCTAAGTCGATTTGAAGTAATGTGGCGTTCGGTGGTCATCCATCAAAAAGTTTAGTAGTGTTTTGTTCACAGTGTTTTATGTACACTGTATGTAAATTGTAATTGTAATGTTTATGTGCACTGTATGTAATTTATAGTTAGAAATTATTGATTTGAAAAATCATATAACGTTTTTTACACACACATTTATATCTGTAATTTTTATGGTGTACATAATAAAGTCTTCTATCTATCTATAAATAAAGTCCAATAAATGATTCGTGGTTTTTATCCCGGGTGTTTAACGTCATTAAAATCATTCCGGGATTTTAGAGGAGGTATTATCCACTCTTTGTTTTTTCCTTACTCGAAGCTTAGGTAAATAAACTCTACCTATTCCGATCTCTGGTTATAACTGAACTTTAAATATTCTCACAATCGATGTACCGTTCAGGCATTATAAGCACAATGTTATCCACGTGTAACAAGAACGCACTACTGTAAACAGCGAATTTTCACACAAAAAATAAAACTCGTCTTAGCAATTATTTTTGCACAATTTTACTAATTAGTTTGATGTACAGAATGCGTAGATTATGGCTTCGTGATAGGTCTTTTTACACTCTGTATACATATTATTATGAAAATATCTTGTGTGAAAATGAACATCTCATATTTCATTGTTCGTTCTGAGTTAGTTTGGTGGTACTCAAAGGTGGTATAGATCAAATAACAAATAAGAATGATTAGTTTTAGTATTTTTATTATATAAAGCTCTATTGCTATCTAAAAGATGTGTAAAAATACTTGTAACCATGGGCGCCGGCAGAAATAATTTCCAGGTGGTGCAGATTTTCGTTTTCTTACAATCCTTGCCGTTTAAGATTGTTAATAAAAAGATGAAATTTTAGTCTGAATGTTCGAGACATTTACAAATTTCTGACTATTCATTATGAATTTATTATATAGGTACCCAGTCGTCACGGCTCACACCTATTTGTTCACGACGATCGAAATTAATCGCTTTTTAAATGAGAATTGTGTAATTACTGCCTACTAATTATTGTGAATAAAAAAATGATTTCCAACAGACGGCTTTTTATTTCAATAATTCCTGTTGATCCCGAGATTCCTAAGGGGTGCAAGTGCACCCCCTGGCACCCCCTGCCGGCGCCCATGCTTGTAACATTCAACACTAGTGCATTTTATAATATGTTTAATGATATAATTTAAATTATAACATTATACACTAAAGAACTTAAATGTGGCTATTGATATGTCTATTTTTTTTAATTATCTCAGATCCTAATTATTTTAAACACAATCAAAAGGTTATCCGATATAAAAAAAACAATTTCCAATTGATAAAAGTTAAAACGTCAAAAAAAAAATCTCAGTATTAAAAAAGTTGTAGCCGTTTAAAAAACGCAAAACTTTTTATTTATGTTTCTCGAAATGAGAATTTCTGACTTATACCACTTTTCACTAAAGGTACAGAATTTTTACAAGCTTAAAAACCAATAGGTACCTACTTATTAAATAGTTGTTAAAAAAAATAAAAACACTTTTATTAGAAAAAAGACGCGCTTACTCCTAGGTAGGTGCTAAAAACTTTTTAGTGTTCATTGGGGATGATAATTCTTTAAAATAAAGAACAGCGACAAAGTATCGAAGATGCCTGAGATCCTAGCTAAGAATGGCTCCGTGTTAACACAATTTCAAATTCAATTATTTACTTGAAGTATTGCGACGCAAAATACTTCGGAACATTTTATCAGTGCTTAATAATTAAGCCGAGAAACGTGATGTTTTCATGAAGTAGCCATATTTTCGACGATAATTGTATTGATGAATTTAATGATTCTACAAGGTGACGAACAAATTTTACAAAGGCCCAAATCTGAAATCGCAAAAATTAAATCAGGTGACCCCTACATTTTGTCGAGTTATGCGAACTGTATGGATGGGCTCAAATCTAATTCAGAGCAACGCTCAAAGTTAATGTCAAATAATTTATTTCAAGTAGGCCATTCAAAGACACATTTGAACGTCAAAATTTATTAGAAAACAGAATTGATTCTCAGTGATAACTTGATTGTATTTAGTGCTAGTTGTAACATTACTTTAATAATAATGTTATTGTAACTGTATTAATATGTGAAAGGCAAAATTGTCTGATTTCATTCAATGCTGAAGCATAAAGTTGATAAAATTATATTTCTATTATCAAAAGATTAGTAGGTAGTATAATAACATATTTCAACTTGCGTCAGTAATAAAAACTCAACATACACACATCCACATCGGCTCTAAGTGCAACGGAACTTATACAGAGCGAATTTTCATGTTTCGCAATTTCATAGCAGTATGACGTATGTACCGACAACTTTACAGAAGTGCGACGATCGCTTGATGTTCTGACTTTTCTACATGATCAAAGAACGTCCTAGATAGGTTAGTACTAAGAGTATATCATTACATAGCGTTTTGGATAAAATAAGTAGACATCAGTAGTGTGGTCATCCATTCATCATCCAGAATATCTAGACAAAATATACTATTGTGTCTAACTTTACAAAACAATAAAGTTATCAAACAAAACAACAGAGTACAGCCAAAAAAAAAATTATTTCATTCGTAAGCTTTCGCCTGCGAAAGCGTAGCTACTTTGCTACGCCGTAGCAACCGCGTAGCAAGCGTGTAGCTCCTGCCATTTTTTCATAGAATAATTTTTCCTTTATCATGTAGAGTGCAGACCTTCGTTGATATTTCAAAGGAACCACGTGCTCATATCAATTTAAAGCCTAAAGCCCTATACGGTGGACCGCGATCGAATACCATAAGTACTAGTCATAAAGAAAGGTCTTCCATATATTTATAGGTCTTTTCAATATTATTCTTTATGTCCAATAAGTTATAAAAGGTGAACGATGGACATTGTAAGCGGCACATGGAGTATTAAATGGCCCAACACATATGCTGTTAAATTTTGTGACGCGTTGCCAATATTATAAAGATGGGCTTTTGATTTGCTGAAAGTTATGGTCTTGAAAATATAAAATTCTAGTTAGTGTGGACCAGCGGACGAGAGGCTGTCTTTTGATGACCATATTATACCGTGAGGGAAAGAAAAATGTATTATCCTATATTCTTTTCATCAATACAGTCAAAGAAAATGTTTCAACAATAGTTGTTGAAATATTTTTGAGATTTTGTACATGACACAAAAATATTGTTCAATAAAAATTACATTTAAAACATCATCAAAGATCTACAGATCAAGACAAATGCATAAAGTCATGACGTCACTGGTCCTTGTTTTGTCCTTTCAGTTTTCCCACTACGATAATAACAAAAGTTTACCTATCTGACTACCCACTCTCTGTAATAAAGAATACCATCCTGTTAGTGTCCAACTGCAGGCAAAGGCCTCTTCCCATACATCGGAGACACGACGTATACCTACCCGTCACATTCAAATTCGAGGAGATATTTCATAAAAGCATATAAGTATCAAAAGGTTCGCTGAAAACAAGTCCAGCTTTACAAACATTAAAATCTTCTCGTAAACGAAGTTCCAGATTCAGAGTTGCAAGTTTAAAGTTCTTAGCGAAAGACTTTTAATACTTCCCGTAGTTTTAGTCTTCAAAGACGAGAAAATGGCCGCCATAGATATTTTACGACGGATGAATAGCAATAAAACTTTACATTTGTCTGTGAACGGTTCGTTTTCAGACAAACGTTACGGATTGATGTTTGTACATTTACCAGTGTTACTGGCACTTTCTTATCTGCACCTCTTTTGTGTTAAACAGAGGATTTCTAAAGAAAACATCTATCTTAGCTGATCTGGTTTTCTTAGCGAAAGATTCTTCCACGTATTTAAGTGGTTTTATTTTTTGCAAATAATTTAAAACTAACTAACTAACAGTTGCAGTAACCCAATATTTGAATTCTTTTCAATTTAATCTGCAATCAAGTCCGAAGTCTAATGATTTGATTTGTTTTTTGTCTATTCATGTTTTCGGTCAATGAATAACTTTGCTAACATACAATGTGAGGAGACTTACAGCCGAACCCAATAACCTATCCATCTATCTTTTAACGTCCTGATAATCTATAAGAGGTTATGGAATCTTACCGGCCTGACATAAGAAAATATAGAATTATATTGTCTACCATCAATAGCGATCTGTCTTTTACTGAAAATAGGTTATTGGGTTCGGCCGTTATTAGTCAGAGATTTAATGAAGCTTTTAGAAACCAAGGGTTAGTAGATCATTCTTACGTTTAAATAATACCAAGTTATTGCTGGCTGAAAGTGCAGTTTCATTTTAAGAATTCAAAATTAATATTTTATTCTGATACGGATTCCAGAAGCAATTCAGATTTAACATCATTTTTATCCCTCATAAATTCTGTCGTAAAGATAATAACAGATACTAAATTTTAATTCCATGAATATCATAATTTGGGATCGTCGTCGCCAACCCCAAATTTTATATACTTGAGGGAATCGAGGTCACCTAGATTTATTCGGGAATTCGTAACATTGCGACGGGAAAACAGTCAATGTAGTTATGAAGTGCGAGTGTATGTATCTTAGAAGAGACAAAGGGATCTGAGAAGCATGAAGACGAAATTAGAGACGGAAGAGAGACCCATATGTAACGCGGTGAACGTGTTCCGAGAAAGAGGGTATGTTTAACAAACAAAGCTAAAGTTCCGCACTTTGGAATGTATTGTCTATTCGGTATTGTTGTTTATTTTCATGATTTACTTCACCTTCTGCCTCAGGTGAGCGATGCGATGCTATAATATTAAAAAGCAGCTGTTTGTGATCAAATACTTTGCACAAAAACAGAACATTTCATGTCGCTTAACCTTTTATTAAATCCTTTGAGCGTCATGCTGTGTTGCATTCATTCACAAAAGATGATACAAGATATATTCAGATGATAATACGTATTTTTGTTCAGTCGTATAGAAACAGGGGCTCAAATTGAACGGCCCTCGAAAGAGTGATCAGAATCCCTCATAAAATGAAATCAATAGAGTGCCATTGACCGGCCATATTATCTGTACCGGTATCCCGTATAACAGAGGGCCACTAGAGCCTCACCTGCCAATTTAGGTTATATTGCGCAGACAATGATTGATTACTTCATTTAGTACCGAGTTAATTAAAAAAGGTTCCTATGGTATTTTCTTTTTGTGACTTTTTTCGCTGGTTACACGTCTGTTGTGAATGATCGATACAGCTTTGTGGTTTTACTCGAAATGCAGACCTCTGAATAATTTGGCCTGTGCACAGCACTAACCTCGTGCTCATTCGTTAAATGTGTCGTGGTTTTGGGCAGAATTGACATAGTTACTTATGCTGTTCATAAACACCATACATATAATCTCTAATGGCATCAACACGGTTAGAATTGGTGCCAAAACACTATTTTAGTCAGAATTTGGCGTAAAACAATGGTGTGCTGAAAGTTTATAAAACCACAGCGTGGCTTGAATGAACTAACTTTATAGTTTTATGAAGGTTTATAATACTATTCAATTATTTTGATGTAACTTATTATAGCTTTCGCCGAAAGGCTTAATGACAGACATCCATTACCTTTAAATGAACAGAATGAGAAACCGAGTTTAAGTTAATGGTTAGATTTATGCTTACTGAGCAAATATTTGCTTAGCTTAGACTTAGAAAGTTTATCATGGGAATCAGTGTGGTCTGGAAGCGCATTCACAAAACAGGAAAAATCCGATATGTTGAGCGCGGAGCAGTATTTTTTTTTGCATTGAAATGCTTCATAGAATATTACCTAACTAACAAACAAACAATCCAACATTCCCACACATACATTCACTGTTGATTTACTATACTTATTATCAAAACAATCTCAATGCTATTCTAAGATTTCTAATTGACTTTCTTTTCTCAGAAATTATTTACAACGCTTGGAACTCTTCGAGAACTCCACACAAGCGTACAATGAAGCTCTTCGATGGAATGTGAGTTAAAAACAAACAACTAGAGATTCTATTTCCAACCAGTAAACATGTAATTAGACGCACTAACCCGTTGATAATGTTTGCTTGGATAACTTCATATTTCATCACCACTGCTCTCAAAATGGTGAAGGAAAACATTGTGCGGAAATCGGCATGTCCTCGAATCTAAAATTCGAAGACATGTGACATCTACCAACCCGCCCTGGGCCCTCGTGGTGGATTACGGCCCACTCCCTCTCACCGAGAGGAGGCCTGTGTCCCAGCAGTGGGAACATTATAGGCATAATAGGTACCTACTCGTATGTAACGGTCCTGTATCGTAAGTGTTTGGTATATAAGGTTCCGAATAAGACAACAAGTACAACAAACAATATAATTATGTAAATATAATTATAATTAATATAAAATATAATTATGTTTTGAACAACAAGCGCCTTCCGTTCGGCCCCACCGTCTCGTTTGAAACAAATCAGAGTTTTAATTTCTAAGAATTCGAATAGGTGGCTTACTTTATTTAGATGTACAAACACAATTTACTATTGTGAATACATACATACATTATATTGCCAAAAGTAGTTTAATAATAAAAACTTATTTTTCTGATAGGATCACACAAATAAAGTAGATAGAAATAAATACTTCCTACAGTAAATTGATCTTAATAAAAGGTTCTCCTTTGTGAAATAAACAAAGACAGTTAATGAACGGCAAGTAGTACGAAGCAATCAGGCTCGTTGATTGTTAAACACTCGACGTGCTGCGTGTGTTGTGCCGACGACAGGTGCTGTCACCTATCCGGTTCCCATGGCATCACTAATGTCGGAGGGTCATTCTTTGGATAGCCTGAAACAATAAAATAACTAGTTAAATTATTTGGCTTTTTAAAGTAATTTCTTATTGATTTAATTTTATTCACACCAATCTTTAGCTGTTTTTATGGTTCAACAAGTAAAATGGAGATTATTTTAAAAGTTTATTCAGTGCATTTAGCACTGAATAAATAAAAACAATAGTTTCATACATACACATATTTTTAAACCTTTGATCTTTATCTAGCGTAGTGTGGGACGCCCCCAGCTAGATGGACCGACGTCCTTAAGAAGGTGGCTGGGACAGACTGGATGCGGCAGGCGGAGGACAGGGTGTTGTACAGGGTGTTGTGTTGCCTGGGAGAAGCCTATGTCCAACAGTGGACTGCGATAGGCTGAGTTGTTCTTTTTATAACTCTATGTAACATTATTAGACACGGTAACGGTTCATGTTTTTTCAGTAGAATCGCCCTAAAAAATATTCAAATTCAAATTTATTTATTTGTGACACATAGGTATAATGTTGTGGTACATGATGTTATAAAATAAATGTATTGTATCACTATGCGCTGCCTTGCAAGGCGTACAAATATTGTTTGCGTACACAGTAATAGTTGTACAGGTGGTACTTATAGCCTATAAAATATAAAAAAAGATTGCTAAGTAACCTTCTTAAATCTTTAGCAATAAAACAAACATAAACAAAACAATACAAATTAAGGTAACAATATTAATAGTTAACTAAAGTAAGTAGGTAACAAATACACTTCTGGACACATCTATTGGCCCACCTTAGAGTTTAGGTTTCGATGGCCCCTACCGAAATATGATTGCTAGATTGAACAAAAACTGTTGATGCAGTTTTAAACCTGATATATTTTACCATCTTTTTCGATCGTATTGTTTTAAATTTGAATTCAGAATACCATACGACATGGAGCTACGCCTAACAAGTCGGATATGCACCTTGTTAAAGGCAATTGATTTTTGAATAAAAAACATGTTTTATCAAATAAAGGTTTAATTTAATAACGCGTGTTGCCTCCATGGGCATCTACCACAGCTCTCATACGATTAGGCATAGAGTTTATCAACCGCTCTATGAAATTTTGAGGGATCATCTCCCATTCCTCTTCTATGGCAGTTTTCAACTCCTGCATCGTCTGGGCAACTGGCTGACGAGCCCTAACACGTCTTTTTAGCTCGTCCCACATGTGCTCAATGGGGTTCATGTCTGGGCTTCTGGCTGGCCAGTCCATAACTGTGATGTTCACATCCCGAAGATATTCCCTGACGATGCCGGCCGCATGGGCTCTTGCATTATCATGCATAAAAAGGAAATTTGGGCCCACATAGTCCGCGTATGGTATCACGTGAGGTTCTAAGCACTCACGAATGTACCTTTCAGCATTTAATGTTGGCAGCCGTGGTCCTGTAACAACCTCAAGTTGAGTTTTGCCGCTCGCGGATATACCGCCCCAGACAGTCCATGAGCCACCGCCATAAGCAACCCTCTCTTCAAAGCAGCATTGTGCGAAACGCTCTCCCTTACGTCGGTAGACCTTCTTCCTTCCATCATTGCCATGTAACACAATTTTAGACTCATCAGAAAAGAGTACACGGCTCCAATCTTGCTGTGTCCAATTTAAATGACTGCGTGCGAAATGAAGGCGCGCTGTTCGGTGGGCTCGCGTTAGTTTGGGCCCATTAGCTGGCTTGTGTGGTACCATATCGCGTTCTTTTAACCTTCTCCGAACAGTTCGAACGCTCACAGATACTCCGTGGAAGTCGCGAAGTTGGTTTTGTATCTCAATGGAGGTAAGGTGACGATTTCTCAAGCTGGTCGTCACGATGAATCGATCCTGCCTTTCAGTTGTGACCCGAGATCGTGGCCTTCCTTGGCGACGAACAAAGCCGCCAGTCTCTAGGTACCTCCGATAAACATTTCGGACCGCAGATCGACTTAAATTAAGTTGAGCACTCACGTTTCTTTGGCTGTGTCCGGCCTGAATAAGTGCCACAGCTTGGGCGGCGACTTCAGGTGAAGTATCCATAGATTATTGATAGAACCTCACCTTAATGTTAAGAATAAGTAATGTTTGTTGCAAAACCAAAGATATCAATCACTTTTTCAAGAATTAAATCCAAGTAAACCAATAAAACCAAGTTTTCTTAGTATTCGATTGTTTGATATCAACAAACAGGCTCCAAATTGTCTTTTGTTTCTTTAAATTCTGTGTTCGAAATTCAAAAAAAGACTATTGAATGAAATTGTGAATGTGCCAGGTTCAAAACTGCATAAAAACTTTTTGCTCGACCTAATATAAAATTTTAGCTAGGACCAAACGAAACTGAAAATACAAGGTGAGCCAATAGATGTGTCCAGAAGTGTATATCTGAGAATAAGGCATAACGGTTTTTATTTTTCTTCTAAATATTCATGTACGCTGTAATATGCTTTCTGTATTAGGAACTTATGAAGCGTTTTTTTAAGAGTATTTAAGTCTTTTGAAGCTCTTATAGGTTTAGGTAATTTGTTATATATTTTTGGAGCCATTCCTAGAAAGCTTTTTGAGAATAGGGCGGTTTGGTGGGTTTTTGACTTAATTGCACCTTGATGGCGTTTAGTGGAAAGGGTTTTAAATTGGTTAAGGTTATTTTTGATAAACATGACAACTTCATAAATATATAGGGACGGAAGTGTTAGTAATTTTAAATTAATAAAAAATGGTTTGCAACTATCAGTGTTTTGGATCATGCATACTGCACGATCTTGATACCTATTTCCTATTTTTACGAGTGTCTGAAAGCCGGAAGTATTAATAATTGGACACCAATAAATTATTACATTCTGTCGTAAAGCGTATAATATTTTTTTCACTATTTCATTCAAACGAATATGTAGGTAGAGTGTTTCCGTAATTTTACCAAATAATAATTACCTCCTAATACATCATCATCTCGCCTTCAGATTTGAGATAAATTTTAGTTTGATTAAATTATCTAATGTGGAAGTCACATACTCGTAAATTCAAGTACGACACAAAAGCGGAAGAATAAAGCCACCTTTTTTTTTTTTTTTTTTTGTGGATGGGAAATCATCAAATGACTTCTCCCGCTCTGGGCGGAGCGGGAGGGCGTGTCAGACTTTTACTGACTAAAACCCACCCGTGTTCCTTCTGTTGCCTGTGCCGGGGCCACGGTAACTCTTTCGAACATCCCGCAAAAGAATAAAGCCACCTAACATCCGTCCGTTTCTTTGTTCATCTGCATATAAAACATACATATTAAAGCATGTTTTTGATGATAAAGTCGTACCCGCTCCAGCCAGTAGCGGCTAACAACATGAACATATATTTTATTTATAGCCTTCTGATGTTCGCTCGTTGCTCGGACGAAGTTTGGTTCGGGCGAAATCAACACATTACACCGGCGCTTTGGCAGACGCGGCGCAGGCAGCCGGTAAATACTGCATAGTGACTATGTACCTGCATTAACAGTTAGTGCAAATAACGGCCAATAAAGGTTTATATTATAAAGTTCGCACTTAAAAGTTTTATATTAGTATTGTTTTTAAGTAGATTTTCTCGATGTTTGTCATGTATTTCATATAAATTGGACGTTTTAAAAGTGCGGAAAGAAAAGTATTACTAAGTTAAAATACCAAGCCTTTATTGGCCTCTGTTTAAAAATTATATTTAGCTAAGTACATACCTTTTTTTTCTTGGTACAGCTTGGTGAAATGTAACACACGTTGAAACAAATTCGCCTAGTTGTTGTATTACATTTTTTAATGCGTTGCACAAATTAGAACGACTTACATATTAGTGTTACATTTCATGTTAAGCTTCATCAAACTGGACCCGGCATTACAAGTACCGTCGAGGCGGGTTACTCTGACTCTAGGGCATAACTTTGGCCCAAATCTAGACTTGATCTTTGAACTGCTCGCCGTGTCGTGACCAGACAACCGAACGTCGTTTTCCTTCGGTAACTAATAGATGGCGATATAGACGCGTACTTGCGGAACTCAACTGTTGTGTGGATTTAATGACATTATACATTTTTGTCTATTTGGGCCAAAGCTATGCTCTAGAATTACGGTACATACTTTGAGTATAGAATATGCTAGTGTTTTAAGCATATTTTTTTCATTACATAATAAAACAAGATTAAACATCATATATTAGTCAGCCAACATAAGTCGGTCGTATGTTGGTCTATTTTGAGTTGGTATTTAAGATTTAACTTAGACGAATTTCCCCTTAGTTAAAAATGCCTGGCATAAGGTACCAAGGGGGTATATTATTATGTACATTAGGCAATTAAATGTTATCCTAACCAATTTATAATCACAAAGAGGAGGTTTAAGTTCCAGCAATGGGAGCAATTATTCATATAGGCTGATTATGTTATGTCTTAGTAGGAATAACATCTCCAAATTATAATGTCCAGTTTTCTTCCCAGCATTAGAACCAAAAAATTCAAGGGCGTTACAAATTCGTGCGCAGACAGAATACGAAAAATGCGCGTTCGAACGTTCCTTGGTCCTGGCGCATCGGGGACAGCGTATGAGACGGTTCCCACCGGATTTCGCTGAATGCGCGAGATGTGCTGAAGAAACGGTAATAACATAGCATCACGCCTTGTTTCTCCGAAGGGTTGCGCAGAGGTGTATCTATAGTACACCCACATTTCGCCAGTTTGAGTCCCATGTAAGCCGGGGCGAGCCTATTGTCATCAACCGGCCACAAATCCAGACTCCGGGCTGCTACTGAGAAATTCCAGATAGAAAAACCCAATAACACTTTGCCCGACCCGGAAATCGAACCCAGGACCTCATGCTCAGCAGTAGTACCTGCGACCACTGGACTAACGAGGCAGTCACAAAATTAAATTATTAGGTATTTAAATTAATTGATTTTGATATAATTTAGTAGTAAACTGTGTGCGAATCTCAAACTACCCACGTCAAGGACAGTAACTACACTACAAATAACTTATTATGTAACTTTTTGTGTCTTTGAATTTTGTTCGTATCATAAGTTAACATAAATTAAATATCTGATCTAGAAATCTAAAATTTAAATCAGCTGACCGTTTAGTAAAAACATTCCGAATACCAATTTTAAATCGTCTGATAAAATAATCTAGAGACGTCCCGCTTTCAATTTGTTTTTCAGTAAAACGTCCAAGAGACTCGCTTAGGGCTGCCTTAAAAAATAACCAACTTTTCACGCTATTCAGCTTTCTTCAAATGGAATGTTTTCTCACCAAAACGTAGCAACGGAAATCTTCTCTAAAAAAACAAGTTGCCAGGCCTTTTCAGGAGGTTAAAACTTTTTTTTGGGACGGTGTTATTACTATTCAGAAGTGCCGCCGGTAATGATCTACCTCAATGCAGATAAGTATATACGAAGATGAATAAAAAAAGAAAACTCTTTTTTGTTATATTTGGCAAAGGTTTTTGAAAGTCTGGAGTTGTACCCGGTTCATGGCAATAGGTTCACCCTCTATTATATGACACGTGTAACATAAGTAGCGAGATGTGGGTGTACTATTAAAACACCTCTGTCAATCCTTTAGAAGTTTAGATGAACTACTATGTGAGTGGAAGTATGTGTGGATCCTCTTTCAAGACCTTCTATGCCATAGACAGTCCACTGCTTGATAAACAAATTACGCTACTTATGAGGACAACTAAGTAGGCTTTTAATCGGGCCTGCCTTCAGCATGAAACCTCCGCTAATTGTTTGATTGGCTGATAAGACAAACACTGGTCTATTGTAAAATAGAATAGTGTAAATTATGACATATAGTAAAATTGGTTTTATATTGATTGACTCCTAGCTTTATGTTGAACTTGTAACGAGTTTGCCATTAAAATAATATTATGGGACTCCGGTATGTCATTTGACAATCAAAACGCCCCCTCACACACCTCTTAACGAGTGAAGATACACCATACACGTAATGATCAGCCGTGGCATCCCAGCAGATTGCTACAGTACACAGCATGTGGCAGAAAAGTGTGGTCATATTTAAGGATGCGGGACAGGCCATCAAACTAAACCACTTTCTCGATGGGATCAACTTCGTAATGGCGGAAAAATAATCAGCTGTCTTATACATTTGGGTCGACTAGGTATTGAATTTTTCTATGGGACAGATGATACATTTTTCGCGATTAAGAGATCGTAAGCTACTAGAGGAATAAACTCGTATTTGGTATGAATATATGTATTATAGGATAATTATTTCTTTAAAAAATTAATAATTACTTATACATCAAGACGGGTGGGCGCTGTTAGCTATCTGAGCTAACTGTGATCTATTATTTTTTCTCTGTTCTACTAAATATGAAAAAAACGGGTAAGTGCGTGTGGGACGACGCACAATGAAGGGTTCCGCAGTTGGGATGGATTTATCTAAAAAACAAACAACACTTTAGTTGAAAACATGTTGTCCCGTACATCGATATACGTCACGATCAATTCTCCAACTGCAAATGTAAGTTTGTGATCGCAGAAAAATGTTTTTTTTTATATGATAAAACTACAAATGATTGATTTTCGGCCTTTTTCATTTAATAGTGCTGTGAGACCTTGCTTCTTGCCAAAATTCATGATTCTAGGTCAACGGAAAGTACCCTATAGGTTTTGATTTACTTGCGAGTATCAAAATATGTCGCATAATTTAAATGGCCGTATTTTTTATTGCGTTGACTTAGAAGCTTGATTTTTTTGAGCTCCAAGGGACCGTAGACCTACGTATTCGATATTAATTTCAACTTGATACCTCCACGTGTTCCTGAGAAAAAGGGTCTTGACAGACTGACCGACAGACAGACGGACAACGAAGTGATCCTATAAAGGTTCCGTTTTTAATTTTTGAGGTACGGAATCTTAAAAATAGAGCTTATCACTAATTATAATAATGCCATTAACTGAGTATGACATTCGTGGAGCTTGGATAAAAAAGCCATGTTGGTTAAAGCATCTACAGTACCAAACGTTATTAAAGCATCTACAGTACCAAACGTCTTCTATTAAAGCATCTACAGTACCAAACGTCTTCTATTAAAACATCTACAGTACCAAATGTCTTCTATTAAAACATCTACAGTACCAATCGTCTTCTATTAAAGCATCTACAGTACCAAACGTCTTCTATTAAAGCATCTACAGTACCAAACGTCTTCTATTAAAACATCTACAGTACCAAACGTCTTCTATTAAAACATCTACAGTACCAAACGTCTTCTATTAAAACAACTATTAACGTAACTAACTTAAATCGGGTGTGCACAATTTAAGATCAAGTTACAACACTCACTAATTTACTGCAAATGTTATTAGGTGCGAGAATGTGCCGGAAAGACGGCGGACAAAGTGTTGCAAACAGCTGTGTCGTTGCTTAGCAACATGGAGATGAAGAGGGAGTCCAAAGACGAAGATGCTCCTAAAGTCCTGGTGCATCGTGGACGTATGCAACCGCAAAAGGAACAACAGGTTCTGAACTTTCCCCATATTTTATAACAGCTGGCTGCTATGAATTTAATGACCAAAGTACGACAAACTACTTTGTTGTTTTTGATGTTGGATATTTACTATGATAAACGGTGGTTGTTATTGTTGTGTGAAAACTCTAGCGTTTAAAACTAAATATAAAAGTTGAAGACGTACATATGTGCACATAACATCTGCGATCACAATTGAGTTTGTCGAGAATGTACAATTCAGCAGTAGTTAGAATATGTACACCATATTGTTAGACCACACTCGCAGCTATCGACAATACGCCATTTTTCAAAATAAATTATTATGTTGGTTATAAATATTCCCTAAGATTTATTTTACTACATCCGTGTAAAGAACGTCTATATCTCGTTTACTAAAGTGCAGATACGTCTTTGTTTACAACGACATATAAAAAATATGTTGGCAATAACCGTGATTTTAGGTCCAAGAAACATCCCGCGCGGAAAAACAGAGAGCCGAACAAATCTCCCGTTTAATGGCTTCGAAATATTTGGAGCGAATGGCACATGACAAATATTTCTTAACTGCCTTATGTAAGGACGAACGATTGGTCTCTGCCAATAAACAAGGATCGCAAAAGCTGCAGGAATTGGCCAATAAAGCTCTCGCCGATTTGGAGAAACGACAAGTACGCTCACACTATTCTAACTTAACTTTATAAAATTAACCTCTGACCTGTTGACCCACAAAATTTAAATACATTGCGCGCCGCCATTCTTTATAAACGGCCAGCTAAATTGAAATTTATAGCACTTGTTCAGATTGAAATCTAATCCTGTAGTCGATTCGGTGTTCACAAAATTTTTGCATAGCTGTAAGCTAACTGAATAATAACGGCAATTTTTGGAACAAAAATGATACGACAGCTGGGTACGATATTCCAATATTATTTACAACACTTTTTATGGCGTCTGTGTTTTCGCCTAGTCAATTTTTTCAGACAGATATTATCATTTAAACTGCGTAAGCCTGTCACGTCGTCTGAAAGGCTGGAGCACATAATGATTCAGCTTTTTCTAATGTGGGCTTTGTAAGTCTTGATCGTTTATTTAATATGTATCAGGCTGTTCTACGTGAGCGTAGACCCCTTTACGCTGCTCGTGCGTTAGAGGCAGCCGCTCGTGTTCGCCTGTTACGAGCACGGAAAGAGCAATTGATGCACACGCAACTGCAACACGCCACCGACGCACGTCGCCTCATACAGACAGCTCAATCCATTTATGAAGAACGAGACACCGCCAAGTGTTTAGAACAGGCCGAGTTCGGAATGGACCAAATAACAAGAAAACCAGTCAACTTATTACCGGGAAAAGATAAATTCCTGCAAAAGCTGCACGATATAGTTGGAAACGCTTTCCTGGACCAGGTAGGTTCATTTCTGTATTTTATTATAAATTGTGTAGCCATGGGCATTACGAAGCTGGGAAGTTTAATAGAGCTTGTTTGCCAAGTCACGTAGACCGTGAAAAATCTCTCTTATTTTATGTTCAGAAACGTGTTCGAGAAAGTATGAGCGAGTCGGATCGGGAACGAAGGGCGTTTATTCTTCTGGGCATGTCAGTTTCGCGGGAACCGAGTCGCGACTCCGTGCTGCGAGTGCGCCCGCCCGCGCCGCCTCGTGACGCTAAGTAATTTTAATATTCCACTTATATTTGCGGTCTGGTTGGGAGTTCGGTGTTTAAAGATGCTTTTTCAAGCCAGGATTAAGTATTCTCACAAAAGTGTGTTAAATTTTTATTTGAGAACCAATAAACAAAAAACTAAATTGGTTCAGCCGTTTGGTAGTAACTATGACGCAGACAGATATACAGATACACAGGCACACAGATACACACGTTAAACTTATAACACCCCTCTGTTTCCGTCAGGGGTTAAAAATGGAAAGTATCATAACCATCACTGTCCAATCTCTTTATTCGTTCATTTATTGTAAGTTAATGTTTATGTAAATTTTTTGTGGTTAGTTGCTACGTCCCCGTCAGGGGGCGCGGTAGGCGGGTTATGGACATGGCTCTTTAGATCCCGCGGTGTGATACGGTGCCCGTCAATACGGGCACGTTCGTTGGGGGGCCATATAGGCCTGGTCTGCGGTAGGTGCGGCGGAAGCGCAATTTGCCTATGTGTGTGGATGCATTGGTGTTCAGCAGGGGCGCCACGGCACTATTCCACAGTACCGCTTTCTTCACGTCACTCCGGCGGTCTGTCTCCACCAGGTGAGACCTCCGGTTCCCCGGAGGAGGCCTGGTGGGAGGTGACCATCGACAGAGGTGGCGACTTAAGTCACTCTCTGCTGATGATGGAGATCCCCGTCTGAAGATGCTTTCAGGTCGAGCCGATCATGCTCCAGGCTAAGGGGCCGTTATTGTGTGTGTGAGCGGCATTGTGTTGTGTAAAACCGCCCATGTCAGCGATTGAATTGCGAGCCCGCGCCGCACATTCAACGCGTGAGTTTATTTATCCTCTTGTGGAGTTGCGTGTGTACGGGGTTCGGTGCGCGTCATGCCTTCATTAACTTATCACACGACGCGCGCCGAGTGCATGTGATGTGTGTGAGTAAACCACGTGTAAGTGAGTACGGCTTACTCAGGCGTCAGTCCGGTGGAATCGGGTCGTCAGCGTCCGGCAATAGGTCGCGGGGTAGGCGCCTCTTGTCAGGTGGGCGTGCATGCCTGTAAACTTTCTCGACCTTAAAACTAGTTCTTGTATAAATTAAAGCGCACCAGGTCTCTCGTAACATATGGAAGCTAGACTGACTGGGGATTACGTAACTTGACCTTGACCTAACTTTCTTTAATTAATTCGACCTTTTATCTGCTACGTATTTTAGCCAGCGGTATTCCCACGCTAACGTTTTATGTAATTTAACAGGTTCACGGGCGGTAAGTGAGACACAATAGATGTTTTATTGTTATGACTGCTATAGCCGCATTGTGCCCTGGAAAGTGTTAATGTCCGTGGTGGCTTATAAAGAAAGAAAGAATGAAAAATAGGTTTATTTGTCACAGAAACACGAGCATACAAAAAGATAAAAATAATCAGAAAATTAAAACAAAATAGATCCACATTATAATCACGAGCTCAAAACAGAAATAGTCGGCAGCTGCACGTCATGACTGTGACAAGAACGCTTCCACTCAGCATGATGCTGTGCTATGAGGGACCCACAGCACAGCGCTGATTTCCAGTGGTCACCCGAAAAAGACGTACGGAAATCAAGTCAGGTTCAGTGATCTTCTGTATATATAAAAGGAGAAACTGACTGACTGACTGACATATCAACACAGCCGAAACTACCGGGACTAGGAACATGAAATTTTGTACACAGCTTCTTTTTATAACGTAGATGAGCACTAAGAAGGGGTTTTTGGAAATTCGACCTTTAAGGGGGTGAAAAGGGGGGATTTCGTTTGTATGAAAAATCTTATTCCTTGAGTTAATAAACTTGAAACTTGGCACGAATACTTATCTAAGTAAATTATGAACTTTATAATTTTTTGTTTTTTTAAACTACCCCAAGAGGGGGGTTGGGGGGTGTCAAAGTTTGTATGGAAGAATTTTAACGCGTTGTCCGATTAATTCGAAACTCAGTATTTATACTTAAGACTAAAACTAAAGAGTAATCTGTATCAGAGCTTTTCGAAATCTACCCCTGATGGGGTGAAAAGGGGTAGTCAATTTTACAGGGGAAGATTTTACTGCGTCGCTTGATTAACTCGAAAATTGGTATAAATAATCTTTGAGTCAAGTTTTGGAAGTATCCTAAACATTTTTTTTTAATTCTGCCCCTGTGGGGGTAAAAAGCGGGGATAAAGTTTATATGAAAAATCTTATTCATTTTGTTAATAAACTTGAAACTTGGCAGGAATATTTGCCTAAGTGATAAAGTTTCTCACTATTAGTTTTGAAAAATACCTCTCAAAGGGGAGTTTAAGGGTGTTAAAGTTTATATGGAAAAAATTTAACGCGCCGTCTGATTAACTCGAAACTCAGTATTTATACTTAAAACCGTAGATAAAATATAACATGTGTCAGGGTTTTTCGAAAATCTACCCTAACGGGGTGAAAAGGGGTAGTCAATTTTACAGGGGAGGATTTTACTTCGTGGCTTGAGTAACTCGAAAATTGGTTTATACAACCTATAAGTCAAATAATGGAAATTGGGGTTGAAAAAAAATCTTATTTCATTGATCTTTTAACTTGAAACTGGGCTCGATTACTTGATCATCATTCTCCTGCCCTGATCCCAATTTATTTGGGGTCGGCGCAACATGTCTACTTATTATTGATTGATTTATTTAAATGCCTTAAAACTATCATTACAGGTCTTAACCTAATGCGATAGCCATGTCACATACCAAAAATTAACATTAAAGCACAAGGTACAGCAAAGATAACACATTGACATTGAGAACATAACAACACATTGAACATTTTAATATTATTATTATATTGATTTAACATAATGACATTGATTGATTTTTATTGATATTGAGATTGTTGTTGTTGTTATACTAATGTATAAATGGATAATAAGGATCTTAATCTGTAATACTACCATTTAAAGCGGGTGGAGGGGGTTGTGAAATGTGTAGGGGAAAATAAGAAAATCACGCGAACGAAATAACGGACGAAGTGCTGAATGACTGACATACTTACCAGATATTTTGCACAAGGGTTCCTTTTATAATGTAGGCGAGCTCTATGAAGCGGTTTATGGAAATTCGACCTTTAAAGAGGGTGAAAAAGGGGGATTTCTATTGTATGAAAAATCTTATCAAACTTGAAACTTAGCACGAATACATTCTTAAATGATTAATAAAGTTTGTTATTATTTCGTTCTTCAAAACTACCCGTCAAAGGGATTTTAGGGGGTGCTAAAGTTTCTATGGTAGAATTTTGGAATTACGGTATTAATACTTTTGACAAAAAACATAGACATAGTTTTTGGGTTTTTCGAAAATCGACCAGCAAAAGGGTAATTTATTTTTTGAGGAAGATTTCACTGCGTATCTAAATTAAGTCAAAAGTAATCTAAACATTAAATGACGAAAAACATGATTGAAGATGTTTTTTAAATCAACCTCTTTCGGGGTGAAAAAGGAGGAACAGTTGATATGAAAATTTAATTTTTCCTTTGATTAATAAATTAAAAAATAAGTCTATAAATTGATCAATCAATCCTTACTTATTATAAAACAAAGTCCCCCACCGCGTCTGTCTGTCTGTGTGAATGCGATATACTCAAAAATTACCAAACGTATTTCCAAACGGTTTTCACCAATAGACTAGATAGTTTAAGTGGGTTTAGGTATAATTCATTAAGGTTTTGTGTAAATTGGCTGAAATATGACGATTATTGTAGAAGATGTTGGAAAAAATCATGCCGGCTGGGGAGCTTTACTGGCATGCGCTGCGTAAACCGTAAGAGATACATTAAACTTTCGGGAATCGGCAGCCGATTCCCGGCCACCGTAGGCGCGGGCTTGCGGACGGCGAGCAATGGGTAGCTCGCCGTCCGGTAAGGACCAGGCCCGAGTCGACGGCGCGTCGTGTTCCACGCGCGCCTCAAAGAGATGTCAGCACTATTGACGGGGTCCGCTAGGGCCGATGCCAGCTAGGGTTGCGGGATGTTCGAAAGAGTTACCGTGGCCCCGGCACAGGCAACAGAAGGAACACGGGTGGGTTTTAGTCAGTAAAAGTCTGACACGCCCTCCCTCTCCGCCCAGAGCGGGAGAAGTCATTTGATGATTTCCCATCCACAAAAAAAAAAAAAAAAGAGATACATTAAACTTATTAATATTCTAAAGTATTGTACATCTTAAAAAAAATCAACAAAAACATCCGCAATAGCATACATACGTCTATCTTCTAAGTAGAGTAACCATTTTTATCTTTCAGAGTTTGATAAAAATGTCATTGTTATTTCCGATCGCTACGCTTCCTTTTAATCACGGTAGTACGTTTCCGTGGGATATTTTCTGAAATTCACCCGGGCGAAGCCGCGGGCAAAAGCTAGTTTGTACATAAATATCATAGTTACTTAACAATACAAAACAAACAGTAACTACTTAAAATATTCTGCAACTATACAACCAAATATATGGATAAATATTATGAAATAAACTAAAAAATAATTTCTTTCTTTCTTCTTTCTTTCTAATCTCCGTGGTGGCTTATCTTTTCCTTTATATGCCTTTTAATAACCTGTCATCAAAAATAATATGTGGTTTTACTTTTATTAAACTTACGTATTTATCAACGTCATAAAAATTCTAACGAAAGAAAACAATGGGTAAGGTGGTGTTGTAAAATTTGTTGCTTCTGAAACTCGTTTAAAAAACTTATTATTAGTAGAGTACTTCCATCACTACGATTTTTGTAATGTCATCAACTAGAGATTTGAATCGGTCGCCACACTACTTTTATTTTGCTGTATGTGAAACTGTCCATTAAATCTCTTGGATAAATTCAATGCTTTTAGATATAATCCAATATTAAAAGGTCGTTGGGAAATGGCTTAGCGTGGCCATGAACTGTAATGAACCGTACGGAGTAGGTAGGCGTCGTTTCTTTTGGTACAATAGTAGAAAATTAATTGATTTGCGGTTGGTCTTGAGCTCTTGGCTATGGATGCTTGCATACTGAAGCGGGTTTTCGGGCCCAATTCTCGGTACAGATCGCTGCAAATTGATCTTCAGCAAGAAATGACTTGGTTTAGGTTCAGTTGTTTCTACTGAGACTATTTTTTACCAAGAACCCGCTTCTTTCTGCAAGCACTCCAAAGTCGACCTGAACCCGGTTCCAAATTGTGTTGTTACCAAGTGGAATCTAATACTAGACTAATGCTGTCCCCAGGGTTCGCATCCGCACCCTGGAGCGTTCGCTGTCCATGAGCACACGAGCTTCAGAACGATGTTACTTGTTGCACGAACTGGCTCGTCTCAATGTTGACACTAAGCAACCTTTAAAAGCCAGAGTATACGCCTCCAAATGTCAAACCGGTAAGTTGAGACACTTTCAGTTGAACGGAATTTATCACTTTGTTAGCACTAAAATACTCGTGCCCCAAGAATTTATAGGCCAGTAAACGGGTCGTTGATTCAGGGGAATAAATTAGCCTCCTACGATCGAACGAATGTCTTTTTATTCCTGAATTGTTTGACTTCCTTCGAAAATATTGACTCAGAGGTACCTGTCCGTACCTGCAGTAGTTTTCTCTTTACTCTCTATAGATAATTCAGTTTGTATAGATTCTAAAGTTTTGTAAGCATAGACGAGAGTTTGAAAGTACGGGAAACCCATTCGCATACAGTAAATAAATTGAAATGTAACTCAAGCCCGAAATAGCAGGTCTACACCGAGAGCATTAATGTAATGAATAGACTTCGCAACGTTATACACGCTAGAATACGAGATTTATTTATTTTATATACGTTGAGAATTTTATGTGAGAGTTTTATTAATAACTGGTATGATGCTGTAAACAGTGTTGTAGTACATTCTGTTTAATTAATAATGGTGAACATCCGAAAGGTTGAAACAGGTAAGTAATTAATTATTCGATTCAATGATTCGATATATTCTGAGTTCGCAGACAGTAACATCCTGAACAGCATTGCGTATTCGAACTACGAGTGACCTGTCACAACTCTCCTTCTATTTCGATACTGGCTGCGGTAGGTAGACCGTACGAATTTAGAGGGTGCTTCGTGACTTTGAATTTATTCGTAAGCTTTGACTTCGAAATACACCCCTTCACATTGGTTTAGATACAAAATAGTATGTCAAAGGGGACGAATGCTTCTATACATATGTTACCATCATCAATGTAATGAATGTGTGGCTCCAAGCACAGCGTAGATACTTAGGTATAATTTGTTCGCACAGTAGAAAGATTCTTGTGTGAACAGATTTGCAATACCTAGTACGTACTGCCATATTTTCGAGCGCATCACAGAGCGTAAATAAAAGTTGATTGCCTATTAGGTACTAAGGCCGAGATCTATAAACGTTACTTTGGCTAAGTGTTATTCCTGTCAGTGTGAGACGGGAACTTGTCAAAGTCACAGCACATGCTAAGTAGCATTTATAGATTTCGGGCTTAATTATTTTTTAAATCTTTACACACACATAACATAACATAACATCAGGCCGCTTTTCCCCGATAGGTTAGGCAGAAATGTACCTATACAAATTCAGACTCCGAGCTGCTACTGAGAAATAGCTCAGGGAAAATCCAGTAACGCTTTGCCCGACCTGGGAATTAAACTCAGGACTCAAGGAAAAAAAAACTTTACAACCTAGCTACAAAAAACGAAAAACCTCTATATGTGTCATATTTCAGTCATAACAAAAAGAACATAGTGTCCATTTTACGTACTAACAAGTTCCATACTCAACAGAGGCTCGATCATCCAACCAGCGTCCATGGCTTCTAAATGCCCTATTCCTATTGGCTCGCTGCCATCTCCTGCAGAACAACCGTCCTGAATCTCGTGCAGTTCTCCTGGAAGCAGCCGGGCTTGCTCGCTCCTACGGATACCATGAAGTTGCCGAATTCTATGACACAGTAAGCGCTTTAAAACTTTAAGTACTTTATAGAACATTGTTTAGGACTTAATTTCATAGCGGGGAGAATATTGTTGGACGTTTAAAGGCAGTTAGACAGCTGTTGTGTTATGGTTTCTAGGTTAAACTGTATTGCTTTGTGGTTTTAAAGCGTGGCTTTTTGTTTTTGAAATGTCTAACGTAGTTTCGTTATAAGAAGACAAGCCTGTTACCCATTATAATGCTCCAGACTTTTGAAGTTAAAATCTGTCGTACCTACTCATCCAATTAGACTAAAAAAAGAACACCAATACACAAGTCTGAAAGACAAGAAAAAGGACAAGAAAAAGTTGGTGCCTAAAATCCTCTCGTAATTCGCTTTTGATAAGCTAAGTGCTACATGGCGAACCTAAGCCGGCAAGTCCGACAGTATCAGAAAATAAAAGAAAACGCTTAGAATTTTTAAAACTTCAAGCTAATTTCAGTCCAGTGAATTTTATGCCCCTATTTTTGTTTACGAAATACCTCGGACGAAAATTTAAAAGTGCATTTTGGAGACGTATTTTTTTAGGAAACATCACACACATCCACTGTAGTTGGAGGTTCATGTTTTCGAAGAGACAGGGTACCGATGTGGAGGAAATAAAAGCGGGTTAGCAACCGAAAAAAACATTCGGTGACTTAATTTTTTTTTTGCCAAGCAGCATAGGTATTCTCTGAATTGAAGAGTGTAATAAACTGTAGACTACATTGGACTTTTCTGTTTTGTCTTTAAGTCGACAATAAATCGAGATTGCCAAATTTCAAAATAAAAAAGAACCTTTAGCTCTAAAAAATAAAACACAAAATAAAATTACCAATGATTTATTTACCAGTGTGTCAACGTATCTTTGGAAGGCGAAGTACTGGCTGCAGAGGCTCCTCTCGAGAAACGTGAGAAAGACCTGGTCAGCTTGATGCAAGATGATGACTTACGATCAGCTGCCAGACATCTCTTCAAAAGGATGTCTCTCATACCTGCGTCCAGGTGAATCTTCTCCCAGGGTTTTTCCTCGGTATTAGTAGGTATCACTACTAAAACCATCATCTATTAATATAAATGAAAATGAGTAAAATAAGAACAGGCTATATTATGAAATGGCAATGGTATTCTTCTCGCCTTGCTACTGTTAAACCCTTTATAGGGCAGAAACGAAATTTGTGGTTGACTAGTTTAACATTAGGGTCGATTTTATCAATTAAACATCGACCTTAAAGTTAGGCTTCTCGGGTGGTTACAGGCGCTGTACAAATTTCGTTTCTGCCCTATAAAGGATTCATCAAATTGGTGTAATCCTTTGATTACAAAGTGACGTAACTATACTCATTTATCATTAGTTGAAATCTTAAGACTAACGAATCAGATCTCCAAATCTACACCACTAAATCACCAATCAAGCCGTTACCACTAATTGACAATTACTATCTTACATATACACGCAAACTATTCTCACAAACCATGAAACGGCCTCATATGTCGCACATGACAGCTTCTTGACACAAACTAGATGGGTACAGAAGGTCTGCTTCATACAACGAGCGAAAACGCACGCACACATAGACATGCTTCAGGTACAGTGAGTGCAAGTGCACTCGCGACTGGCATTTGTTTGAGTTTTCCGTACATACCTACGCGTCTATTTGACCGTGCGCCTATTCTCGCTCGTTGTACGGAGTTAACCTTCTGTATCTATTTTGTTCTCTCGACCAATTAATCTTATCGGGTGTTGATTACAGGCGGTTCTCGATAATGCCTGGTGCTCGGATTGAAGACAGTGCAAGAAGCTCTGCCCGGAGTAGAAGGATATCTATCATGCCGAAGGCAGCACTGCCAGCTTTGATGTATAGGAGGTCGCAACATCCTTTGGGCTTCCAAGATTTTGATTTTTGAATGATGGTTTTAATCCAAAGAACCAATAAAAAAATAAGGCCTTTTGATATCGATGGGGTAATATATAGGTACTACTGAAGGTGATTAACTACACAAAATATCACAGTTTTATGAAAACTTACACAAGTTTTGACGATTACATTTTCAACCCCGTGTGCTAACAAATGTTTCATTTAATGCCTACACAACAGGTTCCATACATCTAGGACCCTAAAACCACCCCCTAGGGTCCTAGGTCCTAGGGTCCCTAGGGTCCTAGGTTCCTAATACAACCAACAGTTTTCAGTTAAACATTCCGTATCTCACGACATCTTTCTCAATCATTCTCTTCGAAATTGTAACTCAAGTCTTACCAGAAATGTCTTCATTATTTCAACTAAAGTATGTTACAAGTGGCATAACAAAATTCTTGAAATTATGCGAGTATGAAGAGAGTAGGATCCATTAAACATTTGAAAAGAAAAGGGCACGAGGATTTCCACTTGAAAACTTTTACATCCATTACAATATTAATGAACCTGTCGTGAATGGCCTTAATTTTAAATTTGAATTTTTTTAGATACACTTTTCACCCTGCCTGCAATGAAATCTAAATTGATGATGGCATTATTTATAATTAATTTGGATCTTTGTATGCGTTTCCATTTTGTAATTTTCGTAATGAATATTAAAATTAATTAAACACAAGATACTGTTATTATTTTCAATATTTTCTTTATATTAATTAGCATCATTATTTTAAAAAGTAACATTTTAATTGAACAAGCCTAGGGTAAATTGAGCAACCAATTGAGCCAAACCAACCAATTGAGTAAATGAACCAATTGAGTATTATTTTCATTAAGGTAGTACAGTAACAGGCACGTCTTTCCATTCTGTACAAAGCCAGAATGCAAGGGTGTGAAACTAATCGCGTATAGATTGGAAATCACTTTTTCACTATATGATACAGGTGCATATTATTATGTACATATTACCGCACTAGTGCGGTAACATAAAGTCAAAAGCACGCGTGTTTAATACACTGCGTTGTGAACCTAAAAGCGGTTCAATAAGGGCCACTTTACGAGAAAATGTGTTGAAAAATATAAAAAGATTTGATGTTTTTTTTTTTGGAGGTCAACGATCGCTGTTAGTATTGTTACTTGATATGAGTATGAGTTGAGAAAATCTAATTTCTTATGTTTTATCGTGTTTAGATATTGATCCCCATCATGTGATACAAAAAAGCAGATTTTTTAAATTAATATTTAAAAAGTAACTGCTAACTGCGGTTGATGACCCCACAAAAAAAAATCATGAAATTAATTTATTTTGTTTAGATATCGATATATGTTTTTGTTTGATATCGATACCCATTGCGTTTGCGGAGTATAGCTAGCTAATTTAATTTGCCCCTATATGTATCAAAACGTGCTGAATTTTATTTAATTTAATAAAAACGCAGCCGTACTTTTACGAGTTTTTCCTTTAATGCGCTTACAGACAAAAATCTCACATAAGCCAAGCTATTTCAGCCATTTTTCAAAATTAAACCTCTCTACTACACCGTAAAATATTCGGCTAGCTTCATTGCTTTCAAAAACCGCCATACGTTTATGAGTTTTTCTAGACAACTGCAACCTCAGTTGTCTAGAAAAACACATCTTGACCCCTGGTTCTGAAAGCCCATTGGAAATCGGTTGTAAAACCCCAATTGAAGTGATTTAATTGGCTGTTTTTATTTTAGCCAACCAATCACAGTAGTTACATAAGATTTGACTGTATAAATTAAATAAACTTTGCGTTGACCAGCGTTTTAAAATCTCTAGACCTGTATTAGACATTATCTTTATATTACTTAACTGCTTTAGCTAATCTATACACAATAAAAAATCATGTATAATCACTTCAGAACTTAATCATCTAGATCAGGCACCACTTGTAATTGATTGTCATTAGATTTAGCTACGCGTCGCATCGATAGGTCGATAGTGCCAGACGGCGGGAGTAGGGTTATATTGAATGTCTCATTTACATCAGCCGGTATGCAACGGGTTAACTCTGAAATGCGACTACACCTGGATTTAGCGTACTTGAATTAGAATGTTGAATTGCAGTTAGTTAAAAGCATTAAAAGTGAGTTGTACAGATTGAGTTAAAGTTTGCAAGTGATAATGCGGTATATAATACAGGTTTGGTTCTCTTAATATTGGTTAACACTGTTGCTTTTAAGTACATATTAAACCTGAGACCTGGAGAAGGACATAAGCTGCTTTTCATCCTTGAGATTTGTATAATAATAATGATGATAACCCCATCGCCGTATCTCTACGTTGACGTCGTGGTGGGGCTTGCGCGCTCTGCGCGCTCCGAACTCTAGGTCTGTGCCGGTAGAAGTTACTTTGCTGGAACAGGTCTAGGGTGAAGAGCCAGACCAAGAGAGATACAGAAACCCGCAGGGCAGCATGTGGCGAGTTGCTGGGCAGTAGCGACCCCACGTACCCTATCTCCCGGGAGAAGTCATGTTCCTCATCTCTGGCTTGCCTTTATTGGCCGGCTGGAGTGAACACTGACGAGAACTGACCTCCCACCTCATTCTTGCCTTTATTGGCTGGCTTGAGTAGAGATTCGCAAGAGCAACGTGCTCGGAGGAACGAAATAGTCCAGTAAGATGCTGGTAGGGATCTTGACCGTACTTCCGGGATTGTCCTGATAGCCGTGGAATACCTCTCCACTCCTCTTAAGCACCTCAAGACATGTTGCCCCCTTGTCGCTACGACACTATGTGCTAGCGACCGTTTCCGGGGGCCCATTGTTGAGTGTGCAAGTCACCCCCTGCCATTTTATCCGTGTATTGTATTTATCAAACATTGGTCAGGCAGGGGCCATAGTCCTTCCATAGTTTTAGATAACCAGTCCACTTTAGCCATCCAAACCCATAGCCCAATATTTTTTTTTTTTTTGTCTCCATGTCCTGCAATAGTCCTACACCAACCGGGGGTTGTCCTTGGGTGCACTTGCATAATGCGAACAGGGATAATCGTCGATTGTTGCCTCATTTTCATTGAAAGCGTCTAACAGGCCTCTGCGAGTTGGCTTCGGCCCCTTACACGCCTTCCAAAGGTCCGGGATCCCAGGGTCCCGAGAAATGTCAAATGATGATATACAAAGAACATACACGCAGATGAAGCAGCGGGCAAAAATATTTTTTATGATTAAAATTTATCATAATCATGCTTTATATACTCGTATATTATATTTACTGATGAATTTCGCTGGGCTATGGGCCACAGATCTCTCGCCTTACTTGTACTGCTGGACTTTAGCAAAGCCTTTAACTCTGTCGATTTTGACATCCTTCTAGGGGTCCTTAAATCTATCAATTTCTCTTCTACGGTTAATTGGTTCGATTCCTATCTTAATGGCCGCTCGCAGCGAGTTCGTCTCGATGAGTCTTCTTCTGACTGGTGTTCTCTTACCGTGGATCTGCCTCAGGGTGGCGTTCTCTCTCCTCTACTCTTTTCTATTTTCATTAACTCTGTCACCAGAGTCATCTCTTCCCACTCCTATCTCTATGCCGACGATCTGCAATTTTACAATCACTTCTTGAGGCAAGATGCGGAAGCAGCCGTGTCTGTCATGGACAGTGACTTGGATTTGATTAGCGAGTGGTCGCGGTCCTTTGGACTGCTTATCAACCCTAAGAATTCCCAGGCTATAATCATCGGCGGAAGGTATATGCGGAATAGGCTCGATGTTGCGTCGCTGTCTCTACTCTGTCTGAATGGAGTTCAGATAGAATACGCAATTATACGGTTAAAAACCTGGGGGTGACCATGGACTCATACCCATCGTGGACTGCCCAAGTTGCTCAAGTCAGTCGCAAAGTGCACTACACGTTCCATATGATGAAATGCCTCCAGAGCTTCTTGCCCTTGAATATCAGAATCTTCCTTGCCCAAACTCTCATACAGCCCATTATTGTCTACGTTGATGCCTGTTACTTGGATGCCACCGAGGAGCTCTTAAATAAACTCGAGCGTTTGCAAAATATATGTATTCGTTTGGTTTTTAATAATAGATCTACTGGTCTACTGGTCATTCACTCTTCCCCATTGCTTCTCCACGACAACGCGCGAGCTCACACTTCACGACAGACCATCGCGAAGCTACAAGAGTTACAGCTGGAAGCTCTCCGTCACCCACCGTACTCACCAGACCTTGCCCAACAGATTTCTATGTTTTATAAATTTAGACAATTTTTTAAGTGGGAAAAAATTCAATACCCGAGAGACAGTACAAAATGCTTTCGCTGACTTCATCGCCTCCCGTCCGGTAGACTTCTACAGTAAAGGGATAAACAAACTGCCATCAAAATGGCAAAATTGTATAGATTCTTTGGGCCAGTACTTTGATTAGATGAAATAAAAAAATACCAAAATTTTTATATTTTAAAATTTTCATACAAATCTCCAATTTCATAGGTAAAGACCTAATATTTAAAAGTATGATCACGTTTCTAACTTTCGCAAGATACTCAAGTGGCTCCCTATTCGACTTCGCAGGAAGTCTCGGATATTGTGTCTCCTATTTAACGTCCATCACAATCCTAAAGTGCCATCCTACCTGCAGGCACGCTTTTCCTACGCTCGTCCTTCTGATGCACCTTGCAGGTCGCATCTTAGAAATCTCCTTAAATCCCCTCCCCACTCAACCGACTTCTACTCCTAAACGTTCACTGTGCATGCGATTCGGTTGTGGAATTCACTTCCGTCTGACATCAGGGACTGCCAAACTGTTGCAGTGTTTAAAAGAAGAGTGAAAGAACACTATTGTTCCACTTCGTCATAGCTCTTAGTATTTATTGTTTTATGTTACATTATTATCGTATATATTTTAGTGACATTTATTTTGGAAGTATGTATGTATTTGTATGTACTCATATTGTATGTTTATACATTTTTGTTTATACTCATATTAGTGTATCGTTTTTGATTTTATGTAAGTATTTTGTTTTCTCTTTTACTCTTACACACGTTGTCTATATATCTTTATCTACTTTCCTATCGAAGGTATGCTGGAAGCTCCAGTTGCCGTGGCCCCGGCATAGGCAACTGAAGGAACACGGGTGGGTTTTAGTCAGTAAAAGTCTGACACGCCCTCCCGCTCCGCCCAGAACGGGAGAAGTCTTTTGACGATTTCCCATCCAAAAGGTATGCTGGAAGAGATTTCTTTAGAAATAAGCATCACCTTTGTACGTATTTTTCTGTTCCTTTATTCTTGTCTGTGTATAGGTACATAAACTGTTAAATTAATAAATATATTTTGAGTGGTTATTATTACCACGGCGCATTCCATTGGAGCGGTGATATAAAAATTTAAATGAAACTACGCAAAATAAATCAAAACATTGTATATAATATCAAAAAAAAAACATTACAAATCATATTCTTCGTCATCATCTTCCTCATTCTGATTTTCAGCATTGCTGTCGAAGTATGTTGGCATCGTTAGCATATTTCCTTGGAACCTTTCGGCCCCATCGGCCATCTGTTCTGCGAGCAAAGTGCCCTGCCCGCTGCCACTTAGGTTTGGCAATTCTTCGGGCTATATAGAAAGAAAGAAAAACTGTTTATTCACGTGAAAGTGACGCACATACATAAAGTTGTTATTTATTATAAGCCTAAAAACAAGAACAAGTAGGTATATATTCTAAAAATATTAATTAAACCTAGACGGAAATATGCGTCACTACCGCGCGAAATGGCTAACGCTCAGCATAATGCCGTGGCTCGTGCACGAAGACACGAATCCACGCCGCTGGATTTCAGCGTAAGCCAGCGTGTCGCTGTCTCAGAACAATAAATAAAACATCAGTTACTTATTGTTCCGAGGCACAGAACAATCATACTGAGGTCGCTGTGGACGAAAAGACGCTGTTTCGGCACGACGCGCGCAAAGAAAATTACAATTTCATATATATGTAATAAAAATAAAATAAATAGAAATAAAAAAGAGCATATTTTGTAAACAAGTAAAAATATCATATGTTTATTTAGAGATAAAGATATCCATGATCAACTAAATAAATACTTACGTGTAGGTATACGGACATAATAATTAATTATGTGGCAACATCTCGACACGTCCCGATCCAAAAGACAACAAAGACAGGAGAGGTTGCAAGTATTACATAGTTGGTTTGCGACTTGCTTAATGAACAATTTGAGAATATATGTAACCTTGGTTCTCCTACGGATCTCTTCATTTCTGATTCGATTATAGAGGGGAACTCCAAGCAAGCATAGCGACAGCTCCAAGAATGCTTTTGGGGCTGCTGCGTTTTTGTAGTGCCTCTAACATGTTCGCTCAGGCGCGTGTTCAATGGTGAGGAGAAAAACGCCGTCACTATTAGAGAGAACGCGGTCAAGCCCTAAGGGCATTCTGAAGATGTTAGTGGACAAATTGAACTAACCGATAAATCTCTTCATGCAGGTGTTGGTTAGGCAGAAGTAATTCATTACATCCGGTGAAATGTGGTTGATACATTTTATGTAAATATTGCATTTTTTTCTGTGAGCTTAGTACCTAATAATAATAATAAACTAACACAGCGTTTTAGTTTTTTGTATTAACTACTTAATGGATCATTGTTGTCGAAGAAAATAAATAAATATAATTTAGTAGCCCTCTCCATTGCCTTTTGAGTGAATTTCAGCCTTCTACTGAGGCTCTTTGAGATGTAATTAGAGACAATACCTAATTAGTTTTTAATCAGCAGGTGACTTTTAAATATATTAAGTATTTTTTTACACTGTACGTTACAATTCCACAGTAATTATTACATATGTACGTACAAAAAGAAAATATTATTTCAAAATTAATTTTATGTAGGTGGTAACATTTTTGTTTTAAAAAGTAAAAATATCTATGCTTAAAAATTGTGTTGCTTTTTTATGCCATTGCAGTATTGTACGAAATTCATACACCATGGCTAGTCGTGTTATCGATTAACAGTCTTGTTCGCGTCTATTTTTTGTTGAAAACTTGAACCTTGTGTATTCAATGAGATCACCTTACTGTGTTGTACTTGAAGTGAAATGACCAATTATTATCAAGGGCAAAAACCAATTATCCATTTAACTATCATTTCGTAAACTTATTTTAACCAATTATCTGACAATCAATGCTCTTTGCTAACTGTACTTAAAGCTAACAAGTTATCTTTTTAACTTTTTTATCTTTCAACAAACATCGGATAGAAAGGGAATGTTAAACACGAACTTGGTATATAAATATTAATAGATTTATGTACAAATCTAGCAGCTTCCGTTCTACGTAGGAAGCGTCTGTTCGGAACTAAGAGGATAGAAAAATGGGTATTTGCAAGCTTGCTGGGCATTTACTGGGGAAAATCACCCAACTCCTTTTAGTTGGGTGATGTTCCCCCAGTAAATAAACAAAACTATTAGGTATACACCATACGGTGTACTTTTATGAATAAAGGGTGTATTTTAGGAGCACTTCAATCTACAAAGTAAATAATGATTAGAGACGGAAAAATAAGTCGGGCATTAACATCACCGTTTCCTTTTTGTTATAGCTAAATAATTTTTATGTTATGTCAGGGTAATTCATTGTTTATCAAATTGAATGCAAACTTAAATTGTCCGTATATTCAAATCACAATTAATGACATTCTTAACAGTCATATGAAAAATAAATAGTTTTATCACGGCAGATTGACGATTGATTTTGAATTGAAGGGCTCGTGACTAAATAATATAAGCCGCACGGGTCGATCTTCAAGGTTAAGCAACGCTTGCCGAGGTTGGTCCGTGAATAGGTGACCATCTATTAGGTACATATCGTGACCCCTCCGTGTCTCGAAAAGCACTTTAAATCATTGGTCCCAGCTGTCATTTTGTAGATATTTGACAGTCATTACGAGTAGTCAGAAATCCGAAAGTCTGACTACCAGTCTTCGTTTTATCCAGTAATTGGGGTGTAGAGTTCAGATAGTTAGTTGTTCCATGTAAAATACTGGTATTAAGTTGCATCCGGGCAGACTCAAAGCCGATCCCAACATAGGAAAAGGCTAGGCAGATGATCATACACAGTACGTTGTAAGTATACTTTTATGAATAAAGGGTGTCTTTTAGGTGCTCCATAATCTACAAAAAACGATAATAAAGATTAAAGACGTAATGTATAAATAAACGCGACTAAGGAAAGCATTTAACAATACCATTTCCTTACTGTAAAAGTTAAAGAAATTGTATGTAAAAGCAGGGTAATCGATTGTTTATTAAATTGAATGCCAACTAAATTGTCCGTATATTCAAATCGCAACTATTGACATTCTTTGACAGTGGTATGATAATTAAATGGCTACCTTACACGGCATATTGACGTAGAATGAAATAGTGTGTCAATTTCTCTGAACAAAGCATGTTTATAATTTTCACTCATTGTGCCCCCAAATTTGTCAATTCAGCGGCTTCAGCGAAGCGGTCGTGATTGTAAGCGACGTTACATTTTTATCTCATCCCACAGCCACTCGGGATCCATAATTACGTATGTATATAAAGCCTTTGCGTCTTATCTCCCTTATTTCTATGATCCAAGGCTTGAATCATCCCAACCCGCGGCTTGACAACGAACACGCAATTAACTTCCGGGTACAGTCGCAATTATGTCGCGAGCCTTTGCTTCGCATGAAGAACTCATATATACAACCCCTATGACCCTTATTTTCATCGTTTTAAAGGTCAATTTCCGACGATATCCAACATAATTAGCTGTTGCGAGGTTTGGAATATTGTGAAGGGTTTTAATATTCAACCGTAGGTATGTCTTATCTGATGACGTAATGCGTAATTCGTGTTTAGAGGATTTATGTTTTACAATAATGTGACGTCTCACATACAGGCGGGTGAGATGATATTTCATTGTAGGATTGTATGAGAGATTTTGTTCAGTATCTTTTGTTATGTTACTAATCGTACCCGAGTTTTTTTTACATAAAATTATAAATATATTCGCATTTTGATGATAATAATATGGTGATTGGCTAACACTACGGCCCCTGAGATGATCCTCTGACCGTGAATTTTCAATTTCGTATGGAGGTGGGAAATTAATTTACCAAATTGACACAGTACATCAGTTTCATACAACAGTGAAAGAATGACAGTTGTTAATTGAATAAACAGACAGTCTTAAGTTGGTAGTCAATGTGGTAAACAATCATTATTGGAGTTTCCTGCTTAAAAATCGATTTTCATATAAGGCCCCCGGTATGAAAATTTTACGAGGAGTGAAATTAATAAACGTACCTTGCGCAACTTTCACGGAGTAAACTCCGGTGACACACACACACTTGACCTTACATTCTGAGAGCTTCTTCTGAATCTTGTATATCAGTTGGTTTACTGCGGTACAAAACGTACGAGTAGTATCAAAATGGGCATTAAAAATGTTTTCCGTAGTTAAATATAAATGTGTACTAACTATAACCTAGCACAAAGCTTACAAATGTGAATGTTGGTAAGTTGGTATCCCAGGCGCACGTCCTTAATCCTTCTGTCAGCTTATACACTAAGCGCAGGGATGCCGGGGATGCCTTCATCAGACACGGCATTTCAGTAAAACCTGGCTTTATCGCTAACATAATTTGTATACCTTGTCTTATATGGAAGTATGAGTAATTGTTCCTTCATTTATGAAGAAATAATCCTATATTTATGGGGTTTGAAATGGAATTCTTTATGAGTAATGAAAACACCTTATTTGGAGTGGCTAAACATAAAACAACAACCCATTCTACGTTTCGTCTAATTGACATCCGAGCATATTCTAAGAATATATATTTATTCATTGAAATGGCTTTTGGCACATTTACCATTATTATTTTCTGCAATGAAAGCATATTCTAGTTGACATTAATATCGTTTAATAAAAGTCCGACCTATTTGGAGATGATCCATAATTTATCCTCTCGTCTCAAATTACGACAAACGACTTTCCTTGACCAATCAAATGGAGCGATTAAGGCGAAACATAAAGCATTTTCTCGTTCATAAATTTACGATATTCATTAATATTTAAATGAAGTCATAACAAAAAATGGGTTTATTTCGCAACATGTAGGGTTAATGTGCTCGACGCTAATTGGCTATCGGCGTGACGTATGGTTCCGATCCCGAACCTGAGTCACTCAATAATTAATATACCCACCGGAGATATTTGTTGGGAAATGAACAAACTCCATTAAATTTTAGTAATGACGTGTCAGCTATCATTCAATTTACTGACGCGAGTGCAATTATATATTTATTGAGTAATTTAATTTTACTATTTTAATCTACATCCCTATAAATATTACATCGGTTTCGATTAGTGCTAAATGGATATTTATTTAATTCAACAGCGGTTCACTATGCAATATCCTAAATTGAGTGCCTTATATAAAGTAGTAGATAAAATAAAACAATGTATTAAATCAAAACACGGACAGGCCACTGGACAGGTCCACTCAATCTGTGTGGTTCTTTCCTCAAAAGACCATTTCAGACACCAATCTACATGGTCTACACATGATCTGACCAAGATTATGTCTGGACTTTAAAAGAGACTGTGACGAGTTTCTTTCGGCCTTTCTTCTCAGAGTAGTCAGATAGGAAACGCCGGGCTCATCTAGTTTAAAAAAAATGTTTGACGTGTAAAAGTGTTTGTATAAACCTACTTACAGAAATAAAATTATTTATCAAAAGCTATTAAAAGAATTTGCATGCTCAATATCTCATATTATTCAAAGTATTCATACTGGGTATATTATTCGCAACGTTTCAACTAACATCAAGAATATTCTGGCGCGTAGACAGCGAAAAATTATGACAATGAGTTTTCATCAGAGCGTCTTTTGTTATTCTGATTGTATGTTTATGTAAATGTACGCTTCGTAGACAAGATGCGGCATCGGCGACCATATTGCAGGGGTAGACAAACGCGTACATGAAGATAAAAAAATGACCCTCTCCATAATTACTTGTTTCAGGATGGGTTCATTAATTATTACCGCGTCGCACCGCCAACCGTGGCATGACAAATTTGTAACGTTACACCGTATGATTAATGTACAATTTGAAATTTCCTTTATTGTTGTTATATAACATTGGGCCCTTCCGGGGACGAATTAATCTGTCCTCTGTTTATTTGGAATAAAGAGATGTGTATCTGTGAAACGAACATTAATCATTCTTCAAATTAATGCGGCGGATTAAGTAACATGACAAATTCTTCCCTTATTAGTTCTCTAGGGAAGTGGACGCTTCCTCATTAGAAAGCGCAGGACTAAGGGGATTACGAGATTACATTAACTTGTCGGTGCCGTCCAACCGACTACTTATATAAATCCCTTAGTTGCTTCTTACGACACCCTTAGAACGAGGCCAGCTATTCTTAGCTAGGGTTACCCCTGTGTTCAATATGAATGTAACTATGTCCCTCACTTTTAAAGTACCTCTAAAGGGTTAGCTTAAAAATAAAACTTTTAGATAGTAGGTAGGTACCTACACAAATAGAAAAAAATGATTGAGCCAACAAATGACCCTTTCACAAAAAGTTCTTTATAAAAAGAGGACTTACCTATCCCATAGCTATTCTGTTTTAAAACGGGTCAAAAGTACTCGTTTAGGGCCACCCAAAATATTCCTTTACGCAAAAAACAAAAATCAAACGTAACGTTTTTTTAGGCGAGTCGACTTTTTGAATATTTTACAAAAAAGTTGATATTCGGTACCGCGTGCGGTTGAAATCCTGAACTTTAATTTCCTGTCGACAAACTCTGTCGCGGGATTTGCCGTTTACCTCCCGCCCTTGATTCGAACGCGGTATTATACGGAAACACATGTACTGTGTACCGCTTACGTGTCGTTACGTGGCGAACTGAAATTTATACATGACAGAGAAAGTACATATCTCTAGTTATCGTTAGCAATATTTTAACTACTGTGGGCGTGCTGTGGGTAGTGTTGGTTATTGCGCAATAGAAAAACTGTTTGTAGTTCAAATCAAATTATAATTCACGATCAAATTAATCTCACTAGCTATTCACACACTGTAAGTACACGACACAACTATACGGAACGCGCGACAGATTCTAAACGTATTCACTGCTCGACAGCCGCCGACGAACTCTGCTTAACTCCGGTGACCAGTCGACAAGCGTTATGTTGTAGACTCTGTCGAGCGCCGCTTGGTGGTGCTGGCGTTCCGATTATTCAAACGACGACTGACGTATTTCCGACATACAGAAACATTACATTCGTTAAACTTACTTCGCCAACGTATAATGTACTCGGAGTAAGTTTCTCATTTACATAGATGTTTGTTATTAAAAAAAACTGTTTACGACAACTGAGTAAAACAACCGGGTTCCATTTTTGCCATTTGGCTACGGAGCCCTAAAAAAAGCCTTATTATTCCAATTTTTGTTCCCTAAAATCCGTTTCATATGAAAAAGGATTGATCTAGATAGCATAAGTGCGTAAAAAGGTTCGAAAGAAGAAAATACTTTCTGTTGTTTAAATTTTTACTACGATCTACCCTCTAATGGATACGAATAATGTAGAATTTTCCTCAAGTGCCTAATAAATGCTCGTAGAAAGGCCTAAGGTTTTAGCCCTTGAGTGGGATGGTAATAAAAGCTTTTGGACAAAGAAAATTGACAAAGCAAAAAACGTAATTCTAAAAAACATCTAAGCCGCATTTTTACTGCCATGTTCTATTGGTACTTTTTAGGGTTGCGTAGTCAACAAGGAACCCTTATAGTTTGATGTGTCCATGCCATGTCCGTCCCTCCGTCCATCCGCCCGCAGCTTAGCTCGGAGACTCTTAGTACTAGAAAGCTATAATTTGGCATGGATATACATATTAATCACGCCGACAAAGTGGTGAAATAAAATCACGAAAAAAAAATGTTTTTGGGTTCCTTCTGTACACGTAAAGTGGGAATGTTTTTTTTCTCGTCTGAACCCCATGGTGTGGGGTGTTGTTGGCAAGGTCTTTCAAAAATATTGCGAGTTTGTGTTAACAATTTTTGATTAAAGGATCCTTTTCTGAAATATCAAGCTTTAAAGTGCTAATTTTTGTTAGAGTCAAGTGTCCCTCCACCAGCCATCTAAACGGTTAGTTCTGGATGTGTGAAAAAATCACGGTAGTAGTATATACAACGAAATTAAAAGAAAAACTATCACTTTAACTAGTAGTGGGTCGACACGAAATGCAAGCGTAAGACAGATAAAAAGGCGTCATTTTCTGAAGACCTTGGGACTTAGCCTCATTCAGGATCATTTGCAGGAACGAAGAACCCGTGTGAATTTGCTGTGGCAATTGCGCAAAAGAAATGCAGATTTCGTGGGGGCACCCTCTGAATAACCTCCCCGGAAGGTTTCTGGAGCTTGTAGGAGATGTCAGGTGTGTTCTCCAAGAAAGGATAAGAAAACTAGCCACACTTGCAATGCTTGCCAGATATACATATGCTCTGGTCATTGCATCCCATACTGCGAAAAGTGTAGCAGTTCCATGGCAAGGTATGTGGAAGCTGAAGACTTATTATAAGTGTAATTGAAGTTCCTTAGTGTGTATGAGATCTCTATTCCTAAATAAGATTTTTGTTTTGTTATTTTAATAAGTTTTCTTTATGAAAACTTAAGTAATAACTCGTTGTTTTTTCAAAGTTAATTTTGCATGTGTTCTAAAAAAAGTTAGTAAAAGTTGATTTTATGAATATATGGGCATTTTTGTTATTTTACCCAGTAAATAATAACACAAACTAATACACGAATAATTAAAATAGGCTGATATCATTACATAATATTTTGAAAAATCCTGATAAATTTCGGGTCACCATGACCCGGTGTCATAGTCCGCGTAATTATTTTCACGTCATTGGCGCCGGGTTAAGTAGGCTTTGCAAGTTAACGAGTAATAGTCGACCAACTTACATTTGCAGTTGGAATGTATGAGAGAACATGTTTTTCAACTACAATGTTAAGTTTGTTCTTGGGATAAACTTATCCTAACTCTTTATTGTGCGTGGTCCGACACGCACTTGGCCAGTTTTTTGTATGGTAGTTTTGAGTCTCTTTGCTAGATTTACTCACTACGATTATAATAATATCTCTGAAGTAGGTAAGTGATACGAGGGAGGATTGAAAAGTACTGGGCCTAACTAAGGAAATAAACACAATACAAAATCAATTAGTTCCCTTTTTATTTTTCTACGTAATCACCATCAAGTTAAATGCACTTCTGCCACATCTCCTTCAAAGCGTTTATACCGTTGAAAAAAAAAAATCGTCCTGAGGGTCACAATACGCGTCTACTAAAACCATCACCTTATTTGCCGACAAAATCGACTTAGCCATTTTAGGGGGTGGTGAACCGGGTCTTCTCCTCTGTTTTGATTGTTGTTTTGTTTCCGACGGTGTACTGTGATTAACCCATGTTTTGTCCATAGTAACAAAGCGATTTAAAAAATCATCAAGATTGCCTTCAAATAATTCCAAGCAGTCGCGTGAAATACTCAATTGCGTTATTTTTGTTCGACTAAAAGCAGCCGCGGGACCTACCTCGCTGACACCTTGTGGAAACCCAATTCGTTGACTATGATGTTTTGTGTTCTTTCATAAGAGATGCCTATAATCTCGGCTATCTCTATAATATTTAATCTGCGGTCTTGCATAACTTAATCAAGTACCTTTTCAATATTTTCGTCAGTAGGGGACGTTGAAGGTCTTCCAATGCGTGGTTCGTAAGCAGCCGCGGGACCTACCTCGCTGACACCTTGTGGAAACCCAATTCGTTGACTATGATGTTTTGTGTTCTTTCATAAGAGATGCCTATAATCTCGGCTATCTCTATAATATTTAATCTGCGGTCTTGCATAACTTAATCAAGTACCTTTTCAATATTTTCGTCAGTAGGGGACGTTGAAGGTCTTCCAATGCGTGGTTCGTCTTTCACACTCTCTCTACAACGCTTGAATTCTGCTATCCATTTTTGGACGGTCGAATATGACAGAGCAGAATCCCCTAATGTACTGACCATCATGGATGGCCTTTGGTAACCCGTTCTTATGGAGGTACTTAATCACAGCACGCTGCTCAATGTACTCCATTTGCGGCGATTACGGCGGATTGCTTGATAAATAAATTTACAAAATCACAACTAATTATCGCACACGTTTCGAACTTCGCACAGTTAACTAGTCTGAACTAAGCTAAATAATGTGGGTAGTTTTGATTTTAAGAATTGAATGGATCTGTAATCAGGCGGAATACTTTTCAATCCACTCAGGAATATATTGATTGAATGTTTAAATGACACTGGATTCCTCAAAAAATTGCGAACTTTTTTTTTTTGAGAACTCAGTCATCTTTTCCCCATTTAACGTAAAATCATCTGACTACATCTAAGTAAGTATATCGTTTACTTTCAAGTTGTCAGTTGTTTAAATAAAAAACTCCATATAATTGCCCTAGTATTTAAATGACCGTTCGTCATCAAAACCAATGTTTTTAAACCGACACGCCGCAAGGTACCTTACTCATTTCTTATCAGCACTCAAGTCCATAAAATATATCTAACTATAAATATATTTTAAAATATACCCACGAGCTACGAGTACCAAAAATACCCATGGCGAGTCGCCACATTCGCTGACGCCACAAAGTGTTTTTTGCGGGTATCAAGGCGCCCACTCCTAGGGGTCGAGAGGCTGACTGCGCACTCTTAATTGCCCAAACGACCACGCGTGGTAATAATTTCCTACCAAAAAATACTGCGTAGATGATTAAACTTACTAAGGTTACAGTATCCTAAAAATATAAAATGGGGCGTTTTTTTTTGGGTTTCCATAACCGTATTTTTGGAGGCTAAAAGGGTCTACGGAACTCTTTTGCAGTGGGAACTGTGTCAGCCTCTTTCCGTCTATCAAAAGCTTCCAGATCGTAAAAGAAATAACGTAAAGGATTTTAGTCTATAAACAAAATTATTGGGCTTGAAATATTTTATACCTAAACCTGATTTTTCAGTCGACTTTTAGGCTCATACTTTAAATTGATGTTCAGTCATAAACAGCAATTTTTTTCTTAACCTTTTTTGAAATTCGAAAAGGGTCGAGGTGTGAATCCGCTGTCGTGTTACGTGCGATCATTTTAAGTGAGGTTCGAAATTAACTGTCACTACTGAACCCAGTATGTTCCAGAATTCAAGCCTTTAATGAACTAGCAAGATACAATTCCAACACTACGTTCACAGTTTCACCTAAATCATACTAAAACTAGTCGTAAATGACAACTAATTACACTACAAGACAAAGCAAATTGCAGACCAGCATAAAACGGAGCCCCCACCGCACGTGTGAACGCGTTCCCAACAACAGTGCAAGTTGTAAAGTAATTCAGTTAATTGTAGTTGGTAATTGAGTTCATTAATTGACTCATCAACATAATTGTTACTTTCTACGTGTTCAGTTTGTAAGAGGAAGTTAAGTGATAATAATTCTCTATCTCTATAGTTGTAAGATAAGTAGGAGGAGCTCGTGGCTAAGTAATAACAGCCGCACGGGTCGATCCATCATGTTAAGCTACGCTTGCCGGGGTTGTCCGTAGATGGGTGACCATCTTTACATACCGAGACTCCTCCGTGCCTCGGAAAGCACGTTAAGCCGTTGGTCCCGGCTGTCATTCGTAGATCTTTGACAGTCGTTACGGGTCGTCAGAAGCCCGAAAGTCTGACAACCAGTCTTACCAAGGGGTATCGTATTACCCAGTTACTGGGTTGTGGAGGCAGTCGCTCCATGTAAAATACTGGTATTCAGCGGCATCCGGTTAGATTGGAAGCCGGCCCCGACATAGTTGGAAAAAGGTTAGGCAGATTGATTGAGTTGTAAGATATGTCTGTAAATGTTTTCTTTGTAAAGATTTAACGACAAAATAATATTTTCTTTTGGCTTGTAGCAAGATCCTCTCCTAGTTTTAAATACTGACTATAAATTGATGTAAAAAGCAAAAAGGATAAGTAGTACTGTTATAACAACTACATCCATGTCTTTACCTGAATGTAAGAAGCTTTTAGAAACCACGGCAATTTTTTATCAGTAGAGAAAGTTCAGTTTTCCTCGGTTCATAAAAAAAATATATAAAACGGTACCTAGACTATTAAAAACTAAGCTGTTGAAAATCTTCTTTCTTGTAGCGTTCTGTATTTAACTAAAATATTCCCTTCTCTCGGTGTTGCTCTAAATAGTATAAAATTTTATAAAAAATATTCAATATTTTCCCAGCTTTTTCAAGTTAAATATTTAAAAAGCTAAGCTTAGTGGTGACGATGGGGTAGCCAGGCTTTTTGGACTTCTAAAGCGAGTGCTACACAGTTTTATTTTTATTTTTTTATTTATCTTTTACGTTTACGTATATGTGTAACGCCATTAGGGTGTCAGTCAGCCTTGCTACCATCTTACAAACTACTGTTTAGTTCGTGCCGATGTGAAAGGAGATACATTTGGAAACAGAACGCATGAACCTAAAGAGATTAAACAATGCCTGTATGTACCTACATAGGTACATATGTGCACATACCGAAGTGGATCCGGTCGGGAATCTGTGTCGTTGCAGAACAATCCGCCCTGTGCTTGCAATATTCCATTACATCCTGCGAAACTGTGTACCGAGAGCTCCACCAGTTTAGTACAGTAAAAGAAATGATAAGACATGGCATAGTTAAGACAAGCAAACCGTATCTTTTGTCAAAATAACTCCAATAGAAACTAGATTACCTAATGCAAGGCGTAGCATGGGTTTGAACCTCTTAAGTGCAGATAAATGCAAGCAGCCTTGAGTACATAGCTTGCGTATTCTGTGTTGAGCTCACGCAACGCGTCGTACGTCTACCCAGTAATAGGACTCGCCTATCAAGGGGCGCTGTCTCAAAGTAGACGCATTATCAATTTATTATATACATAAAACCAAAGGTATTGTAATAAAACGCGTATACTAAAAGGTATATAATTAAATTAACTTTAAAATAGTGAAGGTTTCATAAAAATACGCTTGATAGTTTTTTCGTAATTCTCAGTTTTTATCCGCATTAGACATAACTTTAAAAATTAATTACACTATGTAATATAAACATAATCTAAAATATTCACATATTAACTTATTACAAATGCTCTAATTTAACATATATTTTATCCAAAGTATTAACACTACTCGTTTAGACGTGATATTCAGTTTAAAATTATTAAACGTCGGTTAGCGTCGCCGGTCGCCTTAAGGCGAAATGAATCCCAAAGAAGATATTTTGACGCATTTCGGCGCACGCAAAATCAATTTTTGTCCCCAAAAACTACATAATTATTTGCCTTATTCTTTTTCATATTATAAAAATTGAAGATTTTTAATTTTTTTTTTATGAGGGCCAACATTTGACACAGTTTGGCACGATACAAAAAAAATCGCAGTTTCCTCAAAGTTTGCATTTTTATGAGAAACATCTGTTTTATTCGATTGTGTTCTGTTTGATCGAAAGCAATTTCAATAAATTTTCGTCTACACGTTCACGATTAAAGATATAAGGGGATTATGGGTTAATTTTAATGTAACAGAGCATAGAGAATTTTAGAAATATATTTTTCTTTTTCTCCGTTTGGCCATACCAATGCTCCCGTTATGATACCATTTCGCCTTAAATCATTTCCAGCATTCGTAAATAGATGCATACGTTTTTTCACACAAATTTTTAGTTACCTGCAAATATAGGTACCTAGATACATACGTTTGAAATATCAAACAAATATCATAAAATATACCAAGACGCTTTCTTGTTATTGAAATTGGATCACTAAAGAATTTAATAGACACCTAGGTAAAGTAATCTATGAGAATAAAAGAAACAAGTTCAAGCTTGGGCTCCGTCGAGCAGCGTATTCATCTTTCTAAACGAGTTTTCCTAATACCTGCCCTAATTAAAACGTCTACTCGCATCCTTAATCCCGTAGTTTCACCGTTAGTAGGACATTAAAACCTTTGCGTGATTAAAGTGGCAATACTTAATTGCTGTGCTTTTGGCCTTTGTCCAGGAGTGGGATCTTAATGGACGGGCACTATTATTACCTACACTATCTATAGGTAATTATATAATTCTTCTGTATGTCTGTATGTCACTGAACTCCTCCTAAACGGCTGGACTGATTTTGATGAAACTTTTTGTGCGTGTTTGAGTGGGTCCCTGGATGGTTTAGATTCACAATTGGACCCGGTAGGTGGCGCTGCGATCGAGTTCTAGGAAACAGGATAAGGTTTGTCCTGTCAGCTAGTTTACTATAGAAAATAGCGGTGATCATTACTGAAATTACAGTCACCTTTGTTATTGATTTACCACCCTAAGGTAGAATGTATCTCTTTCACATCATAAAATGTCAAAGTTTGGACCAATGTGAGACTTAGATGCTTTCTACTAGTAAAATTTCAATTTACTGGGAGTTCTTCTCAAAAGTATTAAAGCAATTTTATTATGATGACAACTATAAATATACTTAATATTGCCTACTAGTAGTAGTTGTGTAGCTAAAAGATTTATGACGTGACGAAAAATAAGTCTATAACCTCGTACCGTGTAGAAACTAAGGTGCTGAGCTGACGATGGACAAAGTATACGCGGACCAATGTCCATCGTCTGCTCAACGCTTATGAGTGTCTCCTTCACAACTTTGGCTTTAGAGTTCAGTCTGCTGTTCATAATTGTACTAACTGGCTAGCTTTCATCCAATAAAAACAAACTGAACAAGAATGTTCAGCGCTCTAAACTGCAAACATTTAAAAAATCTATTCGAACATAATCCTTTTCAGTACAGTCGTACAGAGCTTTGCGTTCCCATTCGAAATATTTTTCCGCATACGGTGTCGCGTTTCGATATGTATCTTTATGGAATGCACTCGGATCGCAGATATAAATTTATATTGGAATGCCCATTGTGGTGTTGTGAACCCCGAAGATTTGTGCGAATCGCGCCAATGGACTACAATGGGGTGTTTTGAAATCCTCAATGCGATATTATTGGCACGTAAATCTAATAGATAAAATACTGGATACCTTTGTAAGTCCGATGAAAATATATTAGAACGGGAGAATAATATAAAGCGTCAGACCCGACTGGTTAGACGTCATTGTGCAGATGTGGATACTTGTACCGTTTTGAATTGCGTAAAAGAATAGGAGCCTATTTTATTTGTAATACCCACCATAAAGACTGAAATAATGACAAGCCCAAATGTCAATTCAAATACGACAAACAAAAGCAAGATCCACGAATCATTACAATGAATTATTTAAACATTAAGCGATATAATTTACCGAAAAACAATAACAGATAAAGGAAAGATTTAAACTTCTAAACAAAAGGGGCGTTTCATTTCGTTAGTCAAATACATTTCAGCACTCATAAAATACTTAGGAATTATAATATGAATACTTCTCTTTGTCACAGAGTAATTCAGAGCAAGATAAATGAGATGTCTTAATAACAAATAACAGTTTCAAATGGAATGATGCCAAATTGCGTTGAGATGATTGTAAAAGACGAATAACTCGGCCTCAGTCTTTAATTTAGCATATTTCCATTAATTTACTTTATTAAGGCAGTGTGCAGACTGAGTCAAGACTGTATAAAGCCGGTGTCAAACATATGAAACTTCAAACATTTGAACACTTATGTAAGACGTGAGGGCCAAGTGTGAAATATGTGGTCTAACTTTACACCTGCTCAAATACTCGGGCACACGTTACGGCTTGTAGAAAAGCTATCTCTGGCGACAAACTATCGTTCTGTGGAAACATGATAGCGGGCACACTCTACAAAACAGTCTCTTAGTCAAAGTTTCGAAAATATACTAAAAAACCGGCCAAGGGTTCCGTAGTTAGGATGAATTTATCCAAATGTAAAACCTACTTAGCTGTGACAGTTTTCCTTTTAACTTCGTTATAATTATATACGACTGCCGTGAATTTTTTCACCTATCCAAAAACAATCTGGCTGGGGGGGGGGGGGGGGGACACACACTTCTCCACCGAGCATGTCTCGACGTTGTCGTCGTGGTGGGGATTGCGTATCTCAATGATCTTGGGGGCTTTATCGGTAGAGTCACTCATGTCGGAGGGCCTCAAGTGAGAGATCAGACTAAGAAAGACACGGGGCGAAGTCAGTAACATCTGACTTCCGCGAGGGGCGCGCCGTCTGAGGACTTCAACAGTTGTTGTGGTTTGAGGACCCCATCCCATAATAAAGTCAAAGCTGTGTTCAAGATTTTATTTTACCACTATATTGGAATGATTAATATGTACATCCATGCCAAATTACAGCTTTCTAGAACTAAGAATCTCTGAGATAAGCCGCAGACGGAGAGACAGGCGGACATAGTGAAACTATAACGATCCCTTGTTGACTACGGAACCCTAATAACGTTTTTTTTTTATTTTGAGGGGTGAATACACTTGTTCGTATCGGCATCATTCAGCACAGCCGGGCGACAATATCGAATATAATAATTATTATGTAGGATGTATATTCGGGAAAAAGCCGTTCGACTTAGTCGTATCCAAACCGAGGGTAGGTAGATATTATGCCGAATGGAGTTTGCCGATCGGAACGAGCCGAATGATAGCCGAATATTAATAATAGGGATGATGACTAAAAAAATGTTTTGTCCGACAGGTAGGTTATTGAAAAATATTGGACACGTATTTTTTCTATTTTTACGTTATCAATAGATTACGGCGATACATTGAGTTAAAATGTGGCATGACGTCATGCCTTGCTAGATTTTGTAGTTAGTTGTGCCGTAGCTAGCCACCACTCCCCAACTTTAACACATTCAGTGCCCAGCACCCGACTCCCGGGTCCAACAATAATTCGTTCGTGTGCCCACAACCCGGCTCCCGAGTCGTACATATAGATAGCTATTGTTGACATGTGACCATGCCCAGCACCCGCCTACCGGGTGCAAATCAAAACACACCAACGAACAAACAACGAATTATTGTTGGACCCGGGAGTCGGGTGCTGGGCACTGAATGTGTTAATGCATTTGATCTAAGTAATTTTTTATTCATATGATAAAGCAAAAAATACGTGTCTAATATTTTTTTAATTATCTGACTGACGGAACTAAATAGATTTTTTTACCCAGGCATCATCCCTATTGCTTTGGGTCGGCTTTAACAATTTAACAGTTTTTTTTTAACAATTTTACTACCGACTCGAATGTGAGGGCCCCCACAATTGTGTAGCACTCCTGACAAAATAGTATGTATGTATATCTCGACTCCGACCTTTAATATCTACTATAACTTTATTAATTCACTTTATTTAGAAGGCAGGATTTACAAGATTAACTGAAGTCGTATGTACGCAATGGCATTAGGTTTAAAATGTAAAATTCATGAATCACGGTCGCTCGGCAGCGAACACTTTCCTTCTCCTTATAATAAATAAGGAGAAGGAAAGTGTATTAATTTAATCATATTATTTAGTTACGCTTCGGTGAGCTGCTTTAAATAGGCCTCGTTAATTATCTGGATTTACTCGAACTTAGCATGTTATGTACAGAATTATTTGATTAAGAAAAGCATTGATGTATTTTATTAAAAAGGTTAGTGTTCTATCAAAGTGTTGGTATGCAAGGATCTCATCATTTAAAGCTGAGTAGTATCAAATTGAATGAATTGATTGATGATTGAATGCAATGAATTGATTGAATGTAAGTAGTAACGAACATTATTTGGTGAAGGCAAATACTGCTATTGGTATAATGTTATCACGTAGTTTTCCTGTGCGTGATATGAATTATCTAAACTGGATTGAGTAGCAATATTAAAACTCTATTTGAAGGTATAAACTTGTTAATGGATGAAGAGGGAGAGGAAGGCTAAAGAAAAGATGGATGGATTGTGTGAGGAATGATATGAAAGAGAAAGGAGTGAATGATAGCGAGACGGTTGACAGGGGAATATGGAAGAAGAAAACGTGTCGCGCCCACCCCAAGTCACCTAACATGGGACAAGGAAGATGATGATTTGAAGGTATAAACTTTCACTTTTCTAATGAAGAATTTATACAGATTTGATAGTACCGAGATGTTTTCTAGCAAACCCAGCTGCCAGTCTGATACAAGATCAGCCAATAGCCTCGTACCTATTATTATCTATCTACAATAAGCCACATAGTTCAGTTCAGTGCCTAATTGTCTTCAAAATTAACCTATTATGGTGTAGTCTGCCATTTAGACCAATTCGTTATCGCCGTCAAGCAACAGCTAATCGAAGGAGGAGGCGGGACGCGTGAGGGAGAGGCAAACTTTGCGCCCTCACGCCCCTACTCACCGCAGGAGACGCTCTGGGCGTCGGGAATTGGCAGCCGATTCCCGACGCCCAGGGCGTCTCCTGCGGCGACTAGGGGCGTGAGGGTGCAAAGCTTGCCTCTCCCTCACGCGTCCCGCCTCCTCCTTCACGAGCATTACTGCTTCGCAGAAGGAGGTAATGGCTTCCCATGCACTCTCGCTCCGTACCATGGCCTGGACCAGGGCCGGACGCGAGAGATCGCCGCCGCCGATCGCTTCCGCGAGGACACGGCGGTGCTCCGCCCAAGCCGGGCAGACTTCCACCGTATGCTCCACCGTGTCCTCCGGGCGATCCACACAGTGGTGACACCCGGGCGTTTCCTCCCGCCTTATCCGGAACAGGTACCTCCCGAAGCACCCGTGTCCGGTGAGGACCTGCGTCAGGCGGAAGGTGAGGACGCCGTGGCGCCTCTCCAGCCACTCCTCAAAGAGGGGACTTATCGCCGCAATTGTGGCGTGCCCAGCGCTGGGTTGCGACAATCGCACTCTCCATGCCGCCATGAGATCCTGCCGGAGCTCTGTCCGCCGTGCCGCGATTTCTCGCGGCAACGGAGTTACGCCCCGGCGTCCTGCCTCCTCGCGCCACTCCCAGATGTGCGCGAGGACTTTTGCCTCCAGATCCCATGGCGGTAATCCGGCAAGGAGGTTCGCCGCCTTCCCGGAGACCGTGCGGTATCCCCGGGCTAACCGGATGGCCATGACCCTCTGGGACGCGTTCAACCGACGGACCGGTCGCCGCCTCACGGAACGCGCCCACACCGGAGCTCCGTAAAGGGCCATGGACCGCACGACCCCCGCGTAGAGCCTCCGGCAGGAGGCGTTTGGACCCCCCAGATTGGGCAGGAGCCGCCCCAAGGCAGCCCCGGCCCGCTCCAGTCTGGGAGCCAAACGTCGGAAATGCTCCACGAAATTCCACCGGCTGTCGAGGACGAGTCCCAGGTACTTCATCGTCGACTCGACACCGATGAGAACCCCTCCTACCGTTATTTGGGAACCCGATGGTGGTGCGTTCCGAGGACCATGAAAACACATGGCCTCGGACTTGTGCAAGGCCACCTCGAGTCCCAATTGCCGGATCCTCTCTACGATTGTCGCAACCCCGCGTGCCGCTAATTCGGCCGCCGCCTGGTGCGACCTCCCCTGCGCCAGGACCAGCGTGTCGTCAGCGTAGCAAACTACGCTGACGCCACCAGGGAGGTCGGCGCGCAGCACCCAGTCGTACCCGATGTCCCACAGATGCGGTCCCAGAACCGATCCCTGCGGGACACCGCACGACATCTCTCGCCGGTTCCACTCTCCCCGGTGACCGGGGTAGATGACGGCCCTGTCCGTCAGATAGGCAATATAGGCTGCCTCGATCTGGCATAATACGAAAATTGTGTGCGCCACTCCACTTGATTAAGGGGAAGAATAAACTGGTGTTTTGCTATTGAGATTTACGCAAGTTTAAAGTTAAGACTTTTTCAAGGGTTGAATGTAAGTAATGCTTGAAGCATGACAGTTTTATTTATTTTGTGGGATTTTTATCGTTTCTATCTTAACAAAGAATGTTGCGAATTAGTCCGTGCGCATCCTATGGATCAGTCACCTCGCTGTTTTACTATATAATTTAACACCCAATATAAATGCATAGTTAAATACGATAAAATTGAAAACCTTATATAAGAAGTCTGTTAATTTTCTTTTTTTGCAAAAAAATAACCGACTTCCAAAAAAAAAAAAACACTACAAAGTGAATAATAACTTGAATTTCGCAAGTCGATGTCTTTGGATCTGTATTTTAGTTTTTTGCCACCGACTTCCAAAATTAAAGTTACTTTTCACTTTGTAGTTTTTTTTGGAAGTCGGTTCTTTTTTTGGGAAAAAAAATATTTTTCACTTTTTAGTTATGGTACCTACGCCACACAAAGTCATATACCACTACTTGCAATGTAAGTAACGGTGACAGGAAATTATTATAATATCATCAACATACACTAAGTGGAAAAAATACATACTATTGAAGCTAACTCAAAAACCACTCATTAGAACTTGACCAAATTTATATGGGACCAATCTGGATAACACATAAACCCTTACCCATTTTGGCAAAAAAAAATAATGATTTGATTTGAAAAATAAAAGAAGAACTTTTCTATAAATGACAGAGTTCTGAGGTAACAAACATTAAAAAAATACAATCAAATTGAGAATCTCCTCCTTTTTAGAAGTTGGTTAAAAATAATACAGAAGTTTCCACTCCCAGAGCAAAATTGAATTTAAAACGTCGTAATCTGTTTAAAAATGCTTAGCAATTTTCGAAAACGGGGACGCAAAAATGAATAAAAAACAAAAGCTAAGCTCCATTGCAATTATATTACAAACTAGTTGTTGCCCACGGCTTCGCCCGCGTAGATGTCAATACTTCCCTATTTGAAACGGATTTTATTCACAATTTTATGGGTTTTATTTTTTTTGCGCGGAACCCTAATCCTTTTTTAACCGACTTTAAAAAATGGAGGAGGTTATCAATTCGGTTTTATGTTTTTTTTTAATATTTGTTACCTCAATACTCCGTCATTTATAAACCGATTTGGAAAATTCTTTTTTTATTTTAAAGGATTTTTTTTCAGATTGGTCTCATTTTATCAAAATCCGGTTCCGATCCGTGAGGAAGAGGAATTGAGGGAACGCCTCAAATATTATAGACAAGCATATAGCGATTTTGGTATTTTCATTAACAAGTCAAGCATTTTCATTCAGAAAATATCATTTGGTGAAGTGGAATAGACGAAGAAGACCACAGATGGGCACGGGAACTCCTCTATGACAAGTTATCATGGGTAGCGATAAGATATCTCGATTAAGATAGTTAAGCGACTATGAAGAAGGAAATTTAAATAAAAGGTTCTGATGAAAATGGTACCATCGAACTGATCTGATGATGAAGCCGGAAGGTAGGCACCGGAATTCCATAATAAAATAATATATCCTAGCCGTGTTTGGGCTTTTTGAAATTGTCCTGTGATGCACTCTGGCAAGAAATAATTTTTAACTGACTTCAAAAAAGGAGGACGTTCTCAGTTTGTCGGAATCTTTTTTTTTATGTGTGTTCCCCGACGACGGCTGGACTGATTTGAAAAATTCTTTTTTTTTTGAAAGGGTATACTTTCCAGGTAGTCCCATTGTCATCAGGTCAGGATCTAATGATGAAATCCTGGAGAAATCGAGGGAACTCTTCAAATATTATAGGCAAACCTATAGCGATTTGGGTATTTTTTATAGTTACTTGTGCATTTGCTCTCGAAAAGCACCATTTCGTGAAGTGGAGCTGATGACGAAGACCACAAATGGTGAGATGGCCACCGGAACAACTCAATAATTAGTATTTCACGGTTTGCGATTCGATTACTTTAAAATGATTGCTAAGCAATATAAACTCGTTACAATGTATATGGTGAAGTGGAGCTGATGGTGAAGTACCAGGAGAACTCCTTAACAATTAACGTTCCTGCATCAGGAAAGCAATGTTGAGTAAAAGGTGATGAGCAGTTGTCATTAGGCTATTGTAACTTAGATAAATTACAAACCGACCCACTAAAAAGTGAAAAATAAAAAACTTTTTTTGCAAAAAAAAAACACTACTAAGTGAAAAATAACTTTAATTTCGGTGGAAGTCGGTGGCAAAAACTAAAATACAGATCCTAAGACACCGACTTCCGAAATTAGTTATTTTTCACTTAGTAGTTTTTTTTTTGGAAGTCGTTTATTTTTTTTTTAAAGTTTTTTCTTAAATAAAAGTAGCCTAAGTTACTCCTTATAACATCAGATATCTGCCAGTGAAAGTCCCGTCAAAATCGATCTAGCCATTTTGGAGATTAGCCGGAACAAACAGACAGACAAAAATTTTTAAATTGTGTTTTTGTTGTAAGTACCGTATTAACTTTCATAAATATTTACTAAAAAGTTGTTATTTTGACATTACAAACAGACACTTCAATTTTATTTATTTGTATAGACAAGGCATCCGGTGGATCCCTCCAATTTTATTATGTAAAGAAAATCTGCCTTATCGCCGTGGTCCGTAATTTTAAAACCCCTTGTTTTAGCCCAAAACAGCGGAACAATAAAGAATGAAATATATTGTTCCTCTTCCTAATATTTTTTCCGGTATCCTGTCCAAAATTATATTTGAATGTTTTACTAAGCGAAAATAAATGCCTACATAATTCAGCTGAAATGATAAAAGAGATTTTGTAATTCGCTTATTTGTACAACGGTACAGACCTATAAATAAGCGTAATTATGTAGTATTTTTCGTGGCTTATTATTGGTATATTTTCCGTTGAAACAAATAACCCGAGTTTCTACCACGTATGAAAATTATTTACAAAATATGTATTTTTTTTGCGTACCGAATAGAGATCCGCCTTATTTTTCTTTTCATATTCAGAGTATCAATTGAATTTTGCTTTTCTATGGAAAAGCCTCTCAATTTACATAAAAAACGCACACAAAAGAAATGGACATTAGAGATGAAGGCAACAATTATTATCAAAACAATCGATCTCCATTTTAAACCGAATTCAAAAAAAGGAGGAGATTATCAATTCGGTTGTATGTTTTTTTTAAATGTTTGTTACCTCAGTACTCCGTCATTTATAAACCGATTTGGAAAATTCTTTTTTTATTTGAAAGCACACACTTCCAGATTGATCCCATTTTTATCAAAGTTTAGTTCTGATGACAGGATCCATGAGTAATGGGGGGAACTCCTCAAATATTATAAGCAAACACATAGCGATATTGATATTTTCAACAACAAGTCAAGCATTTGCATTCAGAAAGTATCATTTGGTGAAAGTGGAACTGATGGAGAAGACCACAGATGGCCACGGGAACTCCTCAATGATAAGTATTTCACGGGTGGCGATAAGATATTTCGATTAAGATAATTAAGCGACAATGACGAAGCTAATTTCAATAAATAGTGCTGATGAAAATGGTACAATCGAACTGATCTGATGATGAAGCCGGAAGGTAGGCACCGGAACTCCGTAATAAAACAATGTATCCTAGCCGTGCTTGGGCTTATTGGAATTGTAATGAGATGCAACCTGGCTATAAATTATTTTAAACCGACTTCCAAAAAGGAGGAGGTTCTCACTCAGTTCGTCGCAATTTTTTTTTTTAAGTGTGTTCCCCGATCACTCGAAGACGGCTAGACCGATTTGAAAAAATATTTTTGTTTGACAGTGCATACTCTCCAGGTGGCCCCATAGTCATCAGGTCAGGATCTGATGGTGGGATTCTGGAGAAATCGAGGGAACTCTGCAAATATTATAGGCACACCTATAGGATTTGGGTATTTTTTATAGTAACTTGTGCATTTGCTCTCGGAAAACACTATTTGGTGAAGTGGAACTGATGACGAAGACCACAGATGGTAAGATGGCCACCGGAACAACTCAATAATAAGTATTTTACGGCTTGCGATTCGATTACTTTAAAATGATTGCTAAGCAATATAAGCTCGTCACAATTTATATAGTGAAGTGGAGCTGATGGTGAAGTACCATGAGAACTCCTCAACAGTTAACGTCCCTGCATCGGGAAAAGCAATGTTTTGTAAAAGGTGATGAGCAGTTGTCAGTAGGCTATTGTAACTTAGACAAATTAAAATCCGACCCACTAAAAAGTGAAAACTAAAACTTTTTTACAAAATAAAAACAACCGACCTCCAAAAAAAACACTACAAAGTGACAAATAACTTTAATTTCGGAAGTCGGTGACAAAAACCTAAAATACAGATCCAAAGACACCGACTTCCGAAATTAAAGTTATTTTCACTTTGTAGTGTTTTTTTTTGGAGGTAGGTTGTTTTTTTTTTGAAAAAAAGTTTGTGAATAGAATAACTATTGAAATCGATTCACGTCAATCGATCGTCCTAAGCTATCTATACAAACATACATACGTACATAAAATCATACAATAAATAAAATTGAAGTGTCTGTTTGTAATGTAAAAATAACAACTATTTACTAAATTCATAAGAAAGTATATAATGCATAAGTATATTACGGTACTTATAACAAAAAAGCAATTTTTAAATTTTTGTCTGTATGTCTGTCTGTCTGTGACCGATTTTGACGGGTATTTCACTGGCATTTCACTGGCAGATAGCTGATGTTACGGGGAGTAAATTAGGTCACTTTTATTTTAGAAGTATAATTAGGGTCCCGCGCAAATAAATTAAAACCCATGAAATTGTGAACAAAAAGTCGGATTTGAAAAATTCGTTTTGCATTTGGTAGCCCAATTCTCGAGGATAGTTATAGGCTTTTTAACATCACGGTACGACCCTTAGGATTCGAGCAAAAAGAAAAAAGTCAGAATGAATACTAAGCGAATACGAAGTAACAGCGCGGGCGGGTGATGCAACGCGACGGGTCGGGAGACAAGGGCGTTTTATAAAAATGTGGCTGTTATTTTCATATATTGTGTATCTTACGACTTCCACGCGAACGAAGTCGCGGGGCACAGCTAATTTTAAATAAGATCAATCCCGAATCCGATCGATGAAAACATTCGCCTGTATCGCGTAATTATCGATCAACCTAGCATCGACACGATCAAGCCTTCGGTGCCGCGTAGATCGTGTCGGTTCAATAACGCCCTAATAAGTCTTACTGTGAAATTATTCCATAACTGGGAACATGAAGACATGGACGTTCCCACCTATAAAGGTAGTTCGTAGAACCGCAAATTGACGGGATACTGCTCCGGGATATTTAATACCTTCTACCTACATGTTGTTGTTATGAACAGACATTGAAGGTATTGAATCGCCTTCCTCACTAATATGGGATAGTTACTATAGGCGTGTAGGTACTTTAAGTTTGTATAGTTTCGAGTACAGTTACCTATTACCTACTTGCATGTTTCTGACAGCTTATTACAATATAGGATAGCTTTCCTACAACTTCAAAGCTATGTTTTAAATAAGGGCGCGTTCACATGACAAGCAATTAACTTGCGTTTTCACAACGCGCGTTTAGAACTTCTCAAGTATATATTATTCAAGGCGTACACATGCTAACGAGCGTTTGAAATAAACACATGTTCAACGCTGCGCCAGCCGCTGGCGCAGCGTTGAACACGCGGGTATAACAGTCGGGCGCTGGCGGCCAGCGCCCGACTGTTATAAGCGCGCCAACGTGGCTTTGAGATCACTGGTTTTGGAATGAGCGACTAGTTTTTTTTTCTAATTACCTTATGAATGAATGAATGAATGAAATACACCGACCCCAGCGTGGTTTGACCAGACTCGATTACTCGAATGAACCCAAAGATTCACACTAGCCCCTGTAGCCTCATGTTTCATGGGGCTACATAGGCCATCGCATATCAAGGAGTAGACCGGGGGGCGTGGTAATGGTAGGGAAGACGTGCCCTTAGGATATGGAAGGATTATTAGAGTCTACCGAGTATGCACCCTAGAGTAAACATTGGAATATTGGAGAGACGGGTAATATTTATCTATGGATGGGCATCTTTTAACGACGTCGCCGCTAAGTCGTTTCAAGTCCAGCTTCACCGGTGAGTCTTTTGGCGGGGTTACTGCTATGCTGTATTACGTGTTGCTGTTTTTTTTCTAATTACCTTAGATATCAAATTATTAAATAAATACCTAGTCTTGCCTATTCCGTTGTTTTTATAGTATAATCCCTTTTAGTTAGGTACACTCAACCTCTTACACATAGTCAATCGACCAGATAAATATTAATAGATCTTTAGTAAACATTTATCACAACATGATTAAATTTTATTACTCACACGCGCACCAATAACTTACTGCTCGTTGGTCTAGTGGTCGCAAGCGCGACTGCTGAGTATGAGGTCCTGGGTTCGATTCCCAGGTCGGGCAAAGTTTTCCATCTGGAATTTCTCAGTAGCAGCCCGGACTCTGGATTTGTGCCCGGTTGATGGCAAAAGGTTCGCCCCCTATTACATGGGACTTAAACACAACTGGCGAAATGTGGGTGTACTGTAGGTACACTTCTGCCCAACCCTTCGGGGAAACAAGGCGTGATGTTATGTTTTATGTTATGTTAATTGGACATTGCATTAAATGGTCTTGTTTTTTTATCTATACTTACAAATAAATAAAATTTAAGTGTCTGTTTGTAATGTAAAAAAAAAACAACAAATTTACATAAGAAAGTATATTACGGTAGTTATAACAAAAAAACAATTTTTAAATTTTTTGTCTGTATATCGTCTTCAGTGACTGATATTGACGGGTCTTTCACTCGCAGATAGCTGATGTTACGGGGAGAAACTTAGGTTACTTTTATTTTAGAAGTATAATTAGGGTCCCGCGCAAATAAATTAAAACCCATGAAATTGTGAACAAAAAGTCGGATTTGAAAATTTTGTTTAGCATTTGATAGACCAATTGTCGAGGATAGTTATAGGCTATTTAACATCACGCTACGACCCTTAAGAGCTGAGAAAAAAGAAAAATGTCAGAAAGAACACTAAGCGAACACGAAGTAATAGCGCGGGCAGGCGATTTAACGCGACGGGTCGGAGGACGAGGGAGTTTTATTAAAATGTGGCTGTTATTTTGTATATTGTGTATCTTATGACATCCACGCAAACGAAGTCGCGGGGCACAGCTAGTCTAATTTATGTTCATTAAAAACTTAACAGCAAACTAACGTTGTAATTTTTGCAGTGCCCTAACAGGGATCATTTACTAAAACCGACAATTATTTATCTCTTGTAAAATGCGCGATGCGCATGGGAGTAAATCAATAAATGAACTACTAAGACGATCTTCATATAAATCTACCGTTGTTACAAACTTACAACAACCAAAAACAACATTCCTTGTAGAACAAAAATTTAAAATGCATTGCTTTCTTACTGTGCACGTAGATGCCGAGATAAAGTCCCATGAAGCATACTTTTGTTTCCCCCGGGTAACTCGGTCACACCACAACAGAAGTTGCGTTTTATCTCTAACCTAGAAACTGTGAATACGGACTGAAGTTTTTAAAAACACTCTTTGTCTTATCCAGTCAGTGGTGAAGATGGAAGGCGGTATAGTCAGCACGTTCCGGAATGGTTTACGAGGGAGAGATGAATCAAATAGGGATGTGCAAAAAATTGTCTCAGCCCGTCTCCTACGTTAAAGAAATAGGTTAGGTTTTAATATTTTTAGACGTGATATATTATAAGGCCTAGTTTGTTGGGAACGTTTTTCATGTTTTTTGTCAAGGTTTTGGTTTATTGCGATGCGACGTTATTATAAATCATCTGAACAGCAGAAAAGATTTGGATTTTTTTTTTTTTAACAATTACAATTTATGTTGCTCGTGTAATAAGAACAATAGTTGAAATTAACTTAATTAGGAAGGTAATTAAGGAAGGAGAGGTAGATAAAAAAATGTCTTTGTAATATATAATATCCAAACGCCGTCCAAACTTAAAATTGGCCACAATCAATATTTTTAGAACAAAAGTATTTTTATACCGTAGCTTACACACTTATAAAGCCATTTAAAAGTAAAATGATCTAAAGAAATACGTAAGTCATGCATAACGTTTCCTATTAATGAGGCACTCCGTAGTAATGCCAGGCCATAACACCGTTTACTGTAGGCTCTTAAGCTTATTGGAAAACTTTGATCCTCTCCAAATGACTTTTTACAAAATATTCCAAGGAAAGGTACAACGAAATTATGAGGAAGAAGAAAGAGTAACAATAAATTGCCTGGTTTCGAAATATGAATAAAATATTTCACTGTTTGTAAGATTCTTCTTTTCACGCTTTGTGTATTTCGATTAACATTGTTTCAATTTGTAAGACGACATCAATTAGACGCCGTCCTTTCTGCTTTTTTATTGCCGTTTCATTGGCTTTATTTCTTGGAAATATTGTAACAAGTGCGCTTGTGATCTCTAATGGCTTGATTTCAATATCTTCGAGGCATTAAGGATTTCCAGATCCAAGATATTTCAATACAGAATTGGTTTTAGGATCAGATATATCTAGAACTATTTGTGATAGCGATGAGTTGATAATGTAAACTTTTATCCGAAGAAAAGCAAAACATCGAGGTTGTACCAAAAACGGAACCACACGGACATAAACCATCCTAAGTCTCTTACCAGGGATGACCTCATTTTTAAGTTCCAAAGTGTAAATTTCTTCGGTAATTGACTTAAAATTTTCTCAAACCAAAAACTTCCTAGAGACTAAATTCTTCCAACTAAATAATGAAAGACAATGTAAACAGACAACCATTTTCGTAAACAAAGCCCCATTCAGTGTCTGTAACGTCAAACAGTGAAGATATATCACTGTAGTTGCCTATTTATCTAGCTTTCTAATAAAGCAAGGGAGCATAATAGTGTAGTGACTATTCGCCTTGAGTGTGCATTTTATCATGCTCACAGTCCGCCGGAGGCAAATTTGCAGAGCCATTGAATGCACTACCCGCATCTCTAGTTACTACACTTGACTAACAATGGGGATGGCAAATGATATTGGACGGACTTCGGCCACTATGCGGATCAAGTCATATTAATTTTCTTGTCAGAATATTGTCTACTTGAATAATGCTGTTATGGAAGTTTTTAGTGCTTTCTGAGTTCAAGTTCTTAGGTTTTTTTGCCTTTAATGGATCGAGGATGGATTTATGCTGGCATATTTTTGACGTTGATTGATAAATTATCCTTGTGGGTATTGGATAGAATATTAATTTGGCGTTTTAGATAAGAATAGGTTATTAACTTAATTCAGGTTTGTTAAATACAAATCGGGTTTCCGAAAGTGCGGCTGTATCGCTGCTTATATTTAATTGAGTTTACGATACGTCTGAATTATGTGATTATGACTCGGGCAATATCCTCAAGTCCTTCGTTCGATACACTTTCAATGCCATCAATTTAATTTACCTTTACCAAAATAACCTGTCGGTTTTTACATAGTAAACCCTAAACAACTGTGCGTAGGATCAAAATATTGTAATATCAAACTCTGTTGAACCATTTTCCATTTGCCATTTTGCAAAAGGGCTTTTAATATACAGATGTTCAGCTTTAATTTTAATACTTTCTTTGGGTTGTTTCCAATTAAAATCTACAATCTTTACAGAACTACCGGCGCTCGAGTGGATGCCTACCATTTAATTATTTTGTAATTTTAATCAACGTAATTCAGAATTTGAATATCTACTTCTAAATAATTTCACAATATTTAACTGAGGACGCTTTTTGAGAAGCTAATTGACGATGTTTTTCATTCCGTTAGGAAATACGGCAAAATATTGCATTGAGTTGGAATTCAAAATCTGTGTTTTGACAGTAAAATGCACTTGTATATTGAAATGTAAAACAAGCCTAATGCCTAGATTTAATTAATTAACGCATTCAGCGGAATCGGGATGCACACAAATAATTAGTGGGAGTATGTTCAATTGTTCACATTTGCATTAATACATATTCGCAGACAACGCGACTGGTGCTAACTGCGGATAGACTGTAGGATTCTAACTAAACATAACACAACACAACATCACGCCTGTATTGCCCGAAGGGTTAGTCAGAGGTGTATACCTATTATAGTACACCCACATTTCGCCAGCAGTTATGTATCAGTCCCAGGTAATAGGAGGCGAGCCTATTGCCATCAACTGGCCACGAATCAAGACTCCGGGCTGCTACTGAGAAATTTCTGATGCAAAACCCAATAACGCTTTGCCCGACACAGGAATCGTACCCACGAGCTCAGGTTCAGCAGTAGCACTTGCGACCACTAGACCACGAGGCAGTCGAGATTCTAGTACGACTATATTTTGTTTACATAAATTATGTTTTGGTTGATATTTTCTCTTGTTTTTAAGTGTATTTCCTGTACCAACAAACACGACTTAGGTTCAACAACAACAATTCAAAACAATTCAATTCAATTCAATTTAATCAGGAACAATTCACATTGTGTTTGAAATCATAAATAAATAAAATAACGTTCATTAAAATAAAAATGCTACATAGCTAGCATAGGTGCTTATTATTCTGATTTACCAGTATAAAAAATTATATTCTTAATTAAAAAACTATTCTTACACATAGAAGTATTTTAATTCTATTTAACCACGATATTATTACACATAGCCGTTAGCGAAACCGGCGAAACCAAAGAACAGACATACAATGTTCCTATACACAAATGTTTGTTTGTCTATTTGGCCGATATGACCACATCAGTATTAACTATGCGACGACTCATCCGAACTTGCGGATGATTCGTCGCCTTACAATTTTTAAAGGGCAACGTTTCATCCGCGGATGAAATATTTGCGGATGAGTAGTCACCTAAGTCATTAACACACATGGCGAAATACAAACGTGTTCATTCGTATTTATATTGCGGTAACCACCAAATCTCTACGGTGAACCTGTAATAATTCCTTTGTTGGATTGACTGAACAATCGAGTTGAGTGTATTACCGGCGGGAACCCATTCAAATTTCCAATAGATCAGATGGCGCCGCAACAAATTGCTATCCGGTTGTACCCAAATCGCATTTCATTTCTGCGGCTCGAGAGTCCTTTGTTCCATGCAAATCAATTTGGAATCAAGCCCATGGAGTTTATAGGATTTTTGAATGGAAAAGAATTTTGGAAGTCAAGGATTATGTGAGTACATTTGTCGTTTACTTGTGCGACTTTTGTTTGTGGCTGTAAAATGATTTGAATGCGTTCAAATACCTATTGTTTATAAGTTGTGAGTTCGTTTTTCAATGGATATTTATGAATAAGTACATAATGATTTTGGTCATGCGATTTATAGATACGTAGGGTGTATTTAAGTATTTTAATTCTACTTCAACAAAACTCTTCAAACCAACGCTGAAGTACCCACAGGTTTTATTTATTTGTTTACTTTTTGCATACGTCACTCGTACTTACCGCCTAAGATGACGTAAACTATTGTTGTGCCTATAGCAAAGAATGTCACTGGTGATGTAACCGACAAGAATAATTATAGGCCTATCTCCCTGGCTACTGTGCTGGCGAAGGTTTTCGATGGTCTTCTGGATGCTCAGCTCAGCAAGTATATTAACCTTCACGATGCCCAGTTTGGATTTCGCGAGACTCTGTCCACGGAAAGTGCTATTTTAACACTAAAGCACACTGTCACTTACTATGTGGATAGGAAAACACCCATATACGCTTGCTTTCTAGACCTATCGAAGGCCTTCGACCTAGTCGATTATAATAAGCTCTGGACTAAGCTTGGGGAAGTTGGGGCTCCCGCCGAACTCATTAATATATTTTCTTTTTGTTATAACCACCAGAAAAACTTTGTCAAGTGGGGTAACGCACATTCTGAAGAATATTCACTTGAGTGTGGAGTGAGGCAAGGGGGACTGACTTCTCCAAGACTATTTAATCTGTACGTCAATCAGCTGATAGGTGAGCTCAGCAACAGCCATGACGAATGTCATATAGATCAATGCGTCAATAACATCAGTTACGCCGACGACATGGTGTTGCTGAGTCCATCTCTGTAGGAGGGCTAAGGAAGCTGTTGAGTATCTGTGAGGCCTAAGCTGGGGGTCACGGCTTAAAGTACAACGATAAAAAGAGTGAGTATATGCTGTTCAGAGGTAAAAATAAGCAACCTGAGCATATACCACCAGTATATCTCAACGGGGTATCTTTGAGTCGGGTCTCTCAGTTTAGGTACCTAGGGCATGTAGTGACCGAAACCGTACATAATGACGCAGATATAGAGAGAGAGCGGAGAACATTGTCGGTGCGGGCTAACATGTTGGTACATAGGTTTGCGAAGTGTACAGCACAAGTAAAGGTAACTTTGTTCAGAGCCTACTGCCAATGTTTTTACACCAGCGCCCTATGGACCAACTACACGCAGCGGGCCTACAATGCTCTAAGAGTACAGTACAACAACGCCTTTAGGATTCTGGTGCGACTTCCTCGATTTTGCAGCGCCTCGGGTATGTTTTCTGACGCGAGGGTCGATGACTTTTACGCTATAATGCGCAAAAGGTCAGCCTCACTAATTCGCCGAATTCGAGGGAGTGGCAACGGAAGCCTAAGGATGATTGCAGACAGACCAGTATCGGCAGCTGTGGGAAGGCTCATCAGGCTGCATGTTGCCTGGTGAATTTTTGTATTTTAATTTAATTTATTTATTTTGATTTCATTTTTAATTTCTCTTATTATTTAGTTCAGTTCAATTTTAATTAATTTTAAATTATTTATTTCAATTTTAAGTTATTTTTAATGACCGATTTATTTCAATTTAATTTTAATTTATTTACTATTATTTATTTATATTTTGTTATGAAAGCATTAAGAGGATATCGCGCGCACAGTGGCGCCCTCGTCGTTTGTTTGATTATTTCTTTTATTTTAGAATGAAAATGCAGAAAATAAGCACGTTATGTTGCGCTCCACAAGACTATACGTTATTATTATTACAAACAGTAGTTTTACATTCTTAAGATTTATTATAATCTATAAAACGGAGCTTAGTGGCCACTATTTTCCGTTTTAAGGATTATAATAAAACTTAACAATGTATAACTACTGTTTGTAATAATAATAACGTATAGTCTTGTGGAGCACAACATAGCGTACTTACTTTCTACATTTTCATTCTAAAATTAAATTAAAAACCAAACAAACGATGAGGGCGCCACTGCGCACACGGTATCCTCTTAATGGGGAAAGCCGGGCAAAGCTTATTGTAGATGGCGTGGTCATAGCTAGGTCCCCACGGCCTACAATAAATTTGACATTTCGTTCATTCATGAGTTTGCTTTTATTTCGCTATTTCATTATTCTCGGTGATTTCAATATTTTAAATCAAGTATTTGACATGGAAAGTGTCAGAATTTAAAACCATAAATATATCTTCAAAGTCAGTTTTTTTGAAATGTTTCTACTCTGTTTAATTTATAAAACATCTCTACGAATAGGTTTAAGCTACCATCTTTTAATTTTAGGATCTCTCGAGAAATGGTGGACTCCAATTTTGGAGTATTTAGTAACACAACAACGCATCATTTTCGCAAAAATAAAATGAAACCACCTCGCACCTTGTATTATTGGCTTGTGTTGGGAACTAGCTACGACAGCGCCATTTTGACAGTTGCCTTCCCCATTGATCACGTCATTACTAGCATAGTTTTAAGATAACTAATGTAATACTAACAAATTATGGACAGTATTTTGTCTGAATTAAATGATTTTTTTTTTGTTATTTATGTACCTACACACAATAAAACATATACATGACGGCGCTTCGACGTTTTGAGAGTGTTAAGAAACAGCAAGTGTCAAGAATGACAGCGGGCATTTGGAGAAGCGCGGATTGAAGTTTCTTCACTCTGACGCAACTCCGGGCTCTTTTGCAGGCGACCGTCGGACGAGAAGGGATCCGTTGGCATCGCGCTCAAGCAAGACGTGTTCGGTGGAGCGTCGCTGTGTTTCAATTAATTAGAAAGTGCTGATTGCAATTCTGTTAATATTTTGTTAAAATAATAATCGTGCATTGTTAATCTTCTTCAACACGTGGTCTTAATTTATTCTCCTCGCCCGCCTACCCACGATAGCTCGGCAGCCGCAATAAACCCAGAATTAACTGATGATGGCCAGGTGCCGTTATACAAATATGACATTATAAGTATTGAATACAAAGGTAAATAAATAAATAATAAAATAAGTTTATTGATACAAGACACTAATAATACATTTCAGATAGGTAGGTACTGTAAAGGTTTGATGCCAAAGGCGACCTTATGTTGCACAGGCTGTTGATCTATGGTTACATTCGAACGTTTAGACAAGACGTGTGGAACTATATTTGAATTGGAAGCTTAAGCCAATTGCTTGTAAAGAAGTTATATAGAAAATAGCGGTGTCTTGAAAATGTACCTTTAATAAGCTAAACTAATATAATAATATAATGCTTTATTGAGTTTAGTAGTGTTGATTTCCCCCTCACACTATACAATCAACATTACATGAACACGTAATAATCTGCTCGGCTCCATAACGTCCGTGCGGGTTAGTACAGTACATTGGATTTTGGGAAAAGGCTGCAAAAATAGTGAAAATCCCTGCCACCTAAACTAGGGGAACCCTGTGACCTAGGAGTCAGTGTTCTACTGAAACTTCGTGTACAAAAGAAGCCATATTTTATTTATTTATATGTGTTAATAAACCCATAGTGACCTGATTTAACTATGAATATAAATATGTGAGTATGTGTGTAAAGGGGGGATGGCTGTGTGAGTGGGATGGGGTGTGGTGTGGTTTACGAGAGGGGAGGGGGTGTTATGTGGGGGTGTGTGTAGTCGTGTAAAGTACTGCTTATTTCTTAAGAAATTTCTTCCAGTACACCTGCGAAAGGAGAAATAAAAAAAATTAGACAATAGTGTGTCAGAACCAGAAGAAGAAGAATGGGTCAGTGAGTCGTCTTAGGTGACTAAAATATTAAATATACCTACACACATCTAAAGCAAAAATTAACATATACTTAAATAAATAAATACGCTATAAACCTGTAGAGCTCGTGGCTAAGTAATAACAGCCACACGGGTCGATCCATCACGTTAAGCTACGCTTGCCAGGGTTGTACCGTGGATGGGTAACCATCTTTACATGCCGAGACTCCTCTGTGCCTCGGAAAGCACGTTAAGCCGTTGGTCCCGGCTGTCATTCGTGGATCTTTGACAGTCGTTACGGGTCGTCAGAAGCCCAAAAGTCTGACAATCAGTCTTACCAAGGGGTATCGTATTACCGAGTCAAATAGGCAGTCGCTCCATGTAAAATACTGGTATTCAGCTGCATCCGGTTAGAATGGAAGCCGACCCCAACATAGTTGGGAAAAAGGCTAGGTAGATTGAAACCTATATGTATAGGTATATAAATTCTCACAGTTGGAGGAAAGGTAATGCTCTTTTATTCGATATTTGAATTGAGAAATAGATTTTAAATCTCGAATGCTAGGCGGAAGTAAGTTCCACAATCTTACAGCATGGACAAAGAAGGAATAAGAATAGTAGCTTGTTTTATGAGGATGGGATTTAAGGAGGAATCTAAGGTGTGATCTACACGGTGCGTCGCTAGGGCGAGCGTAAGAAAATCGCTAACGCAGGTAGGAAGGATATGACGGGTTGTGTAAGATGTTGAAGAGGAGATGAGACATAAAATTCGAGTGTTCCTGCGAAGGCGGGTTGGGAGACACTTGAGTTCCTTGCGAAGGTGAGAAACGTGGTCATACTTTTGGAGACGGAAAACAAAGTGAATGCACAAGTTTTGCAAGCGCTCAAGCTTGTTTAATAGCTCCTCAGGTTTTCTAGGAAACTACAGTGTATTTATAGTATTAATTCACTTCTTGTCAACATTGAACCGGTGTAAAAGGATTTTATATCTTCCTTTCGTATTCACAGTGGAATTAACTTAAAAGGAATCACTTTTCAATGAAATGAGTGTGCAAGCAAAACAATGAAATGTGTGTAAGCAAAACGTTATTGTTTATGTATCATTAGGAGATTAAGGAAAAACGTAAATTAAATAGAGCTTTTCATTAATTTCATAAGTAGGTATCAAGGTATTAGTATGAGCCCAAAAAAATTTAAATCGGACAAAGACTCTTCCAAAATTATCGCCACAGTAAAAGTAAAAAACTAAAATGGTATTGTTGCTTTTTTGTTGTGTTATTAAATGTATATCACTATCACACGCTGTAAACGTTCACTACTAAATCCAGCCCACAGAATACCACAGAACAATAAATTTCAAAATTCTACACCATTCACCGTCGATGTTTAACCACTGACATAGTGAACTAATCCTTAACAACCACCAATATAATCCTCTTAATAAAACATTCCATACTGCACAGAAATGTGCTGTTGATTTGCCATCAAACGCAATACTAAACAGCTAATTAACCGGAGCTCAAAGCATCGGGGATGAATGGAGGTAATTTCAATAGAGAGATTATATCTCGATGTCACACGTGCTTAGCTAAGCTCAAATGTACGTACAGGTGTATGTTCGTGCATTAATATTGATCGCGTATATACGCTAAGTGCTGATTGGTATTAGTAATTATCCTCGTTAATGTCGTAGTTACTGATAGATTATTCATTGAGGAGTTGGTTTGTTTATTTATTGTTTGTCTAGTTTTCACGTCTAAGCACTTCGACTGATGGTTATGAAATTATTTTCTCCAAGGTCCTGATAGTTTTGTAACCAATTTGAATTTAGAATTCGCTCTCAGTTGTTAAACTTAGGTACTTACGGGTCCAAAATGATACAATGTCCGTAACACAAAGATCCCACTTATAATAGATATTGTTTTTTTTTTTTTTTTTTTTTTTTTTTTAAAAACGTTGCCCCACACTAGGAATTTCTCCTGTGTGTGTTTGTACAGTAAAAGGAATTATCTTCATTTCATGCTCATAACATTAATATACATATTTTCACGACTATTGTTTCAGTTTAAATATAACACGGCTATAAAATGATGAAGACTTAAAGTTATTAACTTCACTGTTTTGCACCAAACAATACTGTCCGCTATTAAATAAGGAAATTAATCTAATTAATCTCTACAGTGTACCTACAAGTGAATTGTAAACAGAAATTAATGTATTTTCCAATAAGTAAATGCACTGAACGGATATTCATTATTAATTTACTATTATTGACTTCGGAGTTTGCTTATAACATTAAGCTCACGATGACCTCTATTTATATACATTAATACGACTGTCAAAGATCTACAAATGACAGCCGGGACCATCCGCTTAACGTGCTTTCCGAGGTATGTTACCTATTACTTAGCCACGAGCCCTTCAATTTAAGGTAGCTACATTGATACAATATTATGGAAATAAGTAGACATTAAAATGATACCTCGTCCGTGTATACATCATATTGAGACTGACTGTATAAAGTTACAAACTAAGACCAGGCTTAACTAATAAGTACACGACCCTGTTATGCTAGCCACACATGTAACGATTTACTTGCGCAAATTTAGGCTTGCGCAAGCCCTAATGCTAGCCACACACTAACGTGTGTGGCTATCATTAGGGCGCTGCAATTTAACTGCACAACTAGGTTAGTAATAACATAAAAATAACACAATATTTATAAAAGAACATTATTTACACAGGAACATTGTTTATTCCGAAACGTATACAACCTCATAATCATTAGCCAAATGACGGCTACTGTTGGACATAGGATTTCCCAAAGCATTACCAAAAAGTCCGGTCTTGGTCCTCCCGCGTCCGATTCTCGCAGTCTCAGGTCATCGGTCCACCGTCATCGGCCTGTGCTACTTGCGTACAGTACGTTTTTGTTAGTTTATTTAACCTTTCCCTGTCCTGACCATTTTTAATTCAGTCAAAAAAATCTGCTGATCCATACATTAAGGTCAAAATGTATGGAACAGCTGATTTATTTTTTAATAACTTACGAAATGTTTTAACGCTAGTGGGTCTAGAATCATGTACTGAACCCATGGTAAAAGTCACGATGTCCCTTCCGCCGTGTATTATGTAGTAGTATTCATGGCGATATTTAAATATTGCGTTTTTATGATGTGTTTACGGACAGGTAAACGGTGCTGCATCAATTAAAAAGTAGCACTAGCTAGACTCTAGAAGAATAAAAGAAATGAAAGAAAGAAAATATGTTTACTAGGCACATGTCATAAGCACACATCATATGTATGCAACACAAAAGACAAAAAACTTAATTCTAAAAAAAAAAAAAAAAAACAAGGATCTTCAATGGTGTCTACGTAAGATATTATTTCAAGCAAAAGATTCCTCATTTCCTAAAGTTGTACGACACATTATTAAACAAATCCAAACCTAAGTAAACACTAGAACTGTCGAAGCCTTGGCTAAGCTCGACTTATTAGTACGTCGGAATCGAATGTCAAAGTTAGCACGTCCCGAACTTAGTCTGAGATATACGAGTATTAAGACTGAAGTATCTTCCATCGGTGTTGGTAAGAACCAAGTTATAGCTATTAAGAGCCTCAGCTAAAATTCACTCTTTATCTCGCTCACACGATACTGCGCGCGGACTGAGTGAGAGCGGGACCGAGTGTGGTGCTGGGCGGCAGAGAGCGCCGATAGTTTAGGTAATTGCTTTTTACGCTGAAAATAATGGTAATTTAAAAAAAAATAAAAAACATAAGACCTGCTTTATAGCTAGTTCAGTTAGTATGCAAAGTTTCATGATCTAATTTTAAGTATTTTTTTTAATACCAGCGGTTTATTGTTCGGTTTGGAGGTAACTTTGGATTTTTTTTCTGTGGAGAAAATTTTATGGAATCTTGTTTTCGGCAAACATAGTACTTAACATTAATCCTCAACTTTACCATGTATTTGTTTCAAAATTAAAGCTGCAGTATTTTCAACATAACGGAGATCATGCTAAGCCATTTGAGGTAGTATAGGCCCTTAAGTTATATTGAATAGCTGAGCTGAGCTGGCTGAGCAACGGCTTTTGTTGGTCTATGTAAGAGTAATCTGTTAAATGTAGCAAATTCTATCACGTATTATAAATACTTAGGGTACCTACTTTAAAATATATAAATGAATTAAAAAGCAAAAGGTTGGTTCCATGAAAATCTAAAGAGTTTTCTGATACGATATATGATTTTTTTACGTACCTACCTTATTTTGAATATTGAGCAACCGTATTTTTTTCCAAACATTGAAAATCCCTGCAACAACTAAGTACGTATCATTCAGATAAGTAACTGTTCAAAAAGCTCAAAAAAGAAATGTGAAAGCTTTATACTCAATGTTCTCTTTTACTTAAATAAATGAAAATACGCATTTGTTCCTATTAGAGTTGTCCACGTCATAACAAACCGTCCCTAGTTTGACTCTGTACTATCCGGTCCGTGACTCGATTACAAAAGAATCGCTCGGACGTAAACGACAAAAGTTTTACCGTCGCATGGTTCAGAGGACATTTCTAGAACGACTAGAAACTACTGAATTCACTCAGCATGTTTGTCTGAGCATAAATGTTGGCTTTCATGTTTAGCAATGTTCTCGTTAGATAGAATAAACGATGGCCTTTATATCTTGTATTTATTGTTTCTTAGAACTAGCCTATAATGTGGATGGTCACTTGATATTAAGTTGTTTGTTTTTGTTTAGAAGTAGTGTGTTACGAACAAAGATTTTCTCTTTCATTTATTTATTTATCTAATATAAGCTAAAGCGCTTTTATAATTGAAAAACAGATCTCATACAGCACAAAACAATGGATTTATAAACATAATTAGTTACTTCATTTCTTGGAAGGAGGAGGAAAGGTTCTTGAAAATACTTCGGTTAAGTAGGTCAAACGGAAGGTTGGAGATTGTAGTTAACAAACCATAAATTACTGTTAATATTCTAGTAATCCCCACACTGAAACCCCCTTTGACACATCTACATATCTACGAGTACTTAAACATTAAATCAATATCCGCTTCTCAACCACAGGTCCCTAGCCGTCTCAATTACTTAGTAAGCCTTAATCACCTGAGTTGAGTGTAGGCTTAGTACTAATACATGAGTTTAGGGATTAAGCAATACATACATATGTTTAGAGGCCGTCCATCTTCTAGTGAATTACGGGGACACCTTTGAGGTGTGACATGCCCCGGTGGACAGCGCTATGTACCTAATGTTGATTGTGGCTGAACAGTCAAGTTCTCGTATATAAAAGGCGTAGTGGTTGAATGAATTTACATAAAAACCTTTTTTACAAAAAAATAAAACCGACTTCCAAAAAAAACACTATAAAGTGAAAAATAACTTTGATTTCGGAAGTTTTGTATTTTTATTTTTTGCCACCGACTTCCGAAATCAAATGTCGTTGTTGCTAAACATTAACACAGAAATTATATTAAAACACAAGCTGGCGATGTTTGTTCCATCGTAAATGCATTATTAGTAACTTTACCTAATACAATTTATATCTATACAAATAAATATATGTAATTGTAGTGTCTATTTGTAATCTATACATCTAGAGATACATCGATAGGTACATGTATACATACACAAATAAATACAATTTAAGTGTCTGTTTGCAATGTCAAAATAACAGCTTTTAAGGGTACCGTAGTCAACAAGGAACTCTTATAGTTTCGCCATGACCGCCCGTCCGTCCGTCCGTCCGCAGCTTAGCTCAGAGACTCTTAGTACTAGAAAGCTATAATTTGGCATTATTAATCACGCCGACAAAGTGGTAAAATAAAATCATGAAAAAAATTTTTTTAGGGTACCTCCTGTACACGTAAAGTGGGGATTTTTTTTTCTCGTCTGGTGTGGAGAGTTGTTGGAAAGGTCTTTCAAAAATATTGCGGGTTGTTGAAAACAATTTTCCGATTAAGGGATTTGTTGCTGAAATACCACTTTATCGACGTGATTAATATGTATATTCATGCACAATTATAGCTTTCTAGTACTAAGAGTCGCTGAGCTAAGCTGCGGATGGACGGACAGACGGACATGGTGAAACTATAAGGGTTCCTTGTTGACTACGGAACCCTAACAAATATAATTAAAATGGCTACCATGATGTCGGTTATTTCTCAAAACCATTCCAACCAGCGACCATATAACTGTTATATAGTCGCTGATTCCAACAATACTTATCTTCTGTATTTTTAGTTGACCACAGTATCATGCAATAGCATTTTTTAGTATCTGTGCCGTGTATTTTTTACTTATATTTTTATAGCCTTAACGAACGATTTTCACTTCCAAAGAAAGTCTAACATGCACCTAACCCTTTTTGGCCCCGTATTTTGTATAACACGCTCTTTACGGCACTGCTAAGACACTTCGCGTTTTCACTCTTACGTGCTATAGCAAAGTTAACACCAGACATGCATCGTGTACGTTCAAAGGCTCTTCTAACAGGTTTAAGAGGTATAAAGGCTGTTTGAGTTGTTTGGTTCATGCCTAAGAACGTTTACTCTTGGGGTTGTTGCGACAGTGACAAACAGGTTTGACTAGAGTGAGCGTAGTTGAAAATCGATAGTTTTTAATCAAACAAAAATGATCGATACAATGTATTAAATCGATAACTTTTGTTTGATTAAGCCGATTCAATACTGTATTATAAAACAAACGTAAAATACAGTAAGAAAAAATGCATGAAGTCAGTTCAGGGTGAAAAGTGTGGTTGTCCATATCTTGAGTCTCCAACAAACCATACATACATGTACAAAAAAGTATACAACGTTTCACCTTTATTTAAAAATTGGCTAGAGGTATACCATGCGTACAGTAAATTGCCAAAATATTATGACATGCAATGAGCGTTATTTTAATCATGTTATGGATACAAGAAGGTACTTCAGAATTCACTATATTTTACGTGTAAGATTTATACGATAAAAAAAAGAAGAAAATAAAGACAAAAAAAAAACATAAAAACATAGACAAAGACATTTTGCACCGACCCCAAATAAATTGTGATAACGGCAGGGGAATGATTGTGAATAATTTCGATATTGTGGGCTTTACAAAGTGACCGAATCTATATATATAAAAGGAGAAACTGACTGACTGACTGACTGACTGACATATCAACGCACAGCCGAAACTACTGGGACTAGGAACGTGAAATTTTGCACACGGCTTCCTTTTATCATGTAGGGGAGCACTAAGAAGGGGTTTTTGGAAATTCGACTTTTAAGGGAGTGAAAATCCCCCCGGATTTCGTTTGTTGGAAAAATGTTATTCCTAGAGTTAATAAACTTGAAACTTGGCCCAAATACTTATCTTAGTAAATTATGAACTTTGTCATTTTTGGTTTTTCTAAACTACCCCCACGAGGGGGATTGGGGGGTGTCAAAATTTGTATGGAAGAATTTTAACACGCAATCCGATTAACTCGAAACTCAGTATTTATACTTAAGTTCAAAAATAAAGAATAACCAGTATCAAGGTTTTTCGAAAATCTACCCCGGACGGGGTGAAAAGGGGTTGTCAATTTTACAGGGCAGAATTTTACTGCGTAGCTTGATTAACTCGATAATTGGTATGAATAATCTGTGAGTCAAGTTTTGGAAATATCCTAAACGATTTTTTAAAATTCTACTCCTGTGGGGGTGAAAACCGGGAATATACTTTAGATGAAAAATCTTATTCATTTGGTTAATAAACTTGAAACTTGGCACGAATATTTGCCTAATTAAGCAATAAAATTTCTTACTATTGGTTTTTCAAAACTACCCCTGACGGGATGAGAAGGGGTAATTAGATTTTTAAGAGGAGGATTTTACTGTGTGGCTTGATTAACTCAGAAATTGGTATAAGAAATCTTTGATTTCAGTTATGGAAAAATCCGAAACGATTTTTCGAAATTCCATCCCTGTGAGGGGTGAAAAGAGGGGATATAGATTTTATGAAAAATCTTATTCCTTTGGTTAATACACTTGAAACTTGGCAATACTTGCCTCAGGAAATAGTAAAAATTGTCACTCTTAGTTTTTTAAAATAAGTAAGGAACACTAGGACCGTAAGTACAGTAAAGAACAGTAAGGAAAAATTTTAACGCGCTGTCAGATTAACTCGAAACTCGGTACTAATACTTTTTCGGAAGTCGGTGTCTTTGGATCAGTATTTCAGGTTTTTGCCACTGACTTCCGAAATTAAAGTTATTTTTCACTGTGTAGTGTTTTTTTTTGGAAGTCGGTTGTTTTTTTTTTTTTGCAAAAAAGTTTTTTTATTTTTCACTTTTTAGTGGGTCGGTTTATAATTTAGCTGAGTAACAATAGCCTAATGACAACTGCTCATCATCTTTTACAAAACATTGCTTTTCCCGATGCAGGGACGTTAATTGTTGAGGAGTTCTCTTGGTACTTCACCATCAGCTCCACTTTACCATATGCATTGTGACGAGCTTCTATATTGCTTAGCAATAATTTTAAAATAATGGAATCGCAACCCGTGAATCTACTTATTATTGAGTTGTTCCGGTGGCCATCTTACCATCTGTGGTCTTCGTCATCAGTTCCATTTCACCAAATGGTACTTTCCGAGAGCAAACGCACAAGTTACTATAAAAAATACCCAAATCGCTATAGGTGTGCCTATATTGAAGAGGTCCCTCGATTTCTCCAGGATCCCATCATCAGATCCTGACGTGATGACAATGGGACCATGTGGAAAGTATACCTTTTCAAACAAAAAAAGAATTTTCCGAATCGGTCCAGCTGTCTTCGAGTAATTGGAGAACACACAAAAAAACGATTCCGACGAACTGAGAACCTCCGCCTTTTTTGAAGTCGGTTAAAAATAATTTATAGCCAGAGTTCATCTCATGTCAATTCTAATAAGCCCCACACACACCACACGCCCCACACGGCTAGGATACATTGTTTTATTACTGATCTGAGTTCAATGGTACCATTTTCATCAGAACCATTTATTTAAATTTGCTTCGTCATAGTCGTTTAACCATCTTAATCGAGATATCTTATCGCCACCCGTGAAATACTTATCATTGAGGAGTTCCTGTGGCCATCTATGGTCTTCTTCGTCAATTCCACTTCACCAAATGATACTTTCTGAATGCAAATGCTTGATTTGTTGACGAAAATACCAAAATCACTATGTGTTTGCCTATAATGTTTGAGGAGTTCCCTCAATTCCTCATGGATCCTATCATCAGAACTGGATTTTGATAAAAATGGGGCCAATCTGAAAGTATGTCTTTTCAAATAAAAATATAATTTTCCAAATCGGTTTATAAATGACGGGGTACTGAGGTAACAAACATTAAAAAAAACATTCAACCGAATTGATAACCTCCTCCTTTTTTTGAAGTCGGTTAAAAATAGTAATGAAGTCAGAACTGTGCTTTGCATATATTTGAAAAGAAGTGATTGAACGAGTCTGTTGCGCACACTATAGTTTTTAGAATTTTGGTCCGTTTGTTGTTCGTCGGGATGTACCTATGTTCCGGATTGGTGCAAAAACAGTTGATTGAATTTACAGGAAATTTGGGATACAGATGTTTTAGAACCTGGATTAACACGTAAGGTAGGTACTAATTTGACATATTCCGACATACACGCGGGCGAAGCCGCGGGCAAAAGCTAGTGTAATATAAAGAACAGTACACACTTCAGGGCAAGCCTTTGTGACACTGCGAACTACGCATCAAAGACCTGACGTCACACAAATCCTGCATCGCGCAAGCAGAGTTTACCGCGCGACTGGCATATATATATACAAGGTGTAACATAAATAACGCACAACCTCTTAAGGGGTCATTGTACTCATCACTATGAACAATTTTTACATGGGACCAAACCTGAAATCGCGAAAAAAAATCTGTTTGTGTAGTGCTTTTGTTTCATTTTTTAATGTAACAAACATTATGCTCTCTGATTTAAAAATAACACATCATTTTGATTAAAAGGATAAGGTGCGCGCAGCGTCGCCCACATCGTTTGTTTGGTTGTTTCTTTTACTTTAGAAGGAAATTAAGCAGGATATGTTGTGCTCCATAAGATTGTACGTTATTATTATTACAAACAGTAAATTTACATAGTTAAGTTTTATTATAATCCTTATAACGGAAAAATAGTGGCCACTAAGCTCCGTTTTATGGATTATAATAAAACAAATAGCAGAGTTTTACTTAGAAAAACATTATTGAAGTAGATTTGCCGCGGATAAATACCTACTTTAGAAACGCATGGATGAATGTTTCCACACCTGAATACTTGAAGAAGATACGTGGAGAGGTCGTTATCTTACGAAAAAGATAGTTTTGTTTTGCATAACGTGTACATGTTTTCTACTTAAGTACTTATATGGGTAAAACCGAACCGTTGACAACCGTACAGTGCTGTATATAAAAGATAGAAAAGACAGAAAAAAAGACAGGATAATGTTTATTTGGACACAGTTCGTGAACCACAAAATACAAATAATAAAATAAAAAAGTGAAACACACACACATAATATCTTTTATATTTGTTCGATTGGCGAAACGAAGATGTTACTGGCACCCGTTGCGCATTGGGCAGTTGACCCTGCTAAAACTTACTGACTTGCTAGAAGATCGAACAGCTCCGTGACGTAACTAGAAAGTTACCGACAGAACAAGGATAATTTGTATTGGTCCATTGTTACAAAATATTTTTTTTTAAATAATTATAGTTATAATGGATGCTTACTGTAACTAGAATATTTTAACTTAGTTATTTGAACAGTGGTCCCCAAACTAGGCAGTGCCTGTATCTTGGGGCCTGAGTTGCGTTATGTTGAATTTTAATTCGAGACATGTTTTCGTTAACTTAAATTTTATATAGGGATGTTTGATAACGGACAAAATACTTAATTAGGGTAAAGTAGAGAACTATCAAGATAAAATAAAAATAAATTGAACAAGGTAAAATAATTCTAAACAATGTGATAGTGTGCGTGTGAGTATGCGTGTGAGTGTGATTGTGAGTACATGTGTGTGTGTGTGTGGTGAGTTGTAAGAGTGTGGGTTATTGTGTGAAGGAACTGAGTGACTGTGTGGATTATATGCTTGAGCCTTTTGGTGTTAACTCACTATGTCCTCAGTTTCATTGTATGACAGGGAGAGAAGCCAACTTAAGTAGTTCTTTAAGACCGCTTTTATGAATGGGTCGGACACAGGCAACCTTCCAGCAGTCTGGGAAAATACCGTTTTCCAAACTTAAGTCAAAAATGTGAGTGAGTGGTTTTAACAGTGTTTTTTAAGTGGTATTATTAATCTGACACTAATTTCATCCAGTCCACCGGCGCTGCCAATTTGAGTGGATCTATAAGTTTTTCTATTTCGTCCTCATCTGTTGTTTGGAGGAAGAAAGAGTGTAGTGGAGTTTCACGTGGTTTATATTTGCCTGCTAAGGATGCTTGGGTGTCAGACAAACGCGTCACTATGAGATCAGAAAGATTTTTGCCTATGGAAGTGAAATAAGCATTACACCTATTTAGAGAATCGACAGGGTCCTGTGCGTTAGATATTAACTGGGAAGAATCACTTTTTTCAGTATTTGGGTTGAAAATAGATTTTATAGTGTCCCAGAACTTTTTTGGGTTGTCTTGATTTTTGATTATACAGTGTGAGTCTTTATAATGTGCACATATCGAAATGAGGGAATCTATGCTTAATTTTATCGACGGAAAAAATGTTAAAAAAAATCTAAATATTTATTTATATTTTTTATGGATTTTTAAAAAAAATTGTTTGCTTTTGTGACCCCAGTGTATACAAAACTGTGTAACTTTTAAACTAAACGATTTATCACGATGAAACAAACTCTATAATGTTTGGAAGTAATTAGGTGTCGTCATAAAATAAAAATTATGGAAAAAAAATAGCCACATTTAAAAATAAACATTTTTGTTTGGCAAAAATCTGATTTTTTTTCATTAATTTTTACAAAAATTGTAAAATTTCTCAATAACATGCCCCCATCACCTTCTTTTTTTATAACTTTAAGTTATTCTTCATTGTATTAGGAACCTAACGGTAAAAATTGCATGTTTTTAACTCAACCCCAACATTTTTATCAACTGTCAAAGAAAGGCCCAACGCATAGCTATTGTTTAGCAGGTAGATAAACTTTCTTTTGAATGTGCGCAGGTCGGGGAGGTAGGGCCAGCCAAAGGAACTTGAATTATGACAGATGTCAGACTGGCAGTCGCTCCGAATTATTCGCCGCTGCTACATGTGTTTCGGTACTTTCGTTCGCTGGACTTTCATAACTTTCGTTCGCTGCTACATGATGCCGCGTTTAAGTGAATTTTCCCCGGCACACATCGCCGACATACATTTTTATTATGGAGTGGGACAAGGAAGTGCCAGAGCTGCGCGCGCGGCTTACATAGCTGCGTATCCTAACAGGCAACCAGTGCCATCTGCCCGAAACTTCCAGGAAGTTCACAGAAGGTTGTCGATCACTGGACTTGGATCAAGTAGAGATCGTCGCGAGCCACCTCAAGTAATTATTGATGCGGCTACTGAACAAGCAGTATTAAGTGATTTGTTTGCTGATCCATCCATAAGTACTAGACGACTGGCTCTTCGTCACGGAATATCCCAAAAATCAGTGTGGCGTATTTTAAAGAAAGAAGGATTGCATCCTTATCACTATCAAAGGGTGCAACATCTACATGAAGACGTAGACTGGCGTCCAAGGTGTGTGATGTCCACATGGATTCAAAGAAAAACCAGAGCAAACCCAAACTTTCCAAGAAAAATACTATGGATGGACGAAGCGACATTCACTAGAGACGGTATTACTAACTGTCGAAATTTACACAGATGGTGCCGCGCAGGTGAAAACCCGAAACTGAAACGGTCATCTACTTTCCAAGTAAGATTTTCGATAAATGTTTGGGCTGGTCTTATCGATAACATGTTGATTGGACCAGTCATATTGCCGAGAACGTTGACTGGTGAAAAATTTTTAAGTCTATTGAGAGATGATATGCCTCAGTTATTGGAAGATGTCCCACTGGCTGTGCGTCAAAGGATGTTTCTTCAGATGGACGGATGTCCTGCCCATTACGCTACAAATGTAAGAAGATTTTTAAACGAAAATTATCATGACAAATGGATCGGCCGGCAAGGACCTGTAGGGTGGCCTGCGCGTTCACCCGATTTGACGCCCCTTGATTATTTCCTATGGGGGACCATGAAGCAACGCGTCTACAGTACCCCCATCAACAGTGAGGCCGATTTGCGTGACCGCATAATAAACTGTGCGAATGATATTCGCAATGATCCCGAAATGATAAGGAGAGCGACACACCAAATTCTAATTCGCGCGGCTTTGTGTTTACAACAACGAGGTGGACATTTTGAGAACCTGATGCATTAAATTTTGTATTTAATAATAAATGGGTTTCAATTGAACTCTTTTGCATTAATTATCATCCCAAACAAACCACCCTTATGAGAACAATACGATTCCGCGTTCGGAGTGCCATCTTTGAAACGACCCGCGCGCATTCACAACAAAGTTAACAAAAAAAAGTTTATCTACCTGCTAAACAATGTGCGTAGCTATGCGTTGGGCCTTTCTTTGACAGTTGATAAAAAATGTTGGGGTTGAGTTAAAAACATGCAATTTTTACCGTTAGGTTCCTAATACAATGAAGAATAACTTAAAGTTATAAAAAAAGAAGGTGATGGGGGCATGTTATTGAGAAATTTTACAATTTTTGTAAAAATTAATGAAAAAAAATCAGATTTTTGCCAAAAAAAAATGTTTATATTTGATTATGGCTATTTTTTTTCCATTATTTTTATTTTATGACGACACCTAATTACTTCCAAACATTATGGAGTTTGTTTCATCGTGATAAATCGTTTAGTTTAAAAGTTACACAGTTTTGTATACACTGGGGTCACAAAAGCAAACAATTTTTTTTAAAAATCCATAAAAAATATAAATAAATATTTAGATTTTTTTTAACATTTTTTCCGTCGATAAAATTAAGCATAGATTCCCTCATTTCGATATGTGCACATTATAAAGACTCACACTGTATGTAAGATCGGTTTTAAGTTTATGTAGCAAGTCGTTACAAAACTTTTTGTATCTGGTGTACACGAGGCGTCGCATTTCGTCATTTGGATAGGATTTTAAGGCTAGATGAAGATTGTCACGGTGCCTCACGCATCTCATGAGACCTGGCCTTATCCATGGTTTTATTTTGTATTGACTTCTACTGACGGTGATTCTACGTGGGTTTTTAGCGATTAAGTTGGATATAGTTTCAATTAGTGAGTTAACGGAGTTGTTAGTGCAATTAGTAGCTAAGACGTTAGACCAATCTGTGTTTTCATCTCTGTAGCGACTGCCTCTTCGTCAAGTTTGATTTTATACCCGATTCTAGCTTTGGTGAGAGTGTGTTTTTGAGCTATAGCAGCCATGATTATATCATGATCTGTAAAAGATGATTTCCCTATGATCCCTACAGTTTTGAAGTTTTACTTGACAAAAATATGGTTGAGACAGTTGCGCCCTCTGGTAGGCTCAGTTATAGCAGGCAAAAGACCGTGCGTTGCCATGAGGCTTAGATATTCATGCTTGGTGTTGTTTGTATTATAAATATCAATGTTAAGGTTCCCGGTGACTATTATTGCTGGATACTTTTTTAGTTGCTTCAGGACAGTATCCAGAGATGTTATAAAATTCTCTATATTCGGAGATGATGGGGAACAGTATATTCCTAGAATAGCGAGATTGTCATCCGGGGTTATAATAAGACTGTCTCTAGCACACTGTCTCTGTATTCTGGCACAGAAATATTCGAGGCGGTTTTGGTGTAGATAATTACCCCTCCATTTTAATTTCATTGTAAGTGCGGAATGCATGATACCCTGGTAGTGGTTCTATTATTGTTGCGTCGCATAGCCAGCATTCAGTTAAAATTAGAAGTCGGTATCAAGGCGTTGGAAAGCTATGTTAATAATGTCCTGAATAATGTCAAGTAAAGCCATAGAGGTAGCTCGTGAAAATGTTATTATTGTAGTCACTATAAATGTTGTTGTTGTTACTATAAGCGTTTCGTGAACATGAAGAAGTAGGATAACATGATTGCTAATATGTATGTGTAAGTGTATTTTGAGAGGGAGATTTGAGCATCTATGTGTGTGCCGACGAAGGTACGTGTAAGAGTGTAATGTATGTGTAAGTGTGTTTTGACTCTTTTGAGAGGAAGGTTTGAGCATGTGTGTGTGTGCTGACTAAGGTACCGTGATCTATTAAAAAGTTAAGTTAAGTGAGGTAAATTGTAGTAAATGTATGAGTGCATGTTCTTGTACGTTATTTGAGGTACACAATGTGTCTGTGTAACTATCAATATTGTTCATATCTCAAAGAAATAGAGTTCCTCTGACCGCTGCCTAGGCTTAGTCGTAATTATGAATCTTCATTTATGCCTAATTGTCATCAAAGAGGTTTTGGATTGAAGGAGGATTGAGAATGATTTCTTCCTCAAACATTATCATCAGACTGTACTAAGTGTCGAGAAATTGGTTTGAATGAATTCTTTATTAAATTTTGATTCAATGCAAACACAGTTCTCAGAGAAAACCCACAAGCAAGCCTCCGTGTATGTTCATACGTTTAGTCAATTTCCATAGTACATCTGAATATTTGAATATGATAATAACACGGCACAAACTCGCACAAATATCATCTTTAAACGAATTTCCAATAGAATTTCCCAATAAAATTTTGGTATCGGAAAACGAGCGGTGGATACAGGAGCCCATATAAAATGGTTAGCATATGCTAGTAACGACAAAAAAGTTGCTGCAATAAATTTCAGTTAGGGCGTACAGTTACTACGATATTTTGGTAAAGTTGGGCTAGTTATTGAAATTTCGACCGTCTGGTGTAAGTTTGTAATGTGTAAATATTTCGAGCGAATGGAAAATTGGTCCCGAAGTAATCGCTTGCTACAGAAATATTTACCTAAACGATAGATATCTACCGGGAATACGGAACGGGGAACTCTGAATATCTGAATTTCTCGACAATAATAATTTCCAAAACTATTTTACGTGTTCCCCATTTAATGTTAAAGTTACTATGGTGAGTACTACATTATACTGGTGGTACCTTATATTTTATCGCACTATCGTACACATTCGTTTTTTTGTCGCCTTCACCTGGCGTCAGCGTCAGAGGAAAATCAACGCCCGCATGTTGACAAGCTTTTACCCGCTGATACGTTGGATGTGCTGAAATACTGCACTCCTTTTTTCCGTACAGATGTTTTTTCGTTTTAGGTCTCGATAAAACTTACTATTTGGTGGTTATGGCTTCAAAAATGAGTGGTTAAAATATTTTTTACTTCAACAAAGATAATTATAGTGCCAGACGACAGGGCAAAAAATTAAAAAGGTTTTAAATAAATATTTAGTACCATCGCTAGCTATCAATGTCCTTGCCATCCTCGTTGCCCGTGTGCTTTTCAATGTCTTATCAAGCTTTCCCCAAATAAGAGGAAACATGTTTGAGTGACAACATTTTCTTTCAGTCGAGAAAATTATAAGTAGAAAATATTTGTTACATTTTAAGAATCGAAAAGGCGACTTACGAAACCATGGGCATCGATATTTTTACTGTCTTGTACAAACAGCAAACGAGGGCGATTTGAATTCTTGATAAATGCTGCAAAAAGGCACGAGGTTATTTAAATACAAACTATTTAAGAATTATTTAATGCTGCGAAACGGCACGAATTTAAGTACCTACTCCTAAAAATAAAATGATAAATGTCAGTTCGGAAGAAAATGCAATGAAGAAAAGTGAAAACCTGAATATATTCGTTACATAGTTTGAAGATCGTGTTATGGCACTTTGATCCATAGGGCGTGAAGTAAGGGCGCCTTAAGGGCGTATGTCATCCCTTTGAAAAGGGTGACACGGGTATGAAAACTCGTTGACTCGGTCTTCAATTGCACTCGTCTTGAATTTAAGTGACCCTCAAGACTATTTGTTAGTGTAATTTAGGAGATGAGGAATTCCGGGGGAGGCATAGTTGTAGTATACTGTATGTAGGTACAGTTTGTTAGATAATAAAAGAGCAACGATAATAATTAATGTAATGTCGGCACATAATGGCAACATTGGCATCTAAATTTTAATTTATGACCACTTGTACCAAAAATCACTAAATACGTTTAGCGTTAAACGTATTTAAAACATCACTTTGTCTCTGTCATATTCAAATGATTGAGACAAACAATGATGTTTTAAATTCATTTAGCGCTAAACGTGTTTAGTGATTTTTGATGTAAGTGAAAAATCTCGAAATACCTTGAGTATTTTTAGGGTACCGTACGTCGTGTCCGAATGAGAAAAGGGAACCCTAATATGATCACTCGTGTGTCTGTCTTTCTGTCTATCTGTCCGTCTGTCACAGCCAATTTGCTCCAAATCGAATGGACCGATGAAGTTGAAAGGTACACATATGAATTTCTGTTACCCAAACACGGACGTGTAAGGTAAACAAACGAATGTTGAATATGGGGGTTACTTTTGGGAGGCAAATGAGAAAATTTAAAAAAAAGTTTTGCAAACTGTACCGTGTAACATATCAAATGAAATGACTTACTGTGAGGGTCTCAAATATACAAGGTGTAACATAATTAACGCACAACCTCTTAAGGGGTCATTGTACTCATCATTATGAACAACTTTTACTATTGGAACAAACCTGAAATCGCGAAAAAAAAATCAGCTGCACATTTATGTTCGCATAACTCGTCAAAATGTAGGGAACAGGTGATTTTTTTTTCGCGAATTCAGGTTTGGTCTCATAGTAAAAGTTGTTCATAATGTTGAGTACAATGACTCCTTAAGAGGTTGTGCGTTATTTATGTTACATCTTGTATATTTTTTATAATATTAAAATTAATACTTACAAAGTTATTTAAGAAAATATTTAAAAATTTACCATTATCTCCAAAACTACGGAGCCTAAAATTTTGAAAAAAATACAGAAAATGGTTCAATACTTATAGATAATAGAAAAACTTATAAGAAGTCTATAGTCTGAAAATAACAAGATAGATCTCTCAATGTTGTGCGTACAAACTTATATTTGCAATTGGAATGTATAGCAGAACATGTGTTTCAACTGTTGAACGTTTCAAGTAGTAGTAGTAGAACTTTTTATTGTATTTTTTTCAAAATTTTAGGCTCTGTAGTTTCGGAGTTAAGGGGAATTGTCAATTTCCATCTACGTATTTTCTTAAATAACTTCAAAGATATTTATTTAAAAATTATTTTAAAAAATCCTCTGCCTCGTTGGTCTAGTGGTCGCAAGCGCTACTGCTGAGCATGAGGTCCTGGGTTCGATTCCCAGGTCGGGCAAATTATTATTGGGTTATTATATCTGGATTTTTTTAGCAACAGCCGGTTTGATAGCAATAGGCTCGCCCCCTATTACATGGGACTTAAACATAACTGGCGAAATGTGGGTGTACTATACGTACACCTCTGCCTATCCTTCGGTGAAACAAGGCGTGATGTTATGTTATGTTATGTAAATATATATATATATATATATATTTGATACCCTTACAGATGTCCTTTTATTTGTTATGTCACACGGTACAGTTTGCAAAACTTTTTAAAAATTTTCTTATTTGCCTCCCAAAAGTGACCCCCATATTCAGTTATGATTTTTAAACATGGAAAGGGTCCTGAGTCTGTATTACCCATCACTTTATATAATTGTACATTAAAAATTGTTAGTACCTTTAAATATCTTGGACATTTATTGAATGAAAAATTAACGGACGACAATGATTTGGAGCGGCAAAGAAGGAGCATTGCTTGTAGAAGCAACATGCTTGCAAGACGATTTGCTCACTGTTCCAAGCAAGTGAAAGCAACATTTTTCGAGGCCTACTGCCGGGCGTTCTACACCAGCCAACTTTGGTACCAGTACACGAGGAGGGCTTACAACTCACTTCGTGTACAGTAAAACAACGCGTTTCGGGCCATGTTTAAGCTGCGTTGGCGGTGTAGCGCGTCTGGTATGTTCTTTGAAAACAGAGTGGGTGACTTCTTTTCCGTTCTGAGACGGGCAAGGGCTTCTTTTCGAACACGATTGCTAAACTGCAAAAATAGTATTGTAGCCACTGTATTCCGCACAATTTTCGTGACTAGAACCGAACTGTTCAATCTCAGCATTGACTATGACGTGATCAGGTAATAATAATGACGAATTAATTTATCTAATAAATATAAGTATATAATAATAATAATGTGTAATAATAATAATGTATGAACGTATTAATTTCATTTCATTTAATTTGTAATACATATAAATTAATAATAATAATAATGTTTACTTATTTATGACATGTAGTCTCTATGGGTGAAATGTATTTGTATGTACTTATACAATGCCTGAATTAAAAATGATTTGATTTGATTCAAAACTGTTAAGTTTGGTCCTGGAATAAATTCATCCTAACTACGGAACCCTTCACTGTGCGTGGTCCGACACGCACTTGGCCGGTTTTTACAAAATAAAACGCCAAATTCTGATGTCGTTTTTGTACACCATCTGAAGGAAATTTTTCACTCAGACTATTTATGGATTTAGTTTGAAGCCAGACTACGTAATATGATTCAACTTCAGTACGATTCGATTTGCGTTACATTGCCAGACAGACGGATTTTATTCAGTTGATTAAAACTTTGTAACATGTGCGTGTTGCGTCGAGTGCGTCTAAAGCCTACGTGCCTCGTGTCATTAAACGAGAAAGGCGGCTAAGGAATCATTTTGCGTCGTTTAAATGGTGCAAAACATAATATTATATTATAAAATGAGACCGTTCACTTTAATAAATTACGTGACGTCAGTTTGTTTAGCATAGCTTTAGTATGCCAATCTAGATATAGTTTTAAGTACTTGAAAGTAAAAAATATAATATTTTTGACAATTACTTAGTACCTACCCTTAAACAGGGTGCGGGTGTTCGAAATAGTAACATTCAATTAAGATAAATCTGAATTTCTCATACCCAGCGGTATTCGAAAATACCCCATGTATGTTTCGCAATTGTAATTTTCTAGTTTTTTTTTTTTTTTTTTTGTAAAATTTTAGAGTTTTCTGCCAGTGGAGATTTAAAAATTCATATCTTTTTTGTAACGGGTATTTTTATTTTTTTTAAAGGTACCGATAGCAGGGATTTAAGTTTTTAGTAGGATAGACTCAAATTTTAAATAACTCGAAAACTACAAAAATCTCAGAACATATATGGGGTATTTTTTAATACCCCTAGGTATGAGGAAATCAGTTTTGTCTTTTGGACGGCACTATTTGGATCACTCTTTATTACCACCACTAAGTTTAAAGTTCATAAATCTTTGTGTAAATAATTTCATCACCACTGCTCTCAAAACGGTGAAAGAAAACATCGTGAGGAAACCGGCATGTCCTAGAACCAAACATTCAAAGACATGTGACATCTAGCAGCCCGCACTGGGCCCGCGTGGTGGATTAAGCTGATTATGCCTGGGGTGCATTAAATAACTCCCCTCAGTGGCGACACTTAGATGAATGTACTACGTCCGGCGCTCCCTGGTCAGTCAGAAGAGAGGAGAGGAGCGAAGCTGTGCCAATATTAAACTCAAACTCAAAGCAATTCAATTAAACCAATTACAGGCACTTTTGAATTGTCAAAGAGTCGGTCAGTTACTCAAAAAGTTAAAGCTAGTTGCCCATTCCAAAACGTAGATTTCTATGAAGAAGAACGGGCAAGAAACTCCAAGGACACTCTTTTAAATCAAGATTATTACAAAATCCTGGGTACATTATTCTTGTTGCTTCTATATGTGAGAACAATTTAAAAAATCATTAAAAACTATTGGAAATATAATATTAAAAATAAGCCCTGGCAGTTAAGATATGACCAGTCACAACATGACGCGTGGATCAGCACCATCCAGCTCAACCATTATGTAGGATATCGAATGATCCAACACACGCGCCACCTGTGAGCGAGACCTTTAAGTGAGCATAATATACTCTTAACTGCAATACTCTTTCAAGTCAACATACCTACATCATAACATAAAACAGCTCCATGGTACTAACTTTTACAAAATTTAAAAAATGCTTCTATTTATAATTTTATACAAAACTATAGTTTGCAATTATTGTACTTAAAAGATTAATATAATTTTAGCCCTAAAAGGAATGATCAACAGAATTAACCTCCGCATCTAAACTCCGCTCCAGAGAGCGGAGTTTAGATGTGAGCTTGGATTCTTATTTCTGTACTCCGCTCCAATGGACAGGCAGCCTAAAGCACGTAATACCTTGCTGACTGGCTAAGTTTATCACTTACCTTAACACAATTTTTTATTCAAGTTCGTCCTGATATGAGAGAAGAAGAAGCTCGTCTCCAGCTTTGATTATAATTCCAATTCCATCTTTACCTGTAGGAAAAATAGTCGATCACTTTATGTTTTTCTTTTATCCCGAACTGGGCAACGAGGTTCCGCCTTCCTGAATAAGCTAAAGTTAGTTCAGAACAGTCTATAGACTGCACCTATAGGTGCTGGGCAAAGTTTGGTAACTACTGGCCGAGGACTTGCTCAAATAGTTTCATTAGGATTACTAACAATACAGCACCTCTTACAGTTTGGCTTGCATGGCCTCGAATTTTGCAGTCTTAGGAAGCGAACGGTGGTCGTTGAAAACGAAGTTTGGGTAATTGTTCAGATACTAATGGACTTGTGTGGTCTATATTTAATAAGGTAACAGCCTGTATTAGATATCCACTGTGGAACATAGAGACTTAGTCTATTCATAATTTTAGATGGTTCAGGCACAACTAACGACGGTAAGGGCATATACACACGGCATTTTTCAAAGCAGAAAACTTGCCATAGTTGCGAATATAACGCAAGTTACGTATACATACACGGAACGCACGAATAAAAACGCCGTATGCACTGGGCTTTTTTTTTTTTGGATGGGAAATCATCAAATGATTTCTCCCGCTCTGGGCGGAGTGGGAGAGCGTGTCAGACTTTTACTGACTAAAACGCACCCGTGTTCCTTCAGTTCCCCGCGCCGGAGCCACGGTAACTCTTTCGAACATCCCGCAACCCTGGCTGGCATCGGCCCTAGCGGACCCCGTCAATAGTGCCGACATCTCTTTGAGGCGCGCGTGGAACACAACGCGCCGTCGACTCGGGCCTGGTCCTTACCGAACGGCGAGCTACCCATTGCTCACCGTCCGCAAGCCCGCGCCTACGGTGGCCGGGAATCGGTTGCTAATTCCCGCCGCCCAGGGCGTCTCCTACGGCGACTAGGGGCGTGAGGGTGCAAAGCTTGCCTCTCCCTCACGCATTCCGCCTCCTCCTTCGCGAGCATTACTGCCTCACAGAAGGAGGTGATGGCTTCCCATTTACTCTCGCTCCGTACCATGGCCTGGATGCGAGAGATCACCGCCACCGATCGCTCCCGCGAGGACACGGCGGTGCCGCGTCCAAGCCGGGCAGACCTTCACCATATGCTCCATCGTGTCCTCTGGGCGATCCACACAGTGGTGATACCCGAGCGTATGCACAGGGCCTAAGGTGCAGGCACTAATATATGTTGTTGTAGTTTTTTGTTGTTGTATTGTGTTGTAATGTTTTAATAAAAAAACTAAGTTGATTATGAATCAAAAGTTTAACGTTCCATAAAATGCCGGTTTACCCAATTCCATGTCATTAAGTATTATTATTTATTTGAAAAACCGAATCTATTAACTCAGTATTCAAGATAACACCAAAATATATATATTATGTATAAGTAAGTATACAATAAAAAATAAAAAAGGGGGAAGAGCTCATTGACATCAAAAAATTCGTCCGCGTCGCTGTCAATGGGAAAAGTGCCAAAAAGGCTGGCAGCGTTGCCACGTTGAATGGCAGTGCTGATTCTTTGGGCTAAAAATAGGCCAGCCCTCTGGTCCCGTGAAGAGTCGATTAACCGGGTAGCGATGTCCCGAAATACTCGATGAAATATAAAATTAAAGTGAATGTTATAAAATATTTGTATCCAAATGAACATACCTTTACAACAATAGATTTACAGGTATGTATGTTTAAAAATAATCTATTCACGTCCGCTTTATTTCGCGTGTTTTTGTCAATGACAATAAACATTATTTAATTATAGCTAATGCGCTATGTAGGTAATACACATTTGAATAGTACGCATTATTTCATGTAATTAACCAATTAAATAAAACTGTACCTGTGCAAGTAATTTAACTGAGCGATTAAAAACTTTAATAATAATTTTGTAGAACATAACTTTTTGTGCCTATCAAGATTCTTTAACTAAAATGCTGTTTGGTAACTTATATTTTTTACGGCATGTCCGCTTCAAATATAAAGGTAAAATGTAACTTAGGTAGATGCTACTTCGTGCAATGACAGTTTCAATTTCAGCTGTAAATGCGAAAATAACTTTTAACGGACAATTCCAATAAAAGATAAAATCGGAAAACCAAAGAAGAGGTCACACGGCATCAAGTTATCTTTATAAAAAGCCGGATTTACATTACGAAACTAGTTGCGCAAACTAAAGAGTACCCGAAACAATCAATTGCAATTGTCAATTTTTACGTTTTTGATATACATTGACGCGCAAATTGATCGTTTACCAAATGCAATTGAAGCGATTGACAATATTACTACAATAGAAATTTCTGGCGATTGATCATTTACAATTTTATTGATCGCTTCGGGGACGCATAAGTTATTCATTGATAGTTTCACTTGAAAATAGATAATTAATTACTCACCTGCTTGCGGTGTAAATGTACATTACGGCTGCTACCGACTGTCGAAACTCCTGTTACCGATTTAATCCAATTATATCTTCAGTAGAATTTGAATCTAGCTACAATTAAAGCGCTTCTGGCTATGTTCGAATATAAATTGCAATTGAAATATCAAATTCCCAGTATCAAATATCCAGAATTTTGCTGTAGGAAAATTCAAATCCGCATGTTAATTATGTGAGCCCCTAATTAAACCAGCGCATTTATTGGCCAACGTCATTGTCCTACGTTGGTGGGGTAGCACCTAAGCTCGGCCGGATATTCGGGCCTTCCAAAATCCGTCACTCGCATCACCGAACCTCATTCTATATCATCGGTAACATTACACTCTATACCTACACAATATCCTTTGTATTCCCTGTAATCCTATTTAAGGGGAAATGACGGGATTTTTAAAGCCCCTCTTCATTTTGTCAGGGCCGCCATTTTGAATGTTCCGGATTTTGCAGTCAATAGGTAGGTGTTAATATAAATGGCATCGCGTATATTCTTTAAATTAATTTGTTTAGAATTTTACTGGATTGTACGGAAGTCATTATGATTTGTGATCTTTGGATTTTGTGCCAGCCATTTGCTGGCTGCTGATCACTCACCATAGTATTAAATTATGGCTAAGGAGTTAGTATTAGAACTGACATCAGCAACTATGAATCTTTCAAAGCAATCTTAAAAGAGTAGAAGATTAAAACCTTCGATTAAGAATTCTTAATCTAAGGTTAAAACCTTGAAATACCTACACCGATGTAAGAATAATCGCACATGGTTCGAAACCCTTCTATTTGTTTGTATTGTTTACCAGGACCAGCATCAACATACAATACAAGAACCTTATGCCGTGATAAAAATATCAGCCAGTCTGCAAAGTGAGAAAGGATGACTGCCCAGGGCACACCGGACTCTTAAACCATGCCAATTAATCAATATTACAAGCCAGGGGTAACCAACTAATCCACTTAGGTACCTTCCGGCAACACGGCGCCTTCTTGTGGTCACAAAAACAATTAACAAAAAGTAAAACTACCCACACACCTACGTATTGCGACGAAGTAGCAATTACGTGAACAGGAAAAGTGGAATACAAAGCTTATTTGTTCCAATATTTTGTTTTTCTTGTGTAAATACTTGCAAGAGATTTATTTAGATAGTGTTTTTCGTGATATTACATTATCATTTTCCTGTTTTGTTCTAGTGTTTAAGGGCTTAACGCTTTTCTTTATGAACACCAAAAAATGGATTTATTTTGTAAACTACCTACGTGTAACAACAGTTATTTTATTCTTTTCTAAAATACCGTAAAGAACCTACTTGACTAAAGGACTCTGCCCGCTATACCGTATCATACCATAACCGTGCTAGGTACGTGTCAGACAAAAATATATTCTTTGTATTGAAAAGTATGAGACAATGCCCACTAAACCGTTCTGTTCCATGCACGGAGCGTCAACATTTATTTTGTCGGCGAGAATATTTTGCCGGTGCCGATACGCTCCGTGCATAGCACGCGACGTTGCCAAACCGGTGCGCGCAGGATGCGAAACGGTGAGCAATAGGGGTAACAACCGCGTATGATGATCATTATAAACGGGTTATAATCGAATAATTTTCATAGCCATCGTATAGAAAGAAAGAAAGAAAAATTGTTTAGCTGCACAAACAAAACGTACATTACAAAAAAAAAAAAGAAACAATGACATAAAGTACACACATATAAAGTATCCAAAAGCCTCATAATCAATCCGCATAGAGCTTACAAATTTTTTTCTTTGTCCATTGCCCGATGTCCGAGCCAGAGACCAAAGACAATTTACGTTGCCTCTGTGTGCATATTGCGCTCTTTAACAAGGAGTATACATAGTCTGTGGGAGTATAGTAATCTGTGGTATTGCGCACAGAACTTAATATACTCTGTATTGCGACACTGGCAAATGATATCACGCAAAACAATCCGAACAAAAACAAAAAACCATAGGTATAGGATATAATTTTCAAAAAAAAATACTCACTCGCTCTTCCTGACGTATCTGCCTTACGCGAAAACACTGAACTACCACAAACGAGAGAACGGGAACCGTACGGATATGATACGCAAATGTTCCGCGGATGCTACGGTCACTGCACGGGTATGATACGCTGTTGATACGTTATAGTGGGCACAGTAGTCCGTGTCATGTTTCTTTCCGTGCCTGATACGTTCATAGCACAGTTATGGTATGATACGGTGCAATGGGCCGACTCCATTAAACTTCAATTTTAATTAAGCAAAATTTAAAATTTTGCACAAATTGCTAGGTGTTTTAAATATGATACAAACGAAAAGTAACTTACAGAACCATGACAGTAAGTACTACTACTTACATTTGTTTCCAATTTGTACTTTCGACTAAGTATTATATTGGAATGATAATTGATTTTTCATCCGGTTTAGACCTTTCCTATCCCGAGAACCTGTTAAGCAATAATAGATTTACAGATAACCTCATTACTTAGATTTGTTTTTAAGTTACGATTTGTTAAAAATAATGTTATAGGTAGGTACGAGTACAATACTTTATCAAACAGTAGTGCCGATTCTCTTGTCACAAATACCTCTAAACTAGACTAAAAATCACCAAAATTTAGTTTATTCCTGTCAAACGACGATTTCCCATTCTGAAATTGACTAAAGTGACACAACTAAACTATATTTTAGTTTGACAGCACTAAGATAGCATTGAGATATTAGTTTAGTTAAAATGGTAATTTTGCTGTTCTGAATTTGACGTTATTCACCTAAAATTTAGATTTTCTAACTAAATCTGACTATTTTTAATCGCGATTAAAAAGGTGTGCATTAAAATTGGTTGCCATGAACTAAAATTCACACCAACACCTCGACTTTAGGTGCAAAAACAGTACTGTAGCTTTTTTTTTTCTTTTCTTCTGCGTATATCTCGAAAACGGTGTGTCCTATCGCAACAATATTGAAAATTTCGACCCCCTTTATAAAAGCCACAAACCCCTAAAACTCAACATGTCGGTAATAACTTTTCATATTTTCCATACAAAAAATGAAAAATTCCGTATAAAACACGTCGAGGCTGCCCCCTGCGCGCCTCCGACTCTAAAAAAAAATCACGGGGTAGGGCAAACAAGTACCACGTGGAGTCGCGCGATTGTCAAATTCGATTTTAGTTCTGTCTAAATAATTAGTGCCATTTTTTTTGCAGAATAGCTTTTAGATTATTATAGCCTAATGGAAGGAATTTTAGTGATAGTTTAGTTAGTTTAGTTCGGTGTACAAGAGAATCGGCACCATTGTCTTGTAAAACTAAACATAAACCAAATCAAAATATTAACTTTTTTTTCATAGAACAATTTATTTCTTATTCTCATCATCATCATCTGCCTAGCCTTTTCCCAACTATGTTGGGGTCGGCTTCCAGTCTAACCGGATGCAGCTGAATACCAGTATTTTACATAGAGCGACTGCCTATCTGACCTCCACAACCCAGTAACTGGGTAATACGATACCCCTTGGTAAGCCTGGTTGTCAGACTTTCGGGCTTCTGACGACCCGTAACGACTGTCAAAGATCCACGAATGACAGCCGGGATCAACGGCTTAACGTGCTTTCCGAGGCACGGAGGAGTCTCGGTATGTAAAGATGGTCACCCATCCACGAACCAACCCCGGCAAGCGTAGCTTAACCTGATGGATCGACCCGTGCGGCTGTTATTACTTAGCCACGAGCTCCTCATTTATTTCTTATTCTAATAACAACAATAAATATTAACAAGACACCAATCTTGGTTGTATATGCACGTCATATAAAGTGGCAAGCAAATTTGTTGTCTGTCATCGACGTTCCTACCCGCGCTTGCGTGTCCGACGTTCGCTCATGGAAGAATTCCGTTAAGTTTAAACTAATCTTTACGTGTGTGATCAATGTGATTTTCGGGTGCACCCTTCGTCAGTGGCGAACTAAGCCTGTTGGGGGCCCGGGGCGGCAAAACTAAATTGGCCCCCCCTGCCCAGGAATAGCACGCTGCCTCGAAAAGGTTAGGTTTTCTTTTGACCATTAATACAGAAATAGGTGATACTTAGTCGACAACAAAAACGCTAGAGCATGAGACAAATAGTAGATAATATATAATGAGCGAAGCGAGCTCGAAAATTTCTGCAGTCAGCATAGTTTAGATTTTTTTTTAATATACAGAAAAAGGAATTACTTTGTCAACCTATACAGAAAAAATTGACAATGTTAGCGAGGTCGGAACTTTTTTGCACCCCGCCACGGATACATACGTAAGGTTTTCTTTTGACATTCGTACCTAGATAGGAGTTGAGTTACTTTATCGACTTACGCATAGAAGTCTGAGAAAAAAGATAATACAGATTGCAAGAGCGAGCGAAGCGAGCTCGAAAATTTTTGCAACATGTTTATATTTGGCAAGCGTGATATAAACATAACCAACTACAAACTGCCTTTTACCTTGCCCACGTACGCACGGACGCGAGAACCACGCGCGCGGAAAAAAACACCTGGTCCGATTTTAACAGAATGTTCGAACGAGCGCGAAAAAATCACTTCTAACAGATTCTTCGTGCAGTGCGGACGTACGGTCAGCAACAAAAGTCGATTAACACTTCAGTTTTTTCAACACAATTTAAGTTCAAAATTTTTTTTTAAAAATGGACAGTTGTTAAATTCCGATGATAAAAAGTCTTAGCTATTACATGAAATACTGAAAAATAGTGAACTAACAATTTAGGGTCTATTGATTTCACATGTAAAAGTAACAGTGTTAATCTACTTCTGTTGCTGACCGTACATTGGTTTCTGCAAAATTATTAGCGGTAGCTATTTGTGTGGTCAGGAGACGACAAAAGAAGCAAATACATTTTTAGATGCATCACTTGAATAATGAACTATATTTAAAAGGCCAATTTTTGACGCTGTACAATGATTTAAGGAAATATCCTGAAAATTTTTAATAATTATCAATTAAATAGCATGTTTATTATAGTTCTCTCTCAAATTATACCCGTTTAATGTCTACTTATTTTCTTTATGATAAACTCCACCCACATACCTACCTATGCCCAGAACTATTTTTAACCGGCTTCAAAAAAACTCAAGAGAGGACAAATAGGAGGAGGAGGAGGTTCTCAATTCGTCGGAATTGTGTGCTCCCCGATTACTCAAAGACGGCTGGACCGATTTGGAAAATTCTTTTTGTTTGAAAGGGTATACTTTCCAAGTGGTCCCATTGTCATCAGGTCAGGATCTGATGATGGGATCCTGGAGAAATCGAAGGAACTCTTCAAATATTATAGGCACACCTATAGCGATTTGGGTATTTTTATAGTAACTCGTGCATTTGCTCTCGGAAAGCACCGTTTGGTGAAGTGGAACTGATCACGAAGATGACAGATGGCCACCGAAACAACTCAATAATAAGAATTGCGGGTATATCACGGGTTGCGATTCGATTACTTTAAAATGATTGCTAAGCAATAAGCAATATAAGCTCGTGACAATGCCTATGGTGAAGTAGAGCTGATGGTGAAGTACTAGGAGAACTCCTCAACAGTTAACGTCCCTGCATCGGGAAAAGCAATACTGTGTAAATGACGATGAGCAGTTGTCACAAGGCTATTGTAACTTAGATAAATTACAAACAGAGTACTAAAAAGTGAACAATAAAAAAAAATTGCAAAAAAAAACCACTGACTTCCACAAAACACTACTAAAGTGAAAAAAAACTTTAATTTCTGAAGTCGGTAGCACCTATAAACCTAAAATACAAAATAAAGTTATTTTTCACTTTGTAGTGTTTTTTTTTGGAAGTTAGTTGTTTTTTTTTTGCAAAAAAGTTTTTTCGGATTCCATATTTTATGTAGGTGTGTAGGGTGTAGGAGGTGTTCTAAACTTCAAATAAAGTACTTTCATTACGTGTCGGTGAATAAAACATTGGAACAATCAGTCGTGATTACTCTAATGTTTTATTTACCTACGCATTCTTCACACGACCTTGAGCATACGGCACGTCCGCACTCTACGAGCCAGCGCGCCATACTCACAGAACATATATACTCTAGTCGTACTGACCAACGCGCGCGTTTTTCGCGTCCGTAGGAAAATAAGTACAGAACTTCGTATGTCGTATTCATTGAGCGCTCAACACCGAGCGTTGAAAATCGAACACAGCGCTATTTAAACGCGCGGCGTGGAAAACACGCAGTCGTGTAAACAGATGTACCACTTTGCATTTGTTCATTCCCAGCGCGGCACGCGTTTTTTTCGCGTCCGTGCGAACGTGGGCTTACTGAACTAATTTTGGTCTTGTTTGAGTTTTGATTAAATAGTACTTCTAGAGTTTTGAGCCCCCCCAAGACCGGTGGCCCGGGGCGGACCACACCTGCCCCCTCCCCCTCTGTATGCGCATAATATGGGTAGATAGGTGGTATTTGAATGTTACATAACATTGACAACAGGATCCTCATTTACCATTTCTGGTATGCGAAAGTTTAACTTATCATAATAATATCCTCTGGTCTGCCCAGAGTAGCAGAAAGCCGTCATCTATTTCGGCTGTTGCGTATGTTATAAACATTCAATTTATCTAATCGTAACTGTAAGGATAACTATAGCTAACTTTCACAATAAACCGCAACCCGCATACACCAACTGAGATAACAAAAAAGGTACATCATTAACAAAATCCAACTAAACCACACAACTAAAACTAACCTTCAAATAATTCAAAAGATAAACCTAAAGAGGCTTTTGAAAGGCTTCAAATGTATGTTTTGACGTAACGTAACAGTGTAATCTCATTTGTGATAGCAAACCACGTTACAAAGTCATTTTAATCCGTTGAGTACAGTAATGTATAAATAGGAGCCCGTTTATGATGCTTGATATATCTTCATTATGTCTCGTTGTTCGGTTGGTGATAAAACTGGACGTGATTGTTGTTACAATGTTTGTAGCCATGCTTGTATTCGAGATTGTGGGAAGCACTGGGGATTGGGCATAAAACGGATAATCTGTGGGAAATTGTAAACTTTTATTATTTTAAAATATCTTAGGTAACTCCTGGAGGTTTTGTTTACACTGTTGTAGGATCTAGATTAATCCTAGCAGGGCAAGCTTGTGTATACATAGACAAATATTGCTATCATCATTCTCCTGCTCTTATCCCAATTAATATGAGGTAGGCGCAACATGTCTTTTTATTCCATACTTCTCTTTTAGTCGTCTTCTCGGTACCTAATTACCCTCTTTCCAGCTATAGATAAACAAAAGAAAATATTTTGTGGGTTGAACGATATTTAATTAATTACATCCAACTATACATATGTAATGATTTGACAATCATATTTTATAGTATCAAATCCTCTTTCACATATCTTTTCACCATTTAAACAGCTAGGTAGGCAATAAAAGAGAATTGCATTACAATAAAAGGTTACTAAAAAGAGATTTTAATAAAAAAATCTCATCAAATGCAATAATTTATGGCCACATAAAACTTGAACGAATGACGTTCTTACAGAGATAGAACGAAATTTCAGTATAAAATTTAATTAAAGTAAAAATCCGTGTAGGTATTTCATTTGCGTACAAAGCCTATCATGATGAAAAATGTTGTCAAGAGCCATTAAAAGATTAAAAATCCTGATGCGTGAAATGAACGTACATTAAAACCATTCCAACGTTCCAAGGCTATTGTTATTCTTCTTCCTACCCTATAAACAATGTATATCAAACTATGTTACCAGGATTTATTTTTGTCTACCTACATAGGTACCTACTGTAGGGGAGAAGAAAGTGGTTATGGTGACCTTCTTACGACAGCATCACACGATTGACGTTCTTACCATATTATGCTGCGGTCCCACGGCCCGCTTTCTCGCAGGCCAGATCAACAGCCAAGCCAAGCCAGGCCAACCGGCCGTGGGAACCATCGATCCAATGAAGCCTGTGGTGGGAATGCTTGGCACGGGCGCGGCAGGCCTCGACAGGTGTGGCCGTGCGCCAGGCTGCGACAGGCCGTGCGCCAGGCCGCGACAGGCCGTGGGACCGCGGTATAATGCCGACCCGAACAAGTATATAGCACGCCTAATTCCGTGGTCCCAAGGCCTGTGAAGGCCTGTCGCGGCCCGTGCCTAGCATTTCCACCACAGGCCTCATCGGAGCGACGGTTCCCATGGCCTGTTGGCCTAGTCTGGCGCGCTCTGGCCTGTGAGAAAGCGGGCCGTGGGACCACGGCACTAGATGCCAAAATACAAAAATTGTAGTAATTGCTTCGGGTCAGCTTTGTTGTTCAACAAATACAGGCGAATCGAACGTAGTGTGTAACACGCATTATAAAATATTACTTGAAAGGTAGCTCAGGTTTCCTGAGGAAATACATCAGTTACGGTAGGTGTCCTTTTTTTTTTGTGGATGGGAAATCATCAAATGACTTCTCCCGCTCTGGGCGGAGCGGGAGGGCGTGTCAGACTTTTACTGACTAAAACCCACCCGTGTTCCTTCTGTTGCCTGTGCCGGGGCCACGGTAACTCTTTCGAACATCCCGCAACCCTAGCTGGCATCGGCCCTAGCGGACCCCGTCAATAGTGCTGACATCTCTTTGAGGCGCGCGTGGAACGCAACGCGCCGTCGACTCGGGCTTGGTCCTTACCGGACCGAGCTACCCATTGCTCGCCGTCCACAAGCCCGCGCCTACGGTGGCCGGGAATCGGCTGTCAATTCCCGACGCCCAGGGCGTCTCCTGCGGCGACTAGGGGCGTGAGGGCGCAAAACTTGCCTCTCCCTCACGCGTTCCGCTTCCTCCTTCGCGAGCATTACTGCTTCGCAGAAGGAGGTAATGGCTTCCCATGTACTCTCACCCCGTACCATGGCCTGGACCAGGGCCGGACGCGAGAAATCGCCGCCGCCGATCGCTTCCGCGAGGACACGGCGGTGCTCCGCCCAAGCCGGGCAGACCTCCACCGTATGCTCCACCGTGTCCTCCGGGCGATCCACACAGTGGTGACACCCGGGCGTTTCCTCCCGCCTTATCCGGAACAGGTACCTCCCGAAGCACCCGTGCCCGGTGAGGACCTGCGTCAGGCGAAAGGTGAGGACGCCGTGGTGCCTCTCCAGCCACTCCTCAAAGAGGGGACTTATCGCCGCAATTGTGGCGTGCCCAGCGCTGGGTTGCGACAATCGCACTCTCCATGCCGCCATGAGATCCTGCCGGAGCTCTGTCCGCCGTGCCGCGATTTCTCGCGGCAGCGGGGTTACGCCCCGGCGTTTAGCCTCCTCGCGCCACTCATACATGTGCGCGAGGACTTTTGCCTCCAGATCCTATGGCGGTAATCCGGCAAGGAGGTTTGCGGCCTCCCCGGAGACCTTGCGGTATCCCCGGGCTAACCGGATGGCCATGACCCTCTGGGACGCGTTCAACCGACGGACCGGTCGCCGCCTCATGGAACGCGCCCACACCGGAGCTCCGTAAAGGGCCATGGACTGCACACGGTAGGTGTCCTGTGCTGACTTTGGCACGACCCGAATGATGTTACCATGACCCAACATCAGTACATATAATAAACTGAAATTAGGTTCGGTCAGTTTATTAATGTATGTCTTTCATTACAGAGCTTTTAAATAATGTTTGGATGTTCATTTACTTTTTTTTTTTTTTGGGGGCAGTTTCCTTCTCAATTGAATTAATTTAATGTATATAATACCTATTCAATATTTACCTAAACAGTGATTATGGCGGTCTTCATACCAGTTTAAATTAAAAAAAATGCCTAGATTTAATTTTAACCTAGATAAAATTCAACATGAAAAAAAACAAACGAACCACGTTATTTACTTTGATTTCCAGACTTATAATAGCGGGTCCTCTTATTAAGGCGAGGGTTGCTCTGTAATGACCACGAGTAAATGACAGTGCCGATTCTATTACAGACGGTGATCCCATTACTTCGCCTAATGAGCATGTAACTTAGTTAGTACAGAATATGTAGTTTTATTTGATTCGATTTGCACTCTGGTTTTAGCAGCTTAATTTGTTTGTAAGATAAGCTAATGTAAGTGCAGTTATCTTATTTTTTCAATTTAAGAAGCACTGTTCGGTAACTATACCGCGTACAATTCAATGGTACTCACTAGACCACGCTGATCGACAGGAACTGAGAATAGTAGGTATAACTTTACTTTTTTGCATGATCCGTTCCCATAGAGAAACAGTAAAAACGGGTTTATTGGGCATAGTTTTAAGTGCAATACTACTGTAAACTCTTTATAAAGAAATATTTATATAAAATAATCAGCCGACGTCAACCGATAGTCGATTAGAAGATCCAATCGATGTACTTAAGTCGATTCGTAGCGTTCATCGACGTACGTCGAGTAGGTGTGTCAACCTCTTAAGACTTTTTCTTGTTGAAACCTCAAGTGTTACCCCAGATTTAAGTAAAGTCTACAGTGTAAACTTCAGCCACAATTCAACAAGAACTTTCTCACAAAATAATAGAAAACTTCGTTATAACTTCACAATGATTAAACAAATGTTAGTGTAAGAAGTAATTTAACCAAATCCGGCAACATCAAGTAAGTTAGGAACCGCATTAAGTCAATGGCTCCAAATGATTAGTTCTGGAATTGCGGCGCTATCGTCTCAACGTTTTCCATTATCTTGCACGTCGTGAACAGTAGGTACTCTTACTACTGTAGTGTTAATTAGTAAAGTTGTTTCGTACATTCTTGCAGGCTGTGAACGAGGGTAGGATCGGCTGTAGAGGATTATTTAGTGTTCTGTCATTTCACCGACAATTAATTTACAAATTTTCACTTGACAAGCAACGATTGGCAAAAGCCTAATTTGTCATTTCATCATTATACTACAACAAGTTTGCCAAACAATTCACTTACAAAAATATTTACCTCATAAACTTTTGCTTATTTAATAACGTAGGTAATAATTGACAAACTATTCGTTTTTTATTCATGTTATCTCATAAAACAACGTTTGGAATACAAACGTTTTACATTAGGCAAAAGGGTAATTTTAATTAATAAATGAACAAAAACAGAAAAATTATATTATTTTTAGTAGGTTATCCGGAACCGAAGTAGTTAGTCGAGTATAAGTGACGTGACCGCAACGACGCTAACGTTTGATATTTCTCACAGAGTAGTATGAAGTATTCTTTGGTTCTCACTCATCGTATGTGTGCAAAAGGCAATGTCACTACCGTTAGTAGGAGAACTTAGGACGCAAAAGCGAGCGAAGTGAGCTCGGGACATCGGGCACTACGACTCGGGCAGGTTAGGTACGAAGGGGATCGCGGGGTCCAGTAAGCGAGCGAAGCGAGTGAACAAAGACCCCGCCATCTTCTTGGTTTTAAAACCATCGAGCCCCGCGAAGCGGGGCTCCCTTCGACGCCTTATTATTATAGCCGGGAAACCAATTTAGACCCACCCCATGTGATCTGCCACACTCTTAATATTCTCACTATCCCACTAATCCTGAAAGAAACTTTGGCGATTTTTTTCTCGGCACCTATGGTTTTGCGCACTTTGGGGTTTTTTTTTGTATATACTAACTTCTACTAATTTTATACTAAAAAGGGTCTATTCTACCCATCGATCACTAATAAAGAACTAGATACAAAATCTCATGCAAAAGTTCTCTTAAAACTGACGCCAATTGTGTTTAAGTAAGTCTAGTTGAAATAAATATACATATGACGAAGAAGGTACATCTCTCGTTATCGTCATCCATATTTGAACTACTGTGGGCGTGCTATGGGTAGTGTTGGTTATTGCGTATTAGTAAAACCGTTTGCAGTTCAAATCAAATTATAATTCACGATCAAATTAATCGCACTAGCTATTCACACACTGTAGGTTCACGACACAACTATACGGAACGCGCGACAGTTTCTAAACGTGCTTACTACTCGACAGCCACAGACAAACTCTGCCTAACTCCGGTTGACGAGCACTATGTTGTAGACTCTGTCGAGCGCCGCTTGGTGGCGCTGGCGTCCCGATTAGTCAAACGACGACTAACGTGTTACCGACATATACATTAATCGAAATTCGACCTTAATACAATGCTTACAGTTGTATTCATAAAGCTACGTACATAAAGCAAAAAAGAAATTACGACAAACACTCTCTTGACAACATAATATCAAAACAAATTTAACTTTACCCATTTACACACATAAAAATGTCTTAATAAGCAACAGGCATCATTTACAGAAATTACATGTTTTAATAATTGATACTTTATTTTTTTCTTACCAAAGTAGATTGGTAGTATACAATCCTTTTGGTCTCGGAAACATATACTGGCTGATTTTAAAAATAGAAACTTTTCGATTGTGTTTTGTTTTAATTAAAATCAAAGATAATTATTTTATCCCGATTTCGTGTGTTTTCGTTGCTTGATAAATTTGGTGTTTATCTCACTATTATCATTTTGGAGGAGCTCGTGGCTAAGTAATAACAGCCGCACGGGTCGATTCATCAGGTTCAGCTACGCTTGCCGGGGTTGGTTCGTGGATAGGTGACCATCTTTACATACCGACACTCCTCTGTGCCTCGAAAAGTACGTTAAGCCGTTGGTCCCAGCTGTTATTCGTAGATCTTTGACAGTCGTTACGGCTCGTCAGAAGCCCGAAAGCGGGACAACCAGTCTTACCAAGGGGTATCGTATTACTCGGTTACTGGGTTGTGGAGGTCAGATGGGAAGTCGCTCCATGTAAAATATTGGTATTCAGCTGCGTCCGGTTAGACTGGAAGCCAACCCCAACATAGTTGGGAAAAGGGTAGGCAGATGATGATGATCTCACTTTTATCATTTTGAGATTTACAGTTTTTGAAAAAATTGAGTGGGCGTCATTTTTTATGTTATGGATCGATAGGCGAAATCAGTTGTCCAAAATAGAGAGCCAGGTAATTTAAAGTAGCAAGATACATCGAACAGTTCTTTATAATATGCAAAGCCGATGTCGTGGGTCATGCAATAAAACATGCCGGTTTTTTTCTGCCTGTTATCTGTCAGTCGGTGACCAGTGTTGCCAACTGAAGAAAAATTAAAGGAACTCGATTCGCTATAGCATTAAAAAAAAATTAAAGTAGTTAACTGCTGGGCCCAGGATTTCCCATTTCCTTTATTAAAAAAATATATATAGTGGTAAACGTGATTTTTTCCAAAAGAATCTAAATCATTATCTGCCTAGCCTTTTCCCAACTATGAGTTTAACCGGATGCAGCTGAACACCAGTATTTTACATGGAGCTGCTGCCTATCTGACTTCCACAACTCAGTTACTGGGTATAAATACGATGTCCCGTGGAAAGACTGGTTGTCAGACTTTCGGGTTTCTGACGACCCGTCACGACTGACACGGAGGGGTCTTCCTATGTAAAGATGGTCACCCATTCACGGAACAACCGCGGCAAGCATAGCTTAATCTGATCGATCGACCCGTGCGGCTGTTATTACTTAGCCAAAGAATCTAAATATTAAATGAAAAATGTATTTATAAACGATTATATATCATGCGAGACATTTGTAAAGAGAAGCATTTGTCAAATACGAGTAAATGTTTGTAAAACGAGTGGTTATAAAATAAAACATTTGCGGACTAAATTGTTTGTGAAATAAATAGTATATGAAACGTTAGTTGTGAACCAAAAAATTGTAAACAGTGTTTTAGTGCAACATTAGTGAACCGGTTTATTTATATAGTGCTTTGTATAAGCCCAAAATTAGAAATAATTTAATTTAGTTTATGCAGAAAAAGCAATGCGATTAACAACTTAATGTTATCTATTTCATGCGTGCGTCCTATGAGCCAAAAACCAAAAGTTCAGCTTGAAGGAAAAAAATCGTGGGTGCGTTTACAGACACAAATCTTTCAAGCAAAATAAATACCCTGACCTCAACAGCAATTTGTTCCGTGCGTGGATCGAACCTGCGATCCGCAATGCAGGAGAGCCAATCACTCAGCCGCGTTTATTGTACAGTGAGACGTGTTATAGGAAAATTATCCCTGTTAAGGCTGAAAATAACTTAATAGTTTTGTACTTATTTTCATCATCAAACTATAAAAACCGAGTCCAATTTGGTTGATGTAATATAGGGATCATGAAATTGGTTTGCATAAGTATCTACCTACTTATTTTCCGATTTAACAATTCTCAAGTTGTCAATGAATGATGACAGACTAGTCCCTCCTAAAACTTAAGAGCGTTGTCACATTTTGCACCTCTCTCGCTCACACAGAACCAAATTTTTAAGAATGTTAAATGAAAAAATGCTTTTATGAAAAATGTAATCAATGGGCGGTCTACAAAATAATATTAATTTAATAGGTAGTTATCAAAAAACACATTTCTATTGTGTTATCTAATAAACATATGTAATTAAGTATTATGATCTGTTTTTGAGATGATGTAAATAAATGCCGCAATAAAAATGTGTTTTTAATAATTACCTATTAAATTAATATTATTTTGTAGACCGCCCATTGATTACATTTTTCAAAAAAGCATTTTTTCATTTAACATTCTTAAAAATTAGGTTTTGTGTGAGCGAGAGAGGTGCAAAATGTGACAACGCTCTTAACACCCTCATCAATAAACTCAGACAACTTTAATTTGATTTATGTGTGTTACACTGTCAATATTTTTAGTCACTCTACGAATTAAAATGCAAAGTAATTTGTACCACACGTTGCCATAATCGCGAAGTCCTAAATAAATATTGAGCGTGACCCCAGGGCGTTGGCTCCAGCCAGGGTAGCGGGATGTTCGAAAGAGTTACCGTGGCCCCGGCACAGGCAACAGAAGGAACACGGGTGGGTTTTAGTCAGTAAAAGTCTGACACGCTCTCCCGCTCCGCCCAGAGTGGAAGAAGTCATTTGATGATTTTCCATCGACAAAAAATAAAAATAACAGGGCGTTGGCTGTCTGCTGCAACATGTTGGCTCGCAGATAAATTGCGAAATGCACTACTGAAGTACAGGCTGCACTATTTACAGCGTACTGTCAATCGTTCTATACATGCAGTATGTGGGTCAACTTCACGCAGACGGCATGCAGCGCTTTGCACGTACAATACAATAATGCTTTCAGGGTGTTGATGGGGTTTCGCGCTATTGCAGTGTTTCCGGCATGTTTGCAGAGGCGAGAATAGATAGCTTTCACGCCATCATGCGCAAGCGTTACAATTCCATTATGCGCAGGGTACGCGCCAGCCCCGAGGGCATCATGGAAACTATAGCTGATAGGTGGGACTGCCCCGTACTAAGACATTGGATACGCCTACATGCCACTGTCGCGTAGTAATGAATAGTTTGTGATGTTTTTCTAGTAGATGTAAGTACTAACACTAGTTTCTAAGTCGTATGTGTACTAACCAAATGAAATAGCCGGGTCCGAAATAATATTTTTTTTTTTTTTACTTTTATTTATTTTTTATTTATAATTCTGAGGAGCTCGTGGCTAAGTAATAACAGCCGCACGGGTCGATCCATCGGGTTAAGCTACGCTTGCCGGGGCTGGTCCGTGGATGGGTGACCATCTTTACATACCGAGACTCCTCCGTGCCTCGGAAAGCACGTTAAGCCGTTGGTCCCGGCTGTCATTCATGGGTCTTTGACAGTCGTTATGGGTCGTCAGAAGCCCGAAAGTCTGACAACCAGTCTTACCAAGGGGTATCGTATTACCCAGTAACTGGGTTGTGGAGGTCAGATGGGCAGTCGCTCCATGTAAAATACTGGTATTCAGCTGCATCCGGTTAGACTGGAAGGCGACCCCAACATAGTTGGGAAAAGGCTAGGCAGATGATGATGATTTTTTATTTATAATTCCCGTGTACTTAACCCAGAACCCGGGTAATACATTATCCATAATTTATTTCAATTTCCAAGGCAAATAAATTTTAATTTATTGCCATAAATTAATATTTATTTTTACGGAATTTTTTACGGTTTTTTTTTACGGAATATATGCACGTATACACTGCAGTACGTATCCAATTTGATAATTATATAAAATATTAAGTTTGCCGTAGGTATTCGTCGCTAAAACTTCGAGTTTGGTCAGGTAGAACTTTGTTCTGTTTAACTGCATACTTGCAGTTCGGAATAATAATAGAAAGGCACTAGCGTTTCAACGCGATTTCGGCTGTAAATACATAAGTACATATGTGCATAAACTCACGCGTTTTTTCCATGGGGGCGCGCAGAAACTACAGAACGCCACTTGCTACGATCCTTAAATACTACTTTTGCTTCGTTTACGTTCATACAGGTCATACTCGCACGCTGGTTGCGAGCACTAAAGAAATAAAGAAAATAAGAAGGATTTATTTGTCACAGAAACACACACCTGAACTTTCCGAAGGACATAACCATTAAGGCTAGTATATCATGTCCTTCTAGGGCATCCCCTTCTGGCGTTTCCACTCACATCTGCCTTGTAAATATCTTTTGTTAGTCGTCTTTTATTCAATCCTCTCGAAATGACATGATGATGATGATTGGTTTGGTCACCAAACTATCTAAGCATACTCTTTTAAATGTTTGTCCTGTAAATGTTTTAGTTATTTTTTTTTCTTTGAAGGAATGAACTGGAGTTTCCGATATAGCATACTCAGTTACGTAATTGATAAAGCAGTTCAGTCTTTGAGTGGGACGGCTAGATGGTCCCATAATCTTAAAATGGCGGCCGTATTTGACTGTAGGTATGCAGAAGGCGGAGAATGAGGAATAGGGAAGGTGACTAAATATTTTTTGGCCCGTCACGTAGATTATTTAAAAATATTGGACACGTATTTTCTCTTTTTTTAAGTAATCAAAAGATTACGGCAATACATTGAGTTAAAATGTGGCATGGCCTTGCTAGATTTAATACTGAATTGCGACGTAGCGAGCCCTCACTCCCCACCTATAATGCGTTTTATTTAAGCATTTTTTTATGATAAGGCATAAAATACGTGTCTAATATTTGTAGGGTTCCATAGTCAACAAGGAATATAGTTTCGCCATGTTCGTCCGTCTGTCCGTCCGTCCGCAGCTTAGCTCAGAGACTCTTAGTACTAGAAAGCTATAATTTGACATGCATATACATATTAATCACGCCGACAAAGTGGTAAAATAAAATAATAAAAAAAAATTTTTAGGATACCTCCTGTACACGTAAAGTGGGGATGTTTTTTTTTCTCGTCTACCCCATGGTGTGGGGTGTTGGTGGATATGTGTTTCAAAAATATTACGGGTTTGGGAAAACAATTTTTTGATTATGGGATCCGTTTCTGAAGTGATAATTTTTGTTAGAGTCGTGTCGCCCCCTCTGCCAGCTAAACGGTTAGTTTTGGATATGTGAAAAAATTCACGGTAGTACAACAAAATAAATACAACGATATTAAAAGAAAAACTATGACAATTAAGTAGGCTTTACAAGTTAACGAGTAATAGTCGAACAACTTACATTTGCAGTTGGAATGTATGAGAGAACATGTTTTTCAACTAAATGTTAAGTTTGTTCGTGGGATAAACTCATCCCAACTACGGAACCCTTCATCTAACGTGGTTCGATACGCTCTTGGCCGGTTATTTTTATCATTTGACTGACGGACTAATAAGAGAGAGGAATAAGAGGAGAGCTCGTTGCTAAGTAATAACAGCCGCATGGGTCGATCCATCAGGTTAAGCTACGCTTGCCGGGGTTGGTCCGTGGATGGGTGACCATCTTTACATACCGAGACTCCTCCGTGCCTCGGAAAGCACGTTAAGCCGTTGGTCCCGGCTGTCATTCGTGGATCTTTGACAGTCGTTACGGGTCGTCAGAAGCCCGAAAGTCTGACAACCAGTCTTACCAAGGGGTATCGTATTACCCAGTAACTGGGTTGTGGAGGTCAGATAGGCAGTCGCTCCATGTAAAATACTGGTATTCAGCTGCATCCGGTTAGACTGGAAGCCGACCCCAATATAGTTGGGAAAAGGCTAGGCAGATGATGATGACTGACGGACTAATAAATAGAATTTCTTTTTTTACCCGGTCATTATCCCTAGTGTGGTGCAATTTTTGACAGGTCTATTCCCAGCTGTGGACTGCGATAGGCTAAGTTGTACAATATTTATTTCCATTAATAAAATAAAAAAAAAAGCCGAAAAAAACCCGTTTCTTGTATGGAGACCCCCCCCCCCCCCTTTAACTTTTAACTTTATTTAATTTGTATTATTTATTGTTAGGGCGGCCATAGAAGTTTACACTCTGTAAAAATTTAAAGTCTCTACCAACCAATTACGGTTTTGAAGATACAGTACTGTGACGGGCGGGCGGACAACGGAGCTTTAATAATACCGTTGGGTAAGGAAACCTAAAACCCAATACAAAAAAAAAAGTTGGGGGAAAAGATGCGTCACATCCACGCAAAACGGCCATCGCTCAGCATTATGCTGTGACACTATGCGAGACAGAGCCACAGCGCTGGTTTTCAGTGACAGCTGGAATTGACGTGATGACGTCAACCGGTGCAGCATTTCGCAGCAGATATGTTGTTTGTGAGGTCGATGCCATATATGAAAGAAGTTGAGGATATAATAAATAATAAAATGTACAGATTTGTAAATTAATTGTACTTTATTTCAGTAGTGCTTGAAATTTTCAGTTGGAAATAGGTGGTTAAGTTAGGTCACAATGATGCAAATCACGATTTGTTACGATTTTTTTTTTCCATTTGTTCCTCGTCAGCGTTTTTATCCGCTATGTAAAAGTTAATCCGCGGAATATTCTACTAAACTAGCTGCGTTTGAGTGTGAAACTGCAAACGTTTAACGGATTTCACGGTTGTAGTTACAGTTCAAAAATAAAATGTTTCAAGTCTAAGCCTCGTCCACCATAATGGATTATTTCCTGATTAAAATCGTGATTACATCCTCACCAATAAACCATTTCAAAGCTACAGTAAAAAGAACATTTTGATGCATAAGGTTAAACTATGTAAAGTAAATAAGATACACTAAGTTCAAGACGAAAGTCCCGCTTTGTTGATTTTCAGCTATGCCGGCGTAGCAACATCGTAGCTTGCGTGACGTAGCGGCTTCTACGCCGTAGAGTCGTAGCTGTAATGACTCATGACTATTAAAACATAACTTTTACGATAAGTAGAACCATCAACACTAAAATTAATTACACCCACTCAACCATCCAATTTACTAGTTGCTAACTCGGGAACTCGTTCTACTTTTAGAACTCGCGCAGCTTGATAAATCCGGTGTTATTCTTTCATCGGATTAGCGCTGCAGGACTAACTTTGTATGAAAACTAAGTTTTGGCACGAATATGCGAACGTTATCTCTGTAGTTGTGTTGTTAATCGCAACTCCTGAACTATCCGTGCGGTAACTGCAAACAAATGAACTTAATGTTGGCAGTTGGATTCAATTGAAACAAAACAAGCAAGAAATTGTGCAGCTTCAGCTGGTTTACATAGTTCGGGCTAGTTTTTCTGGCTACGATCATTCTATTACACGGTTAGAGCCGGCACAGGGAGAAATTAGGCAGCCATTTTGAATATGTTTGTTCCATTTTTGGCCGCCATCATTTTTGAACATTTCAAGGAACAATTCATGTAACAGACGGTTTGAACGCCGCAATTGGTCTAGTAATAGCATTATGCTAGACTATTTTTAACGGAGAACTTTGTCTGGCAGTTTGACGATTATTTTTTCAACGAATAATTCAAAAGTAGTGTCTTTTAGACAACACAAAAATACAATACGAATAAAAATAAGTATAAGGTATTAATTCATTAAGAATTAAGTGATAAATATTGTTTCTGATTTACTGATATAAATTTAGATACTGCTTAGATGTAATTAACTGTTTATAGACTTAGTAAAAATTTTTTTATTATAATTTTGTAAAGTAGGTATAATGACTGTTTAATTACACTGTTATTATTGATGCTAGGTGCATAATTATGACTTGTTTTCTTAAAAATATTTGTATGCCAGTCCATGGCGAGACATGTGGATCATAATCCTAGTATCAAAACCATTATTGCACCATGTTTTAATGCAAATAAATATATTCTATTCTATACTCACATTATTATATTATACATTATAAATAAACTAGCTGCTACCCACGGCTTCACCCACGTGGACCTGAATTCTTTTTCTAAAATAAAACTAGCCTTATTTACTCTTTATAACATCAGCTATCTGCCAGTGAAGCCCCGTCAAAATCAGTCCAGCTGTATCGGAGATTAGCCAGAACAAACAGGCAGACAGATAGACAAGAATTTTAAATATTATTTTTTTGTTAGAAGTACCTACCGTATACAGTGTGAGTCTTTATAATCTGCACATATCGAAATGAGGGAATCTATGCTTAATTTTATCGACGGAAAAAATGTTTAAAAAAATCTAAATATTTATTAATATTTTTTATGGATTTTTAAAAAAAATTGTTTGCTTTTGTGACCCCAGTGTATACAAAACTGTGTAACTTTTAAACTAAACGATTTATCACGATGAAACAAACTCCATAATGTTTGGAAGTAATTAGGTGTCGTCATAAAATAAAAATTATGGAAAAAAAATAGCCACATTTAAAAATAAACATTTTTGTTTGGCAAAAATCTGATTTTTTTTCATTAATTTTTACAAAAATTGTAAAATTTCTCAATAACATGCCCCCATCACCTTCTTTTTTTATAACTTTAAGTTATTCTTCATTGTATTAGGAACCTAACGGTAAAAATTGCATGTTTTTAACTCAACCCCAACATTTTTTATCAAATGTCAAAGAAAGGCCCAACGCATAGCTACGCACATTGTTTAGCAGGTAGATAAACTTTTTTTTGTTAACTTTGTTGTGAATGCGCGCGGGTCGTTTCAAAGATGGCACTCCGAACGCGGAATCGTATTGTTCTCATAAGGGTGGTTTGTTTGGGATGATAATTAATGCAAAAGAGTTCAATTGAAACCCATTTATTATTAAATACAAAATTTAATGCATCAGGTTCTCAAAATGTCCACCTCGTTGTTGTAAACACAAAGCCGCGCGAATTAGAATTTGGTGTGTCGCTCTCCTTATCATTTCGGGATCATTGCGAATATCATTCGCACAGTTTATTATGCGGTCACGCAAATCAGCCTCACTGTTGATGGGGGTACTGTAGACGCGTTGCTTCATGGTCCCCCATAGGAAATAATCAAGGGGCGTCAAATCGGGTGAACGCGCAGGCCACCCTACAGGTCCTTGCCGGCCGATCCATTTGTCATGATAATTTTCGTTTAAAAATCTTCTTACATTTGTAGCGTAATGGGCAGGACATCCGTCCATCTGAAGAAACATCCTTTGACGCACAGCCAGTGGGACATCTTCCAATAACTGAGGCATATCATCTCTCAATAGACTTAAAAATCTTTCACCAGTCAACGTTCTCGGCAATATGACTGGTCCAATCAACATGTTATCGATAAGACCAGCCCAAACATTTATCGAAAATCTTACTTGGAAAGTAGATGACCGTTTCAGTTTCGGGTTTTCACCTGCGCGGCACCATCTGTGTAAATTTCGACAGTTAGTAATACCGTCTCTAGTGAATGTCGCTTCGTCCATCCATAGTATTTTTCTTGGAAAGTTTGGGTTTGCTCTGGTTTTTCTTTGAATCCATGTGGACATCACACACCTTGGACGCCAGTCTACGTCTTCATGTAGATGTTGCACCCTTTGATAGTGATAAGGATGCAATCCTTATTTCTTTAAAATACGCCACACTGATTTTTGGGATATTCCGTGACGAAGAGCCAGTCGTCTAGTACTTATGGATGGATCAGCAAACAAATCACTTAATACTGCTTGTTCAGTAGCCGCATCAATAATTACTTGAGGTGGCTCGCAACGATCTCTACTTGATCCAAGTCCAGTGATCGACAACCTTCTGTGAACTTCCTGGAAGTTTCGGGCAGATGGCACTGGTTGCCTGTTAGGATACGCAGCTATGTAAGCCGCGCGCGCAGCTCTGGCACTTCCTTGTTCCACTCCATAATAAAAATGTATGTCGGCGATGTGTGCCGGGGAAAATTCACTTAAACGCGGCATCATGTAGCAGCGAACGAAAGTTATGAAAGTCCAGCGAACGAAAGTACCGAAACACATGTAGCAGCGGCGAATAATTCGGAGCGACTGCCAGTCTGACATCTGTCATAATTCAAGTTCCTTTGGCTGGCCCTACCTCCCCGACCTGCGCACATTCAAAAGAAAGTTTATCTACCTGCTAAACAATAGCTATGCGTTGGGCCTTTCTTTGACAGTTGATAAAAAATGTTGGGGTTGAGTTAAAAACATGCAATTTTTACCGTTAGGTTTCTAATACAATGAAGAATAACTTAAAGTTATAAAAAAAGAAGGTGATGGGGGCATGTTATTGAGAAATTTTACAATTTTTGTAAAAATTAATGAAAAAAAATCAGATTTTTGCCAAACAAAAATGTTTATTTTTAAATGTGGCTATTTTTTTTCCATAATTTTTATTTTATGACGACACCTAATTACTTCCAAACATTATAGAGTTTGTTTCATCGTGATAAATCGTTTAGTTTAAAAGTTACACAGTTTTGTATACACTGGGGTCACAAAAGCAAACAATTTTTTTAAAAATCCATAAAAAATATAAATAAATATTTAGATTTTTTTTAACATTTTTTCCGTCGATAAAATTAAGCATAGATTCCCTCATTTCGATATGTGCACATTATAAAGACTCACACTGTATACTGTTATTTTGATATTAAAAGCATACACTTCCATTTTATTTATTTGTTTGTATAGATGCGAAAGAGTCCTTCGTTACCTTTTCACACATTAACGGCTGAAAGGATTTCGATGTAATTTGGTACACAAGCAGCCTGGGAGAGGACATAGGATACTTTTGTCCCGACATTACGTTCCAATGGGATAATTTCCGACATCCATACGGTCAGAATCTAGTTATTTATAATTACTCCAACCTAAATTGTCTACATCCAGCTAAACAATCCACCGCATCTCAAACTCTCGTATATTCCAGTCAAAATATACCTGCGAGACTATTATTCTCTAAAACAGAAACTATATTACGTATGCAATCCTATTTGGAAGGCATATTGCAGACTGAATATTGTCACAATTCGGTAGTGATGGGAGCTAGCACCAAATACGTAGATAAGCGCAGAAAGTCAGCTCCATACAACGATCGAAAACAAGCACACGCACATATGGAAGCGAACGAACGGTGATCTGATGCTGCGGTCCCACGGCCTTATTTCTCACAGGCCAGACCGTGCCAGGCCAAGCCGTCAGGCCGTGGGAATCGTCGCATCCGATGAGGCCTGCGGTGGCCTGTCGTCGGAATGCTCGGCACGGGCCGCGACAGGCCTCAACAGGCGTAGCAACGCCTGACGCGGCCTGTCAGTTTACGGGTTGAGGGACCGTGCACTTGCACTCGCTGTACGTGAAGCGTGACTATGTGTGCGTGCATTTTTGGAGCAGACCTTCTGTACCTATCTATTTGTTGTACTAGATAGTTGGTTCCGTATACAGCTTGTTTTCAATACTGTCGGGTGCGTTGAAGCGAATGGAGCCTGTGTAGTGTGAACCTATTTGTTGTTAAGGCACGGGTTGGTTGTGTACGTGTAGCTTTAGCACATGAAACGATGATCAATTGTTATTGAATGTTTATTTCATGTTTTGGTTAATTTCATTTGCATGATTTAATAAACAGCTTAATTCTGTTTATTAAATCATGCATTTAATAAAATGAATTAAGCTGAAATTAAAGTAAACTTACAAAATGTTTTAAAAATCCGATTTTCTGTTAATTTTTCTTGTTTTTTTTTTTTGTTTTGTGTGGATATTTTTAATTTTTAGTTATTTGAAGGTAAATGATGATTTTCTATACCTAATAAGATCTATAAAAACTCAAATGTTAGCGCAAAAAATATTGTAATACCTTCTGCACATCACATTCTTGAGTTAAGAAGCCCACCATTTGCTATATTTGTGACTCTGTGTAGGTACACTATTGGAGCAGTTACGAACACATCTCGCGCGCTTAAACACCCGGACAAATATCTGTAGTCCATACAAATATTGTTCCGAGAGGGGAACATGCGAGCTTGTGTATGGAAAGCCAAGCATTTAGATAGTGGCTCTATCTTCATGCATAGAAAAACATCAAAGTTAGATAGATAGATAAATCATTTATTTGGTGAACACAAAAGACATAGCAAGACATACAAAAGCACGAGTAAATAATAAAAAAATACATGAACAGTGAGAAAATACCTACTTACACGTTTGGCAATATCCTACTAATATCCTACTATCATATTAATGTTTTAAAAGCGAAAGTTTGTGAGGATGGATGGATTGATGTTTGTTACTCTTTCACGCAAAAACTACTGAACGGATTTGGATGAAATTTGGCACATAGATAGTTCATAACCTGGATTACATGGAATACTTTTATCCCGATATCCCTACGGGATCGAGACTTATGCAAGTGAGACCGCGGGGCGCTACTAGTATACAAAAAAAGGAAGAAATACATACTTTTAAGACAATAACGTCGTCGACGTTAACCCTTAATCGGGCACCGTGAATCGGTTTGAAAGAGGGGTTGGAAAAGTGTTGTGTACTGATTATAATATATTCAGAAATTGATTAAAATATTTTTTTATTTTTTACTCTTGGTTTTTTTTTATGTAAATGTATGTGGGAGCTATTCTACCATTGCCCAATTAGAACAATTCTAATTTAGATAAACTAAAATTCACAAATAGAGCAAATCTCTCTATTTTTCATAAATAGGCTAGTATAATCCAGGTAAAATAAATAACAGTATGTTTAATTCGTTCGGAAATACTCCATGACCGATAGTCTATGACAAGATGTGGGATTATTGCAGTCACGGCCTGGTTAAAAAATTAAAATGTATGTGGGAGCCAAACTCCCACGGTTTTATTAAGGGTTAACTTTTCTTGTTTGATATATTTTATATTATAACGATTTAACTCTCATTTTACAAAAAGAAAATCACCAATTTCTAAGTAAATCAATTATTATTACAAAGCCCTTATTATATCCTTATCCTGTCTAATAGTACCCACATAAATTCTACAAACAAATTCAATAAAACGGTAATTATTTCCTAAATATCATGGCAACAAAGATAGGAACGATAAAGAGAAACAAAACTACAAAATAGAAGGCAATTCCATACTTACAAATTAATAAACTAATTAGCTTTCCGGAACATTCAGTAAATTAATATGGATTTCTGAATTAGATCGCTTCAGGGATTGGATTAGTAGCGGAATAATTAAATAACGAAACTTAGCCCGACTCTCAATAAAGAGATACTCAGAAGGCCCAACTTACAAATCAAAGCAGTGCAGAGGTATGAGGAACAGGGTGTAAAGTTCACTCATCCTCCATAGAAAAGGGAGAATCCTCCGACCAGACGGGTGTTGTGTCTGGTGGGCAACTGTCCGACGGTTCATTGGGATGTCGCTACGCCCCCGTTAGGGGGCACTGCTAGCGGTCTTCACGATACCTCGGCGGTCAGTCCCCGCCAGGTGAGACCCCCAGTTACCTGGGAGAGACCCAACCCAGTCGCGCGGTAAACTCTACTTGCGCGATGCAGGATTTGGTGACGTCAGGTCTTTGATGCGTAGTTCACATGTGGCGTTGTAGATACTGGCCCTCATCAGGATTGTTGAGTCAACACCCTACCAAAAATGTTGGTTTTTCCATGGCTCTAGTAATTTTATTAGCTAAGCAGATATTATTATTAAAAGCTTTATATTAACTTGCTTCTTTCGTATGTGTTTCCGTTACTCTCTTTGTCATCCAATTTTTAAGCATTTCCTGGCATCCGATTAAACTGAAACTTAGCATACTTTTCTTTTTTATTGAGATAGGTTTGCTCTAGACTCTAGTCTAGGTCAGAGGTGACAGTGACAAAGTCACTTATTTTCAGAGTCGTATTACTATCGTAGCAGTATCGTAAAATTGTCCAATATCCATCACTCAATTTGTGGACATTTTGGCACTTTTTGGTATTTGCTATCTTTTCTGGTAGAAGCTGCATATCACGGGTTTTATTATGCTACGAAGGGAGGTGGTTCGAAAAAGTCTCGGACTCAGTTTCAGAACGCAACAAAACATATTCCGGTGACCCGTTATTTCAATTTGCTTTTGAATTTTCATCCGTTGGCACAACATTTTCGAGTAAGTCTTCTGTCGATAGTTATTTTTCACCTCACAACGTCGGAAAGATTATGTTTATCATTCGAAATCTGAGTGCAAAAGTGCATTTTATCCACTAGCGTGGAAAGATTTTTTAAAATTCCAACCTTTCTATTCAATAATTTTCTATACCGCCAGTACACTGAAAATGCATTAATACATTTGATGTCAGTGCGCCAACCCCATTTTTAGAATAATCGCGCTGGCCAGCACGACGATTACTTAATTTTTTTTTTAAATAAATAAACACTATATTATGCTGTTTTTCTTGCACCTAGCATTTCCCCCGCTGTTGTGAGGTGAATATCGCTCGGTAGCAAAGTTATTCTGCATCTCGTACATTTGAAACCTTCGCTACGCTCAGGATTCTACCTATTTGAAACACTCGCTTCGCTCGTGGTTTAATCCTAGAATTCTTCGCTTGCTTAGGTTTCAATACAAATACTCGCGGTAAAAAAAAAACCATGCAGCCTTGCATAATAAATAACTATTTAACCTCAGGTAGAAAGCAACCTCACGCACATGTGGGAGTGGCGCGAGGAGGCAAAACGCCAGGGCGTAACTCCGCTGCCGCGAGAGATCGCGGCAAGGCGGACAGAGCTCCGGCAGAATCTCATGGCGGCATGGAGAGTGCGAATGTCGCAACCCAGCGCTGGGCACGCCACAATTGCGGCGATAAGTTTGAGGAGTGGCTGGAGAGGCGTCACGGCATCCTCACCTTCCGCCTGACGCAAGTACTCACCGGACACGGGTGCTTCGGGAGGTACCTGTTCCGGATAAGGCGAGAAGAAACGCCCGGGTTTCACCACTGTGTGGATCGCCCGGAGGACACAGTGGAGCATACGGTGAAGGTCCGCCCGGCTTGGGCGGAGCACTGCCGTCTCCTCGCGGAAGCGATAGGCGGCGGCGATCTCTCGCGTCCTGCCCTGGTCCAGGCCATGGTACGGAGCGAGAGTACATAGGAAACCCTGGCTGGCATCGGCACCAGCCAGGGTTGCGGGATGTTCGAAAGAGTTACTGTGGCCCCGGCATAGGCAACAGAAGGAACACGGGTGGGTTTTAGTCAGTAAAAGTCTGACACGCCCTCCCGCTCCGCCCAGAGCGGGAGAAGTCATTTGATGATTTCCCATCCATAAAAAAAGGTAGAAAGCAACGCAGTTTTGTTGTTTATTATTCTAGTTATGTATGTATTAGTTTTAAACTGTGTACGTACCCGGAATGTGTACCCCGGGTTATAAGATAAAGCTCGAGTACCTACGTGATTGGTTATTAAATATTTAAACCTGACCGGCGGCGGTAGGTGGTAAACACCTATAGGAAATCAGCGCTTTCATCGCGGCATCGCTACAAATATATTTTTAGTAGATATTGTTTTTCCATTTTGTTGAAGTTCGATTTTCTAAAGTTCATTTCAATTATTCAAATCCAATTTCGAAATCGACGTCATTAATGCCAGTCTAAACATCTAACAATCACAATAAAGTCAATTTCGTTTATCGAAAATCAGACTCCTCAATTAACAACGAAATTACAAAAGAAATTGGCAAGAACAATCTAGAACAATCCAACCAGACCCGCAACATTATCTGTAACACTTTAATAAAGAAAACAAAAACAAGAATCGAAGAAAGCGCCCACTCAACGCTAATCACTCGCCTATTTGTTAGGCTCTCCAACAAAGGAAAGAACATGCTATCGTCAAAGATAACACAATAAAAACAAAGGTAAATTGGCCTGGAATAAATAGGGTGCGCAAGGTCAACGTCAGGTCAGTACCTGCCATCCGTCTCAGTCAGGTAGGTGAGGCCATTAATAAGGCCTACAGACATCTAGTCGCGATACCCGTTCGGGATTTAGCATCTGAAGAATGGTTTCCGATGATGTGTATGGAGATTTATGTGAGGTATCGTGTTGGTCTTTTTCGTGTGAGTGTTTTTTTTTTCAAGATGGCCTCTTTCTTAGCGGTTTGTCGCTTTGTCCATCTTTGTGATTAGTTTGTGTTTTTGTATTTGAATTGTTGGTTTTTGATTTTAGATTTTATGGGAATTTATTTCGAGATAAGGCTGTAATTAGAGTGTTTTCAGAGCACAATCAAATTAATGGATGGAACTGAAAAAAAAACCTTGCATACCTTTTTCATTAAATGTCAACGGAATTTTCTAGTTCCGGAATTTTCTAGTAGTTTCCTAGTATGGTGTTTTTGTTAACAATTTCTTAACACTAACACTTAAATAAAATATTTGGACCAACTCATTAAAATTCCAACCACATTACACAACTACAACACACAGAAAACACAACAAACCAATATCGCTATTAAAAGTTTTCGAATAAAACTCTGTACGAGGCTATAAACTCGACAAATATTATGAAAGTGGTCGCAGATTCGTCGGAGATTGCGCTCGTAATTTGCGGGTAGTCGCTAATGCGTCGCGCGCATGCAATTTCCGCGTAAACTGCATGCGGCCGTAAACACCATCTGCGGTATCCCAGATTGAAATCGTCGTAGATAACGATTCACGTTGTACGTGTGTTGAATTTGCATCAACTGTCTGTATTAATGCATTCTACATGATGTCGTTTGCTTTTCAATTGATTCGTGTTTTGCTGCAGTGAAATAGTTGATTGTTTGCCAAGGGAGCAAACAACTATTTTAAAGGCGAAAGCGTTTCTTTGAATCCAGAGTGGTGCGAAGGATTCAAAGTACTTCACTGAAGCTTAAAATAGTGTTGCTCCCGAGATGGACACTACTTTTTATAAAGGGTGCTCTATGAGAAAATAGGTATGTGCAACTTATAAATAAGAATGTTTATTTATTTCATACAATTAGGAACAATAAGATATATATCATAATTTTTTTTTCTAAGTAAAATCCTAATTTAAGCAAACAATTACGAACGAAGGCGGAATGCACTTTTTTATTTTTTCACAAACTTTTTTTTTAAATTTGGCTCGCGCACGGCGTTTGATCGCAACAGTGATTGATCTGTTTGGTGATTGGAACTTTTACTAACAATATCCACTTTCCAAATTCAAATCTCGAGGGATTAAAGAGCTATTTTAGTCCCTTCACGACAAATAAACTAGCTCTTTTTGACTAGATGTGATAAAAACTTATTTAGGCGCATTTTGTGCTTTTTCTGAACAGTGAACGATACTGAACCGCCACGCTCGGGTCGGTGTTGCTGAATCGGGTATACTCGGCTCCAGTCGGTTGGTGACGCTGAATCGCAAATACTCGGCGCTGAATCGCGTATGCTCGGCTCCAAGGGCCGTATTATGAAGTTTTATTGCCATCGTGATTCCAGTCCAAAAAAGGGATGGTGTTATCGGTCATGTATGGTAGGTCTCTCTCGCACACTGGAATCATGATGACATTAGAACGACATAATATGCCACCAGTCGTAAGTTTTTACTTAGTTATCGTGTGGTCAATGTGTTGTATTTGCATCAACTACCTTTTTATCGTATTCTAGACGATGGCGAGATGTTGTTTGCTTTAGAATTTGTTTATTTATTTGTTTAACAGTTTATGTACACACATATAAACAGTCAAGAAGAAAACTGAAGCTTATTTCTAAAGAAATCTCTTCTACCTACGATAGAACGTATTGTTTCGTGTTTTGTTTCTTAATATTTATATTTTATTATTATGGTGTACATAATAAAGATTTTTATGGTATTTTTATAGTGTACATAATAATTCAATCTATCTTAGGGCTGATTTAACCAAAGTCTTTTAACCAAAATCTTTTATCCGCGGAATAAAATTGACCTCTGACAGTTTTTGAATGGAAAATATGTCAAAAATTAAAAGAACATTCTTAAAAATGGCCTATCAATCAATACGTATGAAACCTTTACAGTAATTACTAAGTTTTTTTTTTTAATTTACATTACAATTATTACAATAGAACGGATACTTCAGAATTTCGAAATCATTTTAAAAAGTAGGTAATTCCCTTCGGTCTTATTCCCCGGTGCTATTATTTTTTGTTTCAATTTGACGTTTTGAATAGGCAACGGGCATTGTAGCTCATACAGCCAATTCTTTGTACGCAGCGGTATAGTGTGCACCGTAATTACAAAACTCAGCACTCTCAGCGCTGTGCGAAACGAGCAACATCGACATGTCAGATGACTGACAGATGATTGACAGATGGCAGTTTGACTTTTGGGTAAACAAGCGCGATTTTATATTCGTTATAAAATGCAATACGAATACTTACTTCTAAGTCACACAAAAACGAAACAGTCCATAGCCTTAATCTAGTCATAACTACAAATACATTAGTATAAAAAAATAATAGTTCTGACTACCTAATATTTTATAATGAAACGTTTAAAGATAAAATCCAATGTATTTTCACTAATAAACGCTAAGTTAGTATGTTTCTATTGGCCTAATATAACCTCAAAATCTGAAAGTGTTTTGGATTTTTTACAATGCTCAGAAGTGTCCGTGATTTTAATTTAGTTTCAATTGATTATAAGTATTATTTAGATCACAGAAAGTAAATTCACTACTCTGTTGCTTCTTAGGCGGACGATGTATGGACGCCGAACAATGTCCTTCATTCGCTGAATTAGACTTATACTAGGTATAAAAAATTTGGTCGTATCCGTCCTTATATCTTCCTTTTTCTTCTTTGGATTCGTAGCTAATAGGTACGAGTAGCACTAATTATGAACCTTTAGCCTTAGGGTTAGGTTGGGTGCCGTTTTAATTTTGCAAGTATATTTGCAAAATTATTACTGGTATTTGTCATCTCCATTAGCTGATTTTATTAGATGTAACACAACAACGTTTAAATTGAATTCAATGTATTAAGTACCCGAATTGATAATTTAATTAGTTTAAATACTAAGTATCATGTCTACTAAATTAATTTATTATTTCTTCGGAGTAGCCTATCGCGAGGCGTACACCTAATCCATCACCGGCGTACCAATTAACATCATCTGATGATGTCTGATAACTAAAATCTGGATGTAGATACGCACTCACTTCCTTTTACACATTATGTTCGGTTAAATCAGCCTAGTTCGGCACGGGCATTGTTCGACCGATGACGAATTAGGTGTACGGGAGCCGTATGAAATTCAATAAGACAGATGAGCGTATTTACGAGGACCGCCTTCAAATTTCTTTTACCTATAAATCCAATATTACATTGAAAATCAGTATTCCAACGTTATTTAGAAAAGTATAAACGTGGGTTTAAGAATGGCAGTTTCAAATGATTCCCGTAACACGTATTGAAATCAACATTTTCCATTTATTGGTTGATTAAACCACGCAAAATATATTCGAAGCTCTTCAAACGATTTATACCAATTACACGCGGGATGAATGAATACATTAACTTTCATTACTAATACTGTAGATTGCATTTTGTTGTGGAAATATGATTATTTTAGTTTTCAATCTGGTAACATAACATAACACCATGCCTGTGTTCCCGGAAGGGTTAGGCAGAAGTGCAGGTGCAGTTAAAGTATACCCACAATTCAATCTGGTATTGGGGCAACAATCTGCTTTTGATGCTAATCATTATTTTGTAGATGATTATTTGGTATGTAGATGGAAAAATCAAATTTAAATATCCTACCTAGCCCTATAGTGTGTACCATTAGCGGGGCAATTGCGTAACACACTTACAGTAGGAATCGGTTTCCTTTTGACAGTTCAAGAGCATTCATTGCGTTATTTACGTAGTTGAACAAACAAATGTTTCGAACATATGAAGCAACGGATTGGCAAAATGCTTCAAAATCATTCAGATTGTGATCGATATATAGTGTGTTACGCAATGGGTGTAGCCTATAAAATACTTGGTAGGTAGGCTAGAAAACAATACACAAAAAATGGAAGTGATAAATTTGGCATCGATTAACTTGGCGATGCTAATTAGATTCATGTGAACTAGACGAAATTCGGTTCTTTAGTAAATATTTTCTCATTTTTTTTTAAAATAGATGACCTAAATTATCTGAGTGACCTTATGAAATAAAAAACGTTTTCAAAGAAAAGCTTTTAAGAAAATGAGAGGTAAAAAATTCTCTTCGTCTAAATTATTTTTTCAAGCGTAACAAGCTTTGCTATTACTATTTAAATGAAATCATTACCGCCTGTCGTCAAGTCGTAATGAAAATGACACCTGAAAGATGAGACTTAATATTATTCAACACCTGTTAATTTAGAAATAATTTGCTGAAAGAATCCAAGCATATAATTAAATTAGTTTATCTCTACATCCACAAAAATATATAGAAAAATAAAGTTGAACCATAAGCTTGTGTCTACTATACATAATTGGCTATGGAGCGGTTAGCGGCTTACGGGGCTGGAATAATTTTACTGAATAATAGTAGTAAAACCTCTAACAAACCGAACTAAAACCAGTACTATGGAACAGACAGGCTATGAGATATATAAAAATAACTTTTCTGTGTCATTACATGCCTAACTCCAACCTATTGTGGCTACAAAAATTGAATCTCCATTGCACTAACAAACCGACATGTAACAATAAAATCCATTCGTCAAAAATCCTCAATTTTTCCGTATGACAACACACATACATCATGCGCTAAGCCATTTTTCAAACGGTTTGCAAACTTTTAAACGAAAAGAATTATTTGTCGCATAAAAAATACACTATCAAAATATCCACAGGATTCAGTCTGAGTATTCAAAAAATAAAAAAGTCCAACTGACGTTTGTGTCTGCCCGAGTCGTTAAGGGAAAAACGCTTTTGGGAGCGGCACGGGGAAAAAGGCTTTTGGAAATCGCGACTTAATAACGTATGAACATGGTACCGAGTTATACGGAAAATATACAAAAACACCTTTATATTCATGAATACTTTACACGACGTCTCTTATTTCAGTGAAATATTGTTGCGTATGCTTCACGTCTTTCCGACTTTAATTAATATTGTACATTGCATTACAAACACATGCTTGTTCGTTTCATACAGTTATAAGTAATTAAATATTATGCTATCGTTGTTTTATTTGCCTTTAGTTTGTGTTGACGTGGTTTGTGATGTTTATTTTATATTAGTAAAGGCAAAAATTACTTGTAAATAGATTGGACATAAATAAAGCTCATGAAAAATAAGTTTCATGATATTAAAAAAAAAACTAACTTTTGTCTAGAATTCTAGAGAGTGTAGATAAGCATTACACATACAGCAAAGGAGCATCATAGGGGCGATTAAAGGCGAGCCAAAGAGGTCTTGTGGAGTGTGCTTGGCAATGCGGTACGTTGCGTTGCGGTGCTATGCGATGTGTGGTACGTTGCAATGCTGCCGTGCGTTGCGGTGCAGTCCAATGGCGGTGCGTCGGTGCACTTACAAGTTTCGAATTTGCTGCGCGTTCAATGCGGCAAGGCTTTTAAACTTATCTCGTTTAGTTTGCTATTTCAGACTTCCAGTTCGTGAACCAACTATGTAGATATCCACGAATTTAACTCTCTATCTATTTTCCTTTAATTTCTATTTTATTATTATTATTGTACATCAGATTGTAGGTATATTAAATATACATTCTCGGAAATATATGTAGTGTCAATTTCTGCCAGGTGTAGCGAACCTTCCCATAAGCACGCAATAGTTCGGTGCCCAAAAAGGCCGAAAGCAACCCTTTTAAACTGGTTCTATACCAAGTTTGAAGAATAATGTTTACTCGACTGACCGAAGAGAAACGAGATGCAGACTCGGCTGCACTACACTATCCACAATAGCTTTCCGTCCATTGCGTATAGCTTCAACACCAGAGATATAATTTAGTTAGGAACTAGCTGTGCCCCGCGACTTCGTTCGCGTGGATGTCGTAAGATACACAATATACTATAAAATAACAGCCACATTATAATAAAACTCCCTCGTCTCCCGACCCGTCGAGTTGAATCGCCCGCCCGCGCTTTTAGGTACTTTGTTTTAGTTTAGTGTTCTTTCCGGATTTTTTCTTTTTGCTCGGCTCCTAAGGGTCGTACAATGTACGATCCGTCAAAATCGGTTCAGCCATTTCGGAGATTAGCTGGAACAAACAGACAGACAGACAAAAAATTTTAAAATTGCTTTTTTGTTATAAATACCGTAATGTTCATATGCATTTAGTAAAAAGTTGTTTTTTTGACATTACAAACAAACACTTCAATTTTATTTATATTTATAGGTTAGCGTGAATTAAGCATGATGATTTACTTGGGAAAATTTAAAAATTTTGACTAGATCAAATTCCTCTTTTTTACAACTGAAGTTTTTCATTAAATGACATGACATTCTTCTTTACGTCACGCTGCACGGGGTATAATAAGCAGGATCCTGATTATCCAGATATGTCCTTCTGGGAAAACGATCATGAGAAAACAATCCACGGTGGATCGATTCGATGGATGCAAACTGAGGAAATACCGAGGATATTTTTAACAATATATATTATTATTACAATTATTTAAAAGTGGATAATCGTAATAAAGTTTTTTTACCAACTTTGGCAACACTACACTAGTTTCTTGCTGGCTAAAATACAACCGTATATTGTTAACGATTGTCCTTGTTTATGTTTTCTGTATCGTGTACGCAATTTTTTGGTGGAACATTTAAATACCGTGCAATCATACACCCCAATAGAGAAACAAAACGAGGAGGGAAAGCATTAAACATTCCCTTTACATTAATAGTTTTAAAACAAAAAACAAATACATGTTGCCGACCTGTCGAATTCATTTGTACTGTCAATATTGATACAAGAGGGTGTTCCGTAATTCGAGTGCGTTGTAAATAGTTTATTATGAGAATGCGTATTAATATTCAGTGGCTGCAATCTCGATAGAACACACCCTGTGGCGTGTGGCGTATCGCCTCTTTGACGCCGAGAATATTGTTATAACGATAATAGATAGTAGAGCCGCGATATGCTAATTCTTAGTACAAGCAATCTGTTTCGCCTGAAATTGACTTCTCAAGAATTTTAATACACTAAAGTATTTCAAAGATTTACCGCTTCAACTCACTAGAAAATCGAATCAATTGCTACAGCTGAAGCAAAAAGAAAAATGTTAAAACTTCGTAACGATTTAAAGTAGTGGACAAGCTCCAATGAAAAAAGCGGAGTTGCAGAGCCCTTTCACGCGAAGGGCTTTGGTCCGTTTTAGAAGTAAAGCGATGAAGATTTGTAAGGATTAGTTAGATAAACAACTTTCTTTATATAAAAGGAAAATAAAGACAAGTAGGCTACGAGGAGAAAATAAGAGGGGATCCTTCAAGACTTCTGTGTGTACGAATTTTTACGTATAACGTATGACAAAGGTGTGATAAATGGAGTTAAGTGTGTGCGACTCAAGTGGGAATAATATCCACCGGTGCGTTTATGATGAAAATTTACTTTTACGGTGAAGGTAACCGTTACTCAGGAACTTTCATTATTTACATGCGAGATACACGACTACTCAAGAGTATGTCAATATTGTACTTATGTAAATTTTATAAGATTTTTCTTCTATTATTGATGCTTGTTCGATGCTTTAGTAGGTTTTTCAGAGGAGTAGGCCGTACAATGGATAACATTGATTTTTTTTTTTAATGAAAATAGCATTTTAATGATAACTTTTTTATTTTCAGCAGATTTTGCAGAAAAATTAGAAAGATTGACGCTTTCAAGGACAAAAAACGCTCATAGAGGTAATACCAATAAAACCTCTGTTGTGTCTCGTTCAGTGTCCTTAAAAGCGTTAAGTTTTAGATACATTTGTCAGTTCTAGAACGAAATATGTAGGTAAAGGGTGTATCAGTAAGAGTGCACTATTTCATTTTAAAATAAAAACAAGTATTTTATGACAGAGTTGTGATATTTTTATTGTATTGTAAAGAAGACATGTTCCGATTAAGTATGGAATAAAATATCAGGCAAATGACCCCCACGGCTCCGATGACAGGCCATTACTCTTTTCATGAAATTTTCCATGACTTTTGCACAGAGATGTGGCTGTATCTCACCGATGACGCGTTGGATTTCCGATTTGAGCTCAGGAATTGTTTCGGGTTTATTCGCATAAACCCGAGATTTCACAAAACCCCAAACCACTTGCATGAAACAAAAAATATTCCAATTTTAAAAAGTGCACTCTTACTGAGACACCCTTTAGATAGGTAGGTAACTTCTGAATTTCAGTTTAAAGAAGAAAGTAAATACGACAACAGGATTTTAAAAAAGAATACTCCATTTAACAATCGTGCAGTTTTCGGTATGACCGTCGGTGATTGCAAAAACTTTTTTAATAACTGAAAATCGCTGCGAAACTAGTCTATTTTATATTCTGACGTAATCCAATAATCCGTAAAAGTCGAAGTTACAAAAATAACGAACGCTAAATATAAAGTTTAAAATAGTCGAACGGACCATCCAATGTTCAAACTGGTCCCAATCAAAAACTAAGAATTAGAGACTTTTGAATCAGTAGCGAAAAACCCTGTGTTATAAAATGTGCATTTATTAACTTCAACACTTTCTGTTTAAACGGTAACTTCACATTAAACAATACATCAAAAGAATCTCGATTTACCATAATTATTAGGACCATCCGTCACACTTTAGGCACTAGGACTCTTTTAACCTCTCTGCTTGGCTATAGCTAATATTTACTTGTATGTGTACAGACAAGAAGAAAAGATTTTTATTTATTTTTAAAACACAACAACAAAATCACACATTAAAACAAATACTTCGTTTAGCCACTAAGCAAGTCAACAGAAAAACCACATAAAAACTGTACATTTTCGAATAACAAACATACATTTCAATTTTGTTTATTTCTCTTGCTATTCGGTGCACGTAGCTCTGGGCAGATTTTACTGCTACATCTCTACATTGGATTCATAAATAAATATTCGTTTGTGCATATGACGTCACACTTTTGCCCTAAGGCAGTGGAAGAGTGGTCTTGTCCTTTAATTTTTGCGGACCGTAGTCGGAAAGTTGTGGTTTATTTTCATGTTGGCATTTAACGAAGCTAAATGTTTATCAGGTGGCATGTTTGTTTATTAACGCCAAATACGTTTTAAAACTTTATTTAACATAATATAACATTACGCCTGTAATCCCCGAGGGTTAGGCAGAGGAATACCTATAGTAGGTACAACCACATTTCGCCAGTTCGGTTCAAATCCCATGTATTTAATATAGGGCGAGCTTATCACCATCAACCGGGCACAAATCCAGACTCCGGGCTGCTACTGAGTAATTCTAGATAAAAAAAAAAACAATAATACATACTTTGCCCGACCCGGGAATCGAACATACTCACTAGTAGCGCTTGCGACCACTAAACCAATGAAGCAGTACTAACTTTATTTAAGTCACTCTGTAAAAGAAAAAAAGAGATACCCGGGTGGGTGGGTTATGGCGAAAACCGCATCAAAATCCATTTTGTTGTTTAGAAGAATAACGCGATCTCAGAAACACGAATAGTGACTTTAATTTATAATATTACTAGCTGTGCCCCGCGATTTCGTTCGCGTGGAAGTCGTAAGATACACAATATACGAAAATAACAGCTACGTTTTAATAAAACTCCTTCGTCCACTGACCCGTCACGTTGCATCGCCCGCTCGTGCTATTATTTCGTTTTCGCTTAGTGTTGTTTCTGACTTTTTTCTTTTTGCTCGTCTCTTAAGGGTCGCAGCGTGATGTTAAATAGCCTATAACGATCCTAGAGAATTCTGCTACAAAATGCAAAAATAATTTTTCAAATCCGAATTTGTTTTGTTTTTTGTTCACAATTTCATGGGTTTTAATTTTTTTGCGCGGAACCCTAATTAATTTTCTAAAATAAAAGTAGCCTGAGTTACTCCCTGCTACATAAAATATCTGCCAGTGAAAGTCCCGTCAAAATCGGTCCAACCGTTTTGGAGATTATCCGGAACAAACAGACAGACAGACAAAAAATTTAAAAATTGCTTTTTTGTTATAAGTACCGTATACTTTCGCATTTAGTAAAAAAAATGTTATTTTGACATTACAAACAGACACTTCAATTTTATTTTATTTTATTATATATTTTATTTATTATGGAAAACAAACAATTGCGCACTATACATGGTTAATATTAGCTTATAATCTAGGTATGTCAGTGCGTAACTGACTACGTTATCCACATGTTATACTGGATGATTTTTTTTACCGTCCCGAAATTTTTACAGGGTGTTCTACCCATGAACATGAACAACTTTCACTATGGGACCAACTATGAGATCACGAAAAAAAAATCAGCTGTTTCATACATTTTGGTCAAGTAGGTTTAAACTTTTCTATTAAACAGCAGATTTTTTTTTTCGTGATTTCAGAGTTGGTCCCATAGCTATGGGACCAACTCTACCCACCCATGGGACTTGGGGTCTTTCACTATGCATAGTAAAAGTTGTTCATATTCATGGGTAGAACACCCTGTAAATATTTCGAGACTTTAAAAAAAATCATCCAGTATATTCGAATTGAAAGGATGAGCGCGAGTACAACATTACTAATTAATCATTCAAATTAGTAAGTCTTACTCTTAGTACCTTACTAATAAATGCACTATATCAGGTGAACAGCTACACTCCGATTTCTCTCTTTCAGTTGTCAGTAATATGACTTTCGAAAGAAGAAGACAAAGCGTTGTGTAACCACACAGACGCTATACAACGTTTATTAGCAAGGAAGTATATAATACCAACATTTATACATTTATGAAAATAGATTAATTTTCTGCATTTTTGATCATTTTAAGTAACTCAATGCGAATTTTGTTAGCTGACAAAGAAAATAAATCTAGTTCCGAGAAGAGGGTACTATAATTTTTTGCTAAACGTCGCCGTCGTAGAGGTGCGCGGACTCCCGCACCTTTGTTTATTTATTTGTATAATGTATAGAGTAAGTATGTATAGATTAACAGACAAAATCGTCAAATCCTTCTTTCAAAATAATCTCCGGTTCAACAAAGACTAAAGCTCTCAGAGGCTACATGAAACAGTACTAAAACTGTTCGTGTTCCCTCGTGACAAATCGCGCCCGCATTCACGCACTGTCGTATCAATCAAACTTATCTGCGAACGTTTGTGCCAGTACTATGAGCTAGTTATAATGTCTGTTTGTCTTCTTAGCTTCTAATAGTAGTGGAACCATGGAGCATTAATGTTGTATCAAATTAGGTAATCTAGTTGAAGTATTAGGGTATGCGAAGCTTGACTTTTAGGGATACAAAAAACACAACATGTAGACGGCACTATTGTGCACTATTGTGTGTGTATTACAGGAGCTAGACCACCACCTCTTAAAGCAGTATTATTTTAATATTACTTCAGTGTGGGAAAGAGATGGAGCTAGGCGTACTGTATAGCTTCATCTCTTTCTCACACAGAAGTAACATTAAAATAATACTGCTTTAAGAGGTGGTGGTTGGCTCCCAGGTTGTGTTGTGTGTGTATTGTGAGTTTTTTGTGGTGAAATATTCTTTAGGCGCGTTCAGCGATTTTCTGTCTCTTAAGATACAGGTATACCCTAGTTTAAGAGACAGTGCAACGTAAATTGTCAACAGATGTACCATGTACAGACGCCAGCAGGTCAAGCTATCCGAAACTGTCAAATTTTCCCAATCAACCTTGAACCTACTGCTTTAGCGATAAAGTTGAAAATCTATTAAAGAAATTTGACAGATTGTAGTAGCTTGACGTGCTGCCGTCCATACTTATATCAACATGATCTACCATATATTTTAGTTACATAACTTTGTATATCTTGCTTGTAACTAGTTTAAGTTTGTTTTCTCACCATCTGTACCTTCTCGATCAATAAACAATTTATTTATTTTTGGTAGGGGAAATTCTTATGGGTTCGCGTCACCGGCATGCTAATGTTAACAGTTTATGTGTGGCTATGAGTTTGAAATGTTGCGCCTGGCTGTTGAGAGTTTCAATTTGATTTTGAACGTTAGGAATGACAAAATTACATAAGTTTAATAGGTTTTTTTTCCATTCGTTGCTACTCAAAACCGGTCATATAAATTTTGTATTGGGTAAATTGTGTGGTCAATCTGTATACCTACCACAACACAACTTGTAATAGGTAGTAGGTACTGAAGACTAAGTTCAGTAACTAAGCCGGTTACAAACGACTCAAGCGAGCACGGAAATGTGCTCCATTAAACCTACTAACTTCTATTGTTCAAATTACTTTGAAAGAACACGTACAGGAATAAACGAAATTCCGTTTATTAACCGCCTGTCACACATACACGCCCACAGCTAGTTAAGGGTTGTTTGTTGAAACGCGTTGATAATTATCTTTCAATCACCACAATGATCGTGATATTTAGTACGCAATCCGTCATCATGGACAGGAGCGGTCTGTACGTTTGGTATGGGCCGAGTTTTGGCCAGTCCAAATATGCAGATTACGCGTAAACATTTTCGATAAATATTGGTGGAGGCAGAATTAGGTAGGTGCGAATACCGGAGGTCCGGAGTTGGTATTGCAACATGTCGGGATGTTTACGTTACCTGCCAAATATAATTTTAAAACATCCGTTTCGAAATGTTCTGTGATTTGGTACCTAATTAAAACATTTAGCTTTATTTAGATAACAAACGCATTAGGAATTTTACACTATTATTTCAATTTATATTTTAATATGTATACAATGACATGAATATTTACTTTGTAAAATGTTATATTATAATTACTGTGAATGTGAAGACTATGTGGGTCCTTGTTTTTTTTTTTCTCTCATTTTTAATCATAGTTTGCCAGTTTGAGTAAATTATGCGGCCTACCCAAATGTCCTTTAGGTAATAGGTAATAGGTAATACGGGCTGGTGTCCGCAACTCCACGTCAATGCGCGTATTTTGCGTGATGGGTGGGAAAATCGATCATTCGATCCACCCCAGCTCCTCAAGGAAGGCCAGCAACGCCTTGGTGTTACCGATAATCTCACGTAGGGTACCTGGGTCACCGAAGTACTTTGCCCTGTATGTGGCGAGCACTGGGCAGTTTAGTAGCACATGAGCTGCTGTCTCGTCGTCCTCCATGCAGGCCCTGCACAGCGGACTGTCTGTGACTCCTATGACAAAGAGGTGTTTATTAAATGACCCGTGGCCAGTTATGGCTGCTGTAATTATACGCAGCTGCTGTTTATTTAGCCGGAGAAGCCGCTTCGTGAGGCGGCCATCAATTGCAGGGACTGCTTCCTTGGCCTGCCTACACTCACCCTGCTCTGACCATTGCTTGTGGTGTTGCTCGCTGGTGCGTTTCCTTACCAGAGTGCGTACCCGAAGGGGAGTGGCACGATGGGTTCAGGTCCCACTGGTGCCATGCTCGACCCCCTCCTGGCAAGTTCGTCGGCTGCGTCGTTTCCTAACGAACCGCTGTGTCCCTTGATCCATTGAATGGTTATGTTATTTTGGCTACCCACCTGGTTAAGGCGCTGGTGGCACGCGTATATTAGCCCAGAATCAACTGTGTGGCTGTTTAGCGCTTGCAGGACAGCCATGCTGTCTGAGAGTATACGGATCGAGTGGTCCTTAACTTCCATGGCCATGATGGCTGCAGCCGCCAAAGAAACACCCATGCATTCGGCCTGGAACACTGTGTTATGGACACCCAATGGTGTGGCTATGAGCATGTTAAAGTCCTCCGAGAAGATTCCAGCACCTGTACCACTACCTGTTTTGGATCCATCCGTAAAGATGCGCAGCTCCGCGGGGCACAAACCCTCACATCGGTGATCCTCGTGGAGTTGGATCCTGTATTGTTTATCAAAGATAAATTGTTTGGGTACCCGGTCATTTATGGCTTTCGTAATGGGGAACTCCTTGTTGAGTCCCTCAAGCAGCACGGTGTGTGGTGTGTCTCTCTTACCCCAGAGATTCAGTGTATTAAGACGTACCGCCGCCATCGTCGCTTCCTGCTGTATAAACAGGTGGAGCGGTGGTAAACTCAACATGGCTTCCATTGCTGCAGTCGGAGTAGTCCTCATGCAGCCCGTAATTGCCATGCAGGCTAGTCTTTGCATGCGCTGCAGTTTGTTGGAGGCTGTAACTAACTTGGTTCAGGGCCACCAGACCATGGCCCCGTAGGTGATCATGGGGCGGATCACAGTGGTGTACAGCCATAGTATAATTTTGGGGGATAGGCCCCACTTCTTACCTATCATTCTCCTGCACTGCCAGAAGGTGATGCAGGCCCTGTTTAGTTTATTGTCTAAATGACTACTCCAGTTTAACTTACTGTCTAAAGTAACCCCGAGGTACTTGACTTCGTTGACCAGCTGGAGTTCTGTATTGAACAGTTTTGGTAGGCGGAAAGGGCCTAATGCTCGCTTGTGGGTAAACATGACCAGTTCAGTTTTAGTGGGGTTCACTGATAGGTCAAATTTCCTGCACCATCTTTCTACGATACGTAGCGCTTGCTGACTGAGGTTGCAGATAGTTCCTGTCACCTTCCCCGATACAAGGATTGCGAGGTCGTCTGCATACCCTACTGTATGAAAGCGTTTGGCGTTGAGTCTGGTGATGAGGTCATTAATAACCAAATTCCATAGAAGGGGGGACAGCACCCCTCCCTGGGGACAGCCTCTGGCTAACATGGCCAACTGCTGCTCCCCCTCAAGGCGAACCACTCGTATGCTTAACATGTTTGTAATCCAGTCCGTTAGTACCTGTTCTACTCCATGTCTGGAGAGGGCACTGCTGATGCTGGAGAAGTTGGTTTTGTCGAAAGCTCCTTCGATGTCTATAAAAGTGGACGCATCCAAAGTTTGGAAATTTCTTAGGTCATTGGGGGTCGGTAAAACCCGACAAGAATCAACCCCAAAAGATATTGACATCGATGCAATGAATAATCATTTTACTGCTTCGTCCGACTTTGATAGGACAATTAAATTGAATACATTGAATTATCTTTCTTCTCTTCCGACTCCCAGTTATTCTCCATTTGTTTTTGGTCAATTCTCCGCATGTGATGTTAAGAAGAGCATACTATCGATTACTTCCAATGCAGTAGGAAGTGATTGTATCAGCCGTAATATATTAGTCCCTGTGCTGGATGTAATCCTGCCCGTTATTTGTCACATCCTTAATTTTTCTGCATCGAGTGGTGTCTTTCCATGTTCATGGAAAGATGCTCAAATAATTCCACTACCTAAAAAATCCAATCCAGCATCCTTTTCTGAATACCGCCCAATATCCGTCTTACCATTCCTATCCAATGTTCTTGAGCGGTTAATCCCCAATCAAATAAGCACTTTCCTCTCCAAAAATAATCTCCTCAACCCCTTCCAGTCTGGCTTCCGTCCTGGTCATAGTACCACCACAGCGCTTCTGAATATTACGGACGATATAAGGACAGCCATGGAAAACGGTAATTTAACGGTCTTAGCTTTGCTAGATTTTAGTAATGCTTTTAATACTGTTGATTTCGATGTTTTGCTTGGCATTCTATGCTCTCTTAATATATCTCCATCGGTAATCGACTGGTTTCGAAGTTACCTGTTCGGTCGGCGGCAACGTATTTGCATCGGAGAGACCTTGTCTTCCTGGAGTAATACTTCTGCCGGTGTACCACAGGGTGGCGTGCTATCCCCTTTACTTTTCGCAGTTTTTATTAACTCAATCTCCAACGAACTAATTTCTTCCTACCATCTTTATGCAGATGATTTACAAATTTACTCTCGAGCTCCTCTTGGAAATCTGTCAGAGGTTATCTTAACAATTAATCGATATCTGGGTCGTATATGCGACTGGAGCAAGAGGTATGGACTTAGGGTCAACCCTATAAAGAGGTTGTAGGTTGTGGTGGTGGGCAGTTCTAGAACGGTCTCAAGAATCGACTGGACGACTCTTCCCCAAGTTTCTTTTGACAACTCAGTTATACCCTTCAGCGAGAAAGTAAAAAACTTGGGGATATTCATTGACAAGAACTTCTCTTGGACTGCCCAGCTACAGGAGGTTAGCCGCAAGCTTTTTGCTTCCGCTGCATCTTTGAAGAGACTGCGTAATTTTCTGCCGACTGCCACCAAGATTGCGCTTGCACAATCGCTTCTTCTACCCATCCTTGATTATGCTGATGCCAGCTATTTAGACCTTACTCAAGACCAACTCGATAAACTTGAGCGGCTTCAAAATTTTTGTATAAGGTTCATATACGGTTTGCGCAAATATGACCATGTTTCCGAATTTCGCGTGAAGCTCAAGTGGTTACCAATTCGCCTCCGCCGGAATGCTCATATTCTTTCCATTTTGTATAATGTGCTCTTTTCTCCTTTCACCCCTCTCTATCTCAAGAAACGCTTCCAGTTCCTTTGCGACTCCCACACGAAATCCTCATCAGATAACTTGAAGCTTAAAATGCCTATGCATTCCACAACTTTTCTTGACAAATCCTTTACTGTCCAGGCCGCTCGTTTGTATAATGCATTACCAGTTCCAATAAAGCGCGCGCAATCGCTGCCTGTGTTTAAACGACTCGTGAAGGAACATTACTTGTCGTTGTGATTTTGTTCTCGTTGCTGGCTGACAGTCTTCTTTTGTTTTCGTCTCTTATATATTTAGTATGTATGTATCTATGTATATATTATATGGCATATTTATCTACTATATAGCATATGTATGTATCTGTGTATCTATTATAGTATACTGTACTTATATACTTTTTATTTGCACCAAGAACAACCCCATTTAATGTCCATAAAATCACTGTCCATTCCAAGGTTGCCTGGAAGAGATCGCAGTATGCGATAAGGCCGCCAATTGTATATTTTGTAGTTTAAGATGTATCTTTAAGTAATGTGTAATCTGGTGTACAATAAAGTATATATAAATAAATAAATAAATATAAATAAAAGTGCCCAGGCAGGAGCCTTGTTGGTAAATCGCTTCCTCAATCTGGCTGACCACTAAATGAAGAGCAGATTCGGTCGACTTACCCGAGCTGTATGCGTGTTGGTTACCGTGTAGCGGTATAGTTTTCAGAGCGCCGTCCCTAAGCTCCCTATCACACAGCCTTTCCAGAGTTTTCAGTAGAAAGGAGATCAGGCTGATTGGTCGGTAGGATTTGGCGCTTGTGTAGTCATCCTTACCTGGCTTGGGGATGAATATTACTTTCACTTCCCTCCATCCTTTGGGAACGTATCTAAAGGCCAGGCACGCTCTCAATAAAGGCACCAGTCTTAATGCGACAGAGGTTCCACCCCACTGTAGTAGGGCGGGGAAAACTCCATCAGGACCAGCTGCCTTAAAAGGATGGAAACTTTGGATGGCCCATTGGAGTTTCTCCAACGTGATCACCCTACTTGCATAAAGCCAATCGTTGTCTGATGGTGTTTGAATTACATCAAGCCAGTCGATTACCTGTGTAAAGACACATCCAGGGAAGAGAGTTTCAATGAGGACGCGTCTCGTTTCTTCTGGCGAGGAGGTGAGTGTATTATCAGGTTTGCGGAGGGTAATGGACCCCGGTGTGTTCTGTTGCGCCAGTACCTTCCTCACCCGATTAGCTTGCTGGCAAGATTCTATATTACCACAAAATTTACGCCATCCCGTGGTACTCCTAAATCTGATGCATTTTTTGTAGCTGGATTTGGCCACGTAGTAACTATCCCAGTCCTCATCCGCACATGTGTTCATGGCTCTATTCAGAGCCTGCCTTACCTTGCCGCGCTTATGGTCCAGGTCAGCACCCCACCAGGGTTGTTTACCCGGAGCGCTACGCGGGGTGGTTTCTGGGCAGGCAGTTAGGTAGCTGTCTGTCATTGATTTGGTAAGATGGCTGACTTGTACCTCAATCTGTGTCGTGTCCGCAAATGGGATTGCTTTGTGTCGCAAGCTTGAATTCTAGCTTGCGTGTGTAGACGGCACGATCCGTGTTACGCGGATTGCGCCGTAGTGGTGTTGAAGAAGCACAGACCTGGATGTCGAAGCGGATCCACCTGTGATCTGAGCTGGAGGCTTCTTTGGAGACCTGCCATCCAGTGGTGATTTCCGCCGCTCCCTCTGTTGCCAGAGTTAGATCTATGATTGTGCGGCTTCGCTCAATCTGGCTGGTTACGAATGTTGGTTCCGAGCCAGTGTTTAGTAGGGATAGGTTAGTCGAGAATAAGTAGTCAACCAAGGCCTTACCCCTTTCGTTTTGCGTGTCCATACCCCACAGTTGGTGGTGAGCATTGGCGTCGGCCCCGACGACGACCTCAAACCCGCACATCTCGCAATGGCTCACGAGACGGGCAAGGTCATGCGGAGGCGGCGCCTCCGCCTCAGGCATGTAAGCCGAGGCGAAAACGATCACCAGTTCCGTGGCGTCTTCACGCTGTATCAGCAGCTTTGCTGCACAGACATCTCTGCAACAGAAGTCAGTTAAGAGCTGTGCTTTGAGGTTACCTGTCATGTAGATGCACGCTCTGGTATGATCGTGATCTGTAGTGACCAGGAGCTTACCGCCAAGATTGGAGAGTCCTTGTATGCGGCCGCCCCTAATCCACGGCTCTTGGATCAAAGCAATGGCCGTGTGTTGAACCTCCATCCACTTGCGAAGTTGAGCCGTCGCGGTCTGACTGTGGTGGAGGTTTGCTTGGAGGATCCTAGAAGTTGACGAAGGGGACGCCATCGCTGGTCGAACCCTCCTCGTCTCCCTCCAGTCTGAGCCCGGCAAACAGGTCGCCCTCATCGAAGCCGGTCCCCCCCGGGCCCGAAGCCGGAGACAGGATCATGTCGTCCAGCTCCCCACCCGATGAAGGGACGGCACCCACGGTGACGGCGGCAGGAGCGGCCGACTCTGCTGCAGCAGGTTCAGCCACAGCTGCTTCCGGGTTGTTTGTTGGAGGAGTGGACTCCCCTGCTGGTGTCTGCGGCAGCTCCTCTAGCGCCTCGCAGATGGTTCCAGTGGCGGGGTCCCAACCCTGGGGGACGTCGGTGAACCTGCCGTTCCGGCCCTGAAACTTTACGTACACTGCCCCCAAACCTATTGAGAGACGGCGCCCGGACTCCATCAGGGCCGGGATCTGGTCCACAGGCACACCAACCACCACGAACCATGCTGCGGCTTGTTTGTCGGCATGCAGAAGTACCCACCTCTTTATGTCGACCCAAGGGTTCTGGTAGCTGAGAGCACGACCAATATTGGTCGGCTCACCGAAGACCCCCTGCTCGTCTGGGATCACGATGCCACATCGTGCTCGCTTAAGGATCTCCGACTGGCTCTTGACGACTAACGAGGTGCTAGCTGGGAGCGACAAGTCGGAGACTGTTTTCCTTAGCCAGGCTAAGGTGTGGTCGTTACCGCACCACAGTTTCAGGACACCCCCGGCGAATATCGGCTTGGCGTTGAAGGTCGGCCCTGGAGTGTCTAGCTTGGGGGAGCAGGCCTCGAGAATGATCTGCTTCTGGATAACAGCGAGTACCTGGTCCGATACGTCCTTGCTGAGGATCCCCGTGCGGTCGCAGGTGATCGCGACGTCAAGGGTAGCGCTGGCAGCTTGGGCGTAGCTTCGTTGTGGGACCCGTTTAGATTGATCAAGACGCGGCCGCTTGTGCTCCCCCCGAGGTGTCAATGACTCGTTGAGAGCTCGCTTAGCCGCGGCCTGATCCTTCCAATCGGGTCGCTGTGTCTTGTTATGTTCCTCAGCCGGTCTCTCTGGAACACTGGTCGGCGGTCGAATGGGCTCTGGTCGGCTAATGTCGGCCTCAGCCTGCGACCGCTTCCCGGCGGAGAAGTTGAGCTGGCCGCTATTCGGTTTGACCGAACTAGCGGCAACGGACTGCTTATTATGGGAGCCTTTACCTGCCCACCTGCGTGCTTGGCGCCGCTCCTTCCTCGTCAGTCTATCCCTCATCTTGCCCTGTTCTGAGGCAACTGGTGTACCTGAAGGGTCAGAGCAAGAGCAACGGGCTTGTTGAGTGCGTTTACCCTTGCCCTTGCGTGTCTGCACTTGCCAGGCGCGTGAAAACGCGTCCTCGGTGCAGCTGGTTGTCTCCGTTTGACCGGAGACGGCCGTCTAATGGGGGGAGGCTAGAGGAGCCTCAAGAGGTGTTTAGTTTGGCGCCCGGTACCGGTGTTACCCGGCACTGGCGTCTGTGAGGAAGGGGTCGGACCGGCAGTGGTATTAATCGTCGCCGTAGTCCTCGCCCGAGTATGAGAAGGGTCGGTACTGGTCCCAAGCAGCGCCGACTTCCTTTGTTTGGGAAGGGACTTTGTGGATTTGGTCTTAGCTGTGGTTCTCGCCACAGCCGGACCTGCACCCGCGCTGGTACCCGCGGCGTGAGCCGCAAAGCCACCAGGGGCGAGAGAAGTGCAAGCACCTCCCTTGGGAGTCTCATTGGCTTTCGCCTCCACTCCGGTGTTTGGTTTTTTAACTGGCCTTAAATTATCCATGTTAAAGTTCATGATAAAATTCATCTCTCTGGCTCCCACCCTCCATGGAGCCCGCGCCTGGGAACGTCTCACTATTAAATGCTCGAACGTTAGGACTACCAGAGAGATATAGGGGCGCAAGGCTGGTTTACAGTGCGACATCGGGTGCTCGATCGGGTTGGCGTAGGGGGTCGAAAAGGCCCACCCCCAACGAACTGATCAACCCTCACTTACACCGTCAGCATGACCTTTACCTACCGCTTTGGCCGTCCGAGGACGGCCTCAGCGGACCTCACGCACCTCGCCTGTGGCCCTCTGACGGGACACTGTGACCATTTCCCTACCCCTGGCTATTGGGTAGGGCCACCGTTTCGCTTGAAATCCAGACCGAAGGGGGCGTGTTGCCTTACGGGCACATTACCGCCAGAGCCACTCGGCTCAACCCCCCAGGACTCCTTCATCCCCGCTCACGGCGCTCAACTGCGCAGGTCCTAGCACAGGTGATTGTTTACTCCTACTCGCCATCAGCTTATTTTAGTGATAGACGAGCCCGCCACCACCCAATCACAAAGGGTCGCGGTTAGGAGTGGAAATTGGAAAAGTGGAGGTGGAAGGAGTGAGGATGTGGGTAAGGACGGATTGGGGGGAGGGACTGTGTGAATGGGACAGGAGGGATAAGACGGGAAAGAATGGGGTTACGGGAGCAGGAGAAGGGAAGTGATGACGCCTGGCAGTTTTTGTTACGCCTAATTCTTATGGAATTAGACCAAGAACGGGGTGGCAACCTCGAGAAGGTGCATCCGCCATCCTTGCCTTGAGGATCTACACGACTGTAGCGCTCACCCTCAAGACCCCGCCACCCTGCCACCTCTGAAGGAGGTGGCAGGGTAGGCCTGCATCTATACTACCAAGCAAAGCAAAGCATGTCGTTGTGCAACCGCAAAAGGATAAATCCAGACCCTCCCCAAAATGTCCTTTCTTTGGTATTGATCGTTGAGCTCCTTTACTTTTATGTTGAGTTGTACGATTACTGACAGATGCTTGCACTGACTGGACAGGTCCACTCAATCTGTGTGGTTCTTTCCTCAAAAGACCACTTCAGACACCAACCTACATGGTCTTCACATGATCTGACCAAGATTATGTCTGGACTTTAAAAGAGACTGTGACCTCTGAGTTTGTTTCGGCCTTTCTTCTCAGAGTAGTCAGTTATGAAACGCCGGCCTCATCTAGTTTAAAAAAAATTGTTTGACGTGTAAAAGTGTTTGTATAAACCTACTTACAGAAATAAAATCATTTATCAATAATTGCCTTTTACGTGTTTAATTTTTGAAACACTGCCTAACTTATGTTATACAGCTTTTGTGTTAGTCCCAAATCAAAATGTCGAGCAAGGCGATCAAAGGCAAATCAAGAAAAAAAAAGTAAATAAAACAAAACAGAAATCTTCGTCGACACAAAGATTTCTGACTTCCAACACCAAAGACATTTCAAACGTGACATAAAACTTCCAACATTGGCCCCAATATACGTCGCCAATAAAATCTGACAAGGAGCAAACTGTATGATAAGTACAGACGTACGACACATACGAGATTGGAATAAGAATTACACATTACAACTCGTATATCGAACGAATAAAGTTTAACATACTTATGTAAATATGTCGCGATGGAGCGGGACCCACGGATTTTATTACAAGAGTTTCCTCGTTCGTAACTGATGTAAATTTTAAACGTACAAGACGCGATACGGATGTTAAGAGTTTTAACATTCAAGGAAGTGAGTTAAAAATGTCTGTGGCGTTGTTGAGGCGTGTATTGTAAAGGATTTTGTTGGATAATGTAGTTTGTGAATACTTTGTAGATGTTAATTTGAGTATTGCATTTGAGGTGTTCTACATAATTATGAGGTAACGACTAAATGGCTTTAGCATAAATAAATTGGTTATAACCGAATAATAGAGCAATATCTAGCTTATTTAATCGCATATCAAGCTGTATTTCTAGGTACATACATTATTTAATTTTTATTTAAGATAGGTTTGCTCTTGACTCTAGTCTAGGTCAGAAATGACAGAGACAAAGTCGACGATGGAGCGAGCTTACCCAGAAAAAGCCTGTTCACTCTCACTTTGAAGAGATCGGGGTTGTATGCGTTCGGAAACACAGACGGAGGCAGAGAGTTCCACTCGTTTGCTGTGCGCATAACAAAAGAAATTTGGTAACGCTTAGTGCAATACATCCAGCTATATTTCCAGCTTATTTAAGTTGACTAATGAACTTCAGTAGTATTGAGTTTGTTATATTCCAAAAGGTTGTGTCAGTTTGCCAAAGCGATGTTTTACCGACAAAGCGATATTTCCAATGCGACAATTGCAAATAGAAGCCATTCAATTCGGGTCCTAATTACAAAGTCAATCAAGACAACGTGACCGAGGTATTCCGGGAACAGTCTATTGATCCCTCACTATTTATACTCGGCTGCAATGCCTGAATGAAATCCATTGTTGCCACGTCGCTGCAAACTGAAATGTAACAATAATATTGGGGAATTTCGCCTCGATGGAATTATGATTGGAAGATTTAATATTGTTAGGATTTGTCTCAGTTATTAGTCCCTTCCAAGTGCCAACATTATCGTAATTTGTAAAGAACATGACGTATAACGGGTGTAAATAGACCATACATGGGAACCTTCTGGTTACGGAGATGTTGAAGGGTCCAACACTTTTGATTTTTTTTTTCATGAAAATGAGTTTTGTATTATCATACAAAACTCGTTTTCATGAAAAAAAAAATAACATAACTTTAGATACCCCCACAACTCATGCACCGTTGCATGCACCCTTGAGCACAATGTTTAGCGTGCTACGTGCTACCGTAAACAGTGAATTTTCACACTAAAAATAAAAGTCATTCTTTGCTCAATGATACTTATATAAAACACTTTAAGGCGAAAGCGCCAGGGTAAGCCCCCGAAATTATTTTTTTTTACGTTTTTCGCAATTTGCAGGTCAGTCTTAGACTGCCCAAAGCAAGCGCTACTACTGAGCATGAGGTCCTGGGTTCGATTCCAAGGTCGGGCAAAGTGTTATTGGGTTTTTCTATTTGGAATTTCTCAGTAGCAGCCCGGAGTCTGGATTTGTGCCCGGTAGATGGCAATAGGCTCGCCCCCTATTACATGGGACTTAAACATAACTAGCGAAATGTGGGTGTACTATAGGTACACCTCTGCCTAACCCTTCGGGGAAACAAGACGTGATGTTATGTTTATTAGGTTGTATGTTGATTAAAATATGATTCGCGACCGTAACAAATATGTATTTACAAAATTATAATCATTAAAGTCATCGATACAACTCTAAGACCAAGTAATTCTATTGAATGACTATTTCATGAAATCTTAACATGTCAGGATTATACTAACATAAGGAATTGTATTACTGATTTTAATAATTATAATTCTGTAATTACATATTTGTTACGATCGCGAATCATACTTTAATCAACATACACGCAGACACTGAGCTGCAAATTGTAAAAATCGGAAGAAAATTTGAATTTCGTGGGCTATCTTAGCGCTGCCCCTTAATCAAACTGCTCTTGTAAACAATAATATAACTTTTTTTTTTAGGCTTAAAATATAACCACACTATTATATACTTATTCTGGAGATATTACTTGCACTGTGTCCGACGAACAAGTCCCGATCACACTTTTTGATATTTGTATGGCCAGTGTCGCCCCACCATTGCTCCGGAAGTTCGTGACGGAGCAATAATGGCGCGACACCAGTGCTGCCAACCTAAATATTAGTCGGATACCTAATATTTTTAATTTTAAAACGTATTTGGCCTTTAAAGGGTTATTAATTAAATATGTTTTAAGAAATAAATCAACTAATAATCAATAGACTCGCCCCCTATTACATGGGACTTAAACATAACTGGCGAAATGTGGGTGTACTATAGGTACACCTCTGCCTAACCCTCCGGGGAAACAAGGCGTGATGTTATGTTATAATAATCAAATTATAAATCAAAATAACTTATTATAATATGTCTGTCGACGAAGCGACAACTCTTATGTAATTTGTTTCATGTACAGAATGCATAGATAACGGTTATGTAACGGGTCTTGTATTTATTGCAACTAAATAAACGACGTAGCTACGAATGAATACCTTAATACTTAGTACAAATTGACGATAGGCGGACAAAGAGCCTCATGCTAAACAGAAGAACAGATAACGTGAGGTATGAAAGTATAAGCAAATGGCTAACAAATTAGTGAGTAATAATAGTATTTTATGAAACTGTTTCATAATGAGGGGTATTAAAACACGAGTGTGTGTTTAAAAACCGAGCCGTAGGCGAGATTTTTAATAGTATTACACGAGTGTTTTTATACCTAGATATGTGCAGTTTCATACACTATTTTATCAACTCTCATACATTGGGATTGAACCTATTAAATAAAAGATTTTTTGCCTTTTTTGCATTTTCCATGCGAATTCGATAGCATTTATCTTATGTATTATTTTCTCGACTTTGCTGGTAATAGATTATGAATCATTTCTGTCGTTGCATCTAAAATATTGGGCGGAGTCAAATCTTCTTCACGTTCACTGATAGCAGACATTTTTAAGCAAGAATGAAAAGATCTCACGAAATACAGTACAAAAAAACATGAATGGCGCTCAAAACCCAGCATATCTCCGCGCATGCGCTAAATCATCGCTGCGACAGACAAGTAAAAATTGGAATCAAAACTTTCTGTAATGCTATAAAAATAGTGCTCATAAGCGTTTCATTAGAAAAAAATAATTGATGGAAACTCCTTGGTGATATAAACTTCTTGGATTGGCCAGGGCAAATCCAAAAAATGAATATTATTAATGAATAAGGAGTAATTAATGCCTGTATCGTAATGGTAAAAAAGTTATTTTATAACAATAGTTTGCTGGAGGAAAAAATTTTACATTATGATTTTATTTTTAAATTTCGATATTGTGTTTTTATAGCATGTCATTAAAAACTCGTTTTGAAGTTTATAATTCGAATTTTATGAGAGTAGATAAAAAGAGTTAAATGATGGCAATAGGCTCACCCCCTATTAATAGGACGAAATGTGGCACCTACACCTCTGCTTTTAACCCTTCGTGGATTACAGGCGTGATGTTATGTTATGTTAAATGTATGTATCATTTGCTAATGAATTAGTTCATTACCTACGTATTGTTTAATGAAAAGTCGATATCTGTCGTGTTCACTGGACAAACTCATTATTGATGCAAATTCAGAATGTTTCACTACTCTAAATTAATAAAGCTATGATTGGAAATGAAAATATTCATAAACTGCCCGTTGTAATGTCAAGTTGTCAGAATGATTGAGATACATACTATGAAAAGGAACTTTATGATTGTTGTTTTTTTATTACATAAACTAAACATTTCTGTAACAACGTCGGTCGCAACGGGCCACAATGCGACGTCGTATTGTGAGTATGTGTTTTGGCCCTTTGGCAATGACGTGACAGTGCGTGAGGCAGCCACGCACACAGATATATGAAATCACTTCATTAGAGACTTACTGAGCTGATTTCATACATACATACATAAACTCACGCCTTTTTCCCATGAGGGTAGGCAGAAACAACAGAACGCTACCTGCTACGATCCTGACCTACTCCGATTAGTGATTTATTATATGAGGATAGTTACACGGTATCTTCGTCGTCTCCTATAAAACTTATGAAAAGAACAGGAAGTTCTTAATCACAGCAATTAGTCACACGGTTAGATCCCTCTTCCTCTTAACTGACATGATTCTCATCACTCATTATTACTCTGATATTGATTCGTTCAACGGCTCCCTAGATTAACTGATATGATTTTTACTCGGAACACACCACGGACGCTAAAACTACCTAAATGTTTTGGGCATAGATACTCGTATTACCCCAAAAAATATTGTTCAACAAAAATCTCATCTCACCTGCCTGCCTTTTTCCCCAACTATATTTGAGTCGGCTTCCAATCTAACCGGATGCAGCTGAATACCAGTATTTTATATGGAGCGACTGCCTCCACAACCCAGTAACTGGGTAATATGATACCCCTTGGCAAGACTGGTTGTCAGACTTTCGGGCTTCTGATGACCCGTAACGACAGTCAAAGATCCACGAATGACAGCCGGGAACAACGGCTTTACGTACTTTCCGAGGCACGGAGTGGTCTTGGTATGTAAAGATGGTCACCCATGCACGGAACCACGCCAAGCGTAGCTTAACCTGATCGATCAACTCGTGCGGCTGTAAGTACTTAGCCACAACAAAAATCTCATCTAATAATGTTTATTTCACCCTTACGTCGCTGAGAGCTCTGTAAAATTACTTTGCTGCAACATGGCTGGTCGTTTTATTATTCTATTAGATAATACAGTTGTTTTGAAGTAATTTACTCCGGAGGTTTCGAGATATTATTTTGCGGAACGAAATACAATCTGGACTCTTGATGGTCCAACGTCTGGACAGGTCTATTATTCAAGTCCACGTTTGTTCGCAACAAAAGCGTTGATCCGTTAACTTAACCCTTCGCACTGTGTGCCCGTTCTTGCAATAGAAATTATTCACGTGTTTGTGCGTTAAAATTCATGGCGGGATGGAAGTGCTTTAGTTTTACTTGTCATATTCGTACATAAATATAATTAACTAGCACTTCCCCCGCGACTTCGTCCGCATGGATTTCGTTTTTTGTACCCCGTTATGGGTAGATTTTCAAAAAGCCCTGATAGACATTATCCTTTATTTTCGGTCTTATGTATAAATACTGAGTTTCGAATTAATCGGATCGAGCGTTAAAATTCTTCCATACTTTGACACCCCCCAATGACCATTTCTTTTAGAAAAACAAAACAAAATTACAAACTTCATATTTCACTTAGATAAGTATTCGTGCCAAGTTTCAAGTTTATTAACTCACGAAATAAGATTTTTCATACAAACAAATCCCCCCTTTTCACTCCCTTAAAGGTCGAATTTCCAAAAATCCTTCCTTAGTGGATGCTTACAACACAAAAGGCAACAGTTACCAAAATCTCAAGTTTGTAGCCGCAGCGGTTTAGGCTCTGCGTTGATGAATCAGTCAAGACAAGTAATTACTTATATATATACAGGCTGGCCCATTTATAGTGGTACAAAAATTTTTTTTTGGCCCAATTTCAGGTGGATTTTGCTTTTTGATGGAACCTTTCCAGAACCTTTTTAAAAAAACGTTGGTGCTAAAACTAAGATATTAATGATAATATTATCACGAAACTATCGTCTAGAAAAGTAGCTCTGTACAGACCGTAAGGACGAATTGTTCCCTAACAGGTAACACATGACAAGGCTGAAACGTATATTTTTTGTACCTTTATCTCTGTTAATTACCCCGAGAATATTATACTGGCTAGGTATAGAGTAAATAAAACTTTTTTGTTCAAAAGATAAGACTCACGCCCAAGGTATTTATCTTTTAGTTTATTAAGTTGCGAAAATAGAGTTAGAAAGGGGAGAAGTTTTTGTAAGGAATTTTGACTAGCTCCCGAATTGCTTTTTGTGCTTTATGATTTATTTTAGGTACGTATTCTGTAGAATATACAAGAAAATATATTCAATTTAGACTTAAATTGGTAAAATTTGTGAGTTTGCATGTAGAGGGTAATCTTCGGAACTACTGATCCGAATCCGAAAATTATTTCACTAAGTAATGGGAAGATACATTATTGCCGAGTGTCATAGGATATTTTATGTTTGAAAAAAAAAATATAACCTCCTTTTTTGAAGTCGATTAAAAACAAGAAATTTCACGCAAAGCTAGCAGGTATCTTATATCTTAATCATTATTCCACATAACTTGAAACGACGCAAAATATTTTTTTTGTTTGTTTTATTTCAATGAAATCAATTGCTTCGTTGAATACGAGTCTGTAGATGAAAACTTATTTACACGCAGCAAAATTCAAATCAAACTATAAATTGAGTCTTTTAAAAATTCAATTTTGGTTGTATAGTTAAATCACTATGTTCAGATAAACTTTTTTAATACTATAGGTATATTAGTCACTGAGTCACTGTAGTTACATAAAATATTTACTCGAAAATACGAGAGGATGCACATAGTTTCGAACATTTTCAACAAACTGGTACCTAGACTGAAGTGCCTGACAACATATTGGCTTATCCATTGACCGCGGAACACTCGCCACTTATGGCACCCCCGGGCACTATTAGTTTGTTTTCACATCAGAAACCAGAGTAGTATCGGAAACCAAATATTCCTGTTGTAACCCGGAAAAGAAACTTCAAATCAAATCGAAATATTTATTTGCTAGAATATGGTACATAAGGTGTTACAGTAAAGTTTCAGCTTATCCTGCCATAACATGGTGTGCAAAAGTGTTCATAATCAGTGTCTGCGCCATTTCTTCTATTTAATTAATTACGCTTTTCTTTAAAGCAATAAACACGTTTTACACATTGCAACACTCAACATAAATCACTCATCCGAAGAACATTCAATTACTTCACTCAATACTTCCGTTCCTCGTTCATTAATAATCGATCCTAATCGATCCCTCAGTTCAAAACTCAACCTCACCCCAAAAACACGCTTGCTAACCGCCTAATAGACGTTCCCGCTAAAAACTCTAAAAAGTGTAAAATAAGTGATTACCGGTGTTGTGCTGTGCCTAAAAACAAATTGTTTAAATTTTACTTTTATTTTATAAGCAGCTTCTGTCCAATGTTTTTTTTCTTTAAGTGTTATGTACACCTATAATTTGTGTATACATTAGCAGTAATACTTTCCTAAATACTTTTATAAATCAATGTTGAATGTATATGCTGTTGGTGTTCTTTAATAAATAAAAAAAATATAAAAAATGAATTGGCGTGGGAAGTCACAAACCTGAACCAGCCTGCTGCAATATCGAAGGGACGCAAGCTTCACCCCTGTGAGTACATTTCCCATCCAATCAGCCATGTCCATTAATCCAACTTACAAATTACAGATTCTATTGACTTGTCTTCTAAATAGTCTTTAATGGTATTATATATTTTAAGTAGTAATAGTTTGAAAAGTATCTTTTTAAACATTGTCAGCGGTAAGTCTTGAAAACTATTTGGTAAATAATTGTAAATAATAATCAACATGCAGTATACATTTTTCTTATAATTTTAGTTTTATTAGTGGCAGCCACAGTCTATATTTGTCGTGCTCTGCTATTTGGCCTGCCAATGCTATTTTTATATTTTAAAAATACATATTTCAAAAATAAATAAACATGACAAAGGCAGAATTTTAAGTTTTTGAAATAGTGGCTAACAGCTGTCTAAAAAGTGAGCTCCACAAATTGCTCGTTCGCAGAGGTGTTTCTAGAATACACCTACATTTTGCCAGTTATGTTTAAGTCCCATGTAAAGGGGGCGAGCCTATTGCCTTCAACCAGGCAGAAATTCAAACTCCGCCGGGCTACTTCATTTTTTATTTAAGATAGGTTTGCTCTTGACTCTAGGTCAGAGGTGACAGAGACAAAGTCGACGATGGAGCGAGCTTACCCAGAAGAAGCCTGTTCACTCTCACTTTGAAGAGATCGGGGTTGTATGCGTTCGGAAACACAGACGCAAGCAGAGAGTTCCACTCCTTTGCTGTGCGCATCATAAAAGACATTTGGAAACGCTTATTGCGAATTGGTGGAATAGCAACTAGGCAGGGATGGTAATTTGCAGTGCGTCTAGACGTCCGATGGTAGAAGGGGGCCGGTGGAATGAGGTCGTGGAGTTCTTGAGCACACTCACCGAAGTACAATCTGTAGAAGACCGACAAGTAGGCAGCCTTGCGGCGATGAGCCAAGCTGTGAAGCTTGGCATCCACCAGTTTTACATCGCCAATGAGCCTCTTAGCTCTGCGTTTCACCGAGTCAAGCGCGGCAAGTTGGTATTTATCTGAGTCATCCCAAAGGTGGCTGCAATACTCCTAATCTCAATAACACGTTGCCCCGACCTGGGAATCGAACCCAGGATCTCATGTTCAGCAGTAGCGCTTGCGACTAACGAGGCAGAGAATAATATATGTATAATAAATATTATAATGACCCCATCGCCGTATCTTTACGTTGGCGTCGTGGTGGGGCTTGCGCGCTCCGAACTCTAGGTCTGTGCCGGTAGAGTTTACTTTGCCAAAACGGGACTAGGGTGAGGAGCCAGACCAAGAGAGATACATGAACCCGCAGGGCAGCATGTGGCGAGCTGTCGGGCAGTAACGACCCCATGGACCCTACCTCCCGGGAAAAGTCTTGTTCCTCATCTCTGCCTTGCCTTTATTAACCGGCCAGAGTGAACACTGACGAGGAACAGAGCTCTCACCTAATTCTTTCCTTTATTGGTCGGCTTGAGTGGAGATTCGCAAGAAAAAACGTACTCGGAGGAAGGAAGTATTCCATTAAGATCTCATTTGGCTCATTTGGCTTGCACTGGCATATCGAGGAGTCTCCATTTAAGCATAAAAAATGCCTGTAGTTGAAGGCTCCGCTCTTCCCTTACATTATAAACGTACGAGCTAAACAGGTATAAAAAAAGAAAAGCAGAGAGGAAAAACTAAAAATACAAATACAATCACTTTAACGAGTATGAGTGTGTGCGTGCGTGTTAAGATGCTGGTAGGGACCTTGACTGTACTTCCGGGATTATCCTGATAGCTGTGGAATACCTCTCCACTCCTCATAAGCACTTCAGGACATGTTGCCCCCTTGTCACTACGACACTATGTGCTAGCGACCATTTTCGGGGTCCATTATTGAGTGTGCAAGTCACCCTCTGCCATTTTATCCGTATATTTATAAAACATTGATCAGGCAGGGGCCATAGTCTTTCCATAGTTCTAGGTAACCAGTCCTCTTTAGCCACTCAAACTCATAGTCCAATATCTTTGTTTTCATATCCTGCAATAGTCCTACACTAACCGGGGGTTGTCCTTGGGTGCACCTGCATAGTGCATACAAGGATAATCGTCGGTTGGTGATTCAGATAATTAAATACGTCTAACGGGCCTCTGCAAGTTGGCTTCGGCCCATCGTACGCCTTCCAAAGGCCCGAGATCCCAGGGTCCCGAGATGTGTCAGAGACATCAAAATAATAATTATTATTTTCAACATTTGCAGTATTGATGTTAGCTATACTCGAGATCCGAAACTTATATTTTTGCGTGAACTATGAAATAAGTTATAATTAATTCAAATGATTTTGTAATTGGTACTGTTCGTGTTTGTAGAGTCTATGTGGGCCAAGTTTCACCCAAACCCGTTCAGCCGTTATTCCGTGATTGAGTCACAAACATCTAAACATCCAAACTTTCACATTAATTTATAATTATTAAAGTACGTATTTCCATAACAATTAAGATGGATGTTTAAACCTCACCACAGCAACATTTTTTTTAAATCCTCCACTTTCAATTTTACCCACACGTTCACGAAACAATAACATTAATGATAAAAGAATTACAAACAACGAAATGAAGGAAATTGCATTAGTTTCGCTCTTTGTCCTGTTATGTCAGTCTGTGACATCGTTGCACTTACCCAAAATGTGCCGCGGGGACTGTACCCAACGGATTAGATTATGATTCTTGTGTTTATGATAAGCGTTTTCAAACCATTTCGTGTTTCAGGATTTAGGAAATGTAAGATGTAGCAAGTTGTTGTTATCTTTTAGCTTTTTAAAAAGGTTGTCTGTGGTAATGTGGCTTTCGACTTGATGACGGATCTTGTAACACCCTTTATTTCCTTTATTAAACGTTAAATAGGTACATGCAAAATAACTTTTTGAAATAATATATTAATTACAAAACATTTAAAGAAATGCTCACCTGTATCGGGAACAGGGTTCAAGCTACGGAGCTATGGCGGTCCGCTCCTGAGAGAGGAACTCATAACATTACGCGCTGTGTCCAGAAGTACCACTTACATTGATATTATTATTTAACATGGTTGGGCATGTTGAGTGGATGAATAAAATGCGACTTACAAAAGGTATTTAGCAGATGTGAGTGGAAACGTCGGGAGGGGCGCCCAAAAAGGAGATCTTTTAGTGTCTTTATTGGTGGTGTCCTTCAGAAAGGTCAGGTCAGGTACTCGCAACCGGTGATCTATGAACGTAAATGAAGCAAAAGGAGGGTGTAGGTGGGTCGTAACATGTGGCGGTCAGTAGTTTCTACCTTCCCCCATGGGAAAGAGGCGGGAGTTTGTGGCAGCATATCTACATCGCCACATGCGCACACATCACACTGACGTCACACAAAATCCTGCATCGCGCAATCAGAGTTTACCGCGCGAATAGTATATATGTATATACATACAATGTCCCGACATCAATTGTTGGGCAGTTGCCCACCCGTCTGGTCGGAAGATCCTTCCTTTTCTATGGAGGATGAGTGAACTTTACACCCTGTTCCTCATACCTCTATAAGTTTATGTATGTATTATTTACCATATGTATGTATTGTTTAACATTTTAATAATCTCAAGCTGTTGCAAAAATCTGTTGGTTTTAGTCACTTACAAAACTACTTACAGAATTGCCCGAACAGTGGCGGGTCCAAACGGATGCTTTCACATGCCTACACCATTTTAATTCTCATTCTTGGTTGACCAGAAGAATAAAAGCGATCTACCTACCAACCAAATATTAATCCAGATCAGACTTATTCACAAACAAAGACATAATTAAGTATAATCAGATAAATTAATTGATAAGCAAGTTGACGACCAAATTAAATTGACCGTTTATTCAAATCACAACTGTCATTCTTTGACAGTTGCATAAAATGAATATAACACGGCAAATTGACGTAGTGTCAATTTGACCTTGACTGTACATTACCTTTAACATTTGCAATTCTACCTACTACAAAGTAAATCAGTACAGAATGTACTGATTTACATTTGCAATATACTCTAAACACACCGATACAAACTACTCATATCATTATTTTGTGTGTAATATGAAATGTTTTAGCAATTTCATTTTCTGGTGCTCATTGGTTAAAAAAAAACAAATCGTTTACTTTGTAATAATAATTAAGTATTATTAATATCTTACTTTTACATTAAAGGCTCTCACAGACAGGCGTGACGTGACTCTTATCTAGTAGAACCATTTCAATGAAAACTTCATGTAAATTATTCTACCAGAATAGCGTCGTACCGTCACGTCGCGCCTGTCTGCGGGAGCCTTAAAGCTCTTCTCAGAAACGAGATCCAACATATTTTATGACGTACATACGAGGAGGGATCAAAAAATAGTGAGAACGACATACTCCTTGGTAAGAAAAAAAATAAATACTGGCAGGCATAGCTCAGATACATATTTGTAATAATATTAATAAAGAAAAAAATCTTCGATTCTCCTTTGTTTTTTTCTGAATGTAGTCATTTGTTTGTTTCGTATCGGAACGTGTTCTTGAAAATGGAGAAAAACGAAGTGCGAGCCGTTATTAAATACCTCTGTTTATTGTGATTTGGAGGCAACATTAGGAGAGTCTGCTCCGCCGTATTCCACTGTCGCAAGGTGGGCTTCTCAATTTCGAGTAGGGCGAACGAGCACGGAAGACGAACATCGTTGCAGCCGTCCATCGACGTCAGTCACCCAAGAAAATGTTGCAAAAGTCGTGAAAATTGTATTGAGCGATCGAAGAGTTACCGTCCGATACTTAATTCAAGAAACGGGCATTTCATATGGAAGTATTCAATCCATATTGAATCAATCTTTGAATATGAGAAAAGTCTCCGCAAGATGGGTGCCGAGAATGTTAACCGACAGTCAGAAACAAAATCGACTTGACATTTCGAAGATATTGTTGGACAAGTTTCAAGAAGATTCTGAAAACTTTTTGTCTCGTTTCGTAACAATGGACGAAACATGGGTCCATCATTTTGATCCCGAGACAAAACAGCAATCTTCGCAATGGAAACGGCCATCATCACCGACTCCGAAGAAGTTTTGGTGCCGTGGCATCGGCTGGCAAGGTTATGGCCTCAATATTTTGGGACTCAGAAGGGATATTGTTGATTGATTACCTGGAGCGTGGAACCACTATTACAGGCCAATATTATGCAGCTTTAATTCCCAAGTTGAGGAATGCCATCAAAGAGAAATGGAGAGGGAAACTTCGAAGGGGCGTGCTGTTTCATCACGACAATGCACCCGCGCACAGGTCGGCAGTTGCGATGGCTGCCATTCAGCAAGCTGGCTTCGAATTGGTTGACCACCCCCATTATTCACCAGATCTGGCGCCTAGCGATTTTTATCTGTTCCCCAAATTGTAAGAATACTTAAGGGGAAACAGGTACGAAGACGATAACGAGGTGATGGATGCCGTGGAGAGCTTTTTGCAGGACCAAGACAAAACTTTTTTTTTGAAAGGGATTGAAGCCTTGGAAAAGCGCTGGACTCGGTGTGTAGAGAGACTCGGAGACTATGTAGAATAATAAATTATTATGTTATCAATAGTCATTATATTCTATCTCATTCTCACTACTTTTTGATCCCTCCTCGTATATTATACGACCCACAAAAACAATATTTTAGGCCCATCATCCACGTTGCATCACGCAAGTGGGTAGAACGCTACAACGTAATTTTGGCGTGTGGCCAAAATCAGAACTAAAGTCGCCATCTTGTTTTATGTGACACAAGTTCAATATAAATAAAAAAATCAAGTTCAAGTTAAATATTTATCAACACGCTCCCCTGTCAATGTCATTCAGTCGCCAAAAATCCTTGTAGCACTCTACTCGCCCTTCTTCTTCGTCGTATTAATGATTCCATTTGTATGTTTTAAATAAGTTTCAAACAGAAATCGGCCACTTCGAGAGCGTTATCGTTGGCCTCACAAAGGTCTTCCCTATTGCTAGTGTTAGTGCACAGAGAGTACGACAAGAGGTGTGGCATAGTTTGCAGTGTGGCACCACAGTCGCACTGCGGCTCATCGGAGTACCACCTGACTAAGTTGTGCCGGCTATGGCTGATGGTGGCCCGCTGGAAGTTTCTCTGCAGCCTCAACATATCAGCTGGAGGATGTTTGAGAAGCCACACTACTCATTGATGATTTGAGTTTAGAACACTTTACACGTTACTTTTGAATAGCATCGTGGATGATGGGCCTTGAGCTTTGAACTAAATAAATATTATTATTTTAAAATGAAAACAATTGCGTTAACTGTCAAATTATCACGCCATGTGTTAATTACATGTGCTGGCAGTGTGATACCCATTGTTAGCTTAAAATCGTTAAGCGAAATTAATTCATAGTGCATTCTGTTAGCGTCGAATCGAAATGAATGTATTATTAAGTATTTGTAAGTACTTACCTACTTACATATTATTGATAAATAAAACGTTTCTATTTTTAAATGGCTTCGGCTGCTTTCAGTTTATAATGACTGAAACGTTAAAGCAAGTATTTTAAACAACGTTGCATTTATTTTCATGAAGAAGTCAGTTCGCGAGGTTAAAACAGTACTTGCAAATAAACCAATTACAGGCACTTTTGAATTGTCAAGGAGTCGGTCAGTCAGAAAGATGAAGCTATGTAACATGACATAACATAACATCACGCCTTATTTCCCCGAAAATTTCTGGTAGAATAATTTTCCCCGCTTCTTTCTTTCATTTCGCCAGTTATGTTTAAGTCCCACGTAATAGGGGCGAGCCTATTGCCATCTACCGGGCACAAATCCAGACTCCGGGCTGCTACTGAAAAATCCCAGATAGTAAAACTCAGTAACACTTTGTCCGACCTGGGAATCGAACACAGGACCTCATGCTCAGCATGAGGTCCTGTGTGTTCAACTACATAACTTGACTACCTCGTTGGTTTAATGACCAACGAGGTAGTCAAGCTATGTAGTTGAAGTGAAATTATTAATCTGAGGAGTTTCTAAGGATTTCTTTTTTATACAGGGTGGATTTTGAGATGGAGCAGAGTAAGGGTGGTAAACTTAACCGCGTAGCTACAGTAAAATGGATTTAGGAGACTGTCATCATAAAAAGTAAGTTGGAGTCTTATTTCCTACGAAATGTTTGGGAATAGTTTTTTGGGACTGTATTTTTTTCCGAAATCTATGAAAGCAGATTGATTTCCGTACGTCTTTTTTCGGGTAACCACTGAAAATCAGCGCTGTGCTGTGGGTCCCTCATAGCACAGCATCATGCTGAGTGGAAGCCTTCTTGTCACAGTCATGACGTGCAGCCTCCGACTATTTCTGTTTTGAGCTCGTGATTATAATGTGGTTCTATTTTGTTTTATTTTTTCTGTTTATTCTTATCGTTTTGTATGCACGTGTTTCTGTGACAAATAAACCTATTTTTCTTTTCTTTCTTCTTTTCTTTTCTTTTCAGATCAAAATTTCTCGAAAAGTTAAGCACAGTCTCCTAAGACTGTTTTCCTGTAGCTACAACGGTTAAGGTACCTGCCCTTACTGCCCCATTTCAAAAATCCACCTTGTATATTTAGGATCTCCGACAAAAGATATACACAATACATGACACGAATGGATAAACGAACTGGCTCCAATGGCAAAACCACCATTATCAACCACATATTTGATCCTCCTGAGACCTGAATCTGAGGGACAATTTCCGTATTTTTTAATAACGGTCACTTTCTGATCTCAGTCTCTTTTTATAGAAATTTCTCTAATTTACCTACATTTTTGATAAGTTTTTGACATTGATTGTCGCTGAGATGAGACTGGAACTAGATTTTATCTTTTATAAATACGGGAATTGGTCTTCTAGTAAAACAATACTCGTACATCTCGCAACAAATAGATAAGAGATTCACACAGTGGATAATGCACTACCAAACTCTGTACACATACATTAGACTCACTAATAGATTACTTGCATTACCATTAAGTCTGAACGCTCTACTCGTATGTTCATAAACGACCAACATTCCAATTACGAGGTTTCATTGCCAATATTGGTTCAATTTGCACTCAGTACTTGAACTGGTCAATTTAGTCGTTATAACCGTGTTGGCCAGTACTAGAACTATCATTGGTCTATTAAAGGTCTAGTTATGGTGGTGACATTTTATGTCTAGCTCTCAGAAATCTTGTTCTCGGCCAGTTGGCGTCATAAAATTAGAGGACTCTGCACTTTGTATGTGTAGATGATGTCTGATTATTTCAAGAAATCGACATGCATTTAATTGCTTGCGCCTCAGAAGTTAAGAACAAAGTTATATTTAATGAATTTTTGAAAGACAGAGTAACACCTAAGTAGTTTTGATAATAGTTTTTCTTATTTCCTTCACATACTTAAGCAGTGCATGCATCTTCCAACTTTTGCGGTAAGTGCCTCTTCCAACAAGGTTCCAATTTATTATTTCTATGACGGGAACCTACTTGCGAATTACATACATAGTTATATGAAGTACCTAAGTACAGCTGTTGCACAATCACTACATGAGCAGTACCGCAAACATCGGCAAAGGAGAACCAATATCGGTGAGCAAGAGAAAGCAAATAAACGTTGGCTGGTAAGAACTTTTCTGTTTTCAAAATTAACGCGAGCCAAACCACGAATTTCCACGAAAAAAAAAAACAAAAAACGAGAACACAGCATTACCAAACTAATTACAACGGATAATTTGGCCGAAGCAATTAGAATACTTTTTGGGGCTGAAATTGTGGTGGATATAAAAAAAACGGTAGACAAACTTTTATATAACGAACACACAGCGGTTAACGTCAGAACTACATCCAATTAGACGTCTGAGCCCATTAAATGGATCCAGCACAAGTTTCAAAGTTCCACGCAAATATACAGTAATAGTTAGCAGGCAACTTTATTGGTTAACCAGCTTTTCGTCGCTGTTATTTCAAAAAGTCGTATGTTAAATTTTTGTTTTTAGTATTATAAGCATGCTATGAATTTTGGTCAAAATGCGTAAGGACTTTGAAACAACCGCATTTCTTATGTAATTAAATGACATCGTTTATTTTGTGACGAAAGAGGTTTACGTGGTTAAAGTAAACCAATAAAAACCACGGAACCTTGTCAGCATACAATGTATTACAGAAATTAGAGAAAGGGCTACCCCCTTTCTCTAATTTCTGTAATACATTGTATGCTGACGAAACTGAAAGAAGGCCAGTTTTCTTCACGATGCCTTCAGCCCTGGACATGGGCCCATTCAGCCAGCCGGAGTGGAGTGACTTCAGTGATTCCACGGAACCAGGACCTCTGCCCCAGCTGGGCTACTTCGTGCCAGTCAGGTGCGGGTGTGAGCGGACTTCGCACCATGTGTGTCGGAGAAGCAGAAGGTAATTAGGTCAAGTAATTTAAAAATTATACCTATTATGATTAAACCAAAGTATTTAAACCAAACAGACTATAATATTAATTTAGACTTACAGGAACATAGATACATTCGTCATTCACTAAACTCCCAACAGTCTGGCAAAATCAAAATCGTTTTTACTGGTAACATTGATGGCAAAAACAATTTTTGATAAATTTATTTCGTCTCGCAATGTTTTTTTGGATAATCTGAATAAAATTGAATAAATTTACTTGTGAATTGTAACAACACGAGCTTTATTAATCTTTTCGGACCGTGACATACAAATTTTAACTGCTTATTTCACCATTTTTATATTTTCTTATAGCTAAGCAATCGCTAACTTGACGTCAAGCTGACAACTGACGTCAGATTTGCTTGCGGACATATACCACGTAGTAACGCGTCGGCGGCGTACACTGCTGATCTAGTCCTATATAACATCATTGGCCACGGTAGTGTCGCGCGTAAGTTATGAGTCCTCGCTACACAGAAACAACATTCTTTAGTTTATTTATATATTTTGCAGTAAAAGGGCTGGTTGTGTTCATTCAATCTTGTTACTTGTACTTACCTATATTTTCAGATATGAAATTACAGGACACTCATTAAAACGAATACTTAATTTACAAAACATACTTTTTATAACTATTTTACACGAGTAATTTTGCCTTTTTGTAAAAAACATAAAATATTTCCATTCATTGACATTTTCATCATAAATTGTCATCTATAATAATAATAACCCCATCGCCGTATCTCTACGTTGACGTCGTGGTGGGGCTTGCGCGCTTCGAACTCTAGGTCTGTGCCGGTAGAGGTTACTTTGCCGGAACAGGTCTAGGGTGAGGAGCCAGACCAAGAGAGATACAGAAACCCGCAGGGCAGCATGTGGCGAGCTGCTGGGCAGTAGCGACCCCACGTACCCTATCTCCCGGGAGAAGTCATGTTCCTCATCTCTGGCTTGCCTTTATTGGCCGGCTGGAGTGAACACTGACGAGAACTGACCTCCCACCTCATTCTTGCCTTTATTGGCTGGCTTGAGTAGAGATTCGCAAGAGCAAACGTGCTCGGAGGAAGGAAGCAGTCCAGTAAGATGCTGGTAGGGATCTTGACCGTACTTCCGGGATTGTCCTGATAGCCGTGGAATACCTCTCCACTCCTCTTAAGCACCTCAAGACATGTTGCCCCCTTGTCGCTACGACACTATGTGCTAGCGACCGTTTCCGGGGGCCCATTGTTGAGTGTGCAAGTCACCCCCTGCCATTTTAGCCGTGTATTGTATTTATCACACATTGGTCAGGCAGGGGCCATAGTCCTTCCATAGTTTTAGATAACCAGTCCACTTTAGCCATCCAAACCCATAGCCCAATTTTTTTTTGTCTCCATATCCTGCAATAGTCCTACACCAACTTGTCCTTGGGTGCACTTGCATAGTACGCACAGGGATAATCGTCGGTTAGTGCCTCATTTCCATTGAAAGCGTCTAACGGGCCTCTGCGAGTTGGCTTCGGCCCCTCATATGCCTTCTAAAGGTCCGGGACCCTGGGGTCCCGAGAAATATCAAAAAATAATAATAATAATAATAAGGTTTATTCACAAAAAAAAAAAATACAGAAACACATTTATAATGTACATTACAAGTTGCAAAATCTGTACAAAATGTATATAACCCTGTCCCTTAGACTAGGATAGCCTGTATTCTAAAAGACAGATATCATATATCAGATATCAGATATTAGATATCAGATATCTATCATATTTCTTTTTTGTTAACGAACCTTTTTTAAGGCTAGTATTATAAGGTTAGGTCTTCACTGTAAGCCGCTTTATTGATTCAGGCCGACTATCAATTTAGGATTAAGTTGAATTATTTTGAAATAAGATACTTCTGACTGCTTTAAGTATGGACCGTCCGGCTAAATATTGTAAATCGGTCTACTTTTGATCTTCAAAGGATTTTTAACACACCCCGGTGAGCACCGGCGACCAGCTCAAATATTTCATCCCGGTGAGCGCCGGCGACCAGCTCAGAGTCCTCCATGGGGTAATCCAGCTGTTTGGCGCATAGACGCCGTTGCCCGGACGCCCAGGGCCCCGTTACACGGCGTGAAGACGCCGAAGTCTTGGGAATTCCATAAATAAACCTCACCGCCGACGTCCAGGCACTGGGTGACGTGAGACGCCGCCCCCCCATCACTGGAGGGACTCTGCTGTCATTCGTCTGGCTGCTACACGACTGCTGCAGTCCTAGTTTCTACTGCGTCCCTGACTCCGCTGACCTCTCAACCCTTTTATCATATATATTTTTTATTATTTATTTTGTAAAGTGACTTACAATTTAGACCTCCGGCTAAATCCTTACGTTAAAACGTTCGGATATACCGACCGCGCGCCACTACTATAGACACCTCATTATGTTGTTTAAATGTTAAATAACCTAGGAAATTCCTAATATTATTACGTCTGTGGTTTGACTTGTCATTTTATAGTTGTCACTTTGTTATTAAAAAAAATAACGATACAACGTTACAATTTCCAGGGCAAAAGCCCCCTGGACCCCACACTAGGATTCCTTGTGTCGTGGGGTGATGTCGGTCGTCCCAAGAATCTCATAAAAATCGCAGATAATGACACAATTTCCATTCACATCCTTCAACCACCTATTAACATTCACACGGATTAAAAACTGTCCCTCATGTTCTCCAAGTTGGATCTATTATATCTGGAAATAAAAAATGCGGTTGTTTCAAAGTCCTTACGCATTTTGACCAAAATTCATAGCATGCTTATGATACTAAAAACGTAGTACATATTACCTCAATGACTAAAAACAAAAATTTAACATACGACTTTTTGAAATTACAGCGACGTTTTATCACTGGATCTGTATGTGCTGCTTCTAAATTATAGTGGGTAAACATTATTTAATTTAAAGGCTTTTCTCTGTCTGCTCGTGTTATGAGGTATATATGAAAATACACAGATAAGTAGCTTAGCGAAATTCAACAGTCATTACGTAATATTCTCGAACAAAAATGTAGAAGGAATTCTATACGTATTAAAGGTACTTGCAAGCAAATAGGATCATGTTCTGAGAAATGCTACACAGTTTCAATGTACATACTTTAAAAGAAAATTGCTTTTGAATTTAGCTAAATGTAAACGTACCTGCTTTTATACCTACGTGACATACGTAAACGTGTCTTACTAATTTTGTCACGAACAAAATTATATTGTTGTTAGAATTAATTATGAATACATCACGATAAGCACACATTCATTTCCCAAAAGTATTGGTTATGGCAATGACGTCCGATGGCTGTCGACCACAACCATTATTTATTGAAGCTGATATGATTTCAAACCTCCAATGAATGTAGGTATTATGCAGAATTATGAAGTACAATTTAATTTTATTATTTTTCCAAAATGGACGAGCAGAAAAGAAAATTACATCAATTTATTTATTCGCCCACTTCATTCTTCGTTGTATTGTACTGTAAAAGTAAACGATTTATCATTTAAAATCGTCAGTTTTTTTTTAATAAAGGTTAACCGGAATCACGAAATCGTAAAAAAAAAATATGTTTTGATAATCCACTCAGTTGATTCTTTTCTAGTTATGGTAATTATGGTCAATGATCATTCCGGTGGCAGTCCACTTAAGACCGTTGATTGTACGTTTAACAAAATGACTTCTAGTTAATACGGTGCATGATACCGATGGGGCTACTACTTTTTATATTTTTAAAATAGAAATGCTAAGATAATTTATTAGACGACTTGATCTTGAAAGTTTTGTTTTTGTTACTTAAGTTTTAATTCCATGGTTTATTACTTACCTACGTATTGAATTATAGAACGAAGAATGGCAGTTAACTAGTGTGGCCACAGAACAGAAAAAACAGTAGAAGTCGCAATTAGGCGGGGCCGGCGTACCCCGAACTTTGCAAAGTTCCGCAAAGTCTGCTCCGCGCACACAATTACGCACATCAGTCTTGTTACAACCGTCACGGTAACGAAAACTTGAAAAAAATTCCCTATTATGCTGTTTTATAATGTAAACACGATATCACAACCAAAAATGCGTCAATTGGTGGTATATCATACCATCGGTAAGACCTGATTTATTTTATTTCGATAAAAATTTAAAAAACAATATTTTATCAAACAAGTAAAAGTTGACTTTATGTTGTATAATTTAAAGTCTCTTTCTTTTTAACTCAAACATATTATTCGCGAAGATTCCAAGTACGCACATGTCACAGTTAGCTACTCAATTAGAGATTATCCTTATCGATAATGAGTTATCGATAGATATTTTAAACTTACAATGTTCTATGATATATCAGGAAAATGTAACACTGAGTGCGTTTTTTTCTTTGGTGACTCAGTATTAGTAATAGAACACATTTCCATGAAATGTTGAAATCTTTTTTTTCTAATTACATCTTATCTTCCAAGTTTGAAATAAGTAAATCATGGATCTAGGTGTACCAAATCTATTCGTAATATTCTAATCGAGAAAATTGAGAATTCTGTTCTGTGAGTATGGCAGTGTTGGTGATATTTATCTCTACCTACATACATCGAGTCGCATCTCAAGTGAAAATGAACTCGATCCTATATTTTATTTACTCGGGTAACTTAGTTAAATAAAATCGAGCCGCATCACTATAAACACTGTCAGAAAGACAAGTGTCAAGTGGCATTGATCTTTGTACACTATAGTTTATGGCATTGACAACAAGACTTCATTCATTTGATTGTTCCGTTTCATTCGAATCGCATGAAATTGATATTTCTGTATTCCTATGTGTAATTGAATGATTATAATGAATATGGAATCTTTAAGATGGTACAGCATTTACTCCAGAAGTATGTTGTGTTAATTGTTCAGTAAGATTTCAATGCAACGTGCATCCATTGTCCGAGACTGCTGTACTCGTAGATGCGGTAACTTGTGAACAATGATGGTATATAGGACTAGATCAGCATTTTACGATGCCAAAGCGTTGCTGCGTCGTATATGTCCGCAAGCATATCTGACTTCAGGTCAGCTTGACTTCAAGTAAGCGATTGATTAGCCATAAAAAATATAAAAATGGTGAAATGAGCGGCTAAAATGTCACGGTCTGAAAAGATTAACAAAGCAAGTGGTGTTACATTTCACAAGTAAATTTGTTCAATTTTCTTCAGATTATCCAAAAAAACATTGCGAGACGAAATAAATTTATCAAACATTGTTTTTACAGTCAGTGTTACCAGTAAAAACGATTTTGATTTTGCCAGATTGTTGGGAGTTTAGCGAATGACGAATGTATTTTCCTATAAATCTAAATTATTATTATAGTCGGTTTGGTTTGAAAATAATGTACAGGACTCAGTCAGTAAATAGAAAAGTAACACATTTACGTGTATGTTAAAGGTTTTAACTTAATATTGACCTGCGCACACTGGCGGACGGCAGGGCAGAGCATCGAGGAGGATTCGTCTATCCGACAGCGCTGTTCGGGCGCCTCCAACCACTCGGCAATCCTCAGCTGCTGTCGTGAGACAGCGGAAGGCGGCGGGCGGCGCGGCGAGAGGTCGGACCACTTCGCTACCGGTCTCCGACAACGACGCGCACGCACTCAAAAACGCTTACCAACATCGACGTCACTGTACCTAGTTGGATTACATTAATTATTAACAGTCCATGCATTTTAATCAGTCCTTACTTAGGTCCCTAACAGCGCACACTGATAATAAAAATCCTTTGCGATACCGCGAGCGTCCGCCAGCTTACTGGAGCATCCGCCGGTATGCCCGAGGCATCCGCCGAGTAGCCATTGCTCGCCGGGACTTGATAATTCCAATAGCGACTACGCAGTCGAAAAGTTGCATTTGAAAGAGCGTGTTGTGGGTTTCATATCCTAATGGTGTATTGGGATTTAGTGTTAATATCAATTTCCGCGGAAGAAGAAGAACAGACCCGTATCAATAATAATAGAAGGCTCAGCGTATAACAGCGCATACCGCTGCCTACCGCCGCGGTATCCTTCAGCGTGCTCTTCGATGCTCCCGAGAAAACTGCGTTAGCGCAGCGCAGTTTTCTCGAGAGCATCGAGTCGATCTCCGAGCATTGAAATGTATACCTTATTTCGATGGGATAAGTATTCAATTCAATTAATTCATTTAAAATCCTCTGCCGTCCCGTCCGCCAGTCTGCGCAGGCCATTAATCATCGCTTCTTACACCAGAATTAATTTAATTTTGTATATTTGATTGCCATATAACAACATGGAAATAATATTATATCATTCTATTTTAAACAATAATTATTTGACACAATCTTAACAGTTCTGAAATATTTACGATTACGTTTTTTTTTCTTCCTATATATACCTAATCCTTGTCAATTTCCTTAAATATTTAATCTGTTGAAAGTTCGCTATTACAACCTTTCATAGTAATTTATTCAAAAAATAACTTCATTTATTCTGAAGAAATTGTGTTGATCATTGGTAACTCTGGCCGTTTTCCCTAAACAATGTCTTGTCTCATTCCAACGTCATTAGTTTGACGGTAGAAGAAATGAGACAAACATTATTTTGACAGATTGACATAATTTATGTATCCGTTTCAAAGCTACGTCTTTAAACTCGTAAGTGGCAATGTTTTTTTTCAAATTGTTAGTAGGACGCTACTCCTCTAATATTATACAGGGTGTCTGGTTTCGGAATAGTAAAACTTAAAGGGGAGGTAAAGACCATCAAACTGAACAACTTTTTCCCGGGGACCAACATCGTAATCGTGAAAAAAAATCAGTCATCCCATACAAAACTTCAATACCTACTCGAACAAATGTATGAGACGACCATCGATCACTAATAAAGTGATCGATGGAGACGACTGATATTTTTTTTGCGATTACGATGTTGGTCCCCGGGAGAAAGTTGTTCAGTTTGATGGTCTGTACCTCACCCTTAATTTTCGTCACACTGTGTACAGACACATTGTATAACCTCATTGCTTGTGAACGCATGAATTTTTCACTTGTCAAACCATCTAGATGCAGTTTGAGGAAAGTTCATCTATTTCAAAATTAAAATATTTTATTTCACATAAACCTACACGGGCACTTATAAAACGTGCACGGGTAAGTGTAAAACGTGCAGCTAGGTGCACGGTTCCAATTGGTCGTTTCCTATGGAGAAGAACCAGCAAGAAACTCCATGGTTACTCTTTTAAAAATAATTGCCTTTTACAATGTTTTCAAATTACAGTGTTATTAAGTATGGGAGGAGGCCTGTCAACAAGCACCTACCAGGTGCTTAGCACAATAGAAAATTGTCTACAAATCTACAGTCTATTAAGCCTACAACGTTCTCACATTCACAAAATAAAAAAGAATCTATTTAAAAGACAAGACTGTACAATGTAAAATAATGAAAAGATTATATCATGGAAGTATGTAAAAAAAAATTATTAAGTAATTTGGGAGCAGTTAATAGACATTTACATAAATAGTTATGCTGTTAATGAGGTACCAGGGAAGCCACATGTGCAGACGGAATTAGCACAAAACTTCCATGTCTTCAGCGTGGTCTTTAATCATATAATATGCTTTTTTTAAATAAGGACACGTTTGATGTGGGTTCTGAACTTTCTACCCGCTAAGTTCTGTAATCGAATTTGGCAACTTGTTATAAAAGCGGATACTGTTTAGAAGAAATGACTTGCCTGTTTTAGTTTTTGTTAATGTTCAGTTAAAAGTTTACGCAATTTAGTGGTCACGAACCTAAAACCGATTGCAAAAAATTATCTAAGCCGGAAACCAAATGCGTAACAAACAATTACCATCCGATGTTCCATAAGTTTTCTCCTAATCTCTTTTCATTTAGATCAAATTACCTGTTCCGCAACTGTTTAATGATATTTAATTTTAGCTTATTATATTTTTGATGCGATTCTTTTTCAAATATTAATAAATTATTGTACGTGTTAAAGTGGTGAATTTTCATTTTTATTTCGCTACAAGGTCTGTATTTTATTTTACACAGAACGAGGTAAAGGCAACAGCAGGGTATTCGAAACAGTAATAGAAGACCAGTTGCATAAAATTGCTTCAGCGCTTCGGCAGCGTTGAGTGTAACCGACAAAAAGCCAGGAATTCTTTGAAATAAGCTATCGAAACCCACAAGGATCCATTCTGGCTGTTATCAATGCAATAAGTAGCTGCCTTTTTTCTAGGAAATAAAAAAAATACTTTAAAGTTCCTGACGAAATGATATAATACAAACAAACAATAAAATTGTTGGTACCCAATTCGTTAATAATAATTAACTAAAAGTACCAACAATTTTATTGTTTGTCAGCCTCCTACGCCTAGTGCCATAAATGTTAAAATACGATACTACGTTTTCAACGATTTTTCTATTTCATTTAATCTGCAATAAAAGATCGTCTATTTCAATGTAACGTCAACTAAAATGCAGAGACAACATTGCACATTCGAACACTCACACAATAGTCTACCTACGTGACATGTTGAGATCCATGTTCCGCTAAAAGCCTAGTCAATCGGAACATGACATAACATGCCCAAAGCCTTTTATCTCGACACAGATGGAAAATTGACTTCAAACGATTGGTTTTATTTGACAAAGCTATTTTTTGGACGTTTTACTAACGTCAACGATCGCTGAAAAAGAAAATGGGCTCACTAATCTTCAAAGTAAATAAATGTCTTCGAAATCATTTCATACAAAGTATATCAGATTTTTATGATTGGTATTTGAATAGCAATTTTAGTCTTTAGTTTCTGCAGCTTCCTTCTGCGAAATGTTTCCCAGAAGGATACCACCGCGTCATACGATTAGGCGGCCGGACCATCGAACGAGCGACGGCCCGTAGCGACAGGTCGGCTCCGACTTCTGATACGACGGCCCGGCGCGGCTCCTGTCCTGCGATACCTTCACCAAGATACTAGTCGGTATAGTGTAAACAATAGCTGTTATTTGATCATATTATTCTTATTTGCAGCATTATGTGTAATTTCTACATTTATATCTGTAATTTTTATAGTGTGCAATAAAGAATTTTCTATTCTGTTCTGTTCTGTTCTGTTCTGTTCTGTTCTGTTCTGTTCTGTTCTGTTCTGTTCTGTTCTGTTCTGTTCTGTTCTGTTCTGTTCTGTTCTGTTCTGTTCTGTTCTGTTCTGTTCTGTTCTGTTCTGTTCTGTTCTGTTCTGTTCTGTTCTGTTCTGTTCTGTTCTGTTCTGTTCTGTTCTGTTCTGTTCTGTTCTGTTCTGTTCTGTTCTGTTCTGTTCTGTTCTGTTCTGTTCTGTTCTGTTCTGTTCTGTTCTGTTCTGTTCTGTTCTGTTCTGTTCTGTTCTGTTCTGTTCTGTTCTGTTCTGTTCTGTTCTGTTCTGTTCTGTTCTGTTCTGTTCTGTTCTGTTCTGTTCTGTTCTGTTCTGTTCTGTTCTGTTCTGTTCTGTTCTGTTCTGTTCTGTTCTGTTCTGTTCTGTTCTGTTCTGTTCTGTTCTGTTCTGTTCTGTTCTGTTCTGTTCTGTTCTGTTCTGTTCTGTTCTGTTCTGTTCTGTTCTCTTCTGTTCTGTTCTGTTCTGTTCTGTGCTGTTCTGTTCTATTCTATGTAATCCTTATGTCGTTTACGTGACGTGACAGAAACTGCTGTCTTACATCTTTTAAATTATTCACACTGTAAACTGTTTATCAGTTTAAATATTACACAGTAAGTAGCGACCCGCCCCTGCTTCGCACGGATGCAATGGCGACAGGTTAAAATATCGAGACTTCAGTATTGTATCTAACTTAAATAAAAATGTACTACACACACAAACCTTCTGGAATAACTTCTCTAAATGATGGTGAAAACCACAGCAAAATACATTGTGTACTAATGTACACAATGGATTTTGACCTCTTAGATCTTCTAATAAAAATCTAAGTGGTCACACAGACACACGAAAAGCGACTGCTTTATATTCGGTAAATATGCACACACAGGGTGACAGGGTGTCATGTCTTAAGAATTTTCGTCCTGATACGTGAGCACGAACACTCCTGGTACAGATAAGACATTGTTTAGAGCCTCCCCAGACTACAGACTTTCTATCGGCCGATAGTTTGGTCAGCTTCTTAATCAGTATGAAGATGTATGCTAGTGCGCACATTATATAACGATTCAGTACTGGCCGATAAAGTAGTTTGATAGGCTACACGATTGCCTTCAAACTGAACTGTTGGCGAACTGTCGGCCGACTCAGCCGACTGTTAAATCAGTATGGCGCTCCACGCGCGCGCACGAACCGATTGTTTTGTCGGTCGACCCGGCCGATAGTTCAATTTGGTCTGAGCTTTTGCGCCGGATGGTCATGCGTATTTTTCATGATGGCGCTGTCTAGTTCTACTCCATCGCTGCCTGTCCAAAACGGCGATCGTAAATTTGATAGATGTTGAAAAACGGCCCGCGCTTTATAAAAAAACTTAAAAGAGTCGTGAGCAGTCGGCCGACTGTTGTCTGGTATGCGCACTCACCACCAACCTGACTGTTTATTTGACCCAGCGTCCGCGCTAGTAGCCTAACCCGACCAAACTATCGGCCGATACAAAGTCTGTAGTCTGCGGGCGCTCTTAAAGCTCTTTTCCATAACCAAATATGTTACAGGCGCGCTCGGGTTGAAGGGAAACGAACTCGTGCGCCTGAAACGCTCGTTACGTAACGAAATTTTATGATATTTCAGTCACGATTGAAATGTTAGGGTATTTTGTGATTGAATGTGTAAGGGACTGTCGTACTGTATTGTATGTGGTTGTGTCTTACAAAAAATTGTAAAAAATGAATTTTTTATCATGTATATTTGTGACAAAAAGCATTAGTCGGTAGAAAAATAGAAAATAGTTTATTGTCCAGATAATACAGTAAGCAGGTTTACGGGTAAACACTAAGTTGAGACGACATGAGCAGCTTAAAATATTATGTATAAGTAGCTAGATTACAAAAGAGTATTTACCAATGAGCCCCAAACTAGACTACTTGTGTAGACTATCTTGAAACTCGGGGTACGAATTCTAGAGTGGAGGCTAGAGAGGTGATGAACTTTAACAACTAAAAAAAAACACAAGTCACCTAATCTTTCTCTCACATAGTACAAGTAGGTAGCTGTTTTCGTGCACTTATGTTATTTTACAAAGAATACTTACATTTTTTCCATAGATCATAATAATATGTACAGTAACGAGCACTAATATGTATACACTTAGGGAAATTCAAACGTGATTTTCTGGTGGAATAACGATAGCAACTTACAGATGCCTACCTATTTCATAGTTCTATGTGTTCCAAAACACTAATGTTCATAACAACATAAAATTACAATCAATACAGGAAAACAAAATCAGTTTTAAAAGTAGCTATGTGTATACAAAATTGTGCTCGTGACTGTACGTATACTGTATAGATAGGTACTAATCACTACATAATCGCCTATAATGTTCCCACTGCTGGGACACAGGCCTCGTCGCTGTGAGAGGGAGTGGGCCATCAACCACCACGCGGCCCCGGCGCGGATTGGTGGATGTCAGATCTCTTCGGATTTTTGATTCTAGGGCATGCCGGTTTCCTCACGATGTTTTCCTTTTTTTTTTTCTTATTTGAGATAGGTTTGCTCTTGACTCTAGTCTAGGTCAGAGATGACAGAGACAAAGTCGACGATGGAGCGAGCTTACCCAGAAGAAGCCTGTTAACTCTCATTTTGAAAAGATTGGGGTTGTATGCGTTCGGAAACATGGACGCAGGCAGAGAGTTCCACTCCTTTGCTGTGCGCATCGCAAGACATTTGGAAACGCTTAGTGCGAATTGGTGGAATAGCAACTAGGTAGGGATGGTAACCTGCAGTGCGTCGAGATGTGCGATGGTAGAAGGGGGCAGGCGGAATGAGGTCGTGGTCCTTCACCGTTTTGAGAGCAGTGATGATGAAATTAAGTACATAAAGTGCCTGCCTGGGTTCGAACTTGACCGAACTAATCGCTAGGCATATAATTATTCCTAGTAAAGTCTATTATCTGTTCAGTTTCGGAAATCTTAATTATTAAGCTAAATATTTAATTAAAATAGGTAACGAAAGTAAAATTTAATGAATATGAAGTTACTCTTAGTTCTTATATGAAGGGTTGAAATAAGGTGAATTCATTAATTTTGTGTCAATTTAGACGAAGTCTAAAAGTAGCAGTGATAATAGACTTTTGTAGCTGATCGTTCGAGGTATCTAATACTTATCATAATATTCTTCCTAACTTAATATTATAAATGCGAAAGCGAGTTTGTTTGTTTGTTACGCTTTCACGCTAAAACGGCTGAACGGATTTGGATGCAATTTGGCACACGGGTAGACAATGATCTACGTTAGGACATAGAATACTATTTATCTCGATATTCTGACGGATTCGTGACTTATGAGGATGAAACCGCGGGGTGAAGCTAGTTGTCTGTAATTCATAGAACGTTCTTACAGCTCGTTTTTAATGTGAAGGCTAGACAAAGTCAGTTATTTTCTTTAAATGCGGTAATACAAAGGGACTCTATAACGTAAGTATCTGCTACCACTTTAAATAGTTTCCTTGAGATGACACATTCGATTTCCAGCTTTATGTCAAGGTTTCACTATTTAAAGTTCCGCTGTAGTTATTATCTTCTCCGTGTTTTGTAACGGTGGATGTAGATATAGTGTCTGCGCCATTTCTTCTATTTCATTAATAACGCATTTTCTTTAAAGCAATAAACACGTTTTACACATTGCAACAGTCAACATTCACTCATCTGAAGGACATTCGTTCCTTGTTCCTCAACCCATGCAATAACCAGTCCAAAAAAAAAAAAACATACAACCGAATAAATAACCTCCTCCTTTTTTTGAAGTCGGTTCAAAAATTACTCGCGGCCCACGCCCGCTATCCACTTAATAGACGCTCCCGCTAAAAACTCTAAAAAGTGTAAAATTAGTGAATTACCGGTGTTGTGCTGTGCCTAAAAACATATTGACTTGGTGTGGGAGGTCACAAACCTGAACACGCCTGCTGCATTATCAAAGGGAGGCAAGCTTCAACCCTGTGAGTACCTTTCCCATCCAAGTCCTGGTCCTTCGCCACGAATAGAAAAAAAAACGCATCTACTACTCAATTACACTCCTCACATCACACATTCACCTAATTATTCTGCTTAAAAACGCATAATTTGCAGAAATACGCACACGCCATTACGTCTATCGAAGACGTGTCCCGCGCGGACATCTCACTCGCTTGTTATCTCATTATCGCTAAAATAGTTCTGCAAAAACTGCACTAGTACCCACCTAAACCCAAAATATTACAATAATATGTATTTTAATCCGCTTTCGCATATTTTCGCATATTTTTCAATATTTAGCGCTTACTCCCGCGCCGCCATTAGAGCAAGTTCATTTTCGCATACGCATGCTCTCGTATATGTACCTATTTTCTTTTACAAGTTTATAAACTTGAGTACGTATCTTTTAATTCTTAAAAAATGCCGCGCAGTAAGGATAAAGGATCCAACAATGAATACGCGATTGCTGAGGATGATTCCAAAGCTGTTCTTCTAAAATCCAAAAGAAAAGTTTATTTCAAATGGTTCAAAGTATTTACGGTCTCGGCCTTCAGGTTTCTGTAGATTCATTTTTTTAAACTCAATTTCTGTCTCAAATTCGTTCGTTAGAGCAAATTCGATCTAACTTTATGGAAACGCTCGATGCTTATAATTTAGCTTTATTAGAACGTAGTTCTTCGACAAAGCCGAACTACGCATCGCTACAGGCGTTCAATGAAATCTATTGTCAAATAAAGGAAATCGAATCCAACATTCTTATGTCTCAAAATAATGAAAACACTCATTAATTCGACTTTTTAAATCGTAAATTACCGCCATTAAAACTTGTTTTATTTGATGGCATGCCCAGCAAATGGACAACATTTCATGAACATTTTAAAAGTCTCATTCATCATAATTCGTATCTCACGAAGCCAAAAAAGTTCAATATTTAATAAGTTGTCTGTCGGGCAAACCATTGACTACTTGTCAGGTATCTTACCGACCGCTAATAATTACCCACTTATTTGGAACGCATTATCAGATACATATATACCCGCGTACAAGCCTCGATGTATTTGAATCAAATGATTCATTTTAAACCTTATCAACCTATTGACACATTTATTGAATAGTTTCTTTCGGCCCAAGCCGCCTTACGTCGCTTACAATTAGATGATTTGTCAGACTTTATTATAACTAATATTGCACTCAGTAAACTCGATAAAAAGGTTGTTAACCTATTCGAACAAACGCATAACCATATTAAGATTCCTACTTTCGATCATCTTTCGCAATTTTTAAAGGAACAAAGTAAATTTCAAACGCTTCGTTCTATTCCCTCTATTCTAATCCCTCCTTAGTGTTACGAACCTTAGTCCGTAACACTAATAATGAAATTAGTAAAAAGAAAGTTAAAAGAGAAACAAATAAAATATCTCGACTTAGCACACGAGGTTGTTGACATGTGGAATGTGACCTCGGCTGTCATTGTGCCGATTGTCGTAACGGCCAATGGCCTGATGGCCGAAAGCCTCGACCAACATCTCTCGAGGCTGTCGTTAGGCGGTTGGATCAAGAGCCTGATCCAGAAGGCAGTACTCCTCGATACGGCTCGTATTGTGAGGAGGTTCCTGTCTCTGCAGCCCTAACCACCGGTAGCTTGGACCCTGCTCCCGATACCGGTGGAATTCTATTTTTTATATTTTTAAATGTTTTTTTTTATATTTTGTATTTTAAGAAATATTTAAAAATGTAATTATATAAGAAACAAAAATTAATAAACGAAATAAATTAGTAAAAATGTACCTAAATCAAAAACCAGTCAAGCCTTCGCGAGTACCACTCAGGATTCTCAGGCACGTTCCTGCAGGGTTTGTGGTGCTTCTGATTCACACCCTCTTTTTAAATGTTCTCATTTCATGAATCAAAATGCGAACGATAGATTAGATCTTGTAATTAAACATACATTATGTCGTAACTGTTTAAGATTTCATGATATTAAAGTACGCAAGCCAACAAACACATGTTCAATTTGTCAATGCAAACATCATTCGCTGATACACATAAACAACTTTAACTCAAGTAATCGGGTAGTCGAACCTGGGTACTCACAGTCCGCGCCTCAGACGGCACAAAAACCGCACCGCACCAGCGCCACCGATAGATAGGCCGGCGGCATCCTGATATGATGTTGATGGTCGATGATAAGATTGCGCGCGAGAATTCAAATGCTCTGTATTTATCAATGACTTCTTCTACTTCGTGCGTTGAAAATAATACGACTGTTTTGTTGCCTACCGTTTCTGTATACGTTTATAATAATAATAAACCTATTAGTCTCCGCATATTTCTCGACACGGGCTCAATGAGTCATTTTATTACATAAGCTTGCTGTAAACGCTTAAATTTGGAAATTACGCCTGACAAATCATCCGTTTTCGGTATAGGTCACGCTAAAATACCCTCGTTTTTTACTACAACATTTAAAATATTTTCCCGCTTTGATCAACGCTGTTCTTATACTACTCGCGCTCGGGTAATAGATCGTATAACTGACAACTTACCCAACATATCTATAGATATGTCAAACCTCGCACCATTACGTAATTTACCTTTGGCTGATGATGCATTCCACATTCCTGGTGAAATTGATTGTATAATTGGTCATGAACTTTTCCCGTTTTTGCTGGGAAGTGGAAAGATAACTTTGCCTGGCTCTTCGGTCGTCGCTGTAGAAACCACCCTCGGCTACATAGCCATGGGTCGGGCTGATAGTAAACCCCGCATAACTTCGCGCACTCGCCCCGCTAAACATAATAAAAAAAAACGAGCAAAATTTTCTATGCGCTGCTAGCACGCTTAGCTTAGACATGCTCACTCAACGCTTTTGGGAGCTAGAAAGCGTCCCCAATAAGGTCCACATGAGTCCTGATGATCAGGCCTGTGAATGAATATTTAACTCAACGTACTCTCGCAATGATACAGGTAGATACACTGTGCAGTTACCCTTTAAGGCTCAGTGCACAGAATTAGGTAATTCACACTCGACGGTGATGCGTCGCCTTATCCATTTAGAGAAAACATTGGATTCAGATCCCGAAATTAGACATAATTATAACGCTACTGTTCAAGAATATCTTAATAAAGATTATTTGGCAAAGGTCAATGTCCCCTCTCTTAATATCCCGCATTACTATATTCCGCATTGTGCTGTTTATCACCCGGATAAGCAGTCTAGTAAAACACGCATCGTGCTACCAAGCACGATGCGTGTTTTACTAGACTGCTTACACACTTGCTTACACTTGCTTGACACTACCAAGTGTCAAGTTCTTAGGTGTGCACATTGATGCATTGTTGAATTGGAAGGTTGAGACATTGTCTATAACTAAGTCTATTAGCTCGGCATGCTATGCGATTAGAACACTGAGGGAAGAGTTAAGTTTGCCTCAACTTAATAATGTGTACTTTGCCTTGGTGGAGTCCAGGCTAAGGTACAGCATTGAGTTTTGGGGCAATAGCTACAAGTACAACATACAAATGGCATTCGTAATTCAGAAAAGAGCTCTAAGGACTATGCTCCGCCTGAAACAGACGGAATCATGTAAAGACCATTTTATTAGCTTAAAAATTTTGACAGTGCCATGCCTTTACATTTTAGTGTTGCTAACCAGCTTAGTTGAAAATTGAGACTGATGAGCAAAGACTAATTAGAGCTAGCACACGTAGAAAAGATTTGCCCAACACTATTCAACCGAAATTAAAAGTTGTCAAACATAGCCCGAGATATCAGTCTGTATTTTTATACAACAAGTTACCTGTAGAATTCAAAATCATATACAGTGTTAACTTATTTAAAAACAAATTGAAGACCTATTTATTGGGGAAAGGCTATTACAGTATCAATGAATTCCTAGATGACATATGACATTGTAACTTATTATTGATTTTATTACATAGACATTTATTATTTATGATCTATTGTACTCGAATTCTTAATTGACCGTTATTGTTTTTATTGACTTTTCTAAACATATTTAATGCATTTTATTTTAATTTCAATTGTAATATGTTATTTTTAAAATTTTCAACACAATGGACTTATATTGTTATGAAATAAATTACTTATGACTTGTGACGCTAGTTGTAAAACTAGTTCAGGTAAATCTCTAAATGACCTCCTTTATGTAGGTCCGAACTTTTAAATAAAATTCCTTCTACTCATGTAAATCAGCAAAATATTGAATTTGACGCTAACGCCGATTTTAATACAAAAATTATAGGTATGCAGTTAAATCCTGTTGAAGATACCTTTTAATTTACAATTAATGGTATTCGCTTAAATGTACAATACGTACGGTTTTATCCGCAACTGCACGTCTGTTTGACCCCTTAGGTCTTATAGGTCCAGTTACCGCATTCATGAAACTTTTAGTTCAAGAATGCTGGAAGCATGAGCTTGATTGGGATGACCCTGTTCCCGCTTACATTGAAAATAAATTTAATCAATTTTCCTTCCCCTTAAATCAGTGGCCAATTAAGCCATTTAAGGTCAATATTAACAATAATAACTCTGAAGTATTGGAACTCAAAGCTTCCACGCAGCATTCGCGCTTGCGACTACTTGACTAATGAGGCAGTAGTAGGTATCTAAGAATCTAAAAAAAAAAACATTTTCTCGCACGAATTCACATAGAATCTCACGCTTTTTATACCAGCGCTGCAAGTATAACATACGAAGAAAATTGTTTTCTGATTGGCCGAGATTCCTTTACGACGATCTGAGAAACATTTGGGATCTTTAGACCAACATTACCGTAGGCTTATGGGAGATAAAAAACGTATTAATATCGCTTTGCGGTCCCTTTCTCGAGTTCCGAACATAAGAACTATCGTTACGAAGAAGGTTTGGGTTATGTTCGTCTTTATTTCCACATTTTATTAATTTTGTTTCTTCTTTTATTTCTACATGGAGAGTTGGCTTGCCATAATATTTTAGGGCGAAGTCCGGACGGGCCAGCGAAGTAAAATTTTTTTTTTCGTATTTTGATTCAAGCGTCGGTTGTAGAAATTTGGAAAACTGGCAGTAAATACAACTACTGTAGATGTAGAGACTGTTGAGTGTACAGGAGAGGAAAGAGAATCTCCAGTCTCAGATAAATTAAGATGAATATTAGTAATTAAAAAACTCAAAATCAACATTATTATGTAATAACTGTACTTATTAAAATTAAATAAACATACATTATTGTGCTTATGCTACATAAATATGCTGCCGGGGAAGAGGCGGGGTGTAATGTAAGCGATTTGTGCGAGTAAATATTAAAAATCCCGACGTAATTACGAGTCCGGCGACGCAAGTCCGGACATGGTTGCCAAATCCGGACGATCTGGACTAAATCTGGACGTATGGTAAGCCTAGTAATACGTCAATTATTAGTCTCCTAAGTACTCTAAGCCATTTTTTGTTGAGAGAAAAGTTTTGCTAAATCTTGTTTTTAAGTAAAAGTAGATAGGTAATTTTGTGATGAGCTTTAAATGAAATAAGGAAAATATAAGTACCTGATAATTGAAAACATCAAGGAGGAGCTCGTGGCTAGATAATAAAAGCCGCACGGGTCGATCGATCAGGTAAAGCTACGCTAGCCGGGGTCGTCCGTGGATGGGTGACCATCTTTACATACCGAGAACCCTCCGTGTCTCGGAATGCACGTTATGCCGTTTTTGTTGGCTGTCATTCAGTGTGACATCTGACAGTTTTTGTATGGAGTAACTGTCAAAAATTCAAAATTTATACGGAGGTTAAGGTTTATACTAGGAATAAAAGTTTGGTAGAATTCACCATTACATGGGGGAGGTAGTAACTATAGAATGCCACCTGCTACGATCCTCACTAATGTTGATAAAATTTAAAAACTTTCATGCACGCGCCTCTTCATCTTCGGCAATACCTTCATGACTGCGATAGAAGGATCGGTCTTACCACATAAAATAAATCGAGCGGGTTACGTTACGGTCAGCAATGTCATCCGGATGACATATCTGGTTCTATGATTAGCTTATCGTATCCCACAAGCTGGTCCAACGCAACGTGAGGAAAATGAATAATAACTCCTTTTTGAGGGAGGTAATTAAATCCAGCAGGTGACTACAATTTGTGGCAGTTGACAGATTGCGAGGTAAAACGTTTTGTAGGATTTGCTGAAGTTCTCATCTAATTTTGTTACCGCACACTCATGAATTCATGCCGATAGATAAAGTTTAAAACAGGTAACACTAGACAAGCTAGAAAGAAGTATAGGTATTTTGATGAAAGAATTGTAATTTACTTTATCATCTTTACACTTACGCTCCAGACCAATGCTACCCCCCATTTTTAGACTAAAACTCCACGTTTGATCTACCGATAAAATATTATAGAGGTACTCTACTAAAATATTTAGCTAGCAAAATCACTTTAAAATCCCAACCTAACGAGATTTATTTTCTCTCAGAACACACGACTTTTATAAGAAAACGAGCTCACCCTCAATATAAAGTTGGAAAATAAATATGCCAAAGACAAATATTATATTTGAGTGCACGAAGTATGCCTCAGAGATATTGCGATATCCGACGGTGAGGAGGCAAAGGAAATATATGTACATGATGCATTATTGTAAATGTGAGGCGAGCTGAGTTTGTACGTTCAAGAATTTATGTGAAACTAGGTTTATTTCAGTAGAAGCTATAAAATCGAGTAGTTTATTTTGATATGTTGTAGAAAGGGTGTTCTACAATGAAATGGTAATATTAATATAGTTCGTGTAAATATTATTAAAGGAGTTGATGCATATTTATTGTTTTTAATGCATAGATAGGGTTGGTAGAAAAGGGAAGCCTTGGAGCCAAAAATTAGGAAATTATTTGGGTAATGGGGAAGTGTCACGATTGTAATAAAATTGTGTTATCCTCCTGACTTGTAGATATGTTTAGGGGGAACAAACTCCTCAACCTAAGTTGACTAATAAGACACAATAATAAATTAGCTATTGTTGCGAGACCCGCGTGGCGCTGATGGATTACACAAATAGTTAAATTATTATACGAAACCGACTAAGAGCCAACTTCACCAATGAAACTGAACGCATTCAGTACACCTAAACCGCCTTCAAGTGCTGTCAGTGTCATCATTATTGTGGAATGTTGGTACTGACAGCTCTTGAACTGAGTTTAGATGTGCTGATCGCGTTCAGTTTCATTGGTGAAATTGCTACTGAAAGTCAGACAATTTTCAATTTACACGAGATAGTACACATTGTGTGTTTTCTTAAACTCCCATCTGAACGATTCATCTTCCAAAGAACTTTCTAGAACATGTTTATTACTCGCTAGAGACTAACACTATCATCTAAAATACTTGTCAGCACCTTATTGTTCGTAATGTAGTCCAATTTTTCTTAGTAACCAACGTACTTTCGCGCAAAGTATTCCTCAAGGGTGAAATTAATATTTGTCAAAATAAAGCTACGTCTTTTCTCTGTTATTCTGCAACAAATATGAGTGTGAACAAAAACTCTAATGTCTTTAGCGAATGTTTGTTATAGTTATAAGATTATTTATTTTTCTTGAATTATTTTTTTTATCTACTAAAGTAGATATATTAATTTACGGTTAACTTGTGTATTTTTTCGGGATTGACCGACTAGATTTGAATTCGTAGAGAGATCTTATTCATGAACAGTCTTTGATGTCGTGGCAGAGTTGCGAGCCAAAATGAAAAAAAAAAAATTATTGTCATTTCACTTTATCTAAAGTGATAATAAGTTTAAAACTGGACTCGAACTCGACTATGTTCTACATTAAGATGTAGACAGAGACATTTAAGTACCTTATTTATTCACATATTCCGTAACTATGCAAACTTTATAAGTATAGAGGTAAGTTACGTTGTTTGTATGTTTGTAAAAGGTAATCTGTAGAAATTCTGATCTGATTAAATAAATTAATTAAATGCACCGACCCCAGCGTAGTTTGACCAGACTCGATTACTTGAATGAACCCAAATATTCACACTAGCCTCTGAAGCCTCATGTTTCATGGGGCTACATAGGCGATAATGGTAGGGAAGACGTGCCTTTAAGATATAGAAGGATTATTAGAGCCTACCGGGTATGCACCCTCAAGTAAGCAATGGAATTGTGGAGAGATGGATAATATTTATCTATAGATGGGCATCGTTTAACGACGTCGCCGCCAGGTTGTTTCAAGTCCAGCTTCACTGGTGAAGGGGTTACTGCTATGCTGTATTACACGTTGCTGTTTCCAAAGTCTTCGTCTGAGGTCTCGCTAGTATTCGTTTCTTGTAAATCTCGCTAGCAGCCTGCTTGATCTTATCTCGGTCTTCAGCCGTGTACATCCAAAAATTGATTTCCTTGTCGAAGTAAATCATTTCTTATTTTAGGTTGTCAATCCATGTCTCTTACTGTCAATGTCATTCACCCACACGTGTGGGCCGGACTTCGAGACAGACACAAAAAAACTCGAAATTTATGAGTTGTGCTCTTGTTTTTCTGCAGAATTATTTTATAATACTTACTATCTGAGTTGATCGCTTGAATCTCGAGATGTCTAAAAATAGAATGCGCACTGATAAAAAACAACCTCTCTGTAGCACCCTTGAACTCAAAACGATTTTTAATATAACACTGCACATAATATTATTATAATTGTCACACACGCATCATATCTTATAGTTAGGTACACTATTTAGCACACATGACATACTAGTAGGGACAAAATAAACTACGGACTTAAAATGACAGACAGGCAGGCAGGTATTATATGAAGCTGTGAGCCCTGCGTACCTGTTGGCGCAATCCCACTCAGGCCTCCCTAACAACGCCTTGCAGAAAGAAGCTACTCTCTGAAAGATATGGAAAGATCTCACCAGATTAATCTGGTGAGATTGGCCCCCGCGCAGGTTAACCTACGCGGGGGCCAAGCCCTGTTGCTCGGAGTCACCAACGCCCCTCTTCACCGCTTAAATGAAATTCACTTGGCGACACAAAGTCACCACCACACCAAAACAAAAGAAACACTGTACGATTGGCCACGCCAACTTGCAACATGTGTCGCTTAGCAAAAAACTATGATGGAGTGCGCCCGTGACAATACTCGCCTCAACGTTCAAAACGGTTCCTCCTGTAGAAATTCCAATCTGATTACATAAAATATTATACTGATGAAAAGCTTCACCATTCTTATGTCAAACGATACTTTTCAATCCAAAATGTACTGTTCCTGTGGGATTGAGCACGGGAATGAAGCAATGGTTAAAAACCAGTAGATTATAAAAACTGGCCTTTTATTCATTCTACCTTTATTTGTATTGTACACAAGGAACAATTCCAAAGTCACTAAGAACTGAGAACTCTTGTAAAAAAAAAACCATTATCACTTTACCCGTCCTTGTTAGGTAGGTAAGTACCTACTAACTAAGATCTCGCTTCCAACTTACCTGAAACATTTTATCATGAAAGTTTCTACGTTTATTGCGATACATTTGCAAGTCATGAACATTTTAACTATTTTTAATGAAATAGTTAGATATGCTTTTTATAAGGGGTTCGTGGCTAAATAACAACAGCTGCATGGGTCGATCGAAGGTTGAGCTACGCTTGCCGCGGCTGGTTCGTAGATGGGTGACCATCCATTACATATCGAGACCCCTCCGTGCCTCGGAACGTTGGTCTCGGCTGTTATACGTAGATCTAATTGACAGTCGTTACGGGTAGTCAGAACCCCAAAAGTCTGACAACCAGTCTTACCAAGGGGTATCGTGTTACCCAGTAACTGGAAACCGACCCCAACATAGTTAGGAAAAGACTAGACAGACTGATTTTTAGGTTGGGTTAGGTATGCTTTTTTCCATACAGTACCTACAGATACCTACCTTTTTTCGGAACAGAGTAAAAACTATATCTATACATTTAAACATATTATTATAATAAAATAGTAACGAAAGAAAGTAATTGCTACCAGCGGGGCAATTGCGTAACACATTATCAATCGGAATCGGTTTCATTTTGACAATTCAACAACACTCATTGCGTTATTTACGTGTTGAGCAGACAAATTTTTCGAACTTATGAAGCAATGGATTAGCAAGTTGCTTCAAAATGATTCAGATTCCAATTGATAGTGTGTTACGCAATTAGGTGCTGGTCTGGGAATGAGTTTGATGCCGAAAATATAGTTTTTAGAATTTCTGTCCGTTTGTCTGTTTGTTCCAGATGTTCCGGATTGGCGCAAAAAAAGTTGAACAGATTTGGATGAAATTTGGCATACAGATTGTTTTTAACCTGGATTAACACATATGGTAATTTTAATCCCGGTAGTAGGTTCCCGGTTGATATTTTTCGACATCCTCGTGGGCGAAGCCGCGAGCAAAAGCTAATGACACTTAAGTCTGCAATAGATCAGATCCCAATATTACTAGGAGCATAAAATGTTGTTCACCAGAATTTATAACGTCGGACAAAATAAGTGGTTAAAGCGGCATATTATCGGCTTAGCCTCCAAAATGGTATAATGTAGACGGGTGACGTACCAACTCGTGTAAATATGGGAAATTCATAACATCTATCAAAGGTTGCAGTAGCTTGGACGGAAAAGACGCATTACGTGTTTATGTTCCTTTAAATGTAACTTGGTAGGTGAGGAGGTAAAATACAAAGTACACTGTGTATTTATTTTGATAGAAACCTTATCAGTCAATGAATGAGTAAAGTAAAAGAGTCAAATAACCTTCATAATATAGCCATACAAATAAATATCAAAGAGTAAATGAAACAATTAAGGACTATTTTTTGGTATAAGGAATCTACATAATAATATGTGTAGTCTTGCTTCAAAACGCTGATATAAATATAGATTTTGAATCAAACTCCCAGCTGTGCTTTTGTTTTCAAGAAGCCATGTGGGCATATAACAAGCGTAAGACGAGGGGTAATTCTTGAAATTTTAAGAATATTCACAGTCTGATCTCAGTCTCAATATGTCAAAAATACCTTTATTTTCTCTATATTTTTGACATTTGATTGTCGCTGAGATGAGACTGTGACTAGATTTTCAACGGTTTTAGTCACGGGAATTGGGCTTCAGATTTTCGTCCGGAATTTTATAAAAATTTTATAAACAACTATAACCATACGAATTCCGAAGTGCTACTCATCATCATCTGCCTAGCCTTTTCCCAACTATGTTGGGGTCGGCTTCCAGTCTAACCGGATGCAGCTGAATACCAGTATTTTACATGGAGCGACTGCCTATCTGACCTCCACAACCCAGTAACTGGGTAATACGATACCCCTTGGTAAGACTGGTTGTCAGACTTTCGGGCTTCTGACGACCCGTAACGACTGTCAAAGATCTACGAATGACAGCCGGGACCAACGGCTTAACGTCCTTTCCGAGGCACGGAGGAGTCTAAATAAAGATGTAAAATAAGTATGTAAAGATGGTCACCCATCCACGGACAACCCCGGCAAGCGTAGCTTAACCTGATGGATCGACCCGTGCGGCTGTTATTATTTAGCCACGAGCTCCAGAAGTGCTACTCGTAGATATAGAAATAAAGTTCAGACTGTACCCTGCAGAACTCATTTAATGCACTCCAGTGTTTATTGCATGACATCCAAGGTTTTTATAATAAATTGCTATGTTGTGTTACAGACATTGTCAACTCGCACATATATAAGCGGAAGCTAAAGGAATTGATAAGCTGTAATTACAGTGTGAAAGAATATCTAAATGGGAATCCATATGGCCAATAATATTAATCAGATTTTCAGTAATAGAAATGACATGTGAAACTTACAATTATTATTTATCTAGGACTTTTATGTATTTATTTATTCACTATTTACTCTGACATTTATGTAATTATTGACCACTAGATACTCCTTGACATTGAAAACTAAATTAATAATTTTATAATATTTATTGTTATTTTGATAGTAGATTATAATTTATGTGTTAATTTTGCATGACGGCAGTGCATGGAGTAGGGCAAAACTTGGCTAATTGGTGATATGCAGCTATTCGGTGATAGATAATATGTGTTATATTACCAAGTTACTACTGACTTGATAAATGTATATTTTTCAATCATTATAGTATTTGCCACATTTTTAGATATAAGTTAGCAAAGCTTCTTTTGTCTACTATATTGCAGTAAATTTAAAAAATAATCTGATCAATGAATCGAATTTTACAAGTAAAAAACAAAACTATCACCGATTACCCAAGTTTTGCCCTACATTATCAAACATGTATAACGTCTGTACCGTCACCCATGATGGCAAAAAAATAAATTATTTGATTTGATTTGAAAAAAAAAAACAACCGACTTCCAAAAAAAAGTACAAGGTGAAAAATAACTTTAATTTCGGAAGTCGGTGTCAAAAACCTAAAATACAAATCCAAAGACACCGACTTTCGAAACTAAAGTTATTTTTCACTTTGTAGTTTTTTTTTTGGAAGCGGGTTGTTTTTTTTTTTTGCCAACATTTTTTTTACGTAGGTAATCAAAAGATTACGGCGATACATTGAGTTAAAATGTGATATGACGTCACGCCTTGCTAGATTTTTTATTATTATATGCTAAGTTGTGACGTAGCGAGCCCCAACTCTCCAACTTTAATGTGTTTTATCTAAGTAATTTCTTATTAATATGATAATGCAAAAACACGTGTCTTTTTTTGTATCTGACTGACTGACTAAACAGAATTTCTTTTTTTTTACTCAGGCATCATCCGTATTACCATATGCAACAAAAAATACAAAAATAAATATTGTTGTAACCGTAATGTTTTTCTAATAAACTAGTAAAGCTGCTTGCCAGCTAACAGCATTACATCGATGTAACGCGAACCTATCTCGAATAATTAAATTTTGCTTAGGATTTAGCGACGGAATATCATAGCTGTAAAAAGTGAGCTTTATAACTGATTTCGGTATTCAGAAACGAAGCACCACAAACAAGCCGTAAATTTCAAAGGATTTCGCTTAATTGGAAAATGAGACCTCGCGATAATCATTTTGGTAAGTAACATCGGATAGAATTGAATAAATATTTGAAATAAGATCCTACGGGATGCGAGGGAACATGAATGAATAATACAGTAATTGAATTTTGCTCAATGTCTAAGGCCTAATACAGTAACTCGATGCCCGGCGTATGGATTCCGATGAAAATTTATACCTTTCTAAAATTCTTCTCACTTATTAGGTAACAACAGAATGACTCAGATCAGCCAGCAGACTAGATAAGTGGGCACGACTGCCCAGTGTGCCTCATTCGTGCTATAATACAGTATGTAGGCTGCGCTGCAGTGCTAACAAAACCAGAATGACAGCACAGATTACTTTAGGGGTCCCCGAAACGATCAATTGCGATTGATCAATTATCATTAATTTCTATTGCAAATCTAATATTGACAATCGCTTCAATTGCACTTGGTAAGCGATAAATTTGCGCATCAATGTCTATCAGTCAAGTTAAAATTGACAATTGCAATAAACTGATCGTTTTGGGGACCCTTAGGCCGGCCGGTGTGGCAACGCGGAGTTGTTGCCGACGGAAAGGAATTTTGTAATTTCAAATATTATATTTATTATCAACATTTAGAACGATTGTTGTATTTATTATATCTTTTATTTTGTTATTTTTATCTTATTATATGCTGCACCGGTAGACTGAGGTAACAAACATTTAAAAAAAACATACAACCGAATTGATAACCTCTTTCTTTTTTAGAAGTCGGTTAAAAAAATAAAAATACGTGTCGAATATTTTTTAATAATATATCTGACGGAAAAAATCTATATTAACGGTATTTATTTTTTTCAAATTAAAGGTCTGAATTCTTTCTTTATTTCAAAAGAAAGAATACAGACCATGCAGAGTGTACCATGGAATTAGTAATTTCCTCCCTATGTTTTTCCTTCACCGATATCAGTAATGTCCAAGATAAACTCAGAAAGTATTTACTTTATGTATGTTGTTTATGTATGTATGTTGTGTATGTATTTACATACGAATTGAAAAACTCACATTCGAAGTTGCCCGGATTTGAACCCACAATCTCGTGCATGAGGCGAGGATTTAACCACTGAGCCATCACGACACCTTGGAGCATACACATTCAATATTTTGGAACTGACTGACAACATACAACCTCAACTACGCAATATTTAGGTAAGTTCTACTTCTCATCGGTTTAAATAAAAGGCGCCCCTCGTCTCTGTCGAGGCCTTAGGCTTATAGATAAAAAAGATAACTAAAGAAAACACCCCACTTTTGTTTTAAAAGCAGTTTAAAATAGGAGTACAATAATAAATCTCATTTAATAATAATTGCTTTTTTCAAGGAAAACTCATAATTAATTTCATCAACCTTATTAACATGTGCCTACTTAAGAATCCCATATTTTCCGTTTATTTAACATTTTAGACTGAACAATAGCCAACAGCGGGGCAATTGCGTAACACACTCACAGTAGGAATCGGTTTTATTTTGACAGTTCAACAACATTCATTGCGTTATTTACGTTGTTGAGCAGACAAATTTTTCGAAAATATGAAGCAATGGATTAGCAATATGCTTCAAAATCATTCAGATTGTGATTGATAGTGTGTTACGCAATTAGGGTGCAGGTCAAGTTCTACCTATAGTTTCTGCCTCGCCTCATGGAGCATCGCTCCAACATAAACGGTCATTGATCAATTACTATCTACCTCGATACACCTTGTGTAAACAGATTTCGAAGCCATCAACATAATTGCATTATATCCATAAACCATATGCAGGTATTTGCATAAACTCTATTAGTCTTTGATTACATCCAATTCTTATTAAAATAAACATGGATTTAATGTAAATTTACTGTAGGTTGCCGTCGTCTAATATGTTTAATATCAGGTCAATGCCTCCTGCAACTGACACTATTCATCATGTTCTGTTAGACCGGGTAAGATTATCGTTATAAACGTTTGTTTCAGGATTTTAGTTAAAAGTGGTGTCTTCTTTCTTTTTCGTGTGGTTAGTGACTAGCCTGGTGTCAGTTTTTATGCCGCCCATCTCTCTGACTTGGCTTCACATGCTGTCGAGAAATATCTCTCAGGCATGTCAGACATGTCATATCAGATTTCTTCTTTCTTCTTATGCTGAGCGATGGCCGTTTTGCGTGGATGTGACGCATATTTTCTCCCAACTTGTTTTTTGGTTGTGTTCTTTTTTTGCGTCATGTTTACTACAATTTTTTTTTTTCAATTTTTCTTTTGTTTACTAATTTCTTTTTTTCTTTCTTTCTTTCTTCACGATGTTTTCCTTCACCGTTTTTTTGAGCAAGTGATAGTTATAAAATACGCACATGAATCTGAAAAGTCAGACCTTGGTTTCGAACTCGAGACCTATGACTTGGCAGTCCAACGGTCACACCACTAGGCTATCGCTGCTATCGTGTGTGGTGTGATTTATTGTTTTAATTATGGAGAAACCTACAAAATAAAATAGTGGTCAATCTGCCTCATATATGTTATTTTTCACTGCCAGTATTGTTTTACGATGTGTCCATGTTATTTATAATTTGTGCCTTCTCATGTGCGTCATTAACGTTAATAGTTCATTATTATCTTGAATGTGGGCGTTGGATTACTTCCATCCATTTATTGTTGTTGTCCAATAATCTACTAATAGCGAGCAATCATAATACTGAAAACACAATAGAAATAATGTTCCTATAGCAAAAAGTAAACAAAAAAAGGTTTCAAGAATCTGTTTTTATTAACAGCATAAACCACACAGATACAGCCAAGAAAAACAAAAAGGTTCTATTTTTAAACTCGTTAATATTTTTACCAACGCCATTCGCAACAGCTCGAATAGCTAACTCGACAAAAGCACTGCGGCTGAAATAACTTCCCGCCATAAATTCAAGCTGAATTGTGCAGCTTGAAATGCTGCTTGTGAATAACTTCAATTGAAATAAGAATACGCGAAGGCGACTCCATTTTTCTTTCGATAAACGAGTTTCCTGACACTCGATATGAACAACCATTGCTGTACGTTATTTAAAAGGTGCCGAGACTTGCAAACTAAACTGTTTCCGTATTTTGGCCAATGGACTCTGTAATGGAAGTTCCATTTCATGAACTACAAATGTATTTATATTTTTAACTAACTTCAAAAAAAAAAGGAGGTTATCAATTCGGTTGTATGTATTTTTTTAAATGTTTGTTACCTCAGTAGTCCGTCATTTATAAGCCGGTTTCAAAACTTCTATTTTATTTGAAAGGACCTACTTCCAGATTGGTCCCATTTTTATCAAAATCCAGTTCTGATGACAGGATTCATGAGGAATTGAGGGAACTCCTCAAATATTATAGGCAAACACATATGTAGTGATTTTGATATTTTCAACAACAAGTCAAGCATTTGCATTTAGAAAGTATCATTTGGTGAAGTGGAACTGATGGAGAAGACCACACATGGCCACGGGAACTCCTCAATGATAAGTATTTCACGGATGGCGATAAGATATCTCGATTAAGATAGTTAAGCGACAATGATTAAACCAATTTAAATAAATAGCGCTGATGAAAATGGTACCATCGAACTGATCTGATGATGAAGCCGGAAGGTAGGCACCGGAACTCCGTAATAAAACAATGTATCGTAGCCGTGTTTGGGCTTATTGGAATTATCATGAGATGCGCTCTGGCTACAAATTATTTTTAACCGACATCGAAAAAGGAGGAGGTTTTCACTCAGTTCGTCGGAATCTTTTTTTTTTAGTGTGTTCCCCGATTACACGAAGACGGCTGGACCGATTTAAAAAATATTTTTTGTTTGAAAGGGTATACTTTCCAGGTGGCCCCATAGTCATCAGGTCAGGATCTGATGATGGGATCCTGGAGAAGTCGAGGAAACTCTGCAAATATTATAGGCACATCTATAGCGATTTGGGTATTTTTTATAGTAACTTGTGCATTTGCCCTCGGAAAGCACCATTTGGTGAAGTGGAACTGATGATGAAGACCACAGATGGTAAGATGGCCACCAAAACAACTCAATAATAAGTATTTCACGGGTTGCGATTCGATAACTTCAAAATGATTGCTAAGCAAAATAAGCTCGTCACAATGCAAATGGTGAAGTGGAGCTGATGGTGAAGTACCAGGATAACTCCTCAACAATTTACGTCCCTGCATCGGGAAAAGCAATGTTTTGTAAAAGGTGATGAGCAGTTGTCATTAGGCTATTGTAACTTAGATTAATTACAAACCGACATACTAAAAAGTGAAAAATAAAAAACTTTTTTGCACAAAAAAACAACCGACTTCCAAAAAAAAAAAACACTACAAAGTGAAAAATAACTTTAATTTCGGAAGTCGGTGGTTGACATTTGGTGTTGCCAAGTAATAAAAATATATTATTTTAGTTAAGAATCGGTTTATGGATTCGATAAACGAATCGATTTACAGATGCAAAATGATTCACTTATGAAAATATAGGTGTTTTGTGTATCTATACAAAACATTGAGCTATTACTCGTATTACGACGCATAGAGCGACCACCGCAAACTCATTTTTGCGGCATGTTTTTTAGGTCCATGGACTGCAACTTCGGTCTTTACGCTCAGTGCGATCCCGTTCACACCCCGCGCCCGGCTTGGCGCTAAGACATTATTCATTCACACTTTACGCACTAATAATAACCTAATGGTACCAAATCACTTGTTCAGTAAACGTTCTCAAGAAAAAAAAAACAATATTTTACTAGCTATAAGAAGTTGATATTTAGGAAAAAATAAATGCATTATTTTAAATAAATGCATTATATTTCTGCGGTACGGTAATCCAGAATCGAGCCTGCAACTGAAAAAATGCGGCGCTTTGGGTGTGAAATCGACATGAATAAAGTATAAGTACTTATTAATACATTTTTTTTAAATAAAACTTTCCTTCAACGAGGTCTGCAATAATAGTTATTTTAGAATTAATTATATTTAATTGTTAAAATACTTTTTACTGAGCAGCTTGTCTACGTCAGGCAAAAACTGGTGATTCTCTTTCAAGTCTATAGCATTAGTGCCGGAAATAAGCAGCTGTATGTGACAGACAAAGTCATGCCATAAGTATATGTTTTACCATATTGGTACGAAACCTCGATTTTTAAACTCATTCTTTCCTTTTATAATCGTAAAATAAATATTTTTATATTTAGTGCATATTATTGTAACTATAAAATGGTTTCGGCATCCTGACTCCCTAATTTACAAAAAAAAAAATGCTTGTATTTCAAAACAACGAGTATACTAATAAATCTTGTTAAAATATACAACTGAATTTATTTTCACGGTTTATAATGCTGTACTGTATTCGCCAAGAAAAACGTACATTTAAAATGAGCCCTCCGCGAGGGTTCCCGGCATCCCATATGCGACTTGAGTGAACCCACCAGGAGGGCTCCCGGCACTGAACGTGTTAAGCTATAACATTAGATAACTGCTGCTGAAATAGAAATGGCAGTAGTATTTCTTCAAATGAATACTTTCTCAAGGAAATATTACGCAACTTACGACACCCACCATTATTATAAAGTGGCCATTTCCCAGATGAGAGGTTGGACATTTTTATCACTAGTGGAGAGATGTAAAAGCAGTTAGGTACTGAAAATTTTGCTTTCATATCCGCACTTATTCCTCTCATATTTTCACTATCCACGATTCACGGAAACCCAGAGAGAAAATTAAAGCATATTTTACACTCCTTTGGCTTTTGTAAACAATATTAGTTTCCAAGAATGTTAGCCATTTGTGAATGTTTTAATTATTTGGTATTCAACTTTATCTACAAATTTATTTCAAAACAGTAACTTTAATAGGTAATAGTCGCAACTTCAAAAACTTTGTTTGTATCATCATTTTAATTAAGTATTATCCGGTATCGATTTTTCGCCCATTTTCTGAAATCCAATAGAGAGAGATCAAACTCGAACTCAAACTCAAAGTATTTATTTAAAATAAACCAATTACAGGCACTTTTGAACTGTCAAAGAGTCGGTCAGTTAGTCAGAAAGTTGAAGCTAGTTGCCCATTCCAAAGCGTAGATCTCTATGGAGAAGAACGGGCAAGAAATTCCACGGACACTCTTTTAAATTAAAATATTGTTACAAAATATTGGTTATATCATTCATGTTGAAAATAAGTATGTGAGAACAATGTAGAAAGACGTGTACGTTAAAAGCGTCCGCAACAAAAAGGAGTCAAAAACGATTCAAAAATTAAAATAAGCCGTGGCAGCTAAGAGATGACCAGTCCCTACTGACGGCGCCCGTTCACGAAGCATGGATCAGCACCATCAGAACCACAACCGTGTCCATCTAGCACACGGGTGTAGCACAGGTGGTGGTGGTCTACATTGATTTCAAAAAAGCATTTGACACCTTGGAACACCACCAGCTGCTTCAAGCCATGGAGGAGTGCGGGGTCACGGGACCACTGAACAGGTGGTTCCGTGCCTACCTCAAAGACCGGACACTGCGAACGTTCATTGACGGCGTCATCGGAGAGTCCAGACACGTCACGTGTGGTGTGCCAACCGGATCCGTGTTTGGTCCTGTCGGATACATCATGCATGTCAACAGTATGTGCAATGTGATTCGTAAATGTCGCTTATATATGTATGCTGATGATACTTGTCTAGTTTATGCAGATAAAGATTTAAATTTAATTGAAAGTAACATTCAGGAGGATTTTACTAATATCATCAAATGGGCTCACGACAATGGCATCATAATCAATATAAATAAAACCAAATGTATGCGTATACGATCTCCTTACCTTAAAAAGATCGAACGTCTGCCGTGCATAGTGGGGCATAGCTATGAGTGTCTGCACAGTGGTGGACTGACGTTGTGTGAGTGTGCAAACATTGAGGTGGTGGAGGAATACAGGTACTTGGGTTTAGTCATAGACAACAGCTTCTCATGGAAAACACACATTACACACTTATGTGACAAACTCAGGTATGTACTTGTAAAATTCCACCACCTTAGTTTTGTGTTGGATAGGGTAACATTGTACATGGTCTACTATGCGCTGGTGGACTCACTGCTTTCTTATGGGCTGGCGTGCTATGGTAACACATTTAAAACTTATTTGGATAAAATAAAAAAACTACAAATCAGATTCATGAAACTATTAGTAGATAAAAACACAAAAAACCGTTGTAAAAGTAGTGATTATGAAAACTTATTTTTGGAATGTAAAATGCTGCCGGTCCATGAGAGGGTAGTGATGTCAGTAGCTTTGGAACAGTATTGTAGCAATGAATTTAAAAACAATAATATACGCACAAGATCGCAAAGGAACAACAATATGAGAAGATTTGTAGTGCCCACTTCTAATAATTATTATGGTCGAAGGTGTAGAAATTTTTTAGTCCCAACTATTTTTAATAACCTTCCAGACGACATAAACAACTGTGTCACAAAAACCGCCTTTAAAAATAAAATACATAAGTACCTATTTAATATTTTTTGTCAAAACCTCACTGTAGAGAATAACTAAAAATAAAATAAAAATGTCTGTAAATTTAAGAAGTGATGGAATAGTTTTATGTGAAAAAGTGTCATTATAAAAATAAAATATGTTAATATTTGAAAAAAAAAAGGAGCTACGTCTGCCAACAAACTGCTTTGCAGTTTGGCGGAGGTAAATTTATTCTGTAAAACATTATTTCTGTGAATAAAAACTTTTTCATTTTTCTTTTTTTTTTCATTTCACATAAAACTAAAAGTCGGTATTAATGGCTAGGTATGTATTATGGCGCTGAAACGTTCGAGATGTGGTGTTGGCGGAGGCTATTACGTATACCATGAACCGCCATGAGAACGAATGAATCCATACTGGAGGAACTCAACATCACCAAGCGGCTATCTACAACATGCCAGGAGCGTGCCCTTAGCTTTTAGGACATACTATGCGTTCACCTAAACATGATCTTGAAAGGCTTATGATCCTGGGCCGGTTGGAAGGAAAACGCGCTCAAGGCAGAGCACCGGCAAAATGGTCAGACGCGATCAAGAAGGCTGTTGGAGGCAGCATTTACCGAGCGGTCCACACTGCAGAAGACCGCATAACTTGGAGACGCATCGTATGTGGTCGCGATCCTCAGCATTGAGGGAACGACGAAGAAGAGATGTATTATAGCTACTATGATAGAGATGAGAAGTCAACTTTAACCCTAGAAAGATAATCTGCGTAAAATTGACGCGTGCATTAACGAAATATTGTCCTATCTTTCTCACTATTGCGAATAACGCGCAGTGCATTCAGAACATCTCTAGTGGTGACCTGGTGCTCCCCCAAGGCGTAATTATTACAAAAATTTATATCACCAATTTTGAAATATTACGACCGACTGAGTCAAAAAACGCATAATTTTCTTTAGTGTGACTTTTAGGATTTTGGACTTCCCTTACTTTTAGAAGTTTTTCGTCTTGTTAGTATGTATGTTTTTTATTGTAGTTATATATGTATGTTTATACGTTCAAGCACAAAACGTAGCCATTATAGGTCGTTGAAATTTGTATGAAGACCATAATTTTCCGCTCTTGTAGAGTGATGATGAGTTTTTTGGCGAGGACACTGAAAGTGAAGTGGGAAATCATAAAATCGAATACGAAGTGCAAATTGTTATGAAATGTTTTTTACAGAGGAGCCTATATCCGAATTACGTACTTTTTGTACATATTGCAGTTTCAAAATAAGAACAAGGAGTACAATTGCATCAGGCAGTATGGAAGAACAGACAGCAGAACACTGGCTTATGCCAAAGCTGTTTCAAATGCATTTGAAATAAAATGACTGTTTACATTATAATAAGTACTATCTCAATTGCATTATATGTCTTATTAAATAAATAATAAATTGCATTATATGTCATAATGACGGAATAATGGTTAACCCTTATGGCTTTCGCACAAAACCGCAATGCAACGCGAATTAGCAGTTTTGTGTGGGAGCCCTTGACCTGCTCAATTCGCTGAAGTCAAAAGGTGTCCCTGGGTTAAACTGGCAAGTAGATATTTAAGAACTTTTAGTTCGTGATATTGTTTTAAAAAAATGCATTACTAAGTGACATTTGATGTTTAATTTACTTCACAGAAAAATATAAGCACATTTAATATTCCTTCTAAACTAACAAATTAAAATATGCGTCATTTTTACGCATGATTACATGTAAATATGATTGATTATCTTTCTAGGGTTAATTAATTAAACTAATAGTTTATTTAGTTTGTTTTCTATTGGTTGCTAATGGCCATCACTTATCACTGAAGTTTTTTCAGGTACGTCACTTTCGACTCTTTTGAAACCTTTTTGTTTTCAACGCCGGGTGGAACGCCCTAACTCAAACTCAAAGCATTTATTTCAATTAAACCAATTACAGGCACTTTTGAATTGTCAAAGAGCCGGTCAGTTAGTCAGAAAGTTGACGCTAGTTGCCCATTCCAAAGCGTAGATCTCTATGGAGAAGAACGGGCAAGAAACTCCACGGACACTCTTTTAAATCCAAATTGGTTACATCATTCATGTTGAAATTAAGTATGTGAGAACAATGTAGAAAGACGGACCTAGAAGGAAATATGACCTTATTGGCAGTAATTAGTGATGTTCTTCAGAAAGGTCAGGTATACAGGGTCAAATTACTCGCAACCGGCGTGCGTGTATTATGATCAAATGTATGAACGTAGTATAGCAGATGGCGTTCTGTAGTTTCAGCCTTGGGATGCCTTGCCATGGGAAAAAGGAGTGAGTTTATGTATGTTATTTTCCATACAAATGCGAATCACGTAAATGCCCATTCCATACGTCGTAACTGCATTAATAAATGAACAGGACTTTCAGCTACCGGCTCGTACTCTCGAAAGAATGTGCGCAATAAGGCATGTGAGCGCCAACGATCCTTACTTCACAAATGGAACCTGAAAAGCAATTATGTAAATGCAATTACCGAATCAGCTCATTAACAACCCAATTAATAGCACGTACCTTTCAATAGCATTATATTTTGTTTTCGGCGAAATATGGCAAGTAGAGGCTAAGATGCACTATAGTAAGAAAACAAACTAGGTACAGAGTAGAAATCTTTCATTTATATGAAAGTATTATTTGTGGGCTTATGCCCACAAATAATACTAAGAAAAATGTGTATATTATCTCTAGGGTTATTTTTAATTGGCTAGCTAAACTCCGCAGACGTGATGGGTATCGATGTCTAAACACGACAAAATAAAAATGATCTGATGATTTTTTTTTGGCAATGACCGCTGGTATTGTTGTTACTTGAAGTATGAGTTAGATATCTATTTTGTCGTGTTGATATCATGTCCGTGAAGAATACACAAAAAAACTGATATTTTAAGTAACTACATCACCGGTGTTTGATGAACCCAACAAAAAAAACATCAATCTAATTTCTTTCTTGTTTTATCATGTTTATTACGTATGTCGATACCCATTACGTTTGCGGAGTTTCGCTAGCTAATTTAATTTGACCCTGTATACATCATCATTCTCCTGCCCGTACCCCAATTTATTTGGGGTCGGCACCACCTCTTTTTCTCCCAAATTTCTCTATTAGTCGTTACCCCCTTTCTAGCCATATCATCTTCCACATAGATCTTATCTGCTCCCGATAGTAAAAAGGACGTATCTAGCATTTTTTCCAAAATTGAGTTACATACAGGGTGTAGCGAGTAGGCAAGTCAACTCGCACACTAGAACGCAGCACCGAAATCACGCCACCTTTTTAAGCCCCGCCTCCGAGATAAGGATTTCAACGGTGTGTGCGTAGCGAGGCGCACACGCAGACGACCGCCGCCGGCAATCCTTTGTCTAGGATGTCGATGCACACACGGAGGCGGTTCACAGCGGTGACGTAGTTTGTTTACTATAAATATCTGTATCCCGATGGGACTGTTGTTCATTTTCTTTCTGCTTGCTCACCTGCTTGTACGCTTGATCCCTTGCCGAAATATAAGTACTCGTCAGTCAGCTTATTCGCATTTTATTTACATTCATCAACAACCAAGCAAGTACCTGCCTATCTGCCTACCTACTCGCTAGTGCTTGCACAGTAAGTGGGCCAGTATAGCGTTAATCCAACACACGCGCCTGGACCCACTTCACTGGTGACTACCGACATTCGTTCCGGATTGAAGCTGGGAAACCTGAAGCCTGGTAGCATCAATTATGATGGACAAGACGGAAGAAGACAAGGATTCCTTCATGACATACCGAGTGGGGGTTAGGACCCCAGTTTTCAACGCAGATGATCCACAATTATGGTTCGCGCAGCTCGAGGGTCAGTTCGTCCTCTCCAACATCACCGCAGACAGCACGAAGTTTTACCACGTACTAGCGCAGCTGGAACCCCAACACTCAGCACAAGTACGTGACCTCATAATAAATCCACCTACCACCGGCAAGTACGAGAAGCTTAAGGCAGAGCTGATCAAGCGGTTGTCTGCCTCGCAGGAACATAAGCTTAAGCAGCTACTCATGCACGAGGAGTTGGGAGACAGGAAGCCGACACAGTTCCTCCGTCACCTGCAGCAACTAGCTGGAACCACTGTCCCGTCAGACTTCATCAGATCCATCTGGTCAAGTAGGCTGCCGGCGAACCTCCAAACTATAGTCGCAATGCAAGCAAGTTCCAGTCTAGAAGAGGTAGCAGAATTGGTGGACCGAATAAACGACATCGTTCCAGTAACCACCCAAGTCGCTGCTACTAGCATACCAGTGCTTTGCAAGTACCTGGTTCACAGCCAGTAATGGCCCAACCTGGCAGCGCTATTGAAGCATTGACTCAGACAGTCGCGGAACTGACAAGGAAGCTAGAGGTTATGGACGCACGGCTACGTCACAGGTCGTCACGTTCCCGGTCTAGAGGCAGATATAACCAAAACCATCGCCGATCGCAATCCCGCTCAAGGGACAACCGGTACTGCTACTTTCATCACCGATTCGGGGATAACGCCCGCAGATGCACACAACCGTGTGCCTATACAAAAAAGCCGTTAAACAGCCAAGGCAGCCAGTAAAGGCGGTTTACGACTGCCATGCAATATCAAGCCGCCTGTTCATCACGGATCGTCACACCAAGATACAATATCTTATAGATACGGGTTCGGACCTGTGTGTCTATCCACGATCCGCTGTTCGGGAGCCACGCATGAAGACAAAGTAGGAGTTGTTTGCAGCAAATGGATCAGTTATCAGCACATTCGGTTTTCACCCTCTTACACTGGACCTCGGACTACGCCGCGCGTTCACTTGGAAGTTCATAGTTGCCGACGTCACCAAGCCCATAATCGGAGTTGACTTTTTAGCTTACAACAATCTAATTGTCGACTGCCGACACCAGCGACTCATAGATAACCTGACGTCGCTTACAATCCAGCCACCACAGTACAAATCTGCAGAAGCCATATCGTCTGTCCGCACCATAAACGAAGATAGCAACTACCATCGCATCTTAAAGGAGTACCCAGACCTCACTCGTCCCGCCGGAAAATCAAGTGTCACAAAACACAAAACGGTGCACCATATACGCACCACGCCAGGACCTCCGGTCTCTAGCCGTCCTCGTCGTTTGGACCCACAACGCCTCAAGATAGCGAAGCAGGAGATCGAGGAGATGCTGCAAAATGGGACAGCGCGACCATCAGAAAGCGCGTGGTCCTCACCGCTACACTTAGCGCCCAAAAAGAACGACGGATGGCGTCCATGCGGGGACTACCGTTCTCTGAACGCTCGGACCATTCCGGATGTTTACCCTATCAGGCACCTGCAGGACTTCACTCACGAGCTGGTGGGCAGCACCATCTTCTCTACCATAGATTTGGTAAAGGCGTACAATCAGATCCCGGTCTTTGAAGAAGACATACCCAAGACGGCGATAACAACACCATTCGGTCTATTCGAGTTTCCCGTCATGACCTTTGGACTTAGAAACACCGCCCAAACCTTCCAGAGGTTCATGGATGAAGTTTTGCGGGACCTGCCCTTCTGCTACGGCTATCTCGATGATATCCTGGTCTTCAGCAAGGATATCCATCAGCACCAGCAGCACCTTAGACAGCTATTCGATATATTGAGCAAATACGGCGTCCTGTTAAATACCAGCAAATGTATTTTTGGGCAAGCGGAAGTGTCATTTTTTTAATCACTATCCAAATTTTCGCAGGGTGTTCTACCCATGAATACGAACAACTTTCACTATGGGACCAACTTTGAAATCACGAAAAAAAATCAGCTGTTTCATACATTTTGGTCGAGTAGGTATTGAACTAATGTATGAATCAGCTGAAATATATATCAATACTAAAATGTTATAATATTAAATTAAGAGAAGATATAGGTCAAAACATAGTATATTCACAGAATTTTAATAAATGCAATAACTAAATCACAGCATGTGTTTTCCCAATTTTTTGTTAGATACGTCTTTCTTATTATTGGGGGCAGTTATGTTATCTACATAAAATAATATACATATTAGAAATTAATGTGAATTTAGTCCGGAAGGTTTATGTGTATAATAAATGTATGTCGGAAATACTTAGTCGTCGTTTGACTAATTGGGACGCCAGCGCCACCAAGCGGCGCACGACAGAGTACAACATAATGCTTGTCGACCGGAGTTAACTCCGATCTCTCTGCTTAAGCAGAGTTTGTCGGTGGCTGTCGAGCAGTGAACACGTTTAGAAACTGTCGCGCGTTCCGTATAGTTGTGTCGTGTACCTACACCCCCTGTACCTGTGTGAATAGCTAGTGTGATTAATTTGATCGTGAATTATATTTGATCTGCAATCGGGTTTTCTATTGCGCAATAACCAACACTACCCATAGCACGCCCACAGTAGTTAAAATATGGTTGTAGTCTCTCAATCAATGTCTAAATATTCTCGAGCAAAACGCAACCGTTCCTTCTTATGCCTTTACGTTAAAAATGTTTTTTTCGCTGGTGTTCAATGGTGGAGGCCTTTGCCATGGAGTGAACAAATAAAATCAAAAACAACAAAATTACTTTTTTTTGGATGGGAAATCATCAAATGGCTTCTCCCGACGTGGGCGGAGCGGGAGGGCGTGTTAGACTTTTATTGACTAAAACCCACCCGTGTTCCTTCAATTGCCTGTGCTGGGGCCACGGTAACTCTTTCGAACATCCTGCAACCTTAGCTGGCATCGGCCCTAGCGGACCCCGTCAATAGTGCTAACATCTCTTTGAAGCGCGCGTGGAACACAACGCGCCGTCGACTCGGGCCTGGTCCTTACCAGACGGCGAGCTACCCATTGCTCGCCGTCCGCAAGCCCGCGCCTGCGGTGGCCGGGAATCGGCTGCCAATTCCCCGACGCCCAGGGCGTCTCCTGCGGCGACTAGGGGCGTGAGGGCGCAAAGCTACAATGTTCGCCCTGGCTTCAATATTTATACATATTTGCTTGCATTTTCAATAAAAATCTTCAAACTCAACACCTCTAATATCAATAACACAAACGCTCGTAAATAAGTTCACTAACCAACATTGTCATACCATTGTAACTGCAGTCAGAAAATTGTTTTTTTTTTTTCAAATCTACCCTCAACTTTTACATATGTGACTAGTTTAAAATATTCGCTGTCTTTTTCTCATTAGCATAATCAGAAAAAGACTGCGTACCGCGATAGGCCTGTGATGATGACCATATACCGCGCTTTTTCTGTTTAGTGCGTGATGAAAGAGTGCAATATACAGGTGTGTATGTGTGTGTGAAATGCCTAAATAGAAGAAGGTCTCAAGTGCGATGAGTAACGATGCGATAGTTTTGTAATGCTGGCGTTGGAGTTCTGACCGCTAATGTACAAGGATTTGGCCCAAGCTCCATACATTTTAGAACATCTCCTTAAGCTTATGTTAGTGGAATCGTTTAGTTTTAGAATTCTTGTAGTTTTGTTTCTAGAGAAGTTCACCACTTTTGACAGCATAAAAAATTTAAATAAAAACCTACTTCAGGAAAAAGACATAAAAAAAATTCTGAATGATTCTGTACAACCTCTCACAAAGGATCATCCCGTCAACTGACGTGTAACATATAGCAGATGATTTACTTGCAGCCACCTAATAACGTAGAGAGACTTCATTTATCATTCACACAGTACTTCACAAGTTCCTACTCCCGACGCCATGTTTTCTTTTGTGTTTACAAGTACATACCTACTGTGAAGAGTTAAAGATTATTGTCATTTTTTAAGACTTCACAATCTGTGAAAATAATAAAAACTGGCCAAGTGCATGTCGGACCACTCACAATAAAGGGTTCGGTAAGCCAAATTTATCCAAAGAACAAACTTAACTTTGTAATTGAAAAATGTTTTGCCACACATCGATATACGTCACATTCAATTCTCCCACTGCAAATGTAAGTTTGTAATCGCAATGAAAAAATATGTGATAAAACTACAAATTAACAATTTTTGAATGTTTTCCTTTATTTGTGCTGTAAGCTTACTTCTTGCCAAATTTCATGATTCTAGGTCAACAGTAAGTACCCTATAAGTCTGGATTTATTTACGAGTATTATCAAAATATGTCGCATAAATGGCCGTATTTTTATTGCGTCTACTTAGAAGCTTGATTTTTTTAGAGCTTCAAGGGACTTGTTATCACCACGCGTTCCTGAGAAAAAGGATCTTGACGGACAGACGGACGACGCAGTGACCCTAAGGGTTCCGTGTTTCCCTTTTGAGGTACGGAACCTTAAAGCCATCGGGAGGTGTCGTGGGATACCCGGTTGTAAAGAAATTCCTTTCGCTTTTAACCGTAAAAATTTGACCGTCACTACACTTGTGTCACGTAACAGTCGTGACGGTCAAAAGTTACACTTTTTTTAATCATAACTCTCATTCCCCAAGTGCGCAGAGTATAATGTGTGACAAGGGACTTCGTTACAAAAAATTTGGAGGTTTACTCACATGGATTTCATTAGCATTTACCGGTTAGAATCAAAGTTAACGAAAGACTTGAGCACTTCCTGCAGCTTAGTCGAGTATTATGGGCAGACCTTATTCCGTATACCAGTGGGGCAATTCTCGTAATTTTAAGAACATTCACAGTCTGATCTCAGTCTCAATATATCAAAAATACCCAAACATTTTTGACGTTTGATTGTCGCTGAGATGAGATTGCGACTAGATTTTGAACGTTTTTAGTTACGGGAACTGGGCTTCTGTTCTACCAAAAATCATTTCAGGCGGGTCCATGGACACAGCTATAGTTAAAAACAATCACCAATTTACCTCATTATGGTACCAAATTGAGCACATAAAAGTGTTATTTCATTTTATTTATTTTAGGTACCTAGGTACTTTTATTTTACAGCATCTAATTATATCAATGTTTGGACAGCGTACCTACTTACAGTTAAATTGTTCCTGGGAATTACCCAAGTAATATTATGACGCTTGTAAGCATTATTGTATCAGTATTTATAGGGCTACGTAGGGTTTTGTTTACGTAGGCTCTTGGGGGTTGTGGTTCTAATGAGGTCGGCATTTCGTAATTCATTAAGTATAAGTTGTATATTTATTTATACAGGGCATTTTTTAAATCACTATCCAAATTTTCGCAGGGTGTTCTACCCATGAATACGAACAACTTTCACTATGGGACCAACTCTGAAATCACGAAAAAAAATCAGCTGTTTCATACATTTTGGTCGAGTAGGTATTGAACTTTTGTATGAATCAGCAGATTTTTTCTATAAATAGAAAAGTTTAAACCTACTTGACCAAAATGTATGAAACAGCTGATTTTCTTTCGTGATCTCATAGTTGGTCCCATAGTGAAAGTTGTTCATGTTCATGGGTAGAACACCCTGTAAAAATTTCGAGACGGTAAAAAAAATCATCCAGTATAATAGATTAATACATAGACAAACTCAAGTAATCATAATAAATAAAATAGATGTAGTTATACATCTTAGCATAAAAAAATTACATAACTAGTTGAAAATATAAATTTACGAACACAATAATAACAACCACCTAATTAATTTATACGCAGTGATACAATCACAGTGTAAACATGCATTGTATCCCTTAGCTCATGCACACCTACCCGCAGTGGCGATGCGCATACGACGTCGTGCACTTAAGTCCGTGTGAATATATTTTCTACAACTACCCTTTTACTGAAACTGTTACGAAATTCTAGTGTAATTTGTCATAGTACCAACCCACTACGCCAATTTGGCTTAATGTATTACCTGTGTACCTGTAGTATTGTATTATTGTGGCTTAACTTATCATATTTTATTTTCTCGTAAATCTTTTGAGAAAATAAATGTCTAAAAACGTATATGTAATGCTTATGTACATCTAAACATGTTTAATTACGTGTCCTGACTGAATGAGTCATCAACGCGGAGCCTGAACTGCTGGGGCTACAAACTTGAAATTTTGGCAGTTGGTGCCATTTATGTTTTTAAGGATTTTTGGAAATTCGTCTTTTATGGGTGTGAAAATGGGGGATTTTGTTTTGTTTGTATGAAAAATCTTATTTCTTGAGTTAATTAACTCGAAACTTGGCACGATTATTTATCTTAGTAAATTATGAAGTTTGTCATTTTTTGTTTTTCTAAATTCGCGCGGTCCGAATAACTCGAAACTCAGTATTTGACCGAAAATAAAGAATGATTATTTATCTTAGTAAATTATGAAGTTTGTCATTTTTTGTTTTTCTAAATTCGCGCGGTCCGAATAACTCGAAACTCAGTATTTGACCGAAAATAAAGAATGACGTGTATCAGGGTTTTTTGAAAATCTGCCCCTAACGGGGTACTAAAGTACGATATCCATGCGGACGAAGTCGCGTGGGAAGTGCTAGTAGTTAATATAGTCATACCTAACAGGTCTATGGCTACAGTAGGTACATTAGAATCTAGAGCCAAGATAAACAGGGTCAAATTAAATTAGCTATCGAAACTCCGCAGATGTGATTTGTATCGATATGAATCTAAAGAAGAAAAAAAAATTATGATGTTATTACGAGTATGTTATGTTATGATGTTGTGTTATGTGGTCAACGAGCGCTTGTAGTTACTTGAAGTTAGTATGAGTTGAGAATATCAGTTTTTTTTAGTTTAATCGTATTTAGATATCGATGCCCATCACGTCTTTATTTTTGTGGATGGGAAATCATCAAGTGACTTCTCCCGCTCTGGGCGGAGCGGGAGGGTGTGTCAGACTTTTACTGGCTAAAACCCACCCATGTTCCTTCTGTTGCCTGTGCCGGGGCCACGGTAACTCTTTCGAAAATCCCGTAACCCTGGCTGGCATCGGCCCTAGCGGACTCCTTCAATGGTGCTGACATCACTTTAAGGCGCGCGTGGAACACAACGCGCCGTCGACTCGGGCCTTGTCCTTACCGGATGGCGAGCTACCCATTGCTCGCCGTCCGCAAGCGTGCGCCTACGGTGGCCGGGAATCGGCTGCCAATTCCCGACGCCCAGGGCGTCTCCTGCGGCGACTAGGGGCGTGAGGGCGCAAAACTTGCCTCTCCCTCACGCGTCCCGCCTCCTTCTTCGCGAGCATTACTGCTTCGCAGAAGGAAGTGATAGCTTCCCATGTACTCTCGCTCCGTATCATGGCCTGGACTGGTCCAGGCCATGGTACGGAGCGATCGGCGGCGGTTATCTCTCGCGTCCGGCCCCAGGGCCGGATCACCGCCGCCGATCGCTTCCGCGAGGACACGGCGGTGCTCTGCCCAAGCCGGGCAGACCTCCACCGTATGCTCCATCGTGTCTTCCGAGCGACGTGTTTCCTCCCGCCTTATCCGGAATAGGTACCTCCCGAAGCACCCGTGTTCGGTGAGGACCTGCGTCAGGCGGAAGGTGAGGACGCCGTGGCGCCTCTCCAGCCACTCCTCAAAGAGGGGACTTATCGCCGCAATTGTGCCGGAGCTCTGCCCGTCGTGCCGCGATTTCTCGCGGTAGCGGAGTTACGCCCCGGCTTTTGCCTCCTCGCGCCACTACCACATGTGCGCGAGGACTATTGCCTCCAGAGCCCATCACGTCTGGGAAGTTTACACAAAAAAAAAACTGATTTTAAAACATATTTTATAAAAAAATGATTTGATTAAAATATGATTTGAAAACAACAATATGATTTGAAAACAAAAAATGATTTGATGATCATTTTTAGGGGTCCCAAAATATTTTTTGTTTTGTTTTGTTTTATCGTGTTTAGATATGGATACCCACCACGTCTGTAGAGTTTCGCCAGCTAATTTAATTTGACCTTGCATATACCCACGGAGACGATTATTTCTATTCAAATTATTGAGTGATTTTTTATGAAAATAAAATACTTACTCTTACTCTAAGAAAACCTCGAATGTCAATTGAAAGACGCCACCAATTCTATTCGTAATTAGAGAAAAAGATTTTAAGGCGAGAGTTTCGTAACTAATTATTTAATAAAATTGTTCATAACTTTTATTAAAACATGAATTTCTGGAACTCGCTGAATAGCTTGAAAAATTAAACTTATTTCGGTGGAAACTAATTTGCTTCTATTATGAAACTTAGTAATAAAATATTATAATTTCAGAGGTTTTTAAATTACTTGACTTTTAATATAAACCTAACCGTCATACATGAACACCTTTCAAAATTAAAATCAAAATGATTTTTTATAGATTTATTCCGCGGTCGCCTCACTAAGTTTAACCCACATTTAATCCTTTTTGGCCCCAAAAATCATTTGTTTCATTTGTTTATTATTTTAGTTCTATTTGCCCCATTTTTTCATGACGTCTTTGAAATTTCGCTAAACAATATACAACTAGCTGTGTCCCACGACTTTTTTCGTGTGGAAGTCGTAAGATACACACTATACTAAAATAACTTCAATAAAACTCCCTCGTCCCCCGACTTGTCGCATTGCATCGCCCACCCGCGCTATTACTTCGGTTTCGCTTAGTGCGCTTTCTGACTTTTTTCTTTTTGCTGTACTCCTAAGGGTCGTAGCGTGATGTTAAATAGCATATAACTATCCTCGAGAATCGGGCTACCAAATGCAAAAAGAAATTTTTCAAATCCTATTTTATGGTCACAATTTCATGGATTTTATTTTTTTTGCGCGGAATCCTAATTCTTTTTCTAAATTAAAAATAGCCAAAGTTACTTCCCGTAAATTCAGCTATTTGCCAGTGAAAGTCCCGTCAAAATCGGTCCAGTCGTTTCGGAGATTAGCCGGAACAAACAAACAGACAGACAAACATTTTATAAATTGATTTTTTGTTATAAGTACCGTATATATCTACTTTCTTATTCATTTAGTAAAAAGTTGTTATTATGACATTACAAACAGACACTTAATTTTTTATTTTTTTTTATTTGTATAGATTGTTCCAACAGGTAGGTATTTACAATATTTGGTCAAAGTTTCTGTGTCTGCAACAATATGGGTTGGATATACAATAATGAAAATTAAAATAATAATCTGACATGGATAAACATAAAACTTAACTCAAGAACTAAGATAAGTACCTACATTATACCTCAAAATGTAATATTTGTGGTCCACGTATAAAACTATCGCCTACTTTTAATATTAAACACAATTTTTTTTTAAATAAATGCAAGTATTTTTTAAAGCTTTATTACATTTTATTGTTTAGAAGGGCTTATGGCTAAATAATAACAGCCGCATGAGACGATCGAAAGTTAAGCTACGCTTGCCGGGGTCGGTTTGTGGATGGGTGACCATCCATTACATGTCAAGACCCCTCCGTGCCTCGGTAAGCACCTCAAGCCGTTGGTCTCGGGTGTCATTCATCGTTGATAGTCGTTACGAATAGTCAGACGCCCAAAAGTCTGACAATAAGTCTTACCAAGGGGTATCGTGTTACCAAGTAACTGGGTTGTGGAGGTCAGATAGGCAGTCGCTCCATGTAAAATACTGGTATTCAGCTGCACCCGGCTAGACTGGAAGCCGATCCCAACATAGTTGGGAAAAGCCAGATTGATTGATTTTATTGCCTCATCACATTTTATTGTCAAAACTATCGGTACAAAGGTGCAACCGTATCGACCATATTGATGACTACGCTTCGTCAAGCATAACATCTCACCTGCACCCCAATTACGTAACACTATCGCAATCGGAAGCACCTCAAGGGTGATTTTGACAGCAACGTTACACAGACCTATTGGCTTTTGCATTTTGTATCATAGATTCGATCCCAGCACGGAACAAATAAATTACATTGTCTACAGCTACCAATATAAATATTTTATAGAAATAATAACTATACTAATATTATAAAGAGGTCAATTTTGTGAGTTTGTATGTAGGGGGTAATCCTCGGACCCACTGATCTGAATCCGAAAATTCTTTCACTAATGGAAAGCTACAGTATTTAATTGCCGAGTGTATTATATTTTATGTTAAAACAGGACATTTTACGCGGACGAAGTCGTGGGCAGAAGCTAGTAATAGATAATTGAAATAGAGAGTGATTACGTAGTGCTTGTAATTTGTATCAGACTGTGAACGCAGTAGACTTTCCAGGATAAATTATTTTCTAAATTATTTATTATCACGAGTTTACAGGAATATGTTGTCAATGGTATTAGCGCCCTCAGAATTGGTAGCAAAATGATTTCAAGTGCGATTTTGCGTTTATCGATGCCACTTTTCCACACGCACGCAAGGCATCTCACCGTAGACGGATTATTAAGAGATGCCATGTAGTAAAGTATGTTTCTATGAAAGATATCGTTCCCTCACAAGCAATCAATCTGCCTAGCCTTTTCCCAGCTATATTGGGGTCAATTTGCAGTCTAACCGGATGTGGCTAAGTACCAGTATTTTACATGGAGCGACTGCCTATCTGACCTCCACAACCCTGTTACTGGGTATCACGATGCTCCTGGTAAGACTGGTTGTCAGACTTTTGAGCTTCCAACTACCCGTAACGACTATCAAAAATCAACACAATTGACAATTCCCTCACAAGCATGTTTCGGAATGGGAATGTGCGACTGGGTTTCGCACCATCGAAACCGCATTAGCTTACATCATCTGAATTATTTCTTGTCATAGCTGTAATGTTCATCTCTTGTTTATAAACCTTCATATGTAGGCTTTCTGTGAAAATTTCTACTGGCTATTGGTATTACGATCCTTAAGAGCCCTGTGACAGACAGACGGACGTACAAATAGACAGGCGGTTGTAATATTGTCCCGTATAGAGTTCACATTTTTAGAGTTCCGTTCCGTTCGTGTCGTGCGATGGAAGCGAAATAAATGCAGACTTGGTTTCAGAATCAATTTGGAGGATGCGGGTGGTTGCAGGGCTTCGAAAACAGCTTATTATTACGTTAAAGTTTCAGTTATCTGTAAGCGACGTGGTGCTTGTTCACAGAGCGAAAAAAGACAAGGTTGCCAACAACAAAAAAATACTTTAGGCCGGGACCACTCGCACCTTGCAACATTGTGATTTATTATTAAAAAAAACGTTTCACGCGTTGCCGACAGATGGCACTAAGAGTGCTTAGATTATTACATATTTTACTTATAGCTATTTTTACCGATATTGAGGTGTGCGTCGTCCACAGTACCCAAAAGGTGCCCTTGAGTGCGGAACTCTAAAAATGTATCAGATTCACGAAAGTATCATATAAAACTGCTTTGTTTTTATCACACACAGCTTTAAAACACATATGTTCCAAAGAATCGTAGTACAGTGCTAACTGTTCCAAGGAAGCATAAATCCTGACTAACTTCCGCATTGTAGTTTAAGTGATTCTATTTGCTTTCTCACACGTTTTCCAACGATTTATTTTTAACATGTGTTACACTTTTAGAAAGATATCCTGAGAGCTTCTAAAACAATGTAGGTACATGATTAATGACAGGTTATCAGATCAGTGATGTCGTTGGTAAACTTTGACCGCCCATTGTGCCACCCTATGTGTAAAATTTCTACATTTTTATCTGTAATTTTTATGCTGTACAATAAAGAGTATTCTATCTATCTTTGGATGTGAAACAATGGAAATCACCGTCTCACGTTTTGAAATTGATACTTCCTTTGTTACCATGCTGTTAAGACATTTAAAAGAGCTAATAATAATAATCGTTCTGTTTAAGACAATGGTACTAAAATCTTCGTACAATTTTAGAATAAACATCACTAAAACAATAGACCAAGTTGTCCATTTGTTTGACGCCGCATACCGCGTAAATTCAACAGTTAGATATTTTAACAATGAAATATTTTTTACTGCGGAAAACTGGAAAACCGTCTGTGAAATATTATTTTCATACGATATCCATTCACACTGTAATATGAACAGTATGAATATACATATGCGAGATCACTCCCCTTTCAATAAGTTCCTGTATCGACGCTATTTCGCTAGAATGAAATTGTATTCCCTATCACCGAGCTGTATCTCTGCCATGTCAACGCTTTCACGGTTCTGTGAAAAAGAATTTATGAAAACGATTCAATATACTTACGGCAAATAAAACTACGACGATGAAAAATATCACAACCATAAAGTCTGATTTACACAGTGCGATTTAATTGCCCGTGGCATACCATAAGTTAAAGCAACAATAAAAATTGCACGTCAAAACAGTCTTTAAATCTTACAAACCATGTCTGTTGTTTTAATTTTATTGTATGCCACAGGCTAGAAACTTGTATCGTGTAAATGGGACTTAAGTGTAAGGATAATTCCTATAACTGGTGCAGACGTAATAATACGCTACTCAAAATTAGTTAAGGTCTTTTAGTTTTCTCAACTTGTTTGTTGGGCAAGGACTAATTTTGCTACTGGTGCAAATTTCTAATTTGCACGAAACCGAACGCAACCTAATTTCGGTGACTCACTTTCTTCAGCGTAAATTATGCTATGTTACGCTCGCCTGCCTCAACCCTTATACATTCGAAAATAGGAAAAAACCAGTAACATTAATAACCTAAGCTCATTCCTTCTCTCCGGTTGATTGAATTATTCATACGAAGACGCACATTGAGTTGCAAATAACGGCCAAACGTACGGCCTATCGGCGTGAATTAGTGGGGAGGGAGATAAGTGGCCGTAAATGGCCGTAATGTTTAATAATAAATGAATTTATGGGCGCTAAGCTCAAGTGGCGTTTATACGCCCTGCCACTGCTTGTTGCCGGCAATTTACGATAATGATGATTGTACACATGATTAAAATCGATTTCGATCATTATGCTTTATTAATTAGGTACAAACAGTGAGCCTGCCTCGCTAGTGTTTGCAAGCGAACTACTGAGCAGTGTTATTGGGTTTTTTCATCTGGATTTACTCAGTAGCAGCCCGGAGTCTGGATTTATGCCCAGTTGATGGTAATAGGCTCGCCCCATGTTATATGGGATTTAAAACATAACTGGCTGAATGTACTATGTACCTACACCTCTGCCTAACCCTTGAGGGGAATGCAGGCGTGATGTTATGTTATGTACGTAAACAGTGAGCTGTTGCAGTGATATCCGCTGGACTTGTTAAGGAGCGAGTTTCGAAAAATACTTTGTTAGTTCACGTATATAGTCTGTAAGGCCTCGTTCAGAGAGACGCGGGGCGTCAGGCGCCGCGGTGCGCGGTGCGGGCTGCCGGAAACAAACATACGGCGATGTATAGAGCGTTCAAGGAGAAGCGTTTTTGCATGCGTTTGTTTGCATTGTAGCGTCGCATGTGGCGGATGAAGCGACGGGCGACGCTATGCAGGACGCGGCGGGTGACGCAGCGGATTACGCGGCGGTCGAAGCGACGGCCAACGCAGCGGGTGATGCAGCAGCCATCTCCGCGTGCCCTTCGATGTGTGCAGGAAGGGGAGGGAGAGGTGCGGTGAGGGGTAGCCGCGGGCGTGGCAGCTGACGACACCGCGTGCGCCGCTGCGGCCGACACAGGCACAGCGCCGGTACTGCTATTCCGCATGCCCCGCTCCTTCACAAACGAAACCACTAGTTACCATAAATTTTTGTCTTTGCGCGTGAAATGACGCGAACGCGTCTGCGAATTGAAAAAACGTCCGACGCGCCGCGAGACGCCATGCCGCACGTGACGCGCGACACCCCGCGTCTTCGTAAGAGAGGCCTAAGGCTTATAATATTCCACATGTTTGTATCATCAGTGGTTCGGCTATTTGTAGACAACAGTTTTTTGCAGGTTCAGTCAGGAAAATTAAGTCAATCTGCGTTTTTAGCCATTTCATACAATGTCAAAGTTGTAATTTAAATATAGGTACACACAACACAAGTTAGTAAAGGGTGTCTAAGTAAGAGTGCACTTTTTCATTTTAAAATAAAAAAAAGTATTTTATGACAAAGTTGTGATATTTTATTGTATTGTAAAGAAGACATGTTCCGATTAAGTATGGAATAAAATATCCGGCAAATGACCTCCACGGCTCCGATGACAGGCCATTACTCTTTTCATGAAATTTTCCATGACTTTTGCACAGAGATGTGGCTGTATCTCACCGATGACGCGTTGGATTTCCGATTTGAGCTCAGGAATTGTTTCGGGTTTATTCGCATAAATCCGAGATTTCACAAAACCCCAAAGAAAAACATCGCACGGCGTTAAATCGCACGATCTTGGTGGCCAGTTGACATCAGAATTTCGTGAGATAATGTGTTCTGGAAATCGTTGCTGTAATAAGTCGATTGTTTCATGCGCGGTGTGGCAGGTTGCACCGTCCTGCTGAAACTACATGTTGTCCAGATTCATGCCGTCCAGTTGAGGCCACAAGAAGTCCGTTATCACATTCCTGTAACGAATGCCGTTCACCGTTGTAATGAGTTTTCACAATTTTAACGCGTTGTTCTTTCGAAAAGCGCTCCATTTTTAACAATCGGAATAAACAGAGGTGACAGCTGTCAAATTTCCAAGTTGCCACTTGCATGAAAAAAAAATATTCCAATTTTAAAAAGTGCACTGTTACTGAGACACCCTTTACATACACTATTTTCTTGATAATAAATTCGCCTGACTTTAAAAAAGTTCAGAGTGAAGTTATTCCGTAGAGGAGTCTGGTAAAGTACGCGTAGGTCTGTAAACTTATCTTTTAGAAAAGGATTCAGTGTTGACTTCCAAGATAACAAGCTCTTTATAAATATTCCAAATCCCTTTGTTTACTTACCTACTATCTAATCCGATGCTTCGTGGGTACGAATTATTTCAGTATTTTACGAAAACTTATTTGAAGTCATGCTTGAACTTTTCCCAATCAATGATGACGAATTCAACGCCCAGTCTATCCTGAATTGGCAGGGAAGCAAGATAAGTGGGCATAACGTTTGAATAATAAATGAATTTATGGCCACTAAGCTCAAGTGGAATTTACATGTGCCACATTTCGCCAGTTGTCGGCCATTTGGAAAAGCCATTAATTTATGACGCCGATTACGAATGCAATTTCGATTAGTTTACCGCGTGTTATTTATTTGAGGGTATTTTGACTGAGGCTGGAAATAAAAATCATTTATTTGGTTAACTTACTGTGCTTTAGACAAGTCCATAAAAAACAGTAAGTGGTAAATCAATTTGTTATAAGATGCAATCAAGATAATGATTATAATAAAATCGATTTTATATTGACTATGTATACGTATGTACCGTCAAGGCAGGTGGGTTACTTTGACTGTAGGGCATAACTTTGGCCCAAATCGAGACAAATTTTTAGTGTCAATAAATTCACACAACAGTTCCGCAAGTACGCGTCTATATCGCCATCTATTAGTTACCGAAGGAATACGGTGTTCGATTGTGTGGTCGTGACACGGTGGGTAGTTCAACCATCAAGTCTAGATTTGGGGCAAAGTTATGCCCTACAGTCAAAGTAATGACGGTATTGATTTGATGTATTGAATGAGGCTGGCACAGGAACGTGGGATTAGCACAAGAAAAGAGCAGCTTATACCCAGTAGTGGGTGAAGCCGGGCTGTGGATGATGATGATGCTTAGAAATGGTGACGAACACAATATCTAAAAAAAAATATTAAAATATTATACCCTCGTAAGAATATAATATTTTGGCACAAAACATATTTAATGGCCCATCATTAATCTCTCAAAATCGTTATGTACCTACGTGTGGATAATATTTATTCAGATATTTATATTTGAATTGATATCGTAAGCTCACTAACATCCCGTTTCATATCAAAGTAAATATCTTCAATATTTTCGTCTCTGCATTTGACGGATGCGCAAAGTATCGAAGCGTAAGTACTTAGTTTCGGAAATCCTTAGCCTGCAACCTCCAGCTTTAAGATATATATATATATATATATATACGTTGTTTACTTCAGGATGTTATAAGTATCTTACTTCAGATAATCCGTTGTTCAGCGTCTATTTTGCGAAAGTACCTATAGCCTCTTAAGAGGGCTGTCACATTTTATCACCTCTCTCGCTCACACAGGACCAATTTTTAAGAATATTAAATGAAAAGATGCTTTTTTAAAAAATGTAATCAATAGGCGACCTACTAAATAATATTAATCTAATAGGTAATTATTAAAAACACATTTTTATTGTGGCATTTATTCAAATTATCTTAAAGAACATGTAAAATGTGACAGCTCTCTTAAAGGAACTACCTGTTTATAATTCTTGAAAATTGAAACAGCGAAGAAAAGGCTTTCTGGTTCTAGTAGCGCTTATCGACTAGTTACGTATAACTTATGCATTTTTTAAAAGGAACTTTAACGTACGAAAGTAGGTATCATGGGAAAAACGAGTGTCTATACACCGTAAGAACTATTCTTGCTTGCAGCGCTCGGCCGCTATAGTAACGCTTGAACAGATGTGGTCATCGTGTGCACGGGATTTGGTTTTCAAATTGGTCAGATGTAAGTTTCCTCGATAGTACTTAGTGGCACTTGAAAATGGTGCGCTAAAATACGTTGACACACCAACATTTTCAGAATCACTGTAACTGTCCATGGTAAGCAAGGATTTATAAAATTATTTCCTTCCTTTTCTCCCCTAAAAATATAACTTTAGGTTTCCATGACAACGACGTTTACTAACATGACAGTCGAGTATTACTGTCAAAATAGGACGGTCATTGTTTATTTTAATTTTATCGCTACACTTCCAAGTATAACAAAAACTATATTTTTTTTGCGTTATCTTCGTAAATATCAGTGATGCGGCCCTCGCGAATAGTGCCGTCACACAGCAAGAAATCTGTAGCTAATATCTACCGTCTAACCAGTACACCACACGATGGGAAGCACATGAATTTCTGTACAGATTTCGATAAATCTATAGTGATTAACACGTTCAAGAGACGGGGATGGAACCAAGTGATGCCGGAGGAAGACTGGAACATTTACTGGGCAAGCACAGTGAATTGTCGAACTATATTCAGCATAGATAGTAGGTTACGTCTCGGCGACAATCAACTGATCAACCATTTCCCAAACCACTACGAACTAGTACGTAAAGATTTACTCGTAAAAAATATAATGAGGTACAGAAAAGAATTGGAAAAAGACTGTAATTCCCTTGCGGAAAAAACTGAAGTGAAACTCCCGAGCGGGCGAGTCATCACTCGCTATTTATATTTAGATTTCATTCCAGTAACGTTCGTGCTGCCTTCCGACTACAGCATGTTTGTCGAAGAGTACCGAAAATATCCTCAAACAACCTGGATTTTGAAGCCTTGCGGCAAATCCCAAGGCGCCGGCATTTTCCTTATAAACAAACTGTCCAAACTGAAAAAATGGTCTCGGGAATCTAAGAAATACTTACAGCATCATCTCACGAGTAAAGATACTTATGTCATATCTCGCTATGTAGATAATCCGCTGCTTATCGGAGGGAAGAAATTCGATTTAAGAATTTACGTCCTCGTGACGTCGTTCCGCCCTTTAAAAGCTTACATGTTTCGGAATGGATTTTGTAGATTTTGCACAATGAAATACGACACGAGCGTCGCTGAGCTCGACAACATTTATGTACACCTAACGAACGTCAGTGTACAAAAACACGGCGGTGACTACAATAGTGAGCACGGGGGAAAGCTAGGCATACATAATTTAAAGCTCTATTTGGAAGGAACCCGAGGTCGGGAAGTGACCAACCGTCTGTTTGAGAGCATACAGTGGTTGATAGTGCACTCGTTAAAGGCCGTGGCGCACGTTATGTCGAATGACCGCCATTGCTTCGAGTGTTACGGTTACGACATAATCATAGACGATAACTTAAAGCCATGGCTTATAGAGGTGAATGCCTCCCCATCGATGACGGCTACGACGGTTAACGACAGGATACTCAAGTACAAGCTCCTGGATAATCTTTTATCGGTAGTTTTGCCTCCGGGCGGCATCCCGGACTCACGCTGGAACAAAACACCCACTGCTGAGGCTTTAGGGGATTTTCAAATACTCATCGACGAAGATTCTATGTACAAGGGCGAGGTAGATCTACGTTCTGAGAGAGGAGCTCGCAAAAACTAAAACATATTTCAAATATTGTGTTATGTGAAATCTAGCTGGGTTGGTTATTGAATAAAACAGTTAAAATGGGTTTGATTTTTTATTAAATATATATGATACAAGATATTAGAAAATTGTTACTAAATTATGGTCTGAAACGATGGTACCTGTTGTAGCGCGAATTAGCGTCTTCTTTTTCCATGAGTTCCTCATCAATCAACAGTTCGAAGTCACCAAGCGCTTCTGAGGTGGGGATCTTGTTCCACCTCGCGTCAGGAATGCCATCAGGAGGTACAACCACAGACACAATGTTATCTATTAATTTATATTTCAATATTCTATCATTATGAGTCGTCGACTGTAGAGACGGTGAAGCATTCACCTCTACTAGCCAAGGCTTGAGAGTATTGTCTATTATAATATCGTATCCGTAACATTCAAAGGAGTGGCGATCGTTAGCCATCACGGGGGCAACAGCTTTCAAAGAGTGAACAATAAGCCATTGCATTTTTGCAAACAGTCTATCGGTTACAGAGCGCCCTCTCGTACCTTCCAAATACAGACGGAAATTCTGGATACTCATTTTCCCGCCGTGCAAACTATTGTAATCACCGCCATGCTTCTGTACGCTGACATTAGTCAGGTGCACGTACATGTTATCGAGCTCAGTAACACTCGTATCATATTTCACTGTACAGAATCTACAGAAGCCATGTTGGAATAAATACGCTTTTAGAGGGCGGAATGACGTCACCAGTACGTACAGTCGTAGGTCGAATTTCTTTCCTCCAATTAGGAGTGGGTTGTCGATGTAACGCGATATTACGTAAGATTCTTTACTGGTCAATTGGGGATGAAATGGAGTTTTCGCTTCACGGGACCACTTCTTAAGTTTCGATAGTTTATTTATAAGAAATATTCCTGCCCCCTGTGACTTTCCGCACGGTTTCATAATCCATGTGCTCTGAGGGGACTTTCTGTATTCTTCAACAAACATGTTGTAGTCGGCAGGCAGTACGTACGTCACTGGTATAAAATCTAAATGTAAATAGCGGGTAATCACTTGTCCGTTAGGTAATGCAACGTCTTTTTTTTCAGCCAAGGGATTACCCTCTCTCTCAAGCTCCTTTCTATATCTCTTGATGTTTTTTACTAATAAATCTTTACGCGACAGTTCGTAATGGTTTGGGAAATGATTTATCATTTGGTTGTCGTTCATTCGGTAGCCGCTCTCGATGCTGAAAACAGTTCGGCAATTTTGTGTGAATGACCAGTAAAAGTTCCATTCATCGTCGGGCCCGACTTGGGTCCAGCCGCGGCGCTCGAAGTTGCTCATTATGACGGACTTCTCCAAGTCGGTACAATATGTCACTCTACCTTTCTCCATAACTGGCGGTGTAACTTTGCCGTAAACTGCGGGCGATACCTTTTTCGGTTCTTGTGTCATTACGCATTAAAAATTCTAAATTAAAGACATTGTTACAAAAATAAAATTATATTCACAACAAAAATAAAATAACACGTTCGGCAATGGTTTTGATTTGTCACTGTCAATTTTGCTTTTAATTTTTTTTTTTTTAACGTAGTTTTTAATAACACGGTGAACTTTTTAATGAGTTGATACCTATACACTGTGTTGTGGTTGACTAATTAATTTTCAACATTAGTGTTGTAATATTCTGAAGCGACGTGGGAGGATGTGGGCCATGCTTTTAAAATGAAAATGAAAAACATCAACATTGATTGATGGGCAGGCGATCAAATAATTTTGTAGTAGGGCTGGGCTCGCTCGAAGCATTCCTCTAGCGACAAGGTAAAAAGAATAAAAGCCATTGTGTCTTCAGTTTACCATCCAATTTTAGTGGAGACGACTTCAATTCCCCGAGGAAATCTCTCTCAATATTTTTGCTTCTTTTGTTTGTTTGTATCATTTTCTAAACTACGCCGCGATAATCTGCCTTTTCATATCGTAGATGTGGACTTTTTGTTACGTTACAAGAATAGCGGAAAATCATAGAATTATGTATGTTTTGGGGAACTAAAACTGAAGCTTGTGTAACATATTTGGTACACATAATTTATTATTTAGATTCTATCTGAACCCAAAGTTGACGGTACGAAAATACCTGTTTTCTCCTTTTGCAGAATAAGCTTGGATAAACAAAGAGAAACAGTGATATAGTCTATATGCTATTGTTTACGTCCTATTTGTTTATCTTGTTCTGAAATATTTTGCCGTGATAGGTCCCGGGTTGGGATACTGGGCGGCTATTCGATAGCGCTACGCAATATACAAAGTTTGGCCTGAGCGTGAACCAATGTTTTTAGCTTGCTACGTACGCTGAAGGCAAAAAGAAATATTTGACAGGCTTTTTATATACTAGTGTTTGCTATTTATATGTATAATTATTCTAATACCTTTCGACTTTTCATACGGCTCCGACTACAAATGTGTGTCAAGTAAAGCTCTAGATTTATTTGATAAATTATTAAGGTATGTTCTTAATAATAATATGGATGATGACTAAAATTTTTTTTTCCGTTAGGTAGATTATTAAAAAATATTGGACACATATTTTTTCTTTTTTTACGTAATCTAGAAATTACGGTGATACATTGAGTTAAAATATGGTATGATATATTTTGCTATATTTTATACTTAGTTGTGATGTAGCGAGCCGAACCCCGCTCCCCAGCTTTAATGCGTTTTATCTAAGTATTTTTTTATTAATATGACAAAGCAAAAAATACGTGTCTAATATTATTTTAATATCAATCTGACTGACGGACTAAATATAATTTATTTTTATTTACCCAAGCATCGTCTCTATTGTGTGCTCGTGACTTCTCTGTATGACAAGAGCTCTTTACCTTGCAGTTGGACAATAACAGGCTGGTATTATTATAGGTTATTTATGAATAAATTGAGTGAAAATAATGACATGTTGGTCACCAGCTGAGAGATTTATCTATATGAGTTGTATTTTCTTGCATGGTTATTCTTTTCACGGACGTTTTCGATAAAACGTGTTTGATATAAAAAGTTTTTTGCAAACTGTAATGTTAATCCATACATAATATAATAAAACAGTATCGAAGAAATGTTGTCCGTGTGTCTGTTTGGATGTATCATATGTTTCGGATTGGCGCAAAAACGGCTGAACTGATTTGGATGAAAATTTATAACCTCTGGATTAACATATAGGGTACTTTTAATCCCGGTAGTACATTTCCGTAGGATATTTTTCGATAACCACGCGGGTGAAACCGCGGGCAAAAGCTAGTTTGCGCTAAAATGCGGAAAAAATAGTATAAAAAGGTAGACTACCTTTGGGTCGGCAAAGACTATCATCACTATCTATCATCCATCATGGCGGCCGACACTCAATCTCTGCTTACGCCACAAGGGAGTAAACTTGATGATGCTATTTTATTTCTTTGTTATGTTTTCTACCAAAATATGAAAAGGGAAACAAAAGAAATGTGTCAAGACCGTATGATGAAGAGCCTTTATGTGTTTTACCTGTATGTTTTTTATGAGGAAGTAGTTACGGCTTCCCTGAAACAAACTCACGGAAAACTATATAGAAATATAAATAGGTAGGTACTTACGCAGGTACAATACCACTCCCAGTTTTAATGGAAAGATTATCACAAGACCGTTTCAGACACGGATCTTCATGGTCCTCACATGATTTGACCAAGATTATATCTGGACTTTAAAACGTGACTTTGACCCCTGATTTGGTTTCGCCGTTTCTTCTCAGGGGTAGTCAGATAGGAAATGTCGACTTTATCTAACTTATTTTTAGGGATCCATACCTCAAAAGGAAAAACGGCACCCTTATTGGATCACTTCCTTGTCCGTCTGTCTGTCTGTCAGTCTGTCAAGACCCTTTTTCTCAGGAACGCATGGAGGTATCAAGTTGAAATTAATATCAAATACGTAAGTTTACGGTCGCTTGGAGCTCTAAAAAATTCAAGATTCTAAGTCAACGCAATAAGAATTACGGCCATTTATGTGACATATTTTGATACTCGCAAATAAATCAAAAACTATAGGGTACTTCCCGTTGACCTAAAATCATGAAATTTGGCAAGAAGCAAGGTTTTATAGCACAAGTAAAGGAACAAGTCCGAAAATCAACAATTTGCAGTTTTATCCTATAAATAATATATTTTGTTACGATTACAAACTTGCGTTTGCGGTTGAAGAATTGACCGTGACGTATATCGATGTATGGGAGAACATATTTTTCAACTACAATGTTAAGTTTGTTTTTGGGATTAATCCATCCCAACTGTGGAACCCTTCATTGTGCGTGGTCCGACACACACTTGGTCGATTTTTTAATGTGACGTGTATAAGTGATTCCGATATCCTATTTACAGACTAAACAATTTCATTTAATTTCGTTTCATTTTTGTAATATCGTTGCACACAACTTATATACAGTAAGTGGTCATAAGTGCAGTATCACCCTGAGGATTGTATTGCTGTGAACAGGTGGTACAGGCTGTACCTACATCTGTGTGTTTAAATGATGTATCAACACTGAACGCACACCTCAGAATTCACAAACTGGCGGGCGTCGAACGAAACAAAAACATACCGTCGCTTTTTCTCGCACGCAGAGTAATTAATTACGTATGAACTTGGTCAGTTCATACGATTGCTAAAATTCACATCCTCATATCAAGTTCCGATAGCTGGTAGCATACCGTATTGAATTATGAATCACATATGTCTGGATTCCAATCTCAAAATGAGTCTTTTATTTTTCTTTTCAACAATAATCTTCATTATGTTCTTTTATTATTCGATAAATTAATAAACGAGAATAATAATGCAATAATTATTTTTATTGATATATTGTTATTGAAATGAAATACGGGGATAAAAAAATGTTTATTAAGTGATTACAAAACTTCTAATTAAAACTGTTTATTTTCTCATAAAGAACATTTTATTGAAGTAAAGTAGGTAATCGGTGAACTACGACAATCAGGCTTAAAAATCTTAGTAATATAATAATATTGTGCTGGGTGTGGGTACTCTAACAAACCACAATTAGCCAATCTACGCAATCTATCTAGCGTACTATTTAGTCGCGCGGATGAGTTAACCTAATCGCTTTGCTACCATGCCATATACACTAATGGTTGAATTTATGAAATACAATCAGTTGCAAACGAATGTGAGTGTGTGTATAGTATATAAATTACTTATTATAAGAAGGTCGTAAGTTAAACCGAAGCGTCACTATACATATATATATTTGCTTTGTGAGATTGCTACTGCACTTATGAGCGCTACTGTTCATAAACTAACCTTTATCTTATCAGGAAATGACACAAGATGCTAATATAAGGAGGACAAAGTAAACTGACAACTTACTAACTGATGTGAGAACATTGTAGGCCTAGTAGAGTAGATTTGTTGACCATTTTCTATTTTGTTAACCGACTTCAAAAAAGGAGGAGGTTATCAATTCGGTTGTAAGTTTTTTTTTATATTTGTTACCTCAGTACTCCGTTATTTATAAACCGATTTGGAATTTTTTTTTTTTTTTGAAAGGACATACTTCCAGATTGGTCCCATCTTTATCAAAATCCAGTTATGATCTGAGGAATTGAGGGAACTCCTCAAATATTATGGGCAAACACATAGAAATTTTGATATTTTCATCAACAAATCAAGCATTTGCATTCAGAAAGTATCATTTGTTGAAGTGAAACTGACGAAGAAGACCACAGATGGCCACGGGATCTCCTCAATGATAAGTATTTCACGGGTGGCGATAAGATATCTCGATTTAGATAGTTTAGCGACTATGACGAAGCAAATTTAAATAAATGGTTCTAATGAAAATTATACCATCGAACTGATCTGATGATGAAGCCGGAAGGTAGGCACTGGAACTCCGTAATAAAAGAATGTATCCTAGCCGTATTTGGGCTTATTGGAATTGTCATGAGATGCACTCTGGCTATAAATGATTTTTAACCGACTTCGAAAAGGAGGAGGTTCTCAGTTCGCCGGAATCATGTGTGTTCCCCGATTACTCAAAGACGGCTAGACTGATTTGGAAAACTCTTTTTTGTTTGAATGGGTATACTTTTCAGATGGTCCCATTGTCATCCGGTCAGGATCTGATGATGAAATCCAGAAGAAACCGAGAGAAATCTTCAAATATTACTTACTTACTTCAAAATAAATATTATAGGCACACCTTTAGCGATTTAGGTATTTTTTATAGTAACTTGTGCATTTGCTCTTGGAAAGCACCATTTGGTGAAATGGAACTGATGACGAAGACCACAGATGATAAAATGGCCTCCGGAACAACTCAATAATAAGTATTTCACGAGTTGTCATTCAATTACTTTAAAATGATTGCTAAGCAATATAAGCTCATCACAATGCATATGGTGCCGCATGCATAGCTCCACTTGGAGCTAATGGTGAAGTACCAGGAAAACTCCTCAACAACTGACGTGTCTGCATTGGGAAAAGCAATGTTTTGTAAATGGTGATGAGCAGTTGTCATTAGGCTATTGTAACTTAGATAAATTACAAACCGACACACTAAAAAGTGAAAAATAAAAAACTTTGTTGCAAAAAAAAACAACCGACTTCCAAAAGAAACACTACAAAGTGAAAAATAACTTTAATTTCGGAAGTCGGTGACAAAAACCAAAAATACAGATCCATCTACACCGACTTCCGAAATTAACGTTATTTTTCACTGTGTAGTGTTTTTTTTTGGAAGTCGGTTGTTTTTTTTTTGCAAAAAGTTTTTTAAGTACCTGGTACTTGTTGACAGGTCTACACTGTCCTCCCATACCTATTAACACGGTTATTTGAACATATTGTAAAAGCCAATTATTTTTAAAAGATTAAAAAATGTTTGACATGTTAAAGTGTTTGTATAAACCTACTTGCAGAAATAAAATCATTTATCATTTAACCGTGGAGTTTCTTGTCGGATCTTCTCCATAGGAAACAACCAATTGGAACCGTGCACCTAGCTTCTGACGTTTCGTAGGTGCGCCTATGTAAGTGAAATAAAATATTTAGATTTTTTTGAACTGATATATACTTTAGTAGGTACTCCAGTGAGCTTGCCTACTTATAAATCATTACCTTCGTTCTGGGGCAGTCGGTTAAGAAAGTGAAGAAAGCTAAGAAAAAAATAAATGCATATTAAACCACAAAAAAAAAAAAACAAAACAATTTATTTCGTTCTACTTTCAAATTATCTCGTATTTTCATGGCGTGGCTACTATTTTTCTCACTTGCCACACTGTACCTAACTCCCCGTGTCACACGAATGCAATCAAAAGATCAGCATCAGAGGGCCTGACAGTTTAGTAATGAAGGAGGACCTCCTTGTAAATCTTCCTTATATAAATGTTCAGCGAATTTCGTATTTCCATATTCACATTTAGCTTTTATAAAACTACAGGATAATATAAAAACGTATGAATTTGTTTCGCGTATATCGTATGAGTTTTCAATTTATTTTGTAGCAGTTATTGTAATAAGGATGTTGATTTCCGGAGTTTTATTGAAATAGCTTACGTTAGGTAGGTAATTGTTATTTTTTTCGTTTTTTTTTTCAATTATGATTTTTATATTATATTATTATATTTATTTTTATATTATTTTTTCAATTTATTATTGCAATAATACTAATTTACTCCGTGACATTACAAGTGCCGTGTTTTATGAAAAAAAATATTTTAATTAATTTTAACTTAACATAACGCAACGCAACGCAACGCAACGCAACGCAGCGCAACGCAACGCAACGCAACGCAACGCAACGCAACATAACGCAACACAACACAGCACAACACAACACTGCACAACACAACACAACACAACACGACACAACACAACGCGACGCAACGCAACGCAACGCAATGCAACGCAACGCAACGCAACGCAACGCAACGCAAAGCAACGCGACGCAACGCAACGCAACGCAACGCAACGCAAGGCAACGCAAGGCAACGCAAGGCAACGCAACGCAACGCAACGCAACGCAACGCAACGCAACACGACACAACACAACACAACGCAACGCAACGCAACGCAAAGCAACGCAACGCGACGCGACGCAACGCAACGCAACGCGACGCAACGCAACGCAACGCAACGCAACACAACACAACGCGACGCAACGCAACGCAACGCAACGCAACGCAACGCGACGCGACGCAACGCAACGCAACGCAACGCAACGCAACGCAACGCGACGCAACGCGACGCAACGCAACGCAACGCAACGCAACGCAACACAACACAACACAACACAACACAACACAACACAACACAACACAACACAACATAACATAACATAACACACACATCACATGACACATGACATCACATGGCATCACATGGCATCACATGGGATCACATGGCATCACATGACATCACATGACATCACATTACAAGACATCACATGACATCACATCACATCACACTAAAATAAAAATAAAATATAAATATAATATAGAGATAAGAGATGGAGATTAGAGTGATTGGGGATTGAGTTTATGTATGTGTATTAACACATACATAAACTCAATCCCATCCCCATGGGAAGATGGATTGAGTTTGGTGCAACCCCCGTTGGCAGAAACTACAGTAATTTCGGCGTACAACGTAAACGAAGCAAAAAGCACATACGTAAGGGTCGTTCCTTACATACTCCTGTTGGTTCGATTACGTCCTTACATCAGAGGCGCAATTCCCGTAATGTTAAGAACGTTCATAGTCTGATCTCAGTCTCAATATGTCAAAAATACCTATAATTTCCCTACATTTTTGACAAGTTTTTGATATTGATTGTCGCTGAGATGAGATTGCGACTAGATTTTGAACGTTTTTAACTACGGGAATTGGGCTTCTGGTCATACACGCACACCGGTTGCGAGTACTACGCACCTGACCTTTCTGAAGAACATCACCAATAAGGTCACTATATTACGTCCTTCTTCGGCCATATTAGGGTCGTTATTTAATGTTTTTTTTTTATATCTGTTGTAATAATCGGTACCTGTTTCATTTTGACGGACACCTCTTTAATCTTCTTCGGAAACAAACTGGGCTTAGAAACTGTAATTAAATGCCAATTTAAGTTTGAAGTACTTCCTAAAATGCTTACAAACTTTGATTAAAAAAAAAACAACTCAATTAATACTCCAACGACGACCATGCTTGCAAAAAAAAACCTTTAAAAAATGTTTTTTTTTTAATTCGGCATGAATTTCTTGTCGAACGTAAGCAAAATCTTATCCATCGCAGATTTTTGGGGTTTTTTTTTAATATATAATTAAATGAGTGTAAGCCAGCCTCAATTAATATAGTAGGAACATTTTTTATGAAACCAAAAAGCTAATAAAGTCATCAAAATGCTTCCGGGAAATAAACCAGTGAAATACTTCGCAAGTCTTACAAATAAAATAAAATAACAAACTCCAACATACATACACTACAACGCAAAAAAATCTGAACCTCATGAAAGACCTACGTTAACGAACCAAAACTTACATAAAAGGAGTTCTATTCAGTTTTTCTCCCAGGTAAGCTTTCACGTCTCATTCATTACGAAGTCTACAAAAACTCCCGGAATAATCTCAAATCCTTGACCTCGGCGAAATAATAAATACATTTCCATCTTTTTTCTTCTATTTTCTAAGGGTGGAGTGGGATGAAAGTCTTTACAAATTGGGGCAATGTCTAATGGAACGTGGGAGCTATAGAGGGTCCTCGTGATTGCGAGGCAGCAAATGGAGTGTTGTTTCATTCGCTTGTCTGCACTTTCACGCATGCAAATAAAAGGTACGAGACGTGTGTTTTTTATATTTTTTATATACAGGGTGTAAGGGACAGCCCTCCGCAGACTGATGGGGTGAATCAATATATCATACTAAGATGACCGGTAAATGAAATTATTTCAGGAACGTTATGGGAATCCACTAAGCCTGATTTGTTTTATTACCTCACACGCAATGTATCGTTACAGCGGCAAAAAGCGGGTAGCGAATGGCAGCGCAGCGAGCCTTCGGCCGCCAAGTATTTCAACATCCATTGCTGATTTTTTTATTTTAGCTGTTTTATTTACATAAATGGAGTGCTCCGTACAGATTAATTTTTAGTTTAATTTTACATTGAAATAAAGGAATAGTAACTGAAAATACGATAAGAAATATGAACATTTTGCTGAGAATATTTCCGATGGAATAAGATTCAAAGTAAGGAGCTGAATGCACCTTGTTAGTTTGCGGAGGACTGTCCCTTACACCCTGTATATTTTTTTATAACGTCGAACGTCACGTTTACAAAGGGGAAAAGCGTGATTTTCCCCTTTGTAAACGTGACGTTCTGACATCTTATTTGCTTCTTCCAGATTCATGCACCATTTCATACAATTGTTACGCACTCTTTTGTTTTTTTTTTCATATCCATACATTATTTCATGCACTATTTTGTTTTTTTAATTGCTTGTGTACAATTACAGTCCATTGAGTTATTTTACCTCTGACAGAAGCAACCCAATATCAACCTCAACGTTACGAAAATAAAGATCACTGTAAGTTTGACAGTGAATAAAGTTGTAAATGGTATATACTGATTATCTGGTACAACACCGAAAGGATCTGACATTTTTAATCGGTACAAAAAAGTTGATACACAAAAAGTATAGTCGCATCCGCTAGTTTCCGATATTGGATCCCTGCCCAATCAATGGCGATAAGCACATTCCGCTATCACACAATATACCCAACACAGACAAGCTGGCCGTGACATGTGTATTCTTCCCTTCGATAGAAAATGTCTTGTCTTTTTGTATCGATAAAGCCTTATAAGTTTAACTATAGTCTTCTACTGGTATATTAAATCAAAGGAAGCCCCGTGATTAAAGGGTGTAGGGTACGAACGTGACACTTATGCCAAGTAAAAGCCCGATATAGGTACGGGGAATCCTCAATAGGCACATTAGGGCAATTTAAAGCAACCCGTTGCAAAAGGAACTATTTTTGTTTCACTTTATATCCAGGAATACTTCGACAAAATATTCCGTTCCCTTTTTGTGTTGATTGCAGGGTAAATTATAGATTTGTATGCGACACAAAAGAGTTCAATGTCTTTATTTAAACAGTTTCAGGGTTTATTATTGAGTCGGATATTATTTGATAGATTACGTGAAAAGGATGGCGAACAATCAAGAGTTTCGTTAGTTTATTAGATACCCATGCTGATTATGTGACCATTTATCATATCTAGGTAGGAACAAAGAACCCTTGTTATGCAGAAATGAAGTGGGCATTATAAAAATATTCCTACATTACACTCGGTAATATTGTACAGCTCCCCGCAAAAAACGAAATCAGTGAATACAACCAATCCATCAAAATAAATCAAAATAAAGAAATCTATTATTTAAATTAGACTGAGCATCAGCACTTTTTGAACGTCAAAATGACATAAGACACTCCCCCAAAATACCCGCGTTTCTCCACTTCCTAGTTGTTTAGCTGGGAAAAATAAGTGGCGCAACAAACTGCCCAGCAACACATCTGGAGCTAGACCACCACCTCTTAAAGCAGTATTATTGTAATCTTACTTTAGTGTGGGAAAGAGATGGAGCTAGACGTCCTGTATAGCTCCATCTCTTTCTCACACTGAAGTAACATTAAAATAATACTGCTTTAAGAGGTGTTAGTTGGCCCCCTGTCTGTTATTAACCTATTTCCCACCGTGCTAAGTACCAAAACTATCGAAACATTAATACAAAACAAATTAAGACATCAATTAATTGAGTCATGTAAATATTATGTTACATACCCAAAGCTATCACTATTGAGCAAACATCGGCAAACTTTGAGCGATCCCAATTACCGGCGCGACTCGATACAGAATCGATTAAAATATCGTTCAATTACCAATCGAGTTCCCTGCGGAAATAGATACTACTCAATAATTGACTCCCCTCGGATACTATGTATTTCTGTTTATTTTTATGTCGCCTAATTGGATTAAGCGTATTGATTTCAGCCTAGCAATCGGAAATTCGGCTATTCTGAAATCTGGGTGTTAATTTGATACTTTTATTATGTTTATGAAAATCGAGAATAAATACGTAGTCTGTAATTTGAGCGACATTAGCTCTGAATAATACTAATTGTTAGAAATCCATCTAATTTAAACCTAAACTTGCTTTATCCAATGTTTCAGTGCTTAAAATTATATTTTTCTTTACGTCTATTCAAAATATGTCGATGAACTTACATACATGTGGGTAGGTACTCTAAGTAGCGTCTTAAAGTTGAAAGGTTTTATGAGGCTCTAAAGGAACAAGAAATCTGTCATTACTTTTTCATTTCTGCATCCAGTTTACATGTGAGAAGGTAAGTAAGTATGCTTCATTTTAGCACCTCTTGCCTCAGTGCCGTAAAACAAAGGCAACCGGGGTGCATGCATATACATTATTTAGTATATAGGTGTTGCGAAATGGTATTTTTATAACTTGACGTGGTCTGAAATGGCTCATACGGTAGAAATGGACAGATTAAATCGTTAACTATCAAGATATAAATTAGTTTTTCTCGACTCTCTGGATTTGGAGCTCTCAAGCAAGATAGCTTGCGTTCGATTTTTATTGCAAGCTCATCATCTAATTTTTACAGAAAGATATTTTCATCACCAGTTTTTTGTTATCATTTGCAGCTGAATTATGTTTTTTCGTGAAACTTTTTTATGATGAGGTTCCAGCTAAGCTAAGCTTTTTGATAATGAGTATGGTGTAATATTTTTGAGGATAGAAAATGTTTTTAATTTTTCTAATAATATCTATTCTGAATTGCGAAACATAAATTCCAATTTGATTGATGTGGCGCAAGGAAGAAAATAAAGTACACTGAACCTCTCTCGTGTGTCCTATGAAGCCTAACATATGATGGCCAAGAACGGTGACAGAGCCATCTATCAAGTGAGGCATAAACTATTCAAGCGTAACGTGAAACCATCAAGTGTCGAGCTTCACTTCAGAATGATTGACGCTCAATTGAATATCTCTGCCAGCCGCGCAATTTGAACAGAGATACTCAACGTTTTGTAATCCCTTTTCAAGGCAGAATTTTCAGAGAAAATGTTTACGGTCTCGCCAATTTGCTACCTTTTATCTTTATTGTCACCTAAAGCCTAGACTCCATGCGTAACTGTAATAAGAACGCGCCCACAAAAGATTTTCATTAAGAAAATTCATCAACGCAAACGTAGACGCGACCTCCCACACCCGCACTCAACATTTATGAAAACGCACGGAAGTGTAGTAAAAATAAAACTTTATGTCGCACCCGACGAGTTTTATGCCTGTAAATGGAGAATTTCATAATACAGTGTATAGTGAGTGAATAAGGGCAGGATCGTGACGGGTAACTCTGTTTGTAAAGTTATTACCGAACGCCAACGAACAGACTCCGGAGTTCGCTCGGGTGAGCGATAAAAGCAATTTTTGCAAATAAACTCATGCTGTTTCAAATTGTTTCGTGAATTTACTCAAGCCGTGTTACAGTTATTGGTGCGATGTATTTATCGTATAAAGTCAAGTATTGTGTTAAATGAAATGCTTTCATTTATGTACAACTAGCTGCTGCCCGCGGCTTCGCCCGCGTGGATGTCAATACTTCCCATTTGAAGCAGATTTTGTTCACAATTTCATGGGTTTTAATTTTTTTGAGCGGAACACTAATTATTTTTTTAAAGTAAAAGTACTCTAAGTTACTCTTTATAATATCAGCTATCTGCCAAAAAAAGTCCGGTCAAAATCAGTCCAGCCGTTTTGGAGATTAGCTGGAACAAACAAAAAAGAAAGACAATTTTTTTTTTTAATGCTTTTTCGTTATAAGTATCGTATATACTGTCATATTCATTCAGTAAAAAGCTGTTAATTTGACATTACAAACAGACACTTCAATTTTATTTATTTATTTGTATACAGGGTTACAGGGAAAGTCGTACTGAATATTAAAGGAGGTTATTATTCAGGTCATTTCTGATGATTTTGATTCTGAAATAAAATGTCCGAAACTTAACCGTTATGGAGATATTAAATTTTAAAGATTATTTTTAAAAATCCTTTATTTTTTGGCTTTTAGTCGTTTTCTTTGGGATTAGAGCTCCTAGAGTCGGTTTTTTTTGATGTATCTAGTTAGAAGACATGTCCATTAATAAAAATGATCAATAGAAACTGAACCTACTACTAACAGCTTAAAAAACTGCTCGACAACGGTTAGCATTATGAATTTTCTAATAGAGTGTTCTTAACTTTGATGGGCTTTAAAAAAAAATGTATGGAACTTATTCTGCGAATAACTTTACAAAGTTCTACGTCTCTTTAGATATTCAAAAAGGTATATCAACTACTAGGTTTGTTCATAAAATCATAAAATAATGTTATTAGAATAGGCCCATCTGGTAGTACAACATAACAGAATTTCGATACAAAAGAATCCGGCTTACTACCTGGCACTTTTAAACAATGAAAAAAGGTTTGGGTAGACATTGTTTGTGCCCGGGAGACGTGCGGTGACAGGTATTTATGTCATTTTAAATGTCTGAATTGTCAAATCGTGGATCGTGGTGTTTGTTTAGTCTGCTCCAAAATAGTTACTACTCTTTGGTCTGCTCATGCGATTCTTCCATGGTAGATGTGTTATCCGTGCCCTCCGATTTTTTTTTGTAAAAACGCGACTTGGCTTGGATTTTTGGACTGTTTCATCTTCTAACTGTGTGACGTGGCTTGTAACTGGACTTTGATTTGTGTTGTGAACATGGCAACATTTACCAACGAGGAATATGCTGACATCCTAATGTGTTATGGATTTTGCGAAGGAGTGTCGTTGCGTGCACGCAATGAATACATGCTAAGGTATCCTACTCGCCGAGTACCTGATATTGGCGTATTTGACAGAGTTTATCGAAGACTACGAGAAACTAGTTCTGTGCTAGTACGTCGGACTGACATGGGACGATCTCGTGTTCTTGATGACGACGACGAAGATAATGAAATACGACGTCTCTTTGAAGCCGACCCAACCACGTCAACAAACGTTGTCGCTCGATGGCTTGGTATTTCCCAGTGGAAAGTCTGGTTCGTAATGCACAGTTCTGGGCAATACCCTTACCATTACACGCCAGTGCAAGTAATTGAAGAAGGGGATCCATTGAGACGACTAGACTTCTGCAGATTTATGCTCAATGCCGATAATGAAGATCCAGATTTTTTAAAGAAAATCATGTGGACAGATGAGTCAAAATTTGACAAAGACGGCATCACAAACTATCATAACACCCATTATTGGGCTCCCAAAGCGCAAGGTAACCCCAAGAAAAAAAGACCAAAAGGGTCACAAAGGAGATTCAGTCTTAATGTGTGGATGGGTATAATATCAAATAACTTGATAGGGCCATACTTCCTGCCCGATAACTTGAATGGCGAGACATATGAAAACTTTTTGAGGGAGGAGTTACCCTCTTTAATGCAAGACTTGCCTATTGCATTGAGACGAGACATGTTCTTTCAACATGATGGCTGCCCAGCGCACTACAGAAGAAGTGTTCGAGCATGGTTGGACGAGAATTACCCAAACCAATGGATTGGAAGAGGCGGACCCATAGCATGGCCGGCGAGGAGCCCCGATTTAACGCCGATGGATTTTTATGTGTGGGGTCATATGAAAAGCCTAGTATACGACCAAATGACACCGATCGCAAATGTCGATATTCTAAGACAAAAAATTATTGATGCGGCTGAGGAAATGAGGCGGAACCTACGAACTTCTGTCGTGAAAAGTAATTTAAGAAAAAGAATGAGACTTTGTGTAAGAAATAGCGGCGGCCATGTAGAACATGAATTATAAAAATATTGCTAAAATTTTTGTCTTTTTTTTACGTATTTTAGCTACTTTTACCTCAAACTAAAAATGTACACTCTCCTAACTTAACTGTTATTTGGGCAATGTTTTGCCTATTTAATAGCAAGTGTTATACCTTTTTGAATAGCTAAAGAGACGTAGAACTTTATAAAATTATTTGTAGAATAAGTTCCAAACAATATTTTTTATTAAAAGCCTGTTAAAGTTAAGAACACTCTATTAGAAAATTCATAATGCTAACCGTTGTCGAGCAGTTTTTTAAGCTGTTAGTAGTAGGTTCAGTTTCTGTTGATCATTTTTATTAATGGACATGTCCTCTAACTAGATACATCAAAAAAACCGACTCTAGGAGCTCTAATCCCAAAGAAAACGACTAAAAGCCAAAAAATAAAGGATTTTTAAAAATGATCTTTAAAATTTAATATCTCCATAACGGTTAAGTTTCGGACATTTTATTTCAGAATGAAATTCATCGGAAATGACCTGAATAATAACATCCTTTAATATTCAGTACGACTTTCCCTGTAACCCTGTATATGTATACAGTGTGAGTCTTTATAATGTGCACATATCGAAATGAGGGAATCTATGCTTAATTTTATCGACGGAAAAAATGTTAAAAAAAATCTAAATATTTATTTATATTTTTTATGGATTTTTAAAAAAAATTGTTTGCTTTTGTGACCCCAGTGTATACAAAACTGTGTAACTTTTAAACTAAACGATTTATCACGATGAAACAAACTCTATAATGTTTGGAAGTAATTAGGTGTCGTCATAAAATAAAAATTATGGAAAAAAAATAGCCACATTTAAAAATAAACATTTTTGTTTGGCAAAAATCTGATTTTTTTTCATTAATTTTTACAAAAATTGTAAAATTTCTCAATAACATGCCCCCATCACCTTCTTTTTTTATAACTTTAAGTTATTCTTCATTGTATTAGGAACCTAACGGTAAAAATTGCATGTTTTTAACTCAACCCCAACATTTTTTATCAAATGTCAAAGAAAGGCCCAACGCATAGCTACGCACATTGTTTAGCAGGTAGATAAACTTTTTTTTGTTAACTTTGTTGTGAATGCGCGCGGGTCGTTTCAAAGATGGCACTCCGAACGCGGAATCGTATTGTTCTCATAAGGGTGGTTTGTTTGGGATGATAATTAATGCAAAAGAGTTCAATTGAAACCCATTTATTATTAAATACAAAATTTAATGCATCAGGTTCTCAAAATGTCCACCTCGTTGTTGTAAACACAAAGCCGCGTGAATTAGAATTTGGTGTGTCGCTCTCCTTATCATTTCGGGATCATTGCGAATATCATTCGCACAGTTTATTATGCGGTCACGCAAATCGGCCTCACTGTTGATGGGGGTACTGTAGACGCGTTGCTTCATGGTCCCCCATAGGAAATAATCAAGGGGCGTCAAATCGGGTGAACGCGCAGGCCACCCTACAGGTCCTTGCCGGCCGATCCATTTGTCATGATAATTTTCGTTTAAAAATCTTCTTACATTTGTAGCGTAATGGGCAGGACATCCGTCCATCTGAAGAAACATCCTTTGACGCACAGCCAGTGGGACATCTTCCAATAACTGAGGCATATCATCTCTCAATAGACTTAAAAATCTTTCACCAGTCAACGTTCTCGGCAATATGACTGGTCCAATCAACATGTTATCGATAAGACCAGCCCAAACATTTATCGAAAATCTTACTTGGAAAGTAGATGACCGTTTCAGTTTCGGGTTTTCACCTGCGCGGCACCATCTGTGTAAATTTCGACAGTTAGTAATACCGTCTCTAGTGAATGTCGCTTCGTCCATCCATAGTATTTTTCTTGGAAAGTTTGGGTTTGCTCTGGTTTTTCTTTGAATCCATGTGGACATCACACACCTTGGACGCCAGTCTACGTCTTCATGTAGATGTTGCACCCTTTGATAGTGATAAGGATGCAATCCTTCTTTCTTTAAAATACGCCACACTGATTTTTGGGATATTCCGTGACGAAGAGCCAGTCGTCTAGTACTTATGGATGGATCAGCAAACAAATCACTTAATACTGCTTGTTCAGTAGCCGCATCAATAATTACTTGAGGTGGCTCGCGACGATCTCTACTTGATCCAAGTCCAGTGATCGACAACCTTCTGTGAACTTCCTGGAAGTTTCGGGCAGATGGCACTGGTTGCCTGTTAGGATACGCAGCTATGTAAGCCGCGCGCGCAGCTCTGGCACTTCCTTGTCCCACTCCATAATAAAAATGTATGTCGGCGATGAGTGCCGGGGAAAATTCACTTAAACGCGGCATCATGTAGCAGCGAACGAAAGTTATGAAAGTCCAGCGAACGAAAGTACCGAAACACATGTAGCAGCGGCGAATAATTCGGAGCGACTGCCAGTCTGACATCTGTCATAATTCAAGTTCCTTTGGCTGGCCCTACCTCCCCGACCTGCGCACATTCAAAAGAAAGTTTATCTACCTGCTAAACAATAGCTATGCGTTGGGCCTTTCTTTGACAGTTGATAAAAAATGTTGGGGTTGAGTTAAAAACATGCAATTTTTACCGTTAGGTTCCTAATACAATGAAGAATAACTTAAAGTTATAAAAAAAGAAGGTGATGGGGGCATGTTATTGAGAAATTTTACAATTTTTGTAAAAATTAATGAAAAAAAATCAGATTTTTGCCAAACAAAAATGTTTATTTTTAAATGTGGCTATTTTTTTTCCATAATTTTTATTTTATGACGACACCTAATTACTTCCAAACATTATAGAGTTTGTTTCATCGTGATAAATCGTTTAGTTTAAAAGTTACACAGTTTTGTATACACTGGGGTCACAAAAGCAAACAATTTTTTTTAAAAATCCATAAAAAATATAAATAAATATTTAGATTTTTTTTAACATTTTTTCCGTCGATAAAATTAAGCATAGATTCCCTCATTTCGATATGTGCACATTATAAAGACTCACACTGTATAGATACTCGATCATTAAGGGCTTCGGAAAGCGACTGTCGCAAAACGTAGCATCAGTTTCAAGCGCACGTAAAACGCTGCAATTAGCTGTTGATAATTAACCAATCACAACAGTTAACGCACGCTTGACAATTTGTCACATTAATTTTGCAATAATTTTCGTTCGTGAAACTGGGAGCTACTCCCTAAGTCCGTCAACGAAGACACGGGCCCGTCTGATCGGCCGGGCAACTGTAAAATCGTGTTGTCATTCATTCTTAGTTCGGAAACCTAACTAATCTTATGTCCGTAAGTGATACGGAGTATAAAACGCCCGTAACTTCGGCTGAAACTACAGACTTTGTTCTTAGCGAGTAGAGTGGCCTTTAGTGACGGAGTCGAAGATGCTCCACAAAACCAAACTTAAAAGGAAACTTGATATACCATATTTACCACTGCGTATTGTAATGCTGATTGAAATCCTTATGGATGCTTACAGATTTTTGCGTAATTTACTATCCTAATGCAATAACAATATTTATTTACATGATCACCTTAACATCAAACACAAGCACCCCACAATGCAACACAAGTACCCCAAATATAGTCGAAGAAGAAACGAACAGTACCTAGTCCATTTATATTAGATTAATACAATTAGATGTGCACTTCTCTCCTTTAAACAGTTGTACCTACCAATCAAGTAAAACAAAAACACACACTATACATGCCCACTTCGACCATACGTCGAGCACAGTCCACAAATTGCGACCACTGATCGTACAGACTTGTATACCTGGTACCAAATTGCATTTGGCGCCGCAGCACGTGCGACATGAATTACGAACAGACTGACTGAATCCGTTTATGATGGTAGAAACTGGTGAATTGGTTGCAGATCCGACTATTTATTGGCAGTTGTGGTTTTGGGAGTAAGCGCATTGTTGAAGAAAAATACAATTATAAGTTCATTTGATATTTTTTAATACCTCTTTAACTTTTTTTTAATATACGGTTGTAAAAGCATGAAAAATGTATGCTGTCAAATATTTAATTTTAATTTTTTGTAACTAGCTTCTGCCCGCGAGTTTTTCTGCGGAAAATTTCGGCCACCGACCTACCGCGTCATTCCTCATCGCCCACCCGCAATATTACTTCGTTTTCTTTCTGACTCTCTATATATTTTTGCTTGATTCCTAAAGATCGTAGTGTGATGTTATATATCTTATAACCTTACTCGAGAATTGGGCTATCAAATGCAAAAAGAATTTTTCAAATCAGACAGGAGGCCAACCATCACCTCTTAAAGCAGTATTATTTTTGTCTTATTTGTTTTAGTATATTCGTGTATTTATGTATATATTTATTTGCGCTTATTTATATATAATTAGTTATATATTATTATATTTATAGTTGTAATAGGTATATGTGTATATTTATATTTAAATAAATATGTATTCCACAATTTCTCATAATTGCACCTACCACTGTTTGTCTCTGCATCACCCAAAGGTTGACTGGTAGAAAATGCCTATGGCATTAAGTCCGCCTCTGTACATTTCTGTGCATGAAGTATTAAATAAATAAATAAATTTTAATTTTACTTCAGCGTGAGAAAGAGATGGAGCTATACAGGACGTCTAGCTCCATCTCTTTCCCACACTGAAGTAAGATTACAATAATACTGCTTTAAGAGGTGGTGGTCTTGCTCCTGGTACTTTCAAAGATTAGCGCATTCAAACAAGAAAAAAAGACATATGCTTCAAAACTTGAAAGTTTTTCATCTTGCAGGTTGTAAATATTTTGTTTGCATGATTTCCGTTATGCCATTTTGGACTTGAAGATATGCAACTAATTAACGGTCAATGCAAGATTTATGTATAGATTTTTTCCTACAATGATTGGTAAAAAATTGATGGCTTTCCTTTCTCGGTTTAACCAAAATTGCTCGTTACTTAGTAAAATATTGGAATATAGTGGGGCTGATTGCCCAGGGCGCACCGAACGTACATTTTGCTAATCTTGGAGACATTTAAACTCAAACTCAAAGCATTTATTTCAATTAAACCAATTACAGGCACTTTTGAATTGTTAAAGAGTCAGTCAGTTAGTCAGAAAATTGAAGCAAGTCGCCCATTCCAAAACGTAGATCTCTATGGAGAAGAATGGGCAAGAAACTCCATGGACACTCTTTTAAATCAAAATTATTACAAAATCCTGGGTACACTGTTCTTGTTGCTTCTATATGTGAGAACAATGTAAAAAATAAATAATTAAAAACGAATCAAAATATAAGATTAAAAATAAGCCCTGGCAGTTAAGAGATGACCAGTCTCCACTGACGGCGCCCGTTCACGAACATGACGCATGGATCAGCACCATCCAGCTCAACCATTTTGTAGAGAACCGAATGATCCAACACACGCGCCACCATCATCGAGACATTTAAGTGAGCATGACATACTCTCAACTGCCATGCTCTTTCAAGTCAACATACCTACATCATAACATAAAACAGTGGTGCTATTCTGTAAAGATCCCACCGTAAAAATTTAGGTGAAATGAGCGTGATGTGAACTGTCATCCCACCATACTCTACTAGGAATTGAGCTCACTTCAAACTCACTTCACTTAAGTGCTCACGGTGTGATGTTTACAGAATAGATCGGCTGCTCCATGGTACTCACATTTACAAAATTGAAAAAATGCTTCTAATTTATACAAAACTATAGTTTGCAATGATTGTACTCGTATTTAAAAGATTAATAAAATCTTACTACCAAAAGGAAAGAAAATCCTACCTATTGAATTACTTATTCAACATCTAAAACTTGATGAAATAAAAATTAAACGTAAACAATGAGGTCATAATGTCAGAAAAAAGCACCCTCATTAACAGGCTAATATTAATACACAAAAATGTAAAACAAAAGGGAGAGATATTTAAATTGCATTTATTATTCGTAGATACCCTCGCAAAGTCAATGATTACTTTGGCTAACTTCTTTACTTATATAATTCAAAGAGTTGACGTTTTATCGGAAGTTTTATTGAGTTACCTCAACTAAACCGGTTGTCGTCATTTATCAGCCGGCTCAATTCTAAAAGGTCGTTTCATTTTGAAATTTTCAAGTTGTTCTCAAGTTAAAGGAAAACATAACGAAGTACATAAACCAGCCTATCGTCCCACGAGTCGTAAATGGTGACAATAGGAAAGGGCTATTGTTGAATTATTAAGTAAAGAAAACAATGGCACAGCTCCGTAACTATATAATAATTATATCCAAGTCCTTGTTTATGTATAAGGAGTTTTCGGTCGCTCTAGTAATTCTGCTTACCCATTTACGGATCATTAGCGCGATGTTATGTTAGCCCAAAATACCAATAAAGGCAGAATGAAAGGTGCCCACAGTAATACAAATATTTCACCGAAACGTTTCGACTCCACGCGGCGTAGTGTAGCCGCGTACTTATGGCTGCTACACTACATCTGCTACGAATGCCTACGGCGTAGCGGTTGCTACGCGGCAAATGTAGTTACATAACGTAGTTGCCATGCGTTGTGTAGTGTATAAACATTAATTATGAACATTTCGTTTTAACTTGATTCATTATTTTTTTTATGTTAACGTTGTGCGGGACTCGTAATACTCGTATCGTCCCTCGTAGCTCGTAAACGTATTTCGTAGTATTTTAAATGGCCGTAATTAAATTGGGTGGGAAATTTATTACACTAGCCATTAACCTCGGTTTCGCTCATGTGAACTTATATATTTTTGATTGTAGATTATAAATGTAAGCCTATTCGATTTTAAGGCTTCTTTTTTACATTTCCATGAAAATTTGAGAAGTTTTTCTTTGTTATTTTTTTATTTACCTTCGTCGTTGAGGGTGATTTGTGGTTAATTTCTTTTTTTAAGAATTCTGACAGCTTTCGGGTCCTTTGTAACCACTGGGATGCAATAGATCAAGGTCTTCGTAACCAATTCTTTGTATTTGCATGCAATATTAAGAACAGCGGTAGCGTAGGTCATGAATTTATTATTGAAACACTTGTAAAAATATGTGAAGTCTAACAAAGGTGTGTTAAATATTTCACTTCTTTCTTTGAGCGGGTAAGATAGAACTATAGTACTATTTTTCAAACTTTTATTTTGTTTCACTTATGGAATATTAGTTTATTAACAAGCTCAATGCTGTAACTAGCTGGAATTCAAAATATGGATCTCTGTGTCCGTAATAAAGAAATAATATTAATATCATTTTAAAAATATCTGTGACTTATCTTGGGTCCCTGGGTTCCTGGAGCTGTGGAAGGCATACGAGGGGTCGGAGCTAACTCGCAGAGTCCCGTTAGGCACTTTTATTGAAATTAGACATTATTATTATAAACTTTAGCTCTATAATTATTTTATCATGGTACACTTTTAAACCTACTTCTCCGCCCGTCCGTGACGGAGTTGGCACGGACACAGGTGGTCCGCGTTATGCCACGGTTCCACGGCCCACTTTTTTCACAGGCCAGATCGCGCCACGCCAGGCCGACAGGCCGTGGAAACCGTCGATCCAATGAGGCCTGTGGTGGGAATGCTCGGCCGTGGCCGCGCGTCAGACCGCAACAGCACTCAACAGGCCGTGGGACCGCGGCTTTACATAACGGTACTTTTTGATTTTCCAGAAACGAACCCCATGACGGAAAGCCAACATGTGTTTACATTCCGTCACGGACGTCCACCTAGCACAACGGACGTCCACCTAGCACAACGGACGTCCACCTAGCACAACGGACGTCCACCTAGCACAACGGACGTCCACCTAGCACAACGGACGTCCACCTAGCACAACGGACGTCCACCTAGCACAACGGACGTCCACCTAGCACAACGGACGTCCACCTAGCACAACGGACGTCCACCTAGCACAACGGACGTCCACCTAGCACAACGGACGTCCACCTAGCACAACGGACGTCCACCTAGCACAACGGACGTCCACCTAGCACAACGGACGTCCACCTAGCACAACGGACGTCCACCTAGCACAACGGACGGCCTTAAAGAGAAACTAACGTATCAAAAATGTAATATGAAATAATTAACCAATACAATATCCCACGTATCCTGATAACCAGTAAACAGGCACCGCCAGAATTTATAGTTGCAGTATACTCATAAATTTAACCGCTTTCTGCTCCAAAGAGCTCATTAAACCCTCTCCCGACTCGTGATACTAAGTAGTTCCTAGGGCATATTAAACGTGAACTTTGATAACAGTTTGAAAGTTCGGAAATGCTATAAGTTAGCTTCAACGACTGGCGGAGATTAAGCTTAAGAATGTTCTGGAAAACTATTAATAGATTTTAGTTATTACAGCTTGATGTTGTGCTGAGATTGAAATTGTTTTGTTCAGTTTTACGAGGCTGAACTGGAATCATAATAGCTATTGTTATTATAGACAGAACAGACTGCCTCGTTGGTCTAGTAGTTGCAAACGCTACTGCTAAGCATGAGGTCTTGGGTTCGATTCCCAGGTGGGCAGCGTGTCATTGAGTTTTTCCAACAGGAGTTTCTCAATTGCAGCCCGGAGTCTGGATTTGTGCCCGGTGGGTGGCACACTATTAGATGGAACTTAAAAACATAACTGGCAAAATGTGGATGTACTATAGGTACACCTCTGCCTAACCCTTCTAGGCGTGAGGTTATGTTATTATTAACCCAAAAACACTGCCCAACCCTGACCTAAGAACCGCACGATCAAAAATCACGCTTGCAATCACTGGACCCAACGAGAGAAAACTCATCAATAAATTGGATACCTGATAAATTGAATCAGAAAAAAAAGGAAAAGTTACAGTAAAATTCTCCCCTCCCAATCAATGAAAAAGCCCCCAGTCACAACAACCTATGAATAGTGGATTTGATTCCCGTGATCACGTACCAGCAATAGAAAGGCACATCCCTAGTCACATCTCCCGACTTGCAGTACATTCGTAATTTGTAGGCTAGGGACGATGCCTTCAATTGAGTGCAATTTCCGCCAATACCCCTTTACCGTTCACCGTTGGAATGACGGAACATGTAGTTTAGGGTTGTCACAGAAATATTGATGACAAGGTGTGTGTAAGGCAGTTTATTTCCTTACTGGTTTTCGATGAATAAAGTGGAATTGTTTGGCCATTTTGGAATGAATAAGCTGCAACTAAGTGGCTGGTACAATAAGAGTTAGTTTAACTTAGGTATTTTAACTTCAATGCCCTAGGGAGTTAGTTGCTCCCGCTTCTTCGCACGCGTGATTATGAATTTTTTTGGCATCCTAAGACGAATCCATCCTGGAAACAAAGTATACATAATAGATCAATCTGGTGACAGTCGTTTTTGTTAATACAAACTAAAACTTGTCAGATATTTAATTAAAGGGGCCGGCCGGCTTCTGAAAGACTAATCCACACAAAAATTCAAATTATTTGATTGCTTGTTGTTCTTTCAATCAACGAATCACAGAAACTGACTGCCTGTAAGTCAATTTTTGTATAACTTAGGGTTTTTTAATCGACTTCGAAAAAGGAGGAGGTTCTCAATTCGGTTGTATTTTTTTTTAAGTTTGTAACCTCAGAACTACGTCATTTAAAAACCGATTTGAAAAAATCTTTTTTTATTTTATTTGTGTCAAGTTCGGATGAGTGGTTTTTGAGTTAGCTTTAATAATACGTATATATAATTTCCTGTCACTGTTATTTACTTTGCAAGTAGTGGTATACGACTTTATGAGGGGTAGGTACCACAACAAAAAAGAAAGAACCTGCCTGCGTCTGTGTTTCCGAACGCATACAACCCCGATCTCTTCAAAGTGAGAGTGAACAGGCTTCTTCTGGGTAAGCTCGCTCCATCGTCGACTTTGTCTCTGTCATCTCTGACCTAGACTAGAGTCAAGAGCAAACCTATCTCAAATAAAAAAAAAAGAAATAAAACTTTTTTGAAAAAGAAAACAACCGACTTCCAAGTAAAAAATAACTTTAATTTCGGAAGTCGGCGGCAAAAAACTAAAATACAGATCCAAAGACACCGATTTCCGAAATTTAAGTTCATTAAATAATTAATTAATTAATTAGTTAATTTAAGTTCTTTGTAGTGTTTTTTTTTTTTTGGAAATCGGTTGTTTTTTTTTTGCAAAAACGTTTTTATTCTGAACCCGGTTATTGGTCTTGGATAATGGTTATATATACAAGATGTAACATACATAACGCACAACCTCTTAAGGGGTCATTGTACTCATCACTATGAACAACTTTTACTACGGGACCAAACCTGAAATCGCGAAAAAAATCAGCTGTTCCCTACATTTTGACGAGTTATGCGAACATAAATGTCTTTTTTTCGCGATTTCAGGTTTGGTCCCATAGTAAAAGTTGTACATAATGATGAGTACAATGACCCCTTAAGAGGTTGTGCGTTAGTTATGTTACACCTTGTATACATGGCGCATACTATGCGACATGAGATTGCGACAGCGCGACTAGGCGCAACAACAGGCTGCGGCGGACTATTGTCATATATTTTGTGTTGCAGAGTCGCAACGATAGGCTAGGGACGTCGCACGCTCGCGCTATTTATCGCAGCGACAAGACGCACAGTTTAAGCTGGCACTAATTTTTTTATTTTCCAAAAGATTACCAACAACTGAAAGCATAGAGCTCCTCGTATCTCCTTTGTTGAAGTACAATAAAGTCTTATAAAATTGAAACTCTTCACTGCACCAGTATATCGTGGTCACACAGTATTTTTCTTTTTCAAACACATAATCTTATTAGAACCGTAACAGCTCGCTGTATTCGCTTGAAAGATTTTCTTGAATGTGAGCTATAATATCGAGTTTATCTATACACTGTAGTAAATTAAAATAGAATGGAGATAGTCGAGCCAGCTGACAGTTTTACACATTATTACTGACTTTAAACTAGAAACGATATAGGTAAACATTTTATAGACGTGGCTTAAGCCCGTTTCTGTATCACGCTGAACTTTGCATATTACCTAAACTAGGAATACGTGAACGATGAAAAGTGTGTGTGAGCGGTGATTAAACCAATCACGGATAGCGAGTTTAAACTATGTATTATACTTGCATTGTAAATGTAATGTTTTTACTAAAAAAAAAATTGTCAAAATCCCAGTATTTGTGTTATTGATTGTAGTATAGTGATCATATCAGTTTGTTTATTTTTAACGGCTGAAAATTCCGTGTAATTTACCTATCTTGATTCAGCGTATTTAATTCAGAAAATATCTAGCATCCCATAAAGATAAATGATAAATGATATTTATTTCTGTAAATTGGTTAAAAAACACTTTTACACGTCAAAATGAAAACTAGAAGAAAATATCGACCACCGTTGATCAGAGGAGCAATTCCCGTAGTTTTAAGAACATTCACAATCTGAGGGGCAGTTCTCGTAGTTTTAAGAACATTCACAGTCTGTTCTTAGTCTCAATATATCAAAAATACCTATAATTTCCCTACATTTTTGACATTTGATTGTCACTGAGATGAGATTGCGACTAGATTTTGAACGTTTTTAGTTACGGGAATTTAGCTTCTGATTTCAGTCTCAATAGTCAAAAATACCTATAATTTCCCTACATTTTTGACAAGCTTTTGACATTTGATTGTCACTGAGATGAGATTGCGACTAGATTTCGAACGTTTTAAATTACGGGAATTGGGCTTCAGTTATAACTCTTTCGACTCAAAAGTGGTTTTTAATGAGATTTATGACAGAGAAACTCTCTAAAATACCCAGCCAATAGTTCAAAACGCAGGTGACCAAAAGAAGTTAGTTAACTCTTATCAAACTCATAAATCACAGTGACTATTACAAGGTGAAAAGCAAAAATTTTGTGCTAATCCTGCATAATAGTACCAACATTCTTGTTCAGCGTTTTCGCCGCAATGTGATTAATAACTTTAGTAGTGACGAGGCGCTTCGTGGATTTTTCAATCGAAGTTAACTCGCATTCTAAGCTCAGGGCAAAAACGTGACTATAAAATATGCAGGAGGCCTTTCCACTGGCATCCTATCGATCGAAAAATACCTTGGTGTTCCCTGGCTACTGCTGGCATATCTAACTTTTTTGCCCTGTTTTTTTACGTCCATTCTCTGGTGGCTGAAAAGTTTTGGCCTGTTTTGTGGCGGTATGTTTTACTAATTTGCTTTAGACGCTCGGTTAAGCTGAGTTAATTTATTTTAAAGGTAAGCGCACCTGTGCTGTGAATATTTAATTTACTTTTTTTAATGATGAATGATTGTAGACAAAAGTCCGTTATAAATGTTGGATTACAATTTAACTGAATAGTTTTAACATTCCATTTCTCCTTTACCGTTTTGTAATTTGTACATAGCTTGGTCCACCAACCATGAAAACCTTGAGAACATTTGCCAGCAAATATGTGAGAGAATCTCTCACATATTTATTAAGCTCTCAAAAAGAAACGTTGCCCTAAACATTGTCAAACAACAGCCAAATCCTATCAAATATTTAAAAATTCCGTGCAAATCGCAAAGCTTCACCGCACTTGTTACAATTTACCCTGGGTTCCAACTAAGCGTTCCTTTAAGTCGTAGAGTGTACTACATAAGTAATGCGCACATAGCGGTACCACAAAAATAGGTATTCTACAGAAGGCCAACTCCATACAACGAGCGATAATAGTTGCACGCACACATAGACGTATCGCGATTTTAAACACATGCCAGTCGCGAGTGCACTTGCACTGACTGTACGTACACACATATTTGTGTCTATGTAGGCGTATGTATTCGCTCGTTGTATGTAGTCAACCTTCTGTATCAATTTTGTAGCAGTACCCTGCGATATGTGACAGGGAAAAGTATGCAGCATGCATTAGGAGGCGCGACGCGGTGTAAAGCGCTATCGTATATATTAGCCGGTAAGGCTAAGTTTAAATGACGAGCGCTTTATGTGCTGCAAACATAAAATTGTGATACCCAAATTTAGATTAACTAAAACAAGCAAGTCATTTCTTATAAACAGTATCCGCTTTAATAACAAGTTGCCAAAGTCGGTAACAGAACTTAGCGATGGAAACTTCAAAACCCACATCAAACGTGTCCTTATTAAAAATGCATAATATAAGATTAAAGACTACATTGAAGTCAGGTAAGTTTGGCGCTAATTCCTTCTGCACATGTGGCTTCTCTGGTACCTCATTAACAGCATAACTATTTATGTAAATGTCTATTAACTGCTCCCACATTACTTTAATTTAATGTATTTTATTGTATTTTTTTTACATGCTTCCATGATATATTTTTTTCTTTATTTTACATTATATAGTCTTGTCTTTTAAATACATTCTATTATATTTTGTGAATGTGAGAACGCTGTAGGCTTAATAGACTTTAGATTTGTAGACCATTTGCTATTTTGTAAAATACCTGGTTCTTGTTGACAGGCCTACACTGTCCTCCCATGCTTAATAACACTGTAATTTGAAAACATTGTAAAAGCAAAAATTATTTTTAAAACAGTAACCGTGGAGTTTCTTGCCGGTTCTTCTCCATAAGAAACGACCAATTAGAACGATGCACCTAGCTTCTGACGTTTCATAAGTGCCCATGTAGGCTTATGTGAAATAAAATATTTTGAATTTGAATTGAAAATAAAATTAAAATTGTATTAAATAATTTAAAATAATAAAAACCTGCGCGTTGCGAAAAAACGAAGTGTCAAAGTGCCTTTTTTGAGTTTACTCGAGTTTGGCGGTGATGTAAGAGCGAAACTACACACGCCTGTAGCTGGTACAAAACTATGCAAGTAGCTGGCATGCCGTGTGCCATAATAACTTCTGATTGGTCAATGTCATAATGGCATGCCAGCTACTTGTGTAGTTTTGTACCAGCTTAAGACATGTGTATTTTCGCCCTTAGACATTTGGATAACGTCTGAATTGTAGACAAATCTCGGCAAATGTAAGTGAGCATTGTTGCGCTTGTCATGTTAGCCCTTCTGGTCAGCTTGCCAAACGGGAAAAATATATATTTTACAACGAGGTTTTTTTTTATATCTAGAATATTATGAGTCATAACGTTTATAAAATAGCTTCCTTGCCACGCTCTAGTAGACTACTGACTTTGTGTAGAGCACTTGTTATCTGAACGTAGCCTTAAGGTGAGGACACACTTATAACAATGTAACGCCGTCCTTCCAAGTTTACAACATTTTTTGTTCCGTGGTCCGCCATAATCCGATATTCTCGTCCATTTTGCCATCATTCATTCTACTGATCTGCTATCTCTTTTTTACTGAATAAAACACGAAGGAATATTATAACATACGTACATAAACTCACGTCTTCTTCCCATAGGGGTAGGCAGAAACTGCAGAACGCCACCTGCTACGATCCTTACACACTCCTTTATAACATATCACATTTATTACAACATAATATTTTATTAAATGTTGTATTTCATATGTTTACGTTGATTATAAAACTCTTGAAAGCTTCAATAAAAATGTGACGTATAAGACATTTATTCTTTGTAATTGTATTGAATTTGCTTTTCCATTTCGCGTATTATTTTGATCCCACATTATCCTCTTTGAGTGGAAATTTTAATGTTTTCAACGTCACGTCCATGTCGTGTTTCTGTACCAATCCATCATTTTACGGTATTTACTTTCTTTTGATGTGCTTTCATTTTCATTTCGAATGTGTGTACGCTACTTATGAAAAATTTTGTAAAGGCATTTTTCATTGCGGGAAAAATAAATAAATACACTCTTAACCACCAGAGGGTTATTTTATGATTAGCTTCTATATTCTTTTACAGATTTATGTATGGATTAATGTCAGAAACATACACTGTTTGATTCTTCGATTGACAAGTACCTAGTGTCGGGAATATATTAACATTAACTATATTTTTTATTACTGGATAAGATATAACAATAAAATGTAAGTAATAACAAATTAAGTAATCTTAAGAAACCTTTCTGAAGTCGTACAATGTTCACAACATTTTTGCACCTTCCCATATTTTACACGAATTATTATTATAGCTGTAATAATAAAACACATTCACACTACACTATCACAAAAATTGCTTTTTACAAAACCACCCATGGATGTCATTACCCCATTCATTGCGGATCTCAAACAGCGTTATTACGCACGATGTGGCCATTGTAGCTCGTGAGCGTACATTATTAAAAGCGCCAAGCGTAGTGATTCACTGGTCAATTTGAAATAATATCCGTCTATAGGCGACTGCCGCATCCAGTATGGCAAGGATTAATAATAACTTGGTACCACAAAATGGTACCTAATTTTAACATAGCTAAGCATTGTTCCAGATTCCAAGCAGTGGAGTTATTTAATAGGTTATCGACTAATTTAAAATTATTAATTTATAGCTCTTCTTTTAAAACTAAATTAAAAGTATTCTTGTTGGCAAAAAGTTTATACTCGGTATCAGAGTTTATGGCAAATGATAAAAATAGTCACATAATATAATAGCAGTGGTCAAGCTTTAAATATTTTTTTTTTTTTTAATTTTTTTGTTGTAAGTACCTGCTCTTAATATTTTGACATTGAATTTTGACATTATACTTGCTATTGATTTGACTTTATATTTATTTGAAGTGTGGACATATTTTAAATTAATTGACTCGACTCTTATTTCACATACATTTTAATTGGGCTTTTAAATGTATTGTTTCTGCATGTGATAATTTTATTTAATATGTTATATTCAACACAATGTTAATATTGTTAAATGAATAAATGAAATGAAATGACTTTTATTTTCTGATATTTGACAAGCGGTATGTATACTGTTAAAAAACAGGCCAATAATCCAGGCCAAAAACAAACAGTTTTGTGTTTAGTGTGCACACTGTCCTACATTTCGCAGCATACACTGGCCGGAAAACAAAAGTAGTCTTTTAAACCCGCATCAAATCTACTTACAAAAACCACAGACAAAGCCTCCACACGTAGCATATAATTTAAAAAAGAATTTCGTACTCGTAAATTCGCAAAGAGCGTACTCTTTGGATGCCAAATTAAAAAGTTGCGAGCAAAGCCAAGTTGTGGCGGTCGCCTTAGATATAAACTTGTACAACATTAACCAGCCGGAAGTTCTTCACTATTTAGCATATAGAATGGCCGACGGTGTTATTTTTCCACCACAAACTTTAAAATGCAAATCGCAACGTATGCACGGCGGCTTCTTTGACGTACTCTCTAATTTTACACTCTCTTGTGGCAGCTTTACGAGATCGCAACATGTGATAGGAGCTTAAATGTATTTAATAACGTAGATAGTGGCAGCATTGGGTTTTAAACTTAGTTGTTCATTAATATATATACAGGGTGTAAGGGACAGCTCTCCGCAGACTGATGGGGCGAATTCAGTATATCATACTAAGATGACCGGTACATGAAATTTATTCAGGAACGTTATGGGAATCCAAAAAACCTGATTTGTTTTATTTCCTCACACGCAATGTATCGTTACCGTGGCAAAACGCGCGTAGCGAACGGCAGCGCAGCGAGCCTTCGGCCGCCGAGTATTTCAAAATCCATTGCTGATTTTTTGGTTTTAGCTGTTTTATTTACATAAATGGAGTGCTGCGTACAGAGAATTTAAATTTACATTGAAATAAAGGAATAGTAACTGAAAATACGATTAAAAAAATGAAAATTTTCCTGAGAATATTTCCGGGGGAATATGATTCAAAATAAGGAGCTGAATGCACTCTGTTAGTTTGCGGAGGGCTGTCCCTTACACCCTGTATGTAGAGTCTATCACCACAATTATGTACACAGTACAATTCTCTAGTTTTTTCTTATTCCAATAAAATTAATAGATAGTTCTTACTTTTCTTAGAGGATGCAACTTTTAACTGTCTTTGATTGCTACAACTATTAGTGCAAATTCACCGTAGTACCGTTCTCCTCTTGATTCGTTCTCACTGCAACTTTCTAGAACATTTGAATTTTATAATGTTCAATGTTACCTTTGGACATTGACTCAGCACTCTGCCTGCCTCATGCGGTCCAGTTAAAATATTGACTTGGTTGCATATTACACGCATAGGACACATAGAATTAAGTATAATAGTGTGTGTTAAGAGAAACTAGTATATAAGCAGAACATTTTGTAAATAAATCAGATTTGAATTTTATATTCTTGTCTCATTACCCCTCACTGTGGCCAAGACACCTTTAGCCATCTCCGATCAGTCTCGTGAGTCTGCGTGACTGGCAGTGAGTGTACCCTTCCCGAACCTGGTATTCCTGTCTACTATCCGTCTGTTACCTTAGGTCGCATGGTACAGACATCCTGTACTTATCTATATATTTATTTATCACACACTAAGTATATGGTAGGCTAGGGACTGTTAGGCTTGTAGGTCTTTGTAGGTTCCTTAACTTATCATATATTTCCATGTACCGTCACACCCTTGACAATATTGCGGCCTTACGTGACGTTTGTTAAGGGTGGATGTACATTTTGGTCCTTCGAGCCGGATATGAACCAGCGACCTATGCACATAGAATTAAGTATAATAGTGTGTGTTAAGAGAAACTAGTATATAAGCAGAACATTTTGTAAATAAATCAGATTTGAATTTTATATTCTTGTCTCATTACCCCTCACTGTGGCCAAGACACCTTTAGCCATCTCCGATCAGTCTCGTGAGTCTGCGTGACTGGCAGTGAGTGTACCCTTCCCGAACCTGGTATTCCTGTCTACTATCCGTCTGTTACCTTAGGTCGCATGGTACAGACATCCTGTACTTATCTATATATTTATTTATCACACACTAAGTATATGGTAGGCTAGGGACTGTTAGGCTTGTAGGTCTTTGTAGGTTCCTTAACTTATCATATATTTCCATGTACCGTCACACCCTTGACAATATTACGGCCTTACGTGACGTTTGTTAAGGGTGGATGTACATTTTGGTCCTTCGAGCCGGATTGGGAAGTACGCGTACACTCTTATGTGCGTAGTATTAACAAACAGAGATGAATGTTAATACTACGCACATAAGAGTGTACGCGTACTTCCCAATACACGACATCACAAAGTATACTCTGATACACGTAACGCCAATTCCAGAAAGGAAAACAGATGGATCTTTCGAGTGTTTAACGATACAGCAGACATTCATGGGTTTCGATTACAACAACGAGCGCTACTTTGAATTAAATCAAGACGAATTTAAAGACTGCCTTCAAAGTAACACAGAGTTTGTCTGCTATCCCGTAGCTGTCAAGAACATGCAATTAAATAAAAATTGCATAGTTGAACAACTCTTCAGAACAGAGAACGACACCCACACCCAATGCACGTCAAAGACCTTCAAAATTTCGACAGATGTTGTATGGAAACAATTATACATGCAAAACACCTGGCTCTTCATTGCAACAAAATCGGTTGCCATATCGATTGTGTGTGACGGCCAAAGACAAGAAATAACGATACAAGATGTCGGAGTTCTCTATATTTCTGAGAATTGTGTCATTAAAACACTAAACAACATACTTGCTGCAAAAAGGACAACGACTATAACAGTACTAGCGTCTTATTCCAAAACGACGAACTTCTCCATTAATACGCAAATCCTACCAACACATATAAAAGACATATCCAAGGAAGAATTAGTTTTAGACAAGTCAAAGGGAGTTTTCGACCATTTACTCACTTCGGAAACAAATTTACAAACTCAGCTAGACAACACAATTTGGAAACAACTACAATCACATACATACATCGCCAGCATTAGCACCTCACTTGTCATTATAAGTTTAGCATGTGTTTTAATTTATTTCGGCCCACAGGTATTGAACAAATTTCGAGCCACCATTGCAGCAAGAAGGAAGACTACGCCACCTATGCAGCAACCAACAAACTGCCCACCACACCCGCGACAAACTCCACAACGGTACGGCATTCCACACAGCGTGCCCACCCCGTCACAACAAACTGAACAAGGCCAGGCCAGACCATACGAGACCATCGAGTTGTACCAATTGGAGTCCCGTTCCTGAGAGTCGCCAGAATGTTCAATGTTACCTTTGGACATTGACTCAGCACTCTGCCTGCCTCATGCGGTCCAGTTAAAATATTGACTTGGTTGCATATTACACGCATAGGACACATAGAATTAAGTATAATAGTGTGTGTTAAGAGAAACTAGTATATAAGCAGAACATTTTGTAAATAAATCAGATTTGAATTTTATATTCTTGTCTCATTACCCCTCACTGTGGCCAAGACACCTTTAGCCATCTCCGATCAGTCTCGTGAGTCTGCGTGACTGGCAGTGAGTGTACCCTTCCCGAACCTGGTATTCCTGTCTACTATCCGTCTGTTACCTTAGGTCGCATGGTACAGACATCCTGTACTTATCTATATATTTATTTATCACACACTAAGTATATGGTAGGCTAGGGACTGTTAGGCTTGTAGGTCTTTGTAGGTTCCTTAACTTATCATATATTTCCATGTACCGTCACACCCTTGACAATATTACGGCCTTACGTGACGTTTGTTAAGGGTGGATGTACATATAGGTTACAACTTTGTAACACTATTGTGAATGTTTCAGAAATGCGTCGATCAGTAAGGTATCGGGACCTACAGGGAGAATTTATTCTTATTTAGGTATATACACTCACTATAAACTTGTTTTCACTTATATTTCGTTTTCACTGCGCGACTGTGAGTGGAAGGTTCCTCCTTTTCTATTAACTCTTCGTCAATTAACAAGTCAAAGTTACCCAAAGCCTCGGCATTCGGTATTTTATTCCAACGAACGTCCGGCACACCATCTGGCGGAAGAACCACCGACAGCATATTATCTATTAATTTATACTTTAATATCCTGTCGTTCACCGTCGTCGATGTTAATGAAGGAGACGCATTAACTTCCACTAACCACGGCTTGAGTTGATTGTCAATTATTATGTCATAACCATAACACTCGAAACAATGTCTGTCATTAGCCATCACAGATGAAACAGCCTTCAAAGAATGTACTATCAGCCAATGCATGGCTGCAAACAACTTCTCAGTAATCGCCCTGCCTTGCGTGCCTTCTAAATACAAACGCAGATTCTGCACCGTCATCTTCCCGCCATGTATGTTATTATAGTCACCGCCATGTTTCTGCACACTAACGTTCGTAAGATGTACGTACATATTATCCAACTCCGTAACGCTTGTGTCGTACTTCACCGTGCAAAACCTACAAAAGCCGAGTTGGAACAGATAAGCCTTCAGAGGTCGGAAAGAAGTAACCAACACGTAAAGTCTTAGGTCAAACTTTTTGCCCCCTATTAGTAAGGGATTGTCTATGTAACGCGAAATAACGTAACTTTCTTTAGTCAGTTGTGGATGGAAAGGCGTTTTTGCTTCACGAGACCATTTCTTCAGTTTAGATAGCTTGTTTATGAGAAAAATTCCCGTTCCCTGAGATTTTCCGCACGGTTTCATGATCCAGGTGCTTTGCGGTGATTTACGGTACTCCTCGACAAACATGTTGTAGTCGGCGGGGAGCACAAACGTAACAGGTACAAAGTCTAGATGAACGTACCGAGTTACCACTTGACCTCCGTGTAAAGCGACCTCGGCTTTCTCTGCCAAAGGATTGCCTTCCCTTTCGAGCTCCTTTCTGTACCGCTTTATATTTTTCACGAGCAAGTCTTTCCGCGACAGTTCGTAGTGGTTCGGAAAGTGATTTATTATTTGGTTGTCATTCATCCGGTATCCACTCTCGACGCTGAACAAGTTCCGGCACGTCTGCGTGGAGGCCCAGTAGAAGTTCCATTCATCGTCGGGCCCAACTTGGTTCCATGCCCGCCTCTCGAAGTTGCTCATCAAAACTGACTTTTCTAAGTCCGTGCAAAAGTTAACTCGGCATCTTTCGACAGGCGGTGCGTTGACTCTTCCGTAGAGGCTATTCGCGATTTTCTTAGCGTCTTGATTCATCGCTTAAATGTATTCGCGTTTATTCGGAATGTTTGTTGTACATATTGACCAAATATTCGAAGCACAGGTGCGCATCAACGGTTGTCATGGCTTTCGACAAATATCCCTTGCTATTGGCTGACATCCAATACGGCTCGTTTCGCTATGACTACGTGTAAACATTGCCGCTACGTATTGATTTTTAACGAGTTTTTCGATGTTGGCAAGCCGGCTTACGTGCAACTTTTGTATTACGGGAAAATATAGGCGATTTCTGATATTATTAAGGGAATTCCTTACTAAGTAATAATCCGACATTTGTAATGTTACGTGAAGGTTTTCGTTTAACTACTTGTACATACCTCCGCGATAGTATCGAATGTTAGCTAACATAGCTATAATTACGTAGTGAAGAAATGGTAGTTAGGTACTTATTTTAATATAAATAAAGGTGTTTTTCGCCTAATACTTCAAAACGAATTCACGCGACATAAAATAAATAAGGTGCTATGGTATTACCGCACTAATTATTGGGTGTAGGTACTACTGGTGTACTCCGGTGCTTGCACTAAGCTTGACACTCGTAAAAGACGTCGTGTAAGCAAGCACTCTCCGTGTTAATATTGTTTTGACGTTTTACGACAGCCGTCGCTCATAAGGCCACATAGAGCCAGGAAATAAGCGGTGTTCGAAATACTATTTCCTTTACTGGGCAAATTCCTATCTTATTTCAAACAAGTAACTAGACTAATAACTTGTGTATAATGTGTTGTAAAATCCGTCAAAGTTCTGTAAATATAAGGAAGCTGTATGTGCCTGCTGTGACCTTAATTGTACACCCGGAAATTGTAAAAAAAAAATGTATGGTGAGGCTCTGAAATGTACGACAATCACGATACACAAAAGTACAGCTTACAAATATTTTGTTTTCTCAGACGCTATTAATTTTAAACTTAAAACTGCGATCTAAAGTAGCATGGGAACTCCGCTTCCCAATAACTATATTAAACAAAAGACCTACTCTGTTAATCGCATAAAATTTTATTTAGTTAAATCTGAGTATATGGTACATTAAGATCTTAATATTAATACATCGCTTCACATATACTACCGTTGCCGGTGTAGAAATATTAAAATTAAAGTACATACAATTAATATTCCCATTAATATAGTTATAAATTAATTAGAAATGAAAATAAGTAATTTTTTATACAATGTCAAGTTTTACAATTTTTGTTTTTATTATTAATGAGTGAAATGTCAAAATTTACTAATTGTATAATGTCAAATGCTAAAAAAAAAGTCGATATACACACACACAGTATTGATAAATTGTAATGTCAATATTTATAATTTAAAAACATCGCAAGAAAATAAATAATCGCCATACAACAACGCAAAAAAGAGCCTTGATAGAAATTCAGGGCACAATTTTCGTGGCCACAAACTCGGGACGGTAATAAAACACTCATTTCTAACTCTCACATACGGCATGATTTAATAAATGTTTATTCCGTTTCCGTACGGTTTTCCCTCTTGGGTTTCCGAGAAATTATGCTTGTTATGTTAAGTTATGCTTACGGAGTTTTTTTTTTAATATTAGCAGCAGTGTTGTTTTTTTATTTATACTTCAAAACAATAGATAGAACGAGGTACTTAATGTTAAGTACTTCCTTCTTTTTGTATAGACGGCAAAATAATTAGGTACCTATCAAAATCAAAATATTTTATTTCACATAAACCTTTTACTTATGAAACGTCAGAAGCTAGGTGCACGGTTCCAATTGATCGTTTCCTATGGAGAAGAGCCGGCAAGAAACGCCCGGTTACTCTTTTAAGAATGAGATATGCATTCTAGAAATGAACACCTATGCATCATCAGCCTATTAATTTCATAAAAAATTAGGTCAGCTTCCCATGTAACCAGATATTGCAGAGCATTCGTGTCTTTTATGGAGCGCAATCCAATCACTGGACAAATCGAATATTACTCAGGGTATGCAACTGTGTTTGTTTTTTATTTTTGCTCCTGTTATCCTCAGGCGAGCTATGAGAAGGACTTCGTCAGATAGCACTCGCGTAACTGAGTTAAAAGTTGATAAAGGTATGCTGCTCCAATTATATCTGATGAAAGGGTAAACAAATCCTGCTCAGGTTAAATTCTTACGCAATCAACTGACTAAAGGGAATTAGTAACACATTCATCTGTATTTAGAAGGTTACAGATTTAAATATCACCACTTTTTCCAATAATTATTGTTTAAATACCTCCATTAAATTGTATTAAAAAGTCATCGACGAAAATTGAGTTCGTAAAATTAACATCAATTGTCAAATGAAAAACATCTTTGTGCTGATTTATAATTCGAATTTCAAGTTTACGTATTCAAATTAAACAAATAAAGCACTCGATTTGTAAGCGGCACTCTAAATTAGCATCCCATCTACAGATATGTTTTCTGATCCATTTTTATACATTTTTAAGAAATACTTTTGGAACAGACTATTATCAGGATACTCGTATCTTTTGCAGAATGTACATACAAGCAAGTTAATGGGGTGCGATGTTTTTAGGGGCTACTGGCTAGTAATAACAGCCCAACGGGTCGATCGATCAGGTTAAGCTACGCTTGCCGCGGTGGGTCCGTGGATGGGTGACCATCTGTACAAACTAAGACTTCTCCGTGCTTCGGAAAGCACGTTAAGCCGTAGGTCCCGGCTGTCATTCATGTATCTTTGACAGTCGTTACGGATCGTCGGAAGCCCGAAAGTCTGACAACCATTCTTACCAAGGTGTATTGTATTATTGTATTATTCTTATGATATGGTGCTGCTGAGCCCATCTATCGGTGCAATGAGAAAGCTCCTTAAAATGTGTGAAAGTTATGCAGTGGCTCACGGGCTCAAATACAATACCGATAAGAGTGAATGGTTGGTTTTTAAATCAGGTAATTTAACCTACAAACATCTGCCTGAACTCTCACTCTCTGGGTCTCCTATAAGTCGGGTTTCGAAGTTTAAGTATTTGGGCCACTGGGTCACTGATGACTTAAATGATAATGTTGACATAGACAGGGAGCGCAGGTCGCTGGCTGTCCGTTGCAACATACTGGCCCGCAGGTTTGCACGCTGTACTGAATCAGTTAAGATAACGCTTTTTAAGGCCTTCTGCCAGTCGCTTTACACGTGCAGCCTGTGGACCAAGTATACCCAGCGGGCATACAGCGACTTGCGCGTCCAGTACAATAACGCATTCAGGTTGCTTTTGGGGTTACCGTGGCGTTGTAGCGCGTCAGGGATGTTCGCGGAAGCGTGCGTTGACGGGTTCGCTGCGATCATGCGGAAGCGATGCGCTTCCATGATGGCGCGCTTGCGCTCCTCCTCCAATGGCATCCTGAATGTGTTTACAGACCGGTGGGACTCTCCTCTCTTACGAAGGTGGGTAAGTCTTCATACTCACTTATCCAAATAGGCGGTGTACCATTGAACGAACAGTTCAATGGTACACTACCTACTTGTTTATTATTGTAAAAATTTAATACTAACATTAGGCTAAGTTATACTAACAATATATGGAATTGTAATTCTGAAATAAAATATTTGAATTTGAATTTGAATTTGAATTACACAGTAACTGGGCTGTGGAGGTCAAATAGGCAGTCGCTCTATCTAAAATACTGGTATTCAACTGTATCCGATTAGACTGGAAGTCGACCCCAACATAGTTGGGAAAAGGCAGGCAGATGATGACGACATACAAGCAAGTTAATTTGTGTTAATGGTTATAACATACAATACATATGCATAGTATTATTATTGGATGATTAACATTGTTGGGTAGATAATCCTACACGCATAAGTGTCGAACTAATTAGGTACCTAGTACGCAATATGGATAATTAATAATGGAATCTAATCTGCAAATTGATATCAGTTATCACTCAACTGTTAACTAAGTTTATCTATTACCATAACGTAAAGCATGATCGTGACGTAATGTGTTTCAATTATTGCTGATTAGATTATTTATATAAATACTAGCGACTTCCCAATGCTTCGTACGGTTTTACGACTTGACAAAACATTGAAAGGAGACGGAAACGATTACATACAATCTTGGGCCTGAATGTAACGAGATGAAATTGGTGTGAATTAATAGATTTAAACTTATCAGTCCTTCGCTGAAAATTCTCTAAGTTTTGACAATCTGAGAGCCGAGTTATTAGAGGCTTATTAAAAGTAAGGTTATGTCACAATCTTTAACTAACAACTGATTCCTGAAGTGCAAAAGATGTTCTTTAAACACTAATGTTTATTATATTTTGCCGAAGGGTCGTCGGCCTAGTGTATTGCAGTGAGTAGTTGCTATCTCTCAATTCACATAGCGATCCATAGTTTCAACAATATCTAATCCACAAGGCGGCGGTAAAATCCAAAATTCCAAGTCAAACGTGTGAGCGATCTTCGGTGTACTGTGTGCTTTCACACAGTACACCGAAGAACCAAAATCCGTTGTGTAGTTAAGAATAACGCTGTCACACAAACAGACATGAAAAGCGTCTTTTAATTTTCATAATTACATTATGTATGTATCGGAAAAGTATTCCTAACGTGTGAGTATCAGTAACAAAAAATATAATGGCCTGTGACCATTGGGTGGAAATTGCATTACAATTAGGTATTCTTCCCACATAATTACAAAGACTAAAGAGAAAGAGTATATTTTAATATTTTTTCCTCCTAGGTGTTTTTTCACAATATTGAAACCCGCTCCTCCCCCTTCGTAAGATTTGATGTAATGGTACCCCCTCCCCCTCACGTAAGATTTAACCTATATTTTATAAATAATAACATTTAACATAACGTAGCGTTAAAATAGTAGGATATATCTTTTATTAGGTATATTTCTAAACGTGAGGACTTATTATTGGCTCACTGTTTACATATATATGTTTACATAATTATAGTCTTACTATCTTGTTTTAATGTAGCTGTTAGTCCTCCATAATTGTTAAATAAATAAATATACTCATTTTTAAGGTTCCGTAGTCAATAAGGAATCCTTATAGTTTCGCCATGTCCGTCCGTCTGTCCGCAGCTTAGCTCAGAGACTCTTAGTACTAGAAAGCTATAATTTGGCATGGGTATACATATTAATTACGCCGATATACGGGTAAAATAAAATCATAAAAAAATATTTTTGGGTTTTTCCTGTACACGTAAAATGGGGATATTTTTCTTTTCTCGTCTACCCATGGTGTCGGGTGTTGTTGCATAGGTGTTTCAAAATTATTGCGGGTTTGTGAAAAAAATCGAATTAAGGGATCAGCTAAACGGTTAGTTTTGGATATGTGAAAAAATTCACGGTAGTAGTATTTATAACGAAATTAAAAGGAAAACTATCACAGCTAAGTAGGCTTTACAAGTTAACGAGTAATAGTCGACCAACTTACATTTGCATTTGGAATGTATGAGTGAACATGTTATTCAACTACAATGTTAAGTTTGTTCTTGGGATAAATTCATCGCAACTACGGAACCCTTCATTGTGCGTGGTCCGAGACGCACTTGGCCGGTTTTTTTTCTTTATTAACTGTGTAAGTAATAATGTTTATGCCTTAAATGAAAAAGTTGACGTGAGATTTTTATTGACCCCCCTCTCGTCAAATGAGATTTGGTGAGATTTTATTGGACCCCTCCCCCCCACTCTGAGCTCACGTCATTAATGGACGTCCTATATCTACACGCTATACCTACATCGCAATAGGCAGGCGCCTACATAACCATAATTCATCATGCATACATAACATAACATACATAATTCAGCCTAGAACGCTCCCACTGCTGGGACACAGGCCTTCTCTCGGTGAGAAGGAGTGGCCCATAATCCATGACGCAGGCCCAGTGCGGTTTGGGATTCATCATGCAAATGCACTCAAATTGGAAAAGCTGAATTTATACTCAATCGAGCATGTGACGTGCGCGAATCAAACCGCGATCCGTATCACAGGCAATCTCAGTGAGCTAATCAGCCTTTCTGCCAATCAACTCGAGAGAGATAATTAGGTAAGTCTGTTAGCTTACCTACTCAGTTGCCATGAGGCACATATAGGTAATCCTGTTATTTTTGTGTAAGATTTAATTTTGTTTCTCGCCTCTCCTGCACGAAGTTGTGGGTTTAAAACCGGGAAAGTACCTACCATTGTGACTTTTGTAATTCATATTTACTATATAAGTTTACCTTGGACATTACTGACATCCGTGAAGCAAAACATCGTGAGGAAACCTGGACTTTATAGTTACCTAATATAAGTCTGAAATCGCCAACCCGTTTTGAGCAAGTGTGATGATCAATGCTCGTGCCTCGTCTGTCTGAGAGCTGGCATTTTTTTTTTCAAAAATGTTTAACTTGCATACGGTAGGTACTGTGCCAAATAAACTTTTTTTTTTCTTTCTTTATTTCACTTCTGTTCTAAGCCGAAAGCTTTTCTTAGGTAAATAATTATGTATCTAGGCTAAAAAAAATACTAATTCATTACTTCATTTATAAAATATAAATTAACTGTGATGAATTAGTTTTTTCTTTGCGTTACGACTTACGTAAACCGAATTTTTATGAGCAAAAAAAAAAATCCGCAGTATTTTGATTACTCGAAAGAAATAAATTAAACAACAGCTTTTATTAAATGTGGCTTAATTTTAACATTTCAGAGCGTTTTTCTTAAGGAGATTTATTTGCATGGATAAAAAACGTTGGGCTAGTTAATAAACTATCGTAGGAAGAAACAAGGCCGAAAACTTTTTTCATTCACTGTGTAAATGTGATGTATGAACCATGGCAAGGTCTGCTGAAATGTCAATGTCATATTGATCTCAGCACAGATAATTAATTATATGTTGTACCTACCGTCGTAAACTAGCACACTATTTTATTGTTAAGTATGTAGGTAACAGCCAGTTTCGAGCAATTTATTTTTTGCGCCATATGTGGCTATATTTTATCCGTAAGTGACTTTCATGTTCATTCAATACACTAGACGAAAATATGTAAAGCGCAAACGAAAGAAATAATTAAAATGTATTTATTGTTCGTGCGTTGCTCACGGTAGCGGGTAAAATAATAAATAACTTCGTTGGAAAACAGCCATTTGTGCTTTTTACAACTTTACGAACTTATGGCACAAATTAAATGCATAATTTATTATTAGTGTTACGCGGTAAAGCTTTATATTAGTCACTAGCAGTACCCCGCGACTTCGTTCGCGTGGAAGTCGTAAGATACACAATATACTAAATAACAGCCACAGTTTAATAAAACTTCCCCGTCCCCCGACCCGTCGCGTTGCATCGCCCGCCCGCGCTATTACTTCATTTTCGGTTAATGTTCTTCCTGACTTTTTCATTTTTGCTCGGCTCCTAAGGATCGTAGCGTGATGTTAATAGCCTATAACTATCCTCGCGAATTGGGCCACCAAATGCAAAAAGAATTTTTCAAATCCGACTTTTTGTTCACAATGTCATGGGTTTTAATTTTTTTTTCGCGGAACCCTAATTCTTTTTTTTTTATAAAAGTAACCTTAGTCACTCCCCGTAATATCAGCTATCTGCCAGTGAAAGTCCCGTCAAAATCTGTCCAGCCATTCCGGAGATTAGCCGGAACGAACAGACAGACATACAGATAGACAGACAGACAAAAAATTTAAAAATTGCTTTTTTGTTATAAGTACCGTGTATACTTTCATATGCATTTAGTAAAGGGTTTAATATATCTACCATAGTGAATGAATTTCAGTTTATTTTAAAAGACTATTTGGATTTAATTAATTATGATACATTTTTTAACCACAATTCTTCGGCAAATATTCTAAGACCAAAATTGCTAATCGAACCCGACCTAGCCATTACCAGGAAACAGTTAGGTGTTACATTAATAAACGATAAGGCACTAAAAGTGTAAACAAATATCACGGCAAGTAATACAGCAGCGTCGAGTGCCGTAGAAGGCCGTGGGCTAAGAGCTCTCCCATATAGATTAATGAATGTGGACGAAACAAAAGAGGTGAGCGCTCGGAAAATAGGGCTCCATTCTGTTAGCCTAAAAGAGATACAGCTAGCTCTACGTAAAGCGAGAGAAGGTTGTGGGAAAAATTAATGCCACGACATAAATATGAGTGGCAGTTTTTCTTTGGGAAAAGTTACATGACACCGAGTTTCTTAAGCAAAGAATTGTGGAGCCTAGGATTAAACTACGAGTCAGAGATAAAAGAGTGTGTATGTGTTTTTGCGTGGGTTTTTATTAAATATAATTTTAGGTGTAAAATGCTGACTTCAACATAGTAAAACCCCATTTACATGAGGCAAGTAGTTTTCTGAGCATGCCTACATTAAAATTGAAGCAACATTTGTTGCTTCAGTTTTACTATTTGATTTGCATCGTCTAAACGCTGTAAACGGTACCACTTTTACTGTTGCTTCAACTTATGGTACGCTACAGGCAATTAAATCTCACCGTGTAATTCAGGCTTAAATGTTGGGGAAAAGCTATACATATATGTACATAGGCTACCAGGGGCGAAGCCTTCATACAAACTGATTCCTATCGGCTTCCCTTCGGAACAATCACTCTTCTTAATGTCTACTATTGCCAAATAATATGGTACACCTGTGTATGTAACTCTGTATCACAACACATTACACAATTATATTTAATACCGTTTTAATACATCATAAGATTAAAAGCCTACAGTTTTTTGTTTGAGTTTATGAGAACTGAACAATTTTTTCTTCGGCTTCCCTCTAATGATGATTGTATCTGCGCCACTGTAGGTTACACGTCTGGCCAAGTATTTTTCGAAAGTCTACGCAAAACGCTGTCCTTTGTACATATATGTGCCAGTACCGGAAATCAGTAAAAAAGTGGCCAAGTGAGAGTCAGACTCGCACATGAAGGGTTCTGTACCACCGTGTACAATATTAACACTACGTTTTTACTTAAGTAAAAAAAACACGTTTCTTGTATGGGAACCCCGTTTAATTTTTAACTTTATTTTTATTATTTGATGTTATAGCGGCAATAGAAATACACAATCTGTGAAAATTTCAAATGTATACCTGTTACGGTTCAAAAGATACAGTCCTGTGACAGACGGACGGACGGACGGACGGACGGACAGCGGAAGCTTAGTAATAGAGTTCCGTTGGGTACTCTTCGGGTATGGAACCCTGAAAACCTGATTACAATGAAGCACGTACGTACGAGGTACTGGACCTTCATTTACAAAAAAATTTTCTGAAATTCCCTGAAATACCCAGAGTAACGCTTCTGGGTTCACAACAAAGGTACCTAATAAAGGCAGTTTCCTGACCCCACTCGTGGTAAAAGGCTTCCCTAATATAGACCATAGAAATAACATGTGACCCGGGCGTCAGGTAAATAAATTTTCCACCACCCGCTCGGTTTCTTTCGACACGTTTCGTGTAACTTCGGTAACGTTCGGCTATCAGCGGCTGGTCTATCGTGAAGGAAATAATATTTTACGCGGATAAATCGGTGAACGATAGATTTTAAAATGGTATGCTCGGACGTGTTGCAGATTTTCTATTAGTTTTTAAAATGTACTTTAATGCAGTTTGTAATATCGTGGCGCTAGCGTTATTTTTTTTTAAAAAATAAATATGCTAAAGCCTGATGGAAAAATCAGTCTGAAATAATTAAGTAATCGCATTTAATTCTAGTTTGTGTATTTAGTATGTTATTATAGATTGAGCGTCATCACCTACCAATGAATTATTATCAATTTTAATTAACAGCCTTTACAAATGAGTTCATTTTAAAAATTAATGCAATCTTTTAATCAGATTTCATTAAATTAATAACTATCATCAATCTAGATTATAGGATTAATTTCAATTCGATTTGCTCGTATTGATAAATTAGCTACGGCGGTATTTTCAATTAACATACTGATTTATTTGTTTTACAAATTTTTAATTATTATATTAAAAGCTGTGCACCCTATCACCAAAAATAACGACCTTACATACAAATTTTCATCCCCTATTCAACCCCTTAGGGTCAGTTTTCACCAAACGGAACAATCCTCGTGCATGTTCGGGTATCCTCCTGGCAAGAGCAAAAAGTGCGCTGTCGACGTGGTCACGCCGCGAAGGATCAACAGAATGCTCGAGGATGTTCGAGGCTGCGCGAGGATGCTCGAGGCTATGCTCTGAAATCCTCTGGGGTTGTTGGGGTTGCAGTTCGCACTGGAGACGTGACACGCGTGCTTGTTGAAAATTTTAGACTGGGAAATGGTTGCTATAACGACGTCAATCCCCCTATCAAATTGCTGGAAACACTGAGTCGCGGCGGCGCGGGCGGTGGTGCCCCACTCGCGCGCCGCCTGCTTCAAATGTGCTCGCACGGCCTCGAAGATGCTCGGGCGGGCTTGCGGATACCCGCGACTGGACGCTCGCGCATCCTCGAGCATGCGCAAGTGAGCGCTTGATGTCTGCGTCGAATTTTATACTTTAAGTTAGGAAATTTTGGGGTGGTTGGGATCTATCTCCTAGTGGTCCACCCCGGGCAACGGCTCCACGGGTTTGCCTGTGGTACGGCTAAACGATCCCACTTAACGGTGGTAGGCTCCGCAAGGGGCCGCCTGGCTCCCGACCACCATCCCCACCGGAGTCTGGCACCAAGCAGCTTGCTGTGTTCCGTTGGTGTGTGGGAGAGCCAGTGCCTTTGGGGAAGAAGAAGATTGTCAGTTGCGCTGTTCAGAACCAGCCTTGGTCTCTGGGCATAACTAGCCGAGTAACTCATTCTGGAGGGTAGTGGGATCCGAAGCACGGTGCCAGCCGTTGGCCGACCGCAGTCAGTAGGGGGCCCAATTAGCACGCCAGCCACGTGCCAAAGGCTGCCCCGCCAACTTGCGAAAAATCCCGGTATGCTACACCGTGCCAGCCGGCGACGAGGGGGTTCGGGCATCCCCGCAGTCTCCAAATGAGTTCCCCATGGTCTGGTTAGCTCTAGTGTTCCACTTGGATTACTGAGCAGCGCCTCGACAAGTCGACTCTTATCCACAAGAACTCTTCACAAATATGACCAACGCAAAAAAGAAAAACATGGTTAAACAACGGCTGCACTTCCTCCCACTAAAAGTGCACCTCACTAACATCAGGGGGTTGCACTCCAGTCTCGATCCGGCCCATCACCACCTTGAGACTGAGAAGCCGCACCTGTTTTTCCTAACGGAGATGAAGATAACAACCACGTCGTAAGTGGCGTATCTTAACTACCCGGGTTACTCTCTTGAACACAAGTTCAAGAAGCAAGCTGGGGTCTACGTGTACGTCCGCGATGACATTTGTTGTCGTCGTCTCCGTTACTTTGAGAAATCAGGTTTTTCTGCCATATGGCTACTTGTGGACACTGGCGTGGAGAAATCTCTCTACATTGACGTCTACCGGTCGCACAGCGGTGACCACGAAACAACAGCACTCTTTAATTTCCTCATGGAGCCGACTGACGTAGCCCAGCAGCGGTACCCAACAGCGAAGTACATTTTCTGGGGGACTTCAATTTCTATCATAAAGAGTGGTTGCTCCCGTACCAGAAAAGTGTATATTATCGGTTAGAGGCGCGCAAGTTTGCTTTTACGCTAGATCTAACCCAGATGGTGAATGTGGCAACGCGGGTACCGGATGTTGACGGCCATACACCCAATTGCTTGGACCTTCTGCTGGCATCTGATCCGGACAGTCATTCAGTATCAGTCTCAGCTCCGCTGGGAACGTCGGACCACTGGCTGATGAAATCCACATCTAGCCGCTCCCCTCCCGATGAGAGTCCTAGAGGCACGAGGCTAGTATGGCGATACGAGTCAGCAGACTGGGATGAGATGCGGCACTTTTTTGCGTCTTATCCATGGCGGCAAGTATGCTTCTCCTCGGGTGACCCCTCGTGCTGTGCTGACGTGGTTGCGGACGTGATTCGACAGGGGATGGAGTATTTTATTCCATTCTCCGACATCCCGCTCGGTCACAAATCCCGGCCTTGGTATAATGCAGAATGCGCCCACGCTGAGGCCCGAAAAGTTTCTGCCTACCAAGCCTGGGTCAAGGCCCGCGACCGCAAAGTTAGAGCGGATAGGGATCGCGCGAGGAAAAGAGCTTTTAATACTGCCGCCAAGTTCTGCAAGCGGGTTTTACGTGGGGCACGTATTGACCATGTTGGACGTATTGGGGCCAAGCTGGCTTCGTACCCTTCGGGTAGTAAACAGTTCTGGTCGCTGCCTAAAGCGGCTAAAGCGAATTTCTATCGACCCACTTTACCCCCAATGATGAAACCTGATGGGTCGCTGGCTCACTTTGCAGGTGAGAAAGCAAATCTATTTGCATCTCTCTTTGCAAGCAATTCACGTCTGGACGCTGGCTCCAAGCAACCACCTATTGTACCTCATTGTGACTTTTCGATGCCGGAGATCGCAGTTCACATTAAAGAGGTCCGAAGAGTATTGTGCAGTTTAGACGTGAACAAGGCCAGCGGGCCTGACGGCATTCCAGCGTGAGTGTTGAGGCAGTGTGCGCCTGAACTGTCTCTTGTGTTGACGTTTGTTCCGCCTCTCTCTTAAAAAAAGGACGGTACCAAAATCCTGGAAGCTTGCAAATGTGCAACCAGTGACCAAAAAGGGTGACCCTGCAGACCCTGCCCATTATCGACCAATCGCCATTAACTCCATTCTGTGCAAGGTTATGGAAAGGGTACTGAACAGTAAGTTGCTGACCAACCTTGAAAACAATGATCTTCTCAGTGACCGTCAATATGGCTTTCGCCGGGGACGGTCAACTGGCGATCTTCTTGTGTATGTCACGCACTACTGGGGCGAGGCCATCGAGAAACACAGCTAAGCACTTGCTGTATCGCTTGATATCTCGAAGGCCTTTGACAGGGCCTGGCACGCTGGTCTGCTCAGTAAGCTTCCTGCTTATGGTATCCCAGCTGATTTTTGTAGCTGGATGTCAGACTTCCTTAGTGGATGGTCGATTAGAGTAGTCGTTGACGGCTGCTCTTCTGACCTTATGGCTATTGATGCCGGAGTTGCTCAGGGTTCTGTTCTCTCTGCTACTCTTTTCTTGCTGCACATGAATGACCTACTACAGCCTGGTATTGTTGGATACGCAGATGACAGTACAGATTCAGAGAGATACTTGTCCAGCGCAAAAACCAGCGGTGCTGAAACTAGTTGCTTGAGAGAGGCCATGGTAGAGCGGACAAATTTAAACTTAAACCTTGTCTCCCAGTGGGGTGATGATAATCTGGTCTCTTTCAACGCCACCAAAACACAGGCGTGTCTTTTTACCGCTAGAAGGAGTAGTTTCGGCCAAACTTCTACTTTTCGGGGTACATCTGTTCCTGTAACTGATCGGCTCGAGCTCCTTGGCATGGAGTTGACATCTTGTCTCAACTTCGGTACCACCATCGTGTACAAAGCCCAAGCTGCGGTCAAGAAACTGGGCATCCTAAATAGGGTGAAGCGATACTTTACGCCTGGACAGCATTTAACCCTATACAAAGCGCAACTCCGATCCTGCATGAAGTATTGCAGTCACCTATGGGATAGCTCATCCAAATATCAACTTGCCGCGCTTGACTCAGTGGAACGCAGAGCTAAGAGGCTCATTAGCAACGTAACACTGGTGGATGCCAAGCTTCACAGCTTGGCTCATCGCCGCAAGGTTGCCTGCTTGTCGGTCTTCTACAGATTGTATTTCGGTGAGTGTGCTCAAGAACTCCACGACCTCATTCCGCCGGCCTCCTTCTACCATCAGACATCAAGACGCACTGCAGGTTACCATCCCTACCTACTTGCTATTCCACCAATTCGCACAAAGCGTTTCTAAATGTCTTTTGTGATGCGCACAGTAAAGAACTGGAACTCTCTACCTGCATCTGTGTTTCCGAACGCATACAACTCCGATCTCTTCAAAGTGAGAATGAACAGGCTTCTGCTTGGTAAGCTCGCTCCATCGTCGACTTTGTCTCTATCACCTCTGACCTAGACTAGAGTCAAGAGCAAACCTATCTTAAATAAAAAAAAATTAAAAAAAAATAATTTTCAATAATCCTGGGTGCTCACCTTCGTTATACATATAATAAGAAACTCTTGTGTAAAATTTCATACATCTAGACTTTGCGTTTTTTAGGCTGTGCGCTGCCCGTTAGTGAGTGAATGAACGTAAGTTTTAAGTATATTAGGTAATTGTTTCTGTGTAATACATCTGAATAATCTTTTTTATTCCATTTCAAACTGTCCTTTAATTTTATTCATAGGAAAAATGTCTGAATCCGTACAGCCCAAACAAACAGACATGCAAACTTTGAAACTTACTTTTTCCTCAGAGAAAATATGTATAAAAAATATGAAGAAAACCATAAATCTGGTGATAAATTCCTATGGTTTCATATAAATTCCCATGCTCTGTTGGGCACACCCGGAGTTCCCGGGCAAAATATAATTATGTGGGACACCCCGGATGGCCCGGGCATACAACAAATGCGCATTTAGCCAAAATGTTTGTAATAAACAAAATATGACGGTGTAATGTTATTATTTTTAATGATGAAGCCGTTTCTATGTGTGAGTATGCAAATGAGTGTTTGCACATTTGTTTGTGGATGTGATTGTGAGAATGTGGTATCGTGAAATGCAAGGTAGTTTGCCTGAAGTTAATTAGTCTGCTAGACTCTAGCACAGCAAAATAACTATAGAATTTAATTGTTTAAGGGTTCAGCGAATGTTTATACTGTTTTATTGATTAATAAAAAAATAAAAAATTGAATAAAATATTTAAAAGCAAAACCTGACTATATGTATACCTACTACGCTCTGCTAATGTAATAAAAAAGCTAAATTATGTGTGGAAAATTGAGAAAAATTAGTGTTTTATTTTTATAAATTAGTTAATAAATTATATCAGGAGGTCCGTAGAGTCTTGGCTATAATAAAAAAGCCCTGCAGGAATGATAAACAAACACTAGCAATATCTCTTTAACCGTTTTACGACCCATCTTTTTCTCTTAACTAGTCAACAAACAAAATTCATAAAGGAAGACATACAAAGCAACTTAAATCAACAGAAGCCAGTCTCTAAGGAAATTAACTTTAAGAACATTGCACAAGTTTTAAAACTTTGCTTAAAATTTTGTAACTAACATATATGTACACCGAGATATATCTTGGCCACATTCCCTTGGTAAGTTTGTAGAGGGATGCGGGCATCGCCGCGGGAGGCTCCAGCAAATATACAAAACTTTAATTATAGTGCAGAACGTAACTTCGAGATTAATGAATCTAAACGCCGCACTGTGTTTATCTTCGACACTGACGAGGAACAAAGTTACTTTCCAGTCCACTGGTATGATCTCAAAAATTTAAACACTAGATTATTTAAAAATAAAGTTTACGAATGGTTATCTGTTAATAGTTTCTATAGTGTTAAGGATTTCATTGACAAAAAATGTTAATGTCAAGTCAAAAATGTTACTGACAAAAAAACGTCAGTTACCTATTGAAAAATTTGCATGCTTATTATTTTATTAGCAAAACATGTTTTTGTTCTAAATTGTACTTTTACCATCTTTTTATACCGTGTTTTTATGCAAATAAATATATTATTATTATTTATATATGTTTTTATATCTCGGGACCCTGGGGTCTCGGACTTTTGGAAGGCGTACGAGGGGCCGAAGCCAACTCGCAGAGGCCCCTTAGACAATTTTAAACGATGAGGAGGCACCAACCAACGATTATCCCTGTATGCATTATGCAAATGCACCCAAGGACAACCCCCGGTTGGTGCAGGACTATTGTAGGACATGGAAACGAAACATATTGGGCTATGGGTTTGGGTGGCTATAGTGGATTGGTTACCAAGAACTATGGAAAAACTATGTCCCCTGCCTGATCAATGTTAGGTAATACACGGAAAAAATGGCAGGGGGTGACTTGCACACTCAATAATGGGCCCCCTAAAACGGTCGCTAGCACATAGTGTCGTAGTGACAAGGGGGCAACATGTCCTGAGGTGCTTATGAGGAGTGGAGAGGTATTCCACGACTATCAGGACAATCCCAGAGCCCGGAAGATGGTCAAGATCCCTACCAGCACTTATTGGAATACTTCCTTCCTCCGAGCACATTTGCTCTAGCGAATCTCCACTCAAGCCGGCCAATAAAGGCAAGAATGAGGTGGGAACTCTGTTCCTCGTCAGCATTCACTCCAGACGGTCAATAAAGGCAAGCCAGAGGTGAAGAACAAGACTTATCCCGGGAGATTGGGTCCGTGGGGTCGCTACTGCCCAACAGCTCGCCACATGCTGCCCTGCGGGTTCTTGTATCTCTCTTAGTCTGGCTCCTCACCCTAGATTCGTTTCGGCAAAGTAAACTCTATCGGCACAGATCTAAAGTTCAGGAGCGCGCAAGCCCCACCACGACGTCAACGTAGAGATACGGCGGTGGGGTTATTATTATTATTATTACTGTTTTGTTGGAAAACAATTAGTTAGTTTGGTAGAAAAAATTATTTACTTATTAAATTCCTATGTGACTATGTCAATTAGTCGTGTTGTAGCCATGTCATACGACCGCGCAGAGTTGCTTTTTACGTTTCCGTACCCGAAAGGTTACTAAGCCTCCGCTGTCCGTCCGTCTGTCTGTCAGCGGGCTGTATCACATGAACCGTATAGTAGGTAGACAGTTTTGTATTTGTGTATTTCTATTGCCGCTATAACAACATCATCTGCCTAGCCTTTTCCCAACTATATTGGGGTCGGCTTCTAGTCAAACCGGATGCAACTGAGTACCAGTATTTTACATGGAGCGACTGCCTATCTGACCTCCACAACCTAGTTACTGGGTAATACGATACCCCTTGGTAAGACTGGCTGTCAGACTTTCGGGCTTCTGACGACCTATAACGACTGTCAAAGATACACGAATGACAGCCGGGACCTACGGCTTATCGTGCTTTCCGAGGCACGGAGGGGTCTTGATATGTAAAGATGGTCACACATCTACGGTCCAACTGCAGCAAGCATAGCTTAACCTAATCGATCGACCCGTGCGCCTGTTATTTCTTAGCCACAATAATAACAAATAATAAAAATTAACTAAAGTTAAAAAATGACTTCAGTTTAAAATATGTAGTGTTAAATATTGTACCACCGTACGGAATTCTTCATGTGCGACTTCGACTCGCACTTGGCCGGTTTTTTTTTTATGTAACGAAGTCAAATGTATTCTTAGCTAATACCAATAAGATTACTTTCTAAGATCGCTTTTAGCAATACGGCCGCCCATTGTGTAACCCTATGTAAAATTTCTACATTCTTATCTGTAATTTACCTGTTATCCTGTTATTATCCTGTGTTGATTGTTGTGTCTGTTGGTATTTATCTGTTATTCACTACTTAGTAGTAGTCTTTATTATGTACACCATACAAATTACTTATTAATAAAGAGTATTCTGTTCTACAGGATGTATCAGAAAGGTGTGGTCAAATTTAAGGGTGTAGTACACAATTTTCTCCGTGGGACCAACACGTAATCGAGCAAAAATTATCAGCTGTCCTGTACAAAACTTCAAACTTCAAAAATTCAACTCGACCCAAATCTTTGGGACGGTTGATTATTTTTTCTCGATTACGATGTTGGTCCCATGAGAATGTTGTTCAGTTTGTTGGTCTTTTTTTTTTTTTTTTTTTTTGTGGATGGGAAATCATCAAATGACTTCTCCCGCTCTGGGCGGAGCGAGAGGGCGTGTCAGACTTTTACTGACTAAAACCCACCCGTGTTCCTTCTGTTGCCTGTGCCGGGGCCACGGTAACTCTTTCGAACATCCCGCAACCCTAGCTGGCATCGGCCCTAGCGGACCCCGTCAATAGTGCTGACATCTCTTTGAGGCGCGCGTGGAACACGACGCGCCGTCGACTCGGACTTGGTCCTTGCCGGACGGCGAGCTACCCATTGCTCGCCGTCCGCAAGCCCGCGCCTACGGTGGCCGGGAATCGGCTGCCAATTCCCGACGCCCAGGGCGTCTCCTGCGGCGACTAGGGGCGTGAGGGTGCAAAGCTTGCCTCTCCCTCACGCGTCCCGCCTCCTCCTTCACGAGCATTACTGCTTCGCAGAAGGAGGTAATGGCTTCCCATGCACTCTCGCTCCGTACCATGGCCTGGACCAGGGCCGGACGCGAGAGATCGCCGCCGCCGATCGCTTCCGCGAGGACACGGCGGTGCTCCGCCCAAGCCGGGCAGACCTCCACCGTATGCTCCACCGTGTCCTCCGGGCTATCCACACAGTGGTGACACCCGGGCGTTTCCTCCCGCCTTATCCGGAACAGGTACCTCCCGAAGCACCCGTGTCCGGTGAGGACCTGCGTCAGGCGGAAGGTGAGGACGCCGTGGCGCCTCTCCAGCCACTCCTCAAAGAGGGGACTTATCGCCGCAATTGTGGCGTGCCCAGCGCTGGGTTGCGACAATCGCACTCTCCATGCCGCCATGAGATCCTGCCGGAGCTCTGTCCGCCGTGCCGCGATTTCTCGCGGCAACGGAGTTACGCCCCGGCGTCCTGCCTCCTCGCGCCACTCCCAGATGTGCGCGAGGACTTTTGCCTCCAGATCCCATGGCGGTGATCCGGCAAGTTTGTTGGTCTGGACCATACCCTTAAGTTTGACCACATCTTTCCGATACACTCTGTATACATATACTGTGTCATTTTGGGCGTGTATTGAATTATGAGTACCTTATGAGTAAAATATTGCCTTTATATTATTACAATAAGTTCTACACTAGCTTCTGCCCGCGACTTCGTCCACGTGGAATTTCTTGTCCCCCCCCCCCCGATCCACCCCGTCGCATCGCATCGCGTCGCCTGCCCACGCTATTACTTTGTTTTCGCTTAGCGTTCTTTCTGACTTTTTTTTTTCTTCTTGATTCTACTCGAGGACAATCGAGTCGACGACCTCTATTGATAGACAGACGTTCCTTAGGCCCTAGAACGAACGCGCGACATAAACGTAACGTCAATTCGAACGATTTTTGAATCGAAAATAAAACTAGGTATTCTATAGCATTTTTGGTAAAATTTTTGCGACAAGCACACTTAGTATAAGAGCCTACGACCAAAATTTTTGCCTCATCGGTATTAATTTTCTCAATGGTCTCCTGGGTACGTGCGATGCCACTGGTATCTGAAAATTGTGTTTTCGGTATCTAAAATCTATCGTTCAACTACATTCTGAAAATTAGACAGAGCGCTATGAAACAGCTCGGTATTTTTTTTTACATATTTCAAAATGCGGCCAGGTCAGACGTGACGCGGAAATTTTCTGAAATTATATTTTTTGGATTCAGAATAACCAGACCTATTGATTTTATACGGTTTTGGCCGTAAAACTATGCGACATGGTTTTGTTTGTGGGCTCTCGTAGTATCCCCATAGATGTGAATAAAGTCTTTTAACTAAGTAAATATTATGTGCGAAACAATAATCAAAAAGAAATTTTCTATTTTAAAATCGTTCGAATTTTCGTTATATTTACTCCGCGCGTTCGTGCTAGGCCCTCTTCTACGACATAGTTTTCGGTATGTATATCAAACTATGAGCCTATACATATTGTGTATGATTTGGAAAATTTATGGCTCCCTATGGACAAACAATGTACGATTCTGTTAAGCATCTTAATATTTAATTTCTAATTTGGCAAGAGCATCCGCGCGGAAGCGGTTTGTTAATGCAGCTTGTATTGATATATGTACATAGGAAATTTATAATCAGCCGAATTTGTAGCTATTGGCAGTAATTAGTCATCTTAAAAGTATGGCAATTAATTATTACTGTTTCTATTTTGTTTATGTTTGTGTCTTTAATTATACTAAAATAGTTTAAGTAATACTATCCAATTATGGGTAATGTGCCTGAATTAAAGATGAATAAATAAATAAATTAATGATGCCTTATTCTCGTGGAGATATACAGAAAGCCAAGAGATAGGAATATTATGAAACTATTTCGATTCTCTCAAAAATAATTTTATTTGTGAAGTTTTTCCGCTACATTTTGTCGAAAAAATCGGTACCGAATCGAAACTTCTGTTGATTGTTAGGATTCCGTACCCAAAGGCTACTAACGAGACCCTATTACTTCCGTCCGTCAGCCCGTCTATCACAGGGCTGTATATTTTGAACAGTAATAGGTAGACAAAAATAGGAAAAATTTCCGGCCTCTATAAAAGCAAATAATAAAAAATAAAATTAAGTTAAAAATAAAGAGGGTCCCCATACAAGAAACTTGTTTAGTGTTATATATTGTACGGTGGTACGGAACTCTTCGTGAGTGAGTCCGACTCGCACTTGGCGGCTTTTTAAATCTCTATGATTGCTGTTTACACTGTGATGCTCAGTAGCAGGGCTTACACAATTAGACACGAACTATAGATAAGACTCAGTCTGTATTTAGGCAGAGAAATGTCCTTATCACTAGTTCACAATATAATAAATGTTAGAAATGATTTGCCTCCATTTTATACACTTAACCGCCATATTCAAATCAACTGTCAGTTAATTACTCAATAAGTTATGAATACTATGGGAAAATAAATACAAAGAATATTATTTAGATATTAATGAGAATATTTGAAAGTAATTTAGGAATAATTAAGCAACTACTACGTCATAACCGTCGAGTATATATTTGGTACTTGTTAAGAACTGATATAGCGCTTAGCGGTAACTACCAAAATGTATGAAGCAATCCCGCGTCTCACGTGGGTATCGTATCGGTAAGCGGTAGTGTGCAAACAGAGTAAATCCAAAACAAACAAATCTATGCAAATCGACCAAGAGCTACAATTAACTCGGCTTAACTGAATGGCTTTTCTGAACCAATAAACGAATGTTTTAACTGTCGGAAACTGCTTTGTTGATCGAAACGGATCTACGGATCTGATCGTAAATCTCAAACTTGCAACTCCGTTGATATGGTTATGTGGTTGTAAATAAACAGTAAACTTGTGAATGCCGTTCCGGAACTGAACAACAGAGCTGCTTCATCAAAAATCGTCGGGAGACAATGATATTGAATTTACTGGAAACTACGCTTGTATGATTTTGTTGCGAGTTCAGGATTGCAATGTTTTATTTTAATTTTATTTATATCATTTTTATAAAGCCAGTTGTAAAATCGTTTTACAAAGTTGGGAGGATTTTTTTACGGTCATCAGGTCAGTTTTAACCTTGAAAATGTGGGTTATAGGCTGAGGGCCCCGATACCAGAGGCACACTTTCCGGAAGGCCACGGTTTCTAATGATCTCGATAAAGTCGATTAAAAGTCAATCTTGCCTAAAAGTACCATCAGCAGGAAAAGTCTCAAACCAAATTTTTTTAATACTTATTATTAATGCCTTTAGGATTTTCAAATATAAACTAAAAAGGTATATTCTACCCAAAAGAATACTACTATAAAAAAGCGCCGGGTGTTAAAGTGTAGGGATTCCTAAAATAATTGTTGAAATTATGATTCTATAATTCACAATTTTTTTAATCAAATTACTTTCGTCGAACCTCTATATGGCCGGCAGAAATGAAACAAACACATTATCATACCTCGAAGCACTTTTATGTCGACGATACAAGTTGAAAACAATCGAGTTCCTCAGGCAACCTTGATTGACTCATTTGACTCAAGTGCAGTGGTGGTCACAATAAGTGTCTTCTAATACAATTCAGCCATAATTATATCATGATGAAGCATCATCAATTAACAAAATTATTGTCAGTTACTTATTTACTGAAAATGATAAATATTAAATGATACATCGTGTTTTTTTTTTTGTATGTAGCAATTTAAGGGTCCTGAGTTAATTTCCCAGCTTAATCTAAGTACCTATAGCAGAGATTAAATATAGTCCCAACATGGCAGTAGGTACGGGAACATAATTTGGATTATTTTAGAGTCAGGGAGTTTTAAAATACTTTTGTAGATATGTGTCACGTGTGAGAGAGACTAAGAAGCAGGTAAGCCTTCACATTACGCATAAAAACCATAAAGAATGAGAACAGTCTCTCTGTATAATCAGTTTTTTAGAGAGTTTGTCATCTAACATGGGGCAATATGATCATTTGGATATTATGTAGAACGTATGAAATGAAATTGTTTATTCTGTAAAAAGGATATCGGAATCACTTTTACAAGTCGTATTAAAAAAAAATATATCTTAAAGCTAGATGAAGTCGACATTTCCTATCTGACTACCCCCGAGAAGAAATGGCGAAACAAATTCAGGGGTCCAAGTCTCTTTAGTCTTTCTTTCTCTTATGAAACGTATTTCACAATATGTTCTTATATCAAGAGGAGAGGGTTAGTCTTTCTTTCACAATATTTTCTTATATCAAAAGGAGAGGAGAGACATTATTATTAGGAAAAATAATGGATCATGTTGTTTTGCTCATCATTATTTAGAAACATCAGAAACTTGGGTTGTTCAAGTAAATATTTAGCTAGGAGGCCAACTACCGCTCTTGTTATTATTTTACTAGCAATCGCCCACGGTTTCGCCCACGTGGAGGTCGGAAATTATCCCATGGGAAAATACTACCGGGATAAAAAGTATCGTATGTCCTAACCCAGGTTATTGCCTATCCGCATGCCTTTCATTCAAATCCGTTTAGCCGTTTAGGCGTGAAAAAGTAACAGGCAGACCGACGGATAATACTTTTAAATAATCTTTTTTTTTCATTAAGGGCCGATTTTTCAATCGTCAGATAACTTTTATCTAGGGAATATGTTTGACGTTTTGACAGCTTTTGTATAGAAAATGTGTCAAACCGCCATATTTATTCCTCAGGTAAAAGTTATCTGGCGATTGAAAAATCAGCCCTTATAAAACAGTTTTTTTTATATGATTCTAAAGCCCGCTTGCACCACAAATCACTAAATGCGTTTAAAGTTAAACATATTTATAACATCGTTCTATCTCTGTCATCTTCAAACGATTGACAGAAACAGCACGAGGTTTATGCATTTATTGCTGTGTGGTGCACGCGGGCCTACATGTCTAACCCAAAAATAATAATGATTAATTTTAGTACTATCGCCATTAATTTGAAATACTCTAGCGCTGCCATTGACCACGTAATAAGTACCTACTTGTTGGCCAAGTTATTTAAAGACTTTAAATTGTAATAACGTTTGACTGAGTGGACATATTTTAATGAAATAAAGACAGTGTTACCACAAGATACGGACTTGACTATATTTCCAATCCTTTAAATCTCATAAAGAGGTACACAAAAACAATATTACGTTTGAATTTTAAAATCATGCCTTACCCCTGTTGTTTTTTTTTTTTGTGGATGGGAAATCATCAAATGACTTCTCCCGCTCTGGGCGAAGCGGGAGGACGTGTCAGACTTTTACTGACTAAAACCCACCCGTGCTCCTTCTGTTGCCTGTGCCAGGGCCACGGTAACTCTTTCGAACATCCTGCAACCCTTTACCCCTTGGGGGATGATTTTACAAAAACGCTGAAACACATAATTCTTTATTTCATACCAAAAGCGTAAATTTGAATTTTCATATCTCTAACTTAAGAAATATTAGGTTTCCCGTACAAACGTTCATCCCCTTAGGTTTAGTTTTGAGACAAACAGTAGCCTAGGTCCTTCCCCAGGATGCCATCTATAACATAAAATATCACGCCTGTCTTCCCCGAAGGGGTAGACAGAGGTGTACCTATTGTACACCCACATTTCGCCAGTTATGTTTAAATCTCATGTATGGGGTGAGCCTATTGTCATCAACCGGGCACAAATCCAGACTCCGGGCCGCTACTGAGCAATTCCAGAAGGAAAAACCCAATAACACTGCCTGATCCGGGAATCGAACCCAGGACCTCAAGCTCAGCATTAGCGCTTACAACCATTATACCAATGAGGCAGTCAAATGATGCCATCTATCTTCTTGCAAAATTTTACCGAAATCCATTCAGTGGTTTAGGCGTGAAAAGGTAACAGACAGACAGAGTTACTTACGAACCTATATTTATATATCAAAACCAATTACATCATCATTGCTGCATGTATGAAAGATCATCACTTGTGAACGGCTCAACTGACTTGGCAGATTTTTTTTTGGTTCGTAATTGTCAGGACAAGGTATTATGAAAGATTTTTTTTGAAAAATCCACCGTGATAGAGACATGAAATTCACCTGGGCAACGCTGGGTACGAACAACTAGTTTATAATAATAATATTAGTGTGGAGTATGGATGTCTGATTTACCTACTTAGCAAAAAGACGAACAGTGATTTCCGAGAAAAATGTTCTTTTGATTTTCTAAGTATATCTGTTAAATCTGATTTCATAATTTTATACTTGAAATATTTATACCTGGAGCTAAATAAATTATAATAATTTCCTTTTCAATAGTACGTAAATGATTCATTGATTATTTGTGCCTACTATTCAAAATTAAAATAAATTCTCTTAATTTATTCCCTTTTAAATTTCAACTGTTAATAAAAGAATAATTAATTATTCATGCTGTCAAAGAATACGTCAAATTCAATTGTTTAAGTTATAAAATTGACTTTAATAATTCACTAGTTAAAGCTTCTTGTGAAGAAGAAGTATCTAACCTACTGCGTAGCACCAAACCTATTTCTGCCGTCAAAAGCATTGCATTTTAAAACTTGTGTTTTCTGTGTTACAAAAAAAATAGATAGTTATGGCAACTGCGACAGAAGTGAAAACTTAAAACATTGAAATATAAATTCAATTCAATTCAATTCTATTAATCTTTATTGCAATCCATACAGGTGGTAAGTATAAATAATTATAGAAACAACTAGATGTGCCCCGCGACTTCGTTCCCGTGGATGTCGTAAGATACACAATATACTAAAATAACAGCCACATAGCCACATTTTCATAAAACTCCCTCGTCCTGCGATCCGCCGTGTTGCATCAGCCGCCCACGCTATTACTTCGTTTTCGCTTAGTGTTCTTTCTGACTTTTTTCTTTAACTCGGCTCCTAAGGCTCGTAGCGTGATGTTAAATAGCCTATAACTATCATCGAGAATTGGGCTACCAAATGCAAAAAGAATTTTTAAATCCGACTTTTTGTTCATAATTTCATGGGTTTTAATATTTTTGCGCGGAACCCTAATTATTTTTCTAAAATGAAAGTAGCCTAAGTTACCCGCCGTAACATCAGCTATTTTCCAGTTGAATCGGTCTAGCCGTTTCGGAGATTAGCCGGAACAAACAGACAGACAGACAAAAATGTTAAAATGGCTTGTTTGTTATAAGTACCGTTTATACTTATGCATTTAGTAAAAAGTTGTTATTTTGACATTACAAACAGACACTTCAATTTTATTTATTTGTATAGATGTACACAGGCCACTGCGCGTCGCCAGGCTGGCGCAATCATATCGCATGTCTGGAACCCGTAAAATTTTCCGCCATCAAAAAGCTCTCAGCGCGCCTTAAGAAGTTTTCACTTAAATAAACAAGGTTACCTGTTTACATTATTTACATAATGTCTGACGGAGAAGGTACATCTCTGTAGTTATCGTCAGCCATATTTTCACTACTGTGGGCGTGCTATGGGTAGTCTTTGTTATTGCGCAATAGAAAAACTGTTTGCAGTTCAAATCAAATTATAATTCACGATCAAATTAATCACACTACTTATTCACATACTGTAGGTACACGACATAACTATACGGAACGCATGACAGTTTCTAAACGTGTTCACTGCTTGACAGCCACCGACAAACTCTGCTTAACTCCGGTCGACAAGCGTTATGTTGTAGACTCTGTCGAGCGCCGCTTGGTGGCGCTGGCGTCTCGATAAGTCAAATGACGACTAACGTATTTCCGACATATCTATCTAATCCATGAAACCTTGAAAAGTTAGTAAGTTACCGTAGAAAAAATAGTTGCCACTAAGCCCGCAACACACCCGGTACAATAAAACAGAATGAAACGTTAAAATTTATACAGAAAGTTAATAGACCGCAACCTCTGGTGCGCGTCCACATGCTGGCAACATTAATTTATTGGCGTACGGACCAGGATATTTATAGCTCAGTCTTAGCCCAACTTTCGCTGGGAGCACGCCAGTTTCACAGCACGTGATAACTTTAGCCCACAACTTCTTCCTACCCTCGTTCTCTTAGAAAAAACATTTCAGACAAAAAATGAAGCTTCATTTGAGAAGGGGTGTTGTCTTTTTTGTGGGATTTGGGTATGTATTTTTAATTTAATAGCTTAAGGGTGATAAAGGTAGGTCCTGTGTTTAATTAATTGGCGCCCGTATAAATATTTAAACTTGAATTTCGGACATGAAATAATAAGAAAACCATTTTCTAATAATCGTTTATTAATTATGGAATATAATATTTTCTTAAATACCTAGATACTTACAATAATAATTTTGCCAGGATTAATTTTAAACAAACTTTTTTCACGTCTAATTCCAAAGTTTCATCCTAAATTGGGGTTTCGTATGTTTTGAGAGGACCATAAATTCAATTTGCTAGTAATTTGTTAATTTGAAATTTATTACTGGCTTACAGAATACGCAATGAAGGGGTTAAAACGGTTGGCTGCATAGAGTGTCGTCTAAATTAATAATGACAGGTTTCGAGAGAAAGGGTTTCGAACGACCAGTAGGTACCTATTACCAGGAATACAGAACAAACTTGTTTCCAAAAACGTGACTGTCCTATGTTAATTTTACTCCATTTCAATAGTCTATTTGCATTTAATTATGGGCTATTATTTCCGTTATCTAATGGATGTAAAAAGACGCTTTACGAAACCAAGAGTCACTTGTTATATTCGTCATTGCCATATTTTTTTCCTTCCGGTTACGAAAATATTTTAGGTCAAAGTTGCAACTTTTATTTGATGTTTTTTTACGAAAACTCTTATTTTTAAACACTCCCATGACCCCTGTCCCATGGCAAGCTCCCGTAATCACAATATTTTGCGTGCATTACACTGCGAGACAATGTTATTTAGTTTGATGAACCAGAATGCGTAGATGACGGCAATTTTTTTCAGGTCTTTTAAAACCATATGTTCATCATCTGCCTAGCTTTTTCCCAACTATCTTGGGATCGGCTTCCAATCTAACCGGATACCAGTATTTTACATGGAGTAACTGCATATCTGACCTCCGCAACCCAGTTATGGGTAATACGATCCCATTTGGTAAGACTGAAAAAAAAAACACGAGATACGTTATAATCGCTTAAATTAAACAAAAGCAAACTTACGATTTCCAAATACAAGTTGCCTTTATTTCAACACAATATCCTTTAAAATTATATACCTAAGCATAACATTACTCTACCAAATAAATAACTTTTATTTCAGAACAAACTTTCGTACGAACAAAGACCAAACTGACTTTACTAGGTACACATGGCTTGACACAGAACATTAAAGATCACGTTAACTTCCTCTGTATATATTATAACACACATAGTATTACGGCATTACGGTTACTGAATCTTGGATCCCATAACTTGTGGGAGGCTGTAAAACACGCGTGTATAAACCTTAACTAAGTACAGCTTTAGTCAAAAAGTCATCCAATTTTATCAAATTTTATGTAGCATAATTATGTTTAAGATAGTGTACAAGTAGTTTTATAAAGCGCCTGCTATTCGATCGCCAACCGCGTCTCGACAGAGGTGATCTTGGAGGTATACAACCGTGTGGATAGTGGTTTACGACCAAACACTGAAACAGCTCTGCCAGTCGCCAACCAAGGTCACATCTGTCGGGGAAGCGGTTGGCGATCGTGTATTAGGCGTTTGAGTGCATTCGGGAGAATGTCTGGTCTTCAACACATCAGTGATCTCTTTGTACCGCTGTTTTCAATAAGTAGTGAAAACAACTTTCATCAGGAGCTGTGGTTAGTGTCTTTTTTATTAAGTTGGGTAGATATCTACTCTTGTTACATTCAGCAATAAATAGGTATCAAAACATATTCAAACATCTGGGGTTTCTATCTCGCCTTTAACCAAAATCCAAATAATACACATGAATGAAGAACGGGTATTTAACCCCAAATCCTTCCCACGGGAATAAAATTTTTCACGGATGAAACCTTTCGGCTAAAATCTGGTAAGGAAACATTCTTGCGATGGCCTACCAGCCTGCCACCGATCGTTCATTGTAGGTGGGCGAACGATCCGTCAATGCCACCGCGCACTGGTTTTATTTACCAAGAAAAGTACCGTGATTTGTACTTCGTGTATGAACGGCACGTTTCCCCTAAATTGGATTTAAACGAAAATCGAAGGAAAAACTCTGTTATTTGTAAAGATTAGGGATAATATTACAATGTTGGGAATTCGGATCTCATGTATGTATGTTGAGGTGTTTTTGTAACGTATGTTTAGTCATATATAGATGTTAGGTTCCTATTTAGGTAAGTACTATAAATCTCAAGGAGGACTTTTGTAGTGGACGCGAAACGAAACTACAGAACGCCACTTACATCAAACTCCTTTTCCTTCGTTGCGAGTACTATGCACCTGACCTTTCTGAAAAACATCACCAATGATGGAAAGATTTTAGAAGGACATTATACATAATGTCCTTCTAAAATCTTTCCATCATTGGTGATGTTTGTGGTGATTGGTGGTGATTGTTGGAGATTTTAGAAGGACTTTATGTATAAGGTATACATACCTTATACATAAAGTCCTTCTAAAATCTTTCCAAAGAATAAACTATTCATAAAGAACCTCAACGCACTGTTTGTTTAAAATTCTTCTTCTCATCTATTAAAATGAAATAAGATGCAAGATTAAAATGGACTGCATTTGTTATTACGAGCTGGAACGAAGAAAATCTACCCAGAAACAAATCCTTCATTTCTTTTGTTTTAAAACCCGCTATCTTCCTAGCCCAAACCTTGTATTATGAATGCGGGTACTAAGTTCAACTATCACGATTCCGAACCATTAAACACTGCGAAATACTGCTCACAGTGTTGTATACACGTGTAATATTATTCTCCAACACATATTAGGTGTTTAAACGAATTCATGTCAATTATTAACACCACATTAACTTAATGCTGAGCGTACAATAAGTTGGCGGTAAAAAATTCAATGCGTTAACGCCATTATATTTTTTGTGGCGTCATCTTTCGCTTCATAAATTTTGAGACATTATCAAAGTGCTGCAAAGGTGTCAAGGGAGTTCGTTTGCCAGTCACTTACTTACTTTTAAAGGCACATTACTTTGGTACTTTTTTACTGTTACTCATGCTTCTTATTTTCTTTGGTTTAAGAAGGCTATCACATTTTGTTACCTCTCTCGCTGACACGGGACCAAATATTTAAGAAAACGAAATGATGCTTTTTTGAAAAATGTATTCAATTGATTGGCGAACTGGTGAATAATATTAATTAAATAGGTAATTATTAAATACACATTTTTATTGCGGCATTTATTTAACTCATTTCAAAATAAATCATAATACTTATTGAACCGACTTTATTAGGTAATACAATAGAAATGTGTTTTTAATAATATTACCTATTAAATTAATATTATTTAGTCCGCCAATTGATTACAATTTTCAAAAAAGCGTGTTTCACTTAACATTCTTAAAATTTTGATCCCGTGTGAGCGAGAAAGGTAACAAAACGCGACAGCCCTCTTAGCACCTGGTACCCAAATGTGACTTTTTGAATTTTACCAGTGGTATCTAATCTTGGTCACCACTAACTTCTCTTGCAGATCAACATCGTCAGAAAAGCCACTAGCAGCTTTTCTTACTACTAAAACCAATAAATGCTATAATATCTTCTCATTCCCCACTTTTTTTCTATATCACAATAAGGGTCAGTATTGCTCGAAGTACAGTGAATTGCCTATATACAATTCTCATTTCCCTAACAGCGCAAAAATAGTTTACCCGCACATTTCCGTGAAAAGTTAATAATTTATTTTCCCCAACCCGGGCATTTTCCTTACGGCTTTCACTAGCTGCTATATAAACCCTTGCATTGGCATTTATACATAATAAAGAATGACGTCATCCAATCGGGCCTTTCCGAATCATTTGCTGGATCGAATTAGGGAAGAGGAAAAAGTTCCATTGAAATATGACACCTGTTCGGGCTCGCTCGAATCAAAGGGCGAGATAAAGACGGAGGTTTTCAATAAAGGGGAATCAGTCTCTTTTTCTTACGTATTTTTATCTATATGTTTTTGTGTTCCGGGATTCGGGCATTATCTACCTCCTAATATATGTACCTGTGTATTTATTCACGTGCCATAATATATTATGTTATGCCAAGAAATTATCGTTTGTTCTGCGAAACGAATATTGTTTTCTGAATGAGTTATCTTTGTTTTGGTTCTGATATGAAATGTTTTTGCTGGGTCCGATATTTATGGATAGTTTTGCTGATGTCCGCGACTTTTTTCGCAAGCAAACTTCAATCCTGCGTAGACTCGCTCGAGAGTGGACTTTTCAATTCCTTTTTGTGAACGTCGGCAGTTCTGCACCCTCTTCTTAATATGATTACCATTATCTACCTTACATACAATCACTATTTACGAACAATAGTTTAGGCTTACGTGGCATACGTTTTAGGTCAATTACGTAAACAAATATTATGGCCAACCAAGTCCCCACTATATATTCTTCAGTACATTTCATGTTGTTCAAATACCTACTTAAAACTTAAAATTGGATTCAAGACAGTATCGGTTCTCTAATGCATTCGATCTCACAATCGGTCCGCGTCGTGAATCCAGCAATCTGAAAGGAGATAGTTCTTCAAACTTTCCCCATTTAATTTAATCTTCGTCAGCTGTGGGTGACTATTTGCTTTTACTGTGCAGCTTAAAGTTGGCATTTACGAAAGAGCCCGAAGTGAAACTTCGAACCGCAAAATTCTGAAGAAGTTAATATTGTATTTTAAAAGGTCAAAAATGTAAAACTTTTAAGGAGCTGTGGGAGTTTCAAAGATTTCCAGAGACATAAACAGCTCATAAAATGAAAAGGAATATCGGTCTGGTGCACAAACGCACTAAAAAGTGGTTTACTTCGGTGTTTCATCGAATATCGGAGAATCCTTCGAACACGGCCAATCATTAGTCCAAAGCAGTATAAAACATACAGCGACCCAGTTCGGTATTAAAGGCTACCAGATCCTCCTCAAAGCACCGTAAAACGTCCTCTGACCGTCGCTACAATTTATGCTACATCCCGGATTTTGTATGGAAACGTTCGATAAAGGGTGACATTCTGGAAAACATAAATTTCGTTTAGGTTTTCCACATTTTACCCTCTCAACCGAACCAAGCGACCAGCTTTAACAATGTGGGAAGTTATGTGTTATGCGCAATATGAAAAATGAACAGCGGATTACGAGCGGTTTAAATAATAGGGTCGAGTGTCCTGTATTTTTTTTTTTTGTTTATTTCTAGATATAACTTGTTGCTTGCTCGTGTGTTTTAATATTCAACTGAACGTGGCACCTGATGAGGTCCTGTGTGATAACTGCTAACATTTACAGCAGCTAATTCAGGATAAAGAGGAATATAGCCACTGAGTAAATTATGCGGCCTACCCAAATGTCCTTTCTTTGGTATTGTTCGTCGAATCGTTGAGCTCCTTAACTTTTAAGTTGAGCTGTACGATTACTGACAGATGCTTGCACTGACTGGACAGGTCCACTCAATCTGTGTGGTTCTTTCCTCAAAAGACCATTTCAGACACCAACCTTCATGGTCTTCACATGATATGACCAAGATTATGTCTGGACTTTAAAAGAGACTGTGACCTCTGAGTTTGTTTCGGCCTTTCTTCTCAGAGTAGTCAGATAGGAAACGCCGGCCTCATCTAGTTTAAAAAGAAAAAATGTTTGACATGTAAAAGTGTTTGTATAAACCTACTTACAGAAATAAAAACCATTTATAAAATAAAAAATACATACGTATTTCTTTATTAAGAAATATGCTTTCACGCGATGCCTGAAATAAATTCACTGAATCCTACCACAGCAAAACACAAACGATGACAGTACGCATATTATAATTATTTTATACCATAGCTACTTATTAAGTTATTTTAGCTGAGCCTCGCAAATAACAAACAGCAATTACACAGCGCATAAGGCGTCGTCCTATTACAACGCGACTACGCGATCATAGCAAGTTCGAGCGAATTTTAGTCGTACGAATCCGCGATCAACATACTGATATCGAATAGGTGTCCTAATTGGCATTCACGCGATGCGGTCGCGCTATTATAATGATTGTAATCTATTCACGGGAACTAAATTCATACAAACGCGCGATCAAACATGTTGATGTCGAATAGGTGTCCTAATTGAATACGCGCAATAATCGCGTCGCGTCGTCAGGGAGCGGAGTGAAGAGCAGGACAGGCATCGTGTATTCGCGTTCTATTAGTATACTCAATTTTTGTTATCGCGCGACTACGCAATAGTCGCATCGCTTACTCGAATGATGATCGCGTAGTCGCGTTGTGTTAGGACGATACCTAACGTTTAGTTAATCTTCAGTCTTGCTTGGTTGCCTTCAAAAGCGTATTAAATCTACTTGACCTCGCCCATTCCACTTGATACAATTACGTTTAGACCCCTTAAGCTTGCTCTAATACCGGCAGAAGCCGGTAAAGGGAATTTGAAAATAACTTTAGGCGTCAGCTGACATAAAAGCTTCCTGATTTTCCTGATGTTACTCTGGTCTCATTATGTTCGTAAATTATTTACAAAGGAGAGACATTCGAAACGGGAAGGTTTTTTGCTGTTTTAATTTCAGCTTAAAATAAGACTGTTGGTTGTATTTAAAATCCGCCTTTTAAACTCTTAAAAATAATATGTAAAAGATAATGCAATTAAGATTTATAGGTGACTAACCAGCAACTTGGTCCGCCTGAAATCTCTTTTCCCCCCGACCCACCCCGTCACATCGCATATCGCCCGCCCGCGCTATTACTTCGTTTTCGCTTAGCGTTCTATCCGACTTTTCTACATTTTGCTCAGCTCCTAAGGGTCATAGCATGATGTTTAATAGCCTACAACCTTCCTCAAGAATTGGGCTATCAAATGCAAAAAGATTTTTTCAAATCTGACGGGCAGTTCCAGAGATTAACCCCTACATACAAACTTACAATCCAACAAAACCTCTTTATAATGACCAGTAGCCGCGTGCCTGATAGGATTTCCCATCGACAAACATTATATAACTTTCTTCCCCTATTAGAGGAAAATTCCATGCTTCTAGACCCAGCGGTATAGCGTATAGCGGTTGTCTGTCATTGAATTAATTTAAGATTTTCATTAAGTAGATAGGGTACCTGTTCATAAGTCGGTTTAGGTACCTACTTACCTGCCAAAAAGCCAGAGACGAACGTAGATAGGTAATTTCAGAACATCACCAAGCGGTTGGTCGACTCTTCACGGGACCAGAAGGCTGGCCTATTTTTAGCCCAAAGAATCAGCATTGCCATACAACGTTGCAATTCTGCCAGCCTTTTGGGCACTTTTCCCATTGACAGCGATGCACGCGTAATTTTTTGATTCCCAATGAGCTATTCCCCCTTTTATTTTTATTATATACTTGTACATAATATATATATTTTAGTGTCAGCTTGTATACTTTATAGTTGAAAAAATGTTCTCTCATAAATCGATACACATACATCACGGTCAATTCTCCAACTGGTAGGTAATCCACAAAAATGCTTGGCTAAACGCTGGTCCTGCTCTACAAGGGCGCATAAACTAATTGATCAGCATTCGAAAATATTGTTGAAGCTGCTGAAGATTGTAAAAACTATCTTTGCATTGTATAAATTCAACCACGTAGTACCTATTGTATAATATAATTGCATAGCACATTGTGCACTATGTGTGAGCACTATGTACCACCTACATACTATAAAGCTACCATTTACTGGGTACGTCTTTCATTGACTTGAATGAGCCCTGGCGGCTGACCGTATGTCATGGTCACTCTAAGATTCTCTTCAAAACGGTTGAGCTGACTGTTGCTGACCCATGCGTCATATTTGTGAACGGGTGCCGTCAGTAGGAACTGGTCATCTCTTAGCTCCCACGGCTTATTTTAAGTTTTTATTCGTTTTTTTTTTTTTTTATTACGAACACTTTTAACCTACACGTCTTTCTACATTGTTCTCACATACGTATATAATTTCAACATGATTGATGTAACCAATATTTTGTAATAATATTTTTATTTAAAAGAGTGTTCATGGAATTTCTTGCCTGTTCATCTCCATAGGAACTCACTACGCTTTGTAATCTTCATCTTTCTGACTTTTGACTGACTCTTTGATAATTTAAAAGTGCCTGTAATTAATTGGTTTATTTGAAATAAATGCTTTAAGTTTGAGTTTGAATCAAATAGGTACAAAATCTCATTTCTTTCATAATGTTGCGTAAATCGCTTAATTTCTTTAAAATGGTATTAACTCGTAACGAAACACACAAAGAAGTCGTTCCGTGTTAAAACACGCGCTTCAGTAATTACTATGTGAATGGAACACTGACTCACGAGGAGACAGCTCCAATCGTTTCCGTCGCGTTTGGAACACTCCATTACCCCATTTTCCCTTTGACTATGGGTAGCTTAGCTGGTGCAATAAGTGTTGAATGAACGATATTTTTCAAAGCTTTCAATTATATTATTCGGGTTTTAATCATTATTGATTGGTGGTAATATTTTGTTTTCGTAATTTTAATATATTTTTTTTAATGTCTTTGTACAGTCTTGAGCACTAATATGTATGCACTGACCAACTTTTAAAAGTGATTTTCACCTATTGTATTGATTGTCATTTTATGTTGTTACAAACGTTGTATTTTGGAACCCATATTATTATGAAATAGGTCACAGGTAGGTTTAAGAGTCATTACGGGTAGTCAGAAGCCCAAAAGTCTGACAACCAGTCCAAGGGTATCATGTTACCCAGTAACTAGGTTCTAGAGGTCAGATAGGCAGTCGCTCCATGTAAAATACTGGTGTTCACTTACATCCGGTTAGACTGGAAGCCAACCCCAACATAGTTGAGAAAAGGCAGGCAGATTGATTGATTATAATGAAACTAGCTTTTGCCCGCGGCATCGCCCGCGTGTATGTCGGAATATGTCAAATTAGTACCTACCTTACGTGTTAATCCAGGTTCGAAAACATCTGTATCCCAAATTTCCTGTAAATTCAATCAACTGTTTTTGCACCAATCCGGAACATAGGTACATCCCGACGAACAATAAACGGACCAAAATTCTAAAAACTATAGTGTACGCAACAGACTCGTTCAATCACTTCTTTTCAAATATATGCAATGCACAGTTCTGACTTCATTACTATTTTTAACCGACTTCAAAAAAAGGAGGAGGTTATCAATTCGGTTGTATGTTTTTTTTAATGTTTGTTACCTCAGTCATCATCTGCCTAGCCTTTTCCCAACTATATTGGGGTCGGCTTCCAGTCTAACCGGATGCAGCTGAATACCAGTATTTTACATGGAGCGACTGCCTATCTGACCTCCACAACCCAGTAACTGGGTAATACGATACCCCTTGGTAAGACTGGTTGTCAGACTTTCGGGCTTCTGACGACCCGTAACGACTGTCAAAGATCCACGAATGACACAGCCGGGACCAACGGCTTAACGTGCTTTCCGAGGCACGGAGGAGTCTCGGTATGTAAAGATGGTCACCCATCCACGGACCAACCCCGGCAAGCGTAGCTTAACCTGATGGATCGACCCGTGCGGCTGTTATTACTTAGCCACGAGCTCCTCTGTATGTTTGTTACCTCAGTACCCCGTCATTTATAAACCGATTTGGAAAATTATATTTTTATTTGAAAGGACATACTTTCAGATTGGCCCCATTTTTATAAAAATCCAGTTCTGATGATAGGATCCATGAGGAATTGAGGGAACTCCTCAAACATTATAGGCAAACACATAGTGATTATGGTATTTTCGTCAACAAATCAAGCATTTGCATTCAGAAAGTATCATTTGGTGAAGTGGAATTGACGAAGAAGACCATAGATGGCCACAGGAACTCCTCAATGATAAGTATTTCACGGGTGGCGATAAGATATCTCGATTAAGATGGTTAAACGACTATGACGAAGCAAATTTAAATAAATGGTTCTGATGAAAATGGTACCATTGAACTCAGATCAGTAATAAAACAATGTATCCTAGCCGTGTGGGGCGTGTGGTGTGTGTGGGGCTTATTAGAATTGACATGAGATGCACTCTGGCTATAAATTATTTTTAACCGACTTCAAAAAAGGCGGAGGTTCTCAGTTCGTCGGAATCGTTTTTTTGTGTGTTCTCCAATTACTCGAAGACAGCTGGACCGATTCGGAAAATTCTTTTTTTGTTTGAAAAGGTATACTTTCCACATAGTCCCATTGTCATCACGTCAGGATCTGATGATGGGATCCTGGAGAAATCGAGGGACCTCTTCAATACAGGCACACCTATAGCGATTTGGGTATTTTTTATAGTAACTTGTGCGTTTGCTCTCGGAAAGCACCATTTGGTGAAATGGAACTGATGACGAAGACCACAGATGGTAAGATGGCCACCGGAACAACTCAATAATAAGTATTTCACGGGTTGCAATTCCATTATTTTAAAATTATTGCTAAGCAATATAGAAGCTCGTCACAATGCATATGGTAAAGTGGAGCTGATGGTGAAGTACCAAGAGAACTCCTCAACAATTAACGTCCCTGCATCGGGTAAAGCAATGTTTTGTAAAAGGTGATGAGCAGTTGTCATTAGGCTATTGTTACTCAGCTAAATTATAAACCGACCCACTAAAAAGTGAAAAATAAAAAAACTTTTTTGCAAAAAAAAAAAAAACAACCGACTTCCAAAAAAAAACACTACAAAGTGAAAAATAACTTTCATTTCGGAAGTCAGTGGCAAAAACCTGAAATACTGATCCAAAGACACCGACTTCCGAAAAAGTATTAGTACCGAGTTTCGAGTTAATCTGACAGCGCGTTAAAATTTTTCCTTACTGTTCTTTACTGTACTTACGGTCCTAGTGTTCCTTACTTATTTTAAAAAACTAAGAGTGACAATTTTTACTATTTCCTGAGGCAAATATTGCCAAGTTTCAAGTGTATTAACCAAAGGAATAAGATTTTTCATAAAATCTGTATCCCCTCTTTTCACCCCTCACAGGGATGGAATTTCGAAAAATCGTTTCGGATTTTTCCATAACTGAAATCAAAGATTTCTTATACCAATTTCTGAGTTAATCAAGCCACACAGTAAAATCCTCCTCTTAAAAATCTAATTACCCCTTCTCATCCCGTCAGGGGTAGTTTTGAAAAACCAATAGTAAGAAATTTTATTGCTTAATTAGGCAAATATTCGTGCCAAGTTTCAAGTTTATTAACCAAATGAATAAGATTTTTCATCTTAACTATATCCCCGCTTTTCACCCCCACAGGGGTGGAATAAAAAAAAATCTTTTAAGATATTTCCATAAGATGAATCAAAGATTTCTTATACCAATTTTTGAGTTAATCAAGCCACACAGTAAAATCTTCCTCTTAAAAATCTAACTACCCCTTTTCACCCCGCCAGGGGTAGTTTTGAAAAACCAATAGTAAGAAACTTTATTGCTTATTTAGGCAAATATTCGTGCCAAGTTTCAAGTTTATTAACCAAATGAATAAGATTTTTCATCTAAAGTATATCCCCGGTTTTCACCCCCACAGGAGTAGAATTTCAAAAAATCGTTTAGGATATTTCCAAAACTTTACTCATAGATTATTCATACCAATTATCGAGTTAATCAAGCTAAGCAGTAAAATTCTGCCCTGTAAAATTGACAACCCCTTTTCACCCCGTCCGGGGTAGATTTTCGAAAAACCTTGATACTGGTTATTCTTTATTTTTGAACTTAAGTTTAAATACTGAGTTTCGAGTTAATCGGATTGCGTGTTAAATGTTGTTAAATAATGTTCTTCCATACAAATTTTGACACCCCCCAATCCCCCTCGTGGGGGTAGTTTAGAAAAACCAAAAATGACAAAGTTCATAATTTACTAAGATAAGTATTTGGGCCAAGTTTCAAGTTTATTAACTCTAGGAATAAGATTTTTCAAACAAACGAAATCCGGGGGGATTTTCACCCCCTTAAAAGTCGAATTTCCAAAAACCCCTTCTTAGTGCTCCCCTACATGATAAAAGGAAGCCGTGTGCAAAATTTCACGTTCCTAGTCTCAGTAGTTTCGGCTGTGCGTTGATATGTCAGTCAGTCAGTCAGTCAGTCAGTCAGTCAGTTTCTCCTTTTATATATATAGATATGTCTTAAAATTGCAGTCGTTATTCCATGAGGTATTCGCCTTTAAATTTTACTTAGTATACATACATACATATTAGTGCTCGTGACTGTACAAAAAACCAATTACAATAAAATACAAAAAAGCACCTATGGCAGCATAACGCCAAGCGAGAAGCAAGCGTCACTATTATTATGTACCTAAATCACAGCAATTTTTATTTATTTATTTATCAGGAACAATTTATATTGTATTTGACACATAACACTACATACATTATTATTAATAATAAAAATAGTGTTGTAGGTTTTACAAATACAATAAAACTAAAAACTACATGAAATAAACTACTGTAAAATATAAATGAAATAAACAATTTTACAAGAATGCCAATGATTAAAAAACCATTTTCGTGCCTTCAAAGCCTATGAAGGCCACAAGTTAATCACTTCTCTTCTTTTTTGTGCTGGCAACCTCAAGCCATCAGTCAACGGCTACAATTTATCTCTCTAAAAAGTTCCCACGTTCAAGTGACACCACCCTCAAGTTATCTACTTAAATGTAAGCCACTTTTTATTCAGGAATGCTGGTCTATCAGCTACAGTGATTGGTAAGCGTTTAATGGTTCTACAGTCTACACTTGTAAAAATAAAAATATCCGAATAAGTACCTATTTTTATAAAACTTTTGACAAAAAAATATTTACAGATTTTGACAAAAGTGCAAGTACATATAAGGAGGGAAGTACCTACCTAGTACTGACGCTTTATGACTTAACTATACTATAATAAGAACAAAAAACGCCCAAGTGCGTGTCGGACCACGCACAATGAAGGGATCCGTAGTTGGGATAAGTTTATCCCAAGAACAAAGTAAACTTTGTAGTTGAAAAACATGTTCTCTTATACATACATTCCAACTGAAAGTGTAAGTTGGTCGACTGTTACTCGTTAACTTGTAAAGCCTACTTAGCTGTGATAGTTTTCTTTTTAACTTCGTTGCATATACTACTACCGTGAATTTTTTCACATATCCAGAACTAACCGTTTAGCTGGCAGTGGGGGAGACACGACTCTAACAAAAATTAGCACTTTAAAGCTTTATTTCAGAAACGGATCCTTTAATCAAAAAATTGTTTTCACAAACCCGCAATATTTTTGAAAGACCTTTCCAAAAACACCCCACGCCATGGTCTAGATGAGAAAAAGAAAACATCCCCACTTTACGTGTACAGGAGGTACCCTAGAAAAAAATTTTTTCGTCATTTTATTTTACCACTTTGTTGGCGTGATTAATACACAGGGTGTTTGGAAGGTGGGTGCAAAGCCTTAAAGGGGAGTTAATACAGACCATCTAGAACATTTTGAGCCATATTTGTCCTAACCAAAGTCTGATATTTATTTTTTTAGAGAACTTTTACGATTTTGGTACCAAAATCCCAAAATTTTCCAATTAAGGCCTAATAACGCAAAGATTGAGTGAAAATTTCTATTTTTTTTAATTTACTTTATTGGCCTAATGTGTGTTTAATGGTATGAAATCATTTTGAAGCACCGTATTTACTAAAAAAACAACTTTCAGACTATTTAAAATAAAAAGAAAAAAAAATTAAAGAAAAAAAATGGATTTTAATTGACATTTAAAAAATAAATAAAATAGCTACTGGTGTTCAAATAATTTTAAAAACATGCTGAGTTATTGCTCTTTTTTTTTAAGGTATCATTTACTTAGATAGCTTTACAATTTTTGAAGTTAGGGTGCCTGAACCAGTTAAAGTCGATTTTAAGGAGTAAAAAAAAAAGACAGTTTTTGATTTGATTTTTTAATTTTGATGTTCAAAATGGCTTCCGCCACAGCGTATACATTTACGACAGCGATTTCTAACTTCTGTCGTGGTGATTTTAAGCTGCATTTCTTCTTTCATTGTTCTGAAAGCTGCTTCTATTCTTTGAATTAGTTCTTCTCTTGTTGAAATCTCAGTTGTGTATACGAGCTCCTTTGCCCGTCCCCAGACAAAAAAATCTAGCGGCGTCAGGTCGGGCGATCGCGCGGGCCAAGGAATGGGCCCATCTCTACCTATCCAGCTGCCTGGAAAACAGTTATCAAGATGTTCTCTGACAATCAATGTCCAATGAGATGGACATCCATCTTGTTGGAAAATTATTGGCCTGTCCGTATTTAAAATGGGTACTTCCGCATCATCCAGGAGTGTTGGGAGATCGTTTTGTAGAAAATTCAGATAATTTTCACCGTTTAAATTATCTGGTAAAATGTGGGGCCCAATCAACGTCCGTCCAATTACTCCAGCCCATACATTAACGGAGAATTTTGCTTGGAAAGACACCTGAAACAAAAATTAATTCTAATTAAAGTGTTCTTTGAAGATGTGTTGAACATCTGGACTTAAATTAATAAACATTAATTTGTATACCTGTTTTTTCCAATGCGGATTGTTGTCCTTGTCAGCCCATTCATGTAAATTATGGAAATTCGTGATTCCTTCTCTAGAAAATTTGGACTCATCAGTCCAGAGGATAGATTTTAGAAACCATCTGTCGTCAATGTCGCTATTGAGCATAAATCGGCAGAACTGCATCCTTCTCCCAGGATCGGTTTCTACCAAGCCTTGCACGCCTCTACCGTGAAACGGATATTTATGTTCCCGATGCATGGTACTCCACACTTTCCATATTGAAAGGTTTAAGTTTCTCGCCACAGTTCTGACGCTGGTTGTAGGATCCGCTTCAAAGGCTGCAAGTATTTGTTCTTCAACGTCGGGGTCATGTCTTCCTGGATTCACTCCGGGTACTGCATGATGGATGCCAGATTCCGAAAGTCTGCGATACGTGTTGTAAAAAACTCGAACATTAGGTAGCCTGAAATGAAATTGTTTATTAGTAACGTCAGTTACAAATCAACATGGCAATTGAAGTAATAATGTTAGTATTAGAAGTTACTTTACCTGCGGTTCGGGTAACGTTCTTGGTACAAACGTCGTGCCAAAGCTCCGTTACCATCAGCTCTGCCATACATAAAAACGATATCCGCTTGTTCCTGAGATGTAAATGCAGCCATGGCAATCGTACATACACTCAATTAAAATGTCAATTAGTTCAATAGTCCGAAATAACACGTGCAGGAGCGTAAAGCTACAACTGAACACGGTAAATCACAAACGCAATACAAGTAATTCCAAAATTAATAATCAACACGCGCAGGAGCATTAAGCTACGACTGAGTACGGTGAATCAAACGTCTACTCGCAACGCGCAAGGGCAGAGCAGTGAAGGAAGAGAGAGAAAAGATGACATCACCGAAGCGACGGGTCGGGTCCATCTCAGGTACTAACGAATTTATAAACTCAAAAAGCATCTTTACATCCTCGGCAATAAGACCTAAAGTTGTCTTTATCATAACAAAAGAATCAAGAGCCCTTTGTTATCGTACGCCGCCCGGTCCGCCGGCCACCACGGCAGCCTTTGTTTCGTTTTGTAAGGCCGACTTTTTTTAAGTGCGTCTAAAAAATAACCACTTTAGACTTTAGTTTAAAGTTATTTGAGGAAAAATCAGGTTGATTTTAATTTTATTGAAATTTGAAATTTCTTACCCTTAATTGGTCCAGGCACCCTAACTTCAAAAATTGTAAAGCTATCTAAGTAAATGATACCTTAAAAAAAAGAGCAATAACTCAGCATGTTTTTAAAATTATTTGAACACCAGTAGCTATTTTATTTATTTTTTAAATGTCAATTAAAATCCATTTTTTTTCTTTAATTTTTTTTTCTTTTTATTTTAAATAGTCTGAAAGTTATTTTTTTAGTAAATACGGTGCTTCGAAATGATTTCATACCATTAAACACACATTAGGCCAATAAAGTAAATTAAAAAAAATAGAAATTTTCACTCAATCTTTGCGTTATTAGGCCTTAATTGGAAAATTTTGGGATTTTGGTACCAAAATCGTAAAAGTTCTCTAAAAAAATAAATATCAGACTTTGGTTAGGACAAATATGGCTCAAAATGTTCTAGATGGTCTGTATTAACTCCCCTTTAAGGCTTTGCACCCACCTTCCAAACACCCTGTATATATCCATGCCAAATTATAGCTTTCTGGTACTAAGAGTCTCTGAGCTAAGCTGCGGACGGGCGGACGGACATGGCGAAACTATAAGGGTTCCTTGTTGGCTACGGAACCCTAAAAATGATGTACTAAATAATCACCAACCTTCAAAATTAAAATCAAAAAATATTGTGTACTTAGATTGAATCACAGGGTAGGAATATTTTTTCTCAGCACGTCTGCCTACCCTCGCTTTACCTACCTACGTTATCATACAATAATCTAGATATTATTTTACAAACCCCTTTTAAAATATTTTAGGCACGGGTAACTCCTACAAGTTCTCGGTAAGACATATTTCATACTTTCTCCTGGAGCTAGACCACCACCTCTTAAACCAGTATTATTGTAATCTTACTTGAGTGTGGGAAAGAGATGGAGCTAGACGTCCTGTATAGCTCCATCTCTTTCTCACACTGAAGTAACATTAAAATAATACTGCTTTAAGAGGTTGTGATTGGCCCCCTGATAAAACTGTAGACCGATTTACGGCCACTTTCTATAATATATCTCAATCCCAACCTTGATCCCGATCCTTGTCTGTAACCAATCAACGGCCGTTTGTCAATCTGCATCCTAATTACGTAACACACTATCAATCACAATCTGAATGATTTTGGAGCAAATTGCTAATCCATTGCTTCATTGTTTGAAAAATATATCTGCTCAACAACGTAAATAACGCAATGAATGTTGTTGAACTGCAATTGCCCCGCTGAGGCTTTGAGAGGGCGAATCACAAGCAGCCGTCAATGACTGCGGATCAAGATTGGGATTGAGATACATTGTAGAAAAAAAAAAACTGGCTTTAGTGTGGGTGTTACATTTAAAACATTATCTTTAGGTCAGTGGGAACCCTAACCTAAAAAGTACAGGACCTACGCGATTAAAATCAAGCTTAAAATATTATTCATTTGATTCACTAATTGACGTCATAAATTACCGGGTAACAATTCAACTAAAACAGACTAACAGGAGATAAAACTAACACAAACCATCAATTTAGTCGGCGAGAGCTACCTAGTGTGTATTTTTGTTAGCATAGCTGGAATATAAATGTTATTTGTATGAATAAATGTAAATAAACATTTCCATTGTAACTGTGAACGTCCAATTAAGCTAGACTATAGAAAAACTTTACAAATATGAGTTCAAAGGTTGTCACGAACATAATACGAAATTGTACGAAATAAAAAGCTTACAACCTAATACTGTAATTGACAATGCTTCTAAAATATTCATAGAGACTTTATTACTTTAGTCTGCATGGTTTGTATTTCATCTAGCTAGACAATTATATTTTGCTGTCCAAATTCATTTCGGAGATAAATTGGCCAATATTTTTTACTGCCAAAATAACATTGTGCGCCTAACTTACTATTTCAAATTAATTTACATATAGAGAGAAACTTTTGCCAGTATGTAAAAACAACTCTATGCAATATATATACATATATACATATATTGCTTTGTAATATCAAGTCTCAATTGGCATAGTATACGTTATTCACATTACGATTCGAACGATCACCAGGCTACAATTCATCATCGCATTCCTCGCTGAGCAATAAACTAAATGATAATAAACCCGCTTGTCGCCGTCGCAATAAATTTCACTATTTGCTGGGAACAAAACACAGTATTACATAAAATATTACCCAATATGGGGACACACAGACAGCACTGAACACAGCGACTTATAAAGCCGAGTTACCACGACACTTGAATCTGACGTACCACTTTTGAAACAGAATTTTTTGAAAAAAAAAATCTCCTTGCCCTGGTTTACGTTTACGACCTCGAAATAAGAGATTTTGCCATAACTTTTCTCACAAATTGTCAGTTCAAAATATTATTACTCAGAACAAACTACAAGAAATTAAAAAGTCATTGAAAGCCATTCGTCTAAAGTTCGTCTTGTCTGACCCAAAGTCGGATTTAATAGCTCTAGAAATAAAAGTAAGGTTGAATAAGATAAATCGATGAACTACATAGGAACATGAAATAGGTCTTTACAACAGATCAACATAGTACGTATATTCTAACCCGCCTTGTGGTCGAGGCAAACGTGAAATAATGTTCGTTCATAGCTTCCTTTTAATTCTGAGGCGCTAAGCCTCAGAATTAAAAGTTTGTTCCAGGAAAATCCGAATAAAGACATGGCAAATCCGTTCCCCAATATCTTGAAATCTATGGGCTAATCCATAGTGACAGCAAGGGACATATCCTTTATTAAGATAAAAGCCGAAGACAGCCCGGACCACAACGATTGCGTCCTAAACATTTTTATGTAAGTACCATTTTATATCTAAAGGATCCCGTAACATAACGTTTTTAGCTTGTTTTTCCTCGACTGTTTTCGCACAGTTTTCTATGTCTTTTTTTGCACCCGTTTCAGAGTGAAACCCTAATAAAAACATGCCCTAGTGCACTCGCGGGACATAGCCCAATATGCAACGGAAACCCCATTAAAACCCCTCCGTGTTTTTACGAGAATGGTGTGCATGCAGGCAGATAAAATTAATTCAAGTTTATTGAAATACTTTTTGGGTAAAGTAGACTAGCTGCGATCTGAAATACTTTTTGGGTAAAGTAGACTAGCTGCGATCTGAAATACTTTTTGGGTAAAGTAGACTAGCTGCGATCTGAAATACTTTTTGGGTAAAGTAGACTAGCTGCGATCTGAAATACTTTTTGGGTAAAGTAGACTAGCTGCGATCTGAAATACTTTTTGGGTAAAGTAGACTAGCTGCGATCTGAAATACTTTTTGGGTAAAGTAGACTAGCTGCGATCGGAATTACTTTTTGGGTAAAGTAGACTAGCTGCGATCTGAAATACTGTTTGGGTAAAGTAGGCTAGCTGCGATCTGAAATACTTTTTGGGTAAAGTAGACTAGCTGCGATCGGAATTACTTTTTGGGTAAAGTAGACTAGCTGCGATCTGAAATACTTTTTGGGTAAAGTAGACTAGCTGCGATCGGAAATACTTTTTGGGTAAAGTAGACTAGCTGCGATCTGAAATACTTTTTGGGTAAAGTAGACTAGCTGCGATCTATGTTCTTGTGTGTTGTTCTTAAAATCAGTTCAGGGCAGAAACATAAATATGTTCCGCCACAAACCTTTCTCCACTTGTGACTTAAGGTGATAAAATGACTTCAGTATCACCACTGTCCAAATTGACAAACGCGGTGATTAAAAGAAAAACGATTATTTTCTTTATTTTTTATTTATTCATTCTTCAACAAAACTTGAAGTCGAACAGTAGTCTTAACAATAAATGTAACACAAAATTAAATAATCATCGTAAAGCCAGAAGAAAAAATACATTCCACATTGATCATAACATTATTAGTCATAAATAATATAAAATAAAATATTATTTTTAAAAAAATGTCAATGTCATAAAATGTAGACAATGCCAATATAAATTCAAAGAAATGTATGTCAATAAAATTCAGATGTAATGTCATGATAGAATGCTGAATATATTATTTAAAGTCAATAAAATATAATGACATATTAGTTTGAACTATTATTGTCTTTGAGAAACTAACAAACAACAATAACATTTCTTCAATACTTTAATTCTCTCTTGATTTCGTTTGGATTCATAGTTTTTAAATTGAACAGGCAATTTATTGTACATATTTACTGATTGCACTCTTGAGGCATGTTTTACGATATTAAGCTTAGGCTGTATGAAATTAGTTTGATCTTTTCTTAGATATATTACTTATAAGTATCTATCCGTTGTTGATGGAATCGTTTTTGAAAATCCAATGTTCAGCAATGACCCTATACCGACTGATTATATCTATGGATAAAAGCATCTACTTACTTTTTATGATTAAAGTTAAACATTTATAACGATAACAACATCCCAGCACGTGAAACTTTCTTCTTCTATGCATCGGCGAAGTCTGTAAGCGGAATGTAGGTCAAACTAGCGTTCCAAAACTGAATACTAATTGCTAACTTGCACTTAAAGCATTATCTAGACTTCTATGTAGGTGGGATTATGTTTAGGAACCTAACCTGCTCTAAACTTATTGAAGACCGATAGCAGGTACAGAAAGGGAATTTGCTTACGGCACGATTGTGTAACACAATTGGATTCTAAATTGTTTTCATTTGACTGTTCAACAAATTCCATTGTGGTGACTGGTGAGATAGTTGAAGAGTTTCTCAAACATAATAAACAATGGATCGTAAATCGTGATGTATTGTTAAGATGAAATCAAGTGTGTCAACTTGTCCGTAACGCAGTTAGGGTAGCTACAGTTTAAAAAGCTACTTAACCTCAATATAATCAACTCAGCTTATCTATGGAAAGTAGAGAAGTTCTCCACTTACCTATTAGTTATCTGTAGGTAAGTGGAGAACTTCTTCTTCTACGTATAATAATAATAATAAATTCATTTATTTCAGACATAGTCCATAAAAATAAAATAAAATCATATACAACACATTACATTAAAATAATCGATAACAAATAAAATTACACATACACAAGTCATTAGAATTACACTAATTACAATAATTACTTATGCTGGTCCTGAATCTCTTCAGTTCTGCCATCATACCCGATTCTCAACCATTCTCACAGTGATCTGATTTCTGTACCTATCTTATCTTAAACACATTCGTCCAGTTGTCGCGGCGACTCCAGCACGTTTCAGCTCTGGCTTGGAATGTTAATTATAAGGTTTCATTGGGACATCCCTTATCCAAAAAAATTCAACAATGTTTCATTTAGCTTAGTATCCAATAGGAAATCACAGCTGGTTCCATACAGTGTTCACACAGACAACAAATATTTTATACCTCAGTCGAGTTTTACAATGCCCATGAGATCATAGGTGATCCATAATGTATCTGAGACCACACGGGCCGCGGTAAAGATTGCAATAGTAATAATGTATCAGGCTACAATTTCCCTAAAGAGTCGACGACCTGCGCGAAAAAAAATCCTTAACACGGTTCTTTTGCCATTCGGGATTTACGGATTTACGCGGTCAAAGGGCAAAATCAGGGCGAAATGTGACAAGTTTTTCCTACCAGTTCTTCAATTTAGGAACCACGCTCTTGTCTGTTCATTTTCCCTTTCCAGGTGGTCGTACAATAAAATATTACCTATATATACTCAAATAAATCAGCTCCGCATCGGGGATAAAGGACTGTACTTTACAAATAACTGCCCCAAACTTTGGGAAAAAATTAGAATAAAACGACACGACACGAGATTTTTAGATATATAAGATAGAATCGAATACTCTTAAATGATAAATGATTTTATTTCTATAAGTAGGTTTATACAAACACTTTTACATGTCAAACATTTTTTTTTTAAACTAGATGAGGTCGGCGTTTCCTATCTGACTACTCTGAGAAGAAAGGCCGAAACAAACTCAGAGGTCACAGTCTCTTTTAAAGTCCAGACATAATCTTGGTCAGATCATGTGAAGACCATGTAGGTTGGTGTCTGAAATGGTCTTTTGAGGAAAGAACCACACAGATTGAGTGGACCTGTCCAGTCAGTGCAAGCATCTGTCAGTAATCGTACAGCTCAACATAAAAGTTAAGGAGCTCAACGATTCGACGAACAATACCAAAGAAAGGACATTTGGGTAGGCCGCATAATTTACTCAAACTGGCAAACTATGATTAAAGCTGAGAGAAAAGAAAAAGAAAAAAACAAGGACTCACATAGTCTTCACATTCACAGTAATTAAAATAATATTACATTTTAAACAAAGTAAATATTCATGTCAATGTGTATATAAGAAAAAAAAAATAGCAAAAAGAAAAGAACAAAAAAAATAAATCAGTATGTATATAAAAAAAAAAAATTAAAATTAGTTGGAGCAGCTCAAACCCACGCCTTTTTGTCATCAATGTAATCTTTAACGGTATGAAAGGCTTTCTGGCACAACTTACGTTTAATAAATGATTTGAATTTATTAAGGCTCAGATCTTGAACGGGGCTTGGAAGTTTATTATAAAAACGTATACATTGACATCTGAACGAGCCACCTATTTTCTTGAGCCTTGTTGTAGGTACAACAAATTTGTGTTTGTTCCTAGTGTTCATATTATTTTTTAAACTATTTTATATTTTTATGGGCATATAAAAGATTTTCAAAAATATACTGAGAAGGCACAGTCATTATATTAATCTCCTTAAATTTCTCTCTCAGAGAGAGTGTCTTGGACTTAACTTATAAATTGATCGAACAGCTCATTTCTGCAAAACAAAGATAGTCTGAATGTCGGCGGCATTTCCCCACAACAGAATACCGTATAACATTACACTATGAAAATAGCTAAAGTACACTAAACGGGCTGTCTCTATGTCAGTTAAATTACGAATTTTTCTAACAGCGTATGCTGCAGAACTTAGCTTCTTTGACAATTTATCTATATGTGGGCCCCACTAAAGCTTAGCATCCAAAGTTAAGCCCAAGAATACTGTGCTATCTTCAGGATTCAATTCCTCGCCCTTTATCAACACCTTAGTTTTCACCTGCCTAACGTGAGGCAGCGTAAACTTAAGGCATTTGGTTTTTTTTCATTGAGAAGTAAATTATTTACATTGAACCAGTGAACTACTTTTGAGATCGCGCTATTTACATAACAACAGTAACCAACTGCTGACGTTTAAGTTTAAACAAAAGTGATGTGTCATCCGCAAACAACACTATATCATGATCGTCTTTTACGAGGTTAGGCAGGTCGTTAATATAAATAAGAAACAAGAAAGGACCAAGAATTGAGCCCTGCGGGACTCCCATTTTTACTGTAGATCCGGGAGATCTTTTCCCATTAACGTCAACGCACTGAATCCTATTACTCAAGTATGAAGTAAGAAGATCCAGAGCGGTGTTTCGGATCCCGTAGTGGCGGAGTTTCCTGATTAACGTTTCATGCAGAACGCAATCGAATGCCTTGGACAAATCACAAAAGATGCCCAAGGCATCGCATTTATCTTCCCATGCATTATAAATATGTCCCAATAGTTCAACACCAGCATCAGTAGTTGAACGACCCCTTGTAAAACCGAACTGTTTGTTATGTAATAATTTATGTTTATTAAAAAATCTTTGCAATTGATCTAAAATTAATTTCTCAAAAATTTTACTAAAGGTAGGTAGTACTGAAATAGGTCTATAGTTTGTGGGGTCGGATGTACTACCTGATTTAAACAAAGGTATTATTTTACTATTTTTCATAAGGTCAGGAAACTCCCCACAATCGATACAATTATTAAAGATAAGAGCTAAATTAGGTGCTACAATGTCAATAATAGACTTGGCAACTTCTACAGAATTACCCCACAGATCTGCTGTCTTTTTTACATTTAAAGTGTGAAAGGTTTTAATTATATCTCTACAGGTAATATGTTCAAAATGAAATTCCGTATCGCAAACATCAACATTTTCCTTAAGCAAAGACTCAGCAACAGAAGGTGATGAGTTAAGGAATTTAGTAGTTGAAACGGGAATATCTGCAAAGAAATTTTCAAAGGCCATGGCGACTTGTGAGTCTGATTTTATTATGTTGCCATTAATAGACAGGCTATAGTCAGTATTTCGGTTACTAGACCTTCCCGTTTCACTATTAATAATATTCCAAGTCGTTTTTATTACATTACTACTGTTTTTAATCTTCGAACTCAAATAACGCGACTTAGCCATACAACAAACTTTTTTAAATAATTTTGAATAATTTCTAACATATAAATTAAATGCAGTAGTGTTTACGTAAGTCCTTTCATTGTACAGCTCATAAAGCCGTATTCTACTTTTATGAATACCAACGGTAGCCCAATCAGTGAAAGATGCGTTACTATTAACCGTGATAATCTTGGGAATAAACGTGGTATTAAATTGTTTACAGTATATATTAAAAAAATCATCATATTGATGATTAGGATCAGCATGATTATGCGAAACTGGTAATTTATTAATGAGTTTAACTTTAAAAGCCTCTAAGCGACTTGCAGTTTTGGGGTTAACAGTGATATCCTTTTTAGCCACTTTGTTGTTTTGGTTGTGGATAGTAATCCTTTGCCCGCAATGATCAGAATCTAGTAAATTTATAATTTCTTTGTGGCTTGGTATAACATCTGTATAAATATTATCTAGGCATGTGGCACTAGTAGGGGTTATTCTTGTGGGCTCCAGAAATAAGTTTACAAGATTGTAGGACTGAAACAGACTTATTATTTTACTACAAGAACCTGAGTTTTCTAATAGATTAACATTGAAATCACAATCTTTATTTTATACACCTTAATATGAATTACAAATATAAATATAGAGGGTGAAACCAATGGGCGGTGTATCGCTACAAGCGATCTTTCAATGACAACCTTTGGATGGGTTAAAGGGAGAAGGAGAGATAATACTCCTACTCAGCATAGTTAAGTAGGAAGCTATATACATGGATAAAAAATGATGTAATACTAATTTATTTACATATACTTTATTGTATATCACAAAATACATAACACAAAATGAATCAAACGCTACAAATAACTAATGTGATACAGGATACAAAATATTATATATTTTTTTAAATTTCATACAACAAGCAAATGCAGCTAATGTATTAAAATCACAGTCCTGACACTGATCGATCAGTTTGTTTAACAAACAGAACACGCCTCATTACGCGGGTAGAGGAGATTAGTCGTTAGAATTTTAATTCCGGCTGGAAATAATGTATACGTAAACATAACATAAAACTCACGCCTTCTTCCCACGGGGGTAGGCAGAAACTACAGAACGCCACCTGCTACGATCCTTACATACTCCTTTTGCCTTGTTTACATTCATACATCTGGTCATACACGCACGCCGGTTGCGAGTACTACGCGGTGCGTAATGTATACGTATTTATGTATTACTGGAAAAATTATAGAAAATAGCGATGATGGTGGCTCTTCACGTCATCTAATTGTCATGCCATAATCCTGCAATGTACGAAGGCAAAGAAATGATGTCTTATTAACCCCACTTGTTGTGATAAGAGCAGATAAACCATAGGATTACACTTTTGCCCAGTATCTACATACATAACATATACTCACGCCTTCTTCCCATGGGGGTAGGCAGAAGCTACAAACGCTACCGGCTACAATCCTTACAAACTCCTGTTGCTTCGTTTACTACAATTTATGCAAATAAACGATTCTGATTTGATTTTGACCCGACCTATAAACATGACCAAACCATCTATACATGCTCTTTTCAATTTTAAACTAAACGAAATTTGCGGAAAAAGAAGATCCTTTCCAAAAATCATAAGTTATTCCAAAACATCATTATTCTTTCGCCTATTCACCTGCCAAATACAATGATTTACCGCCACAGTATGATCAACACAGTTATACCAGATTACGCGGAAGGCCGATGTTCAGTAGAGAATATTTACCGACCGCTGATGATTTATACAAACTGCCGCCGTGATTTAAGGCTCTACACTACGGACCGTAGCTGGTGCGTGTCACGGACGGTAAAGTGTCCGGAGGTTTATATAACACGTGTTTTTGTAACAGCTGTGACGCAACGTTGCAGCACCTGGTACACTGGAACTTGTGAATAAAAATGTTGGAATGTAGTTTGGTTTAATATAAGTCCAGTGGGTGAAGAGGCAGTGCATGCAAGTCCTTTTCGCTGCCGTGCCTGCCACAATAACATTTTAATAATTTACAGTGACCGAACTAGTATTGCACCACTTATACATGATTTAGATGTAGGTATGTGTGTAATGGTCAAAAATCGAATCTCGAATAGCTATCGGTAGCAGCAAAACCGATCTGAATACAAAATTAATTTCAAAGTAAAGTCACGAACATACAGTCCTTTTTGCACTTCCTTATACAAAGCTCGATTGCCGAAACGATAATACTGATTAAATCCCGTTCGCATATCCGTGTGTCAACGTAGCTTTACATTATAGAATATCCCGACTATTCCCGAATACTCCCGAATACTCCCGACTACTTCAACCATTACCAACAAAAGTGAAGTACTCCCTCAGGCCTACATATTATTACCGTTCTATTCCCAAAACACTCATTTATAGGCCTGTTTGCTAACAATTAGTATGTTATGTATTCAGAGAATCGAGATACGTAACACGCCATTTGGACGTAGGCGATCCCTGGGCTATTTTATGTCTTGTTTTTAGTTAAAGGTTGTATGATAGTAAGCTTCATGATTATAATTTCAACTGTATAGGTCATTTTAAAGTTTTAGCTGTGTGCTTGATTAAATATGTAATGGACTATTTAAAGCAGCTATTGGTAGGTACTAACGGGCACATTATTAAGTTTGTCTTCAAACAATCAGATTCTTACAACAAAAATGAAGTTTTTTGGGCGATTTCATCATAAACGTTCAATATTTAGAACCAAACAACTGTAGGTCAACATAAAGTTTCATAGTTGCGTTCCCTAAAATCAAACAACACAAAACTAAAAACCATACTGACACAGAACGACAGAATTACGATAACAGCCATTTAAAAACAGCGCAGGAGAATAAAGAACTGTTTACATTCGCGGACTAACGTATAAAAGTGGCTGGCGCCACAAGCTGGTCGCAAAACAAATGCTATCCGCTCCAAAACCGGTGTAAGTGCAACCGCACACTGTGTCCACACCGTAACACTGCACTCGAGTTAACCGGCAAAAGTTAGGGAGTGTGCGACGAGTAGCTAATAAGCGCTTCCTAGTAAAGCATTCTGTTGCAGCTTCGGAACTTTAATAAGGGACTGGTTATGGCACGAGTAAAGTTTCGAAGCGGTAATTGTTCAACGGTTAATAAGACGCGTATGGCTTGGGTTATGAGTTTGAACCTCATCTGTTGCACAGTCTGTTGACGAGAATATAGATTTTTTTTAGCTTAGTTACAGCGCGCTTATTAGCGATTACAGGAAAAGATAGGTACAGATAACGTGTCATACATATTATTACGTATAATAAAAACCGTAGCAATGCTACGGCGTAGCGTGTTGCTACGGCGTAGTGGGTTGCTACGGCGTAGTGGTTTGCTACGGCGTAGCGTGTGTGCTACGCTTGTAACGCAATGACAATTTCTTTGGATTTAGATTGACGTTTTTGTTTCTTACATACCTATATTTATACTTGTCTTATACTTAAACGAGCAGAAAACTCTCCCATGATAAATTAAATGTCGTTATGTCACCATCATCACCCTATTGCCGTTATCCCAATTTATGTATGTCTTTTTTCTTCCGTACATCACAACATCCTATCTACTTTAAGAATAAAATAATATACGATACCCTCCTTACTAATAAACGTTGTATAGCGTCTGTGTATTTACACAACGCTTTGTCTTCTTCTTTCGAAAGTCAAATTACTGACGACTGAAAGAGAGAATTCGGTGTGTAACTATTCACCTGATATAATACGTTTAATAGTAAGGAAGTAAAAATATTATACATACTTTGGGTAAGCTTCTCAAACTTATTAAACTAACAAACTATGTATTTAAATAATAAAAATCTGGCCGAATGCTGTTTAAAAATATTCAATATTCTTCGTCCAAAATGTGCCAAAGTTGTTTCAAATGTGCCACGTACCCTTCCTACCCACATTTGAGAAGTAACGTCATTATCGCGGAGCTCTCGACGTTTGAAATGTCTTTCTGATTGCCTCCTGCGAGTGGACGCTGTGACATTTATGTAGGACAAGGAGCTATGTAAAGGCCGGTCTAATAGCTTTCGCAAACCCATCATACGGACCCTTTAGTTAATGCAGAGTTTCTCAAACTGTGAGACCATTTTTTTTGTATGTTAACTAACTTCATGATACCCACATGTGTAAAAAACTCTCGACTGGCCACCCTTGAGTCAGACACTCCCGACTTGCTACTCGGATGTGTCAGACTACTCACACTATCGTCTAACACGGATTACAAGATTGAGGAACCTTCGCTTGAGGTTTCGAGGCCGTCAAACCAGCGATTATAGAGTAGGGATAACAGTCGTCACTACGACGGACTAATAAATAAGGGCGAAAGGAAGTCGAATGAATTGGAATTAACTTGATTAAGTGACTGATTTTCTCGTTAGTTGTTGGTCGGAGAGTGGCCACAAGTGGCTACTGAGTGTAGGATTAGCAGAATATTATTATGAAGAGTACTTTGAAGTACTTTGTGTATGATTTTGTACATAAATGCCTACATTATACCATTATCATAAGCCGATATACCTATGTAGAGGTAACTACTTATTGTATTTTATTTGGCAAAACAGACAATCGTACATTGTATATTACATCTAGATACACAGAATGCTATATGTAAATGTTCAATCCATAACTTACAGTTTTGGTGAAATTAAGTAAAATCACACATACACACACATACACATATATGTGTACATGGGACTTACACATAACTGGCGAAATGTGGGCGTACTATAGGTACACCTCTGCCTAACCCTTCGGGGAAACAAGGCGTGATGTTATGTGTGTGTGTGTTAAGTAAAATCATAATATAACAACAGTACAATTATTTCGCAATCTTAAAACCAAATAGTTAATACATACTTAAATAATACATGACAGAAGTGTTAGGCAGAGGTGTACTTATATAACACCCACATTAACCCCCCCCCCCCCCCCCGATCCCCCCCCCCCCCGTTCTGCCTAACCCTTCGGGGAAACAAGGCGTGATGTTATGTGTTTGAGCAAGGCGCTTAATAATTTGTTTTGTAATGTGTGTATGTATGTTTGAACCACTTGTCACTAAAAATATAATACGTACACTGTCGATTTGAGAACCACCTTTTTGAAGTCGTTTAAAGCAGTCAAAATAACAACACACCCTAAAAAGTAAGAAACCACGTAATCTAAATAGAATTAAGAGACACGACGAGAAAAATAAGTGAAGCAGCGATTGTACGACAACTCAGGATAAACCTTTTGTGGTTAGATGGGACCGGTGTAATACATTCTGCAAACAGGGGTGCTCTCATAATAGAACCGTTACAAACGAGGGATGAAAGAGAAACAAGATGAGAATGTACCACATATCCGGCTTATTTAGTTCTTATCGTATTGTTTAGAAAATGTACAGGACAATTAAATGTGTACAGGATACCGCTCGCCAAAGCTTGGAAAGAGGGTTGTTTTGTATTTTTCGTGCAAAATTGTAAAGATATTCTTGGAAATAAACTTTACATGATACCTACATACTTATTGTAAATAAAAAAGGTTGCCGCGTTGATTATTTTAAGTTTCCTTCGTGGTCTTTAAGCTTTTGCAGCATACATATGTGCAAAATAAACCCAGAAATGAGAATAAAGCCTGAACACATTGCTATTGAGTGTTATAGCAACAAAGCATGCATGTTTGTTATTAGGTAAGTACTTAGCATGCTCACTTACAGCATGCTCTCCGTGTGTGAAAAATGATCATACTCTTTTCGAATACCCACACATGCTAATTGTGTCCTACTATGTAGCGTCTGCTCGAAATTAGCATGCTTTTGTGCTCTTACATAGCATATTGTGTTCCAGACATTATTAATGAAATATTGTTTTCAATATAAATGGATATTCCAGCAGATGATAGTAGTCTTTTGTATTAAATTTCTAAGCAATTTGCTATTTGTGGTGCAGAGGTCACCCGTATTTATAAACAAGCAATTACTTGTTTCTAAGTACTTTCTTAATGAAGTCATTACATGAGGATAGAATTCTTTATTAAAAAATCTTATTCCTTGAGCAATGTACGTTACTTACTTGAGTAAATGCTTGAGTAAGAAGTAACGCTTGATAGTTGTTTACACACACAACAACAGAACAACAACGAAATTCACAACAACAACAGAATTGACTGTTCTAAATTCAAGCAATTACTAAACTATAGAATAAAAATCATTAGATACTTGAGTAATTACTTTTTCTGAAGTAATCACTTTTACTTGTTTATAAATACGGATGTTCAGTATACTTTAACGGTACAATCCTATGCAAGCCTAAACATTCTATGTAGATACCTATCATTCAGCAAAACAAACCTTAAGATTGTATACTTCTAAGCAATTTCCACAACAGCTTAAACGAAAATCCAAGCGGTAATAGAACCAAGTTCCATTAGTGACGTAGTTTTATTAATAGTTTTAAAGGAAACATGGCAACGATGCGGCGGTCTGTGTGCTTCCCAGAAACTGTTATACGGTTATTGTTACATACGAGCTGTCCACTGTTAATGCACTGTAATGCTCGGTGCTAATGTTGCTTCTAATGTGGCTAATGTGAAACTCCTTATGTAGCCACTTGGAGCATTTAATATAAGTAAACCTTGTAAATTCTAGAGTGCTTCCGTTTGAGCTGCTGTAAAATCTTCTCGCGAGAGTTTCTATAGAATGTAAGGAGCTTACAAAATGTTATGCGTGTTTGTGCGCTGTTTATCGGTCTAGCTTCTAAACCGTTGAAGCGGTTACGTAAAACTTTGTAGGTACAAAAATACCACAAAAATATAACTACAACAGTAAAAAATCAGTTGCTCCCTACATTTATGTTCGCATAACTCGTCAAAATGTAGGGAACAGCTGATTTTTTTTCGTGATTTCAGGTTTGGTCCCATAGTAAAAATTGTTCATAATGATGAGTACAATGATCCCTTAAGAGGTTGTGCGTTATTTATGTTACATCTTGTATAACCAGTAATCCAGCTTAGCGGGTGAAAGCTCCGATCAACATTATAAGCGCCCGCTTAGCAATCCGATTATAGGCCTCATTCCGACTGCCAGGGTGTAGACAAGCGTGTATAATATTGTGAAAAAATTTAGTCTCGGCAACTGGAAAACAGATTTTATTATCGCTTTTAAGCACAATGTTTCTGTACACAAACTAAGAAAACCATCACAGCAAAAATATTGTATCTTGAGAAATTAAATTCTGTAAACATTGTTAGTAGGTTCTTGTGAAATCTATTCCCGCACAAAGCCAATAGCTTATTGTATTGTTTACCGACACTTACCTACAGGGTATTTGTGGCTGTAAACGCGCCCACGATACACGAGAAAATCCAACAATACCTACTCTTGGCAGAAAATTCTTAGAACACTACTCATTCTATGCAATCCCGCCTACTTAGTAGTGGGTTACTAACATCATAATGCTGTTCATGAAAAGTCGTGGGTGTAACTAATCTTAAACTGCTACTACAATTAATCTGTGAGAAATTACAGATCTTGCATCAATGATGTAAAGATTTAAATACATTCTGTTTTGAACACGTCGTGATGTTGGTACCTATACCTGTTTGGTTAAAGTAAGACCAAATCTACCCGGATATTCAAAAAATAATTTACGACCTAGCTATGCAGCTGAACATCCGAGTTTCTCTTAATAGCTAATACCAAATGGCAGAGGCCTAACTTAGATGTAAATGGACTCCCTTTTCCGCACTTAGTCTCTCATTTGGACCGTTGTTGTGCGAGGCCTACCTTATAATATACCAACATTTATAAAAACTCTCCATTATGTAGTTACGATAAATAAATTCAAATTCAAATAATTTATTTCCTCATCACAAATAATGGCGCATCTTATGGAATTAGACGAGTTTAAAAACTGTGTAACACAAGTTTGTGAGAGACTGGTGTCTGCACTAGGAATACCTGTATAGCAGATCTCCAGGGTCCCAGCACACAGTATGTAAACAATATCATTTATTTAGTAAATGTGAAGGGATAGGGTATAATATAAAAATCAATGATAAACTCAACAGAATAAAAGCAATCAATATGTGTATGTAATATGCAAGCAAAATCAATATGTTTAAAGTAACTCTCAAAGAAAATAAAACGCTGACTTAGAAACCTGGCACTTCAATCTAGGTAGTATTAATTTTATTCTTAAAGCTACCCTAGGCTGGCGCGTGCAATAATGCAATTATGATAATATAATTCAGTCTTTTATGAATATTCAAGCAGTATGATTTCGCAAAATTGGCACCTACGGGTAAGTGTGTTTAAACCCCTGCTCATTTATATTCTATGCATCGAGCCAATTTGATTGGCTCTCTGTGAACACTTCGATGATTGCAAATTTCAAATACAGCGAGGATTTATCTACCACCAATATCGATAGCTAATAGCTCTGCGAGGTGACATCTCCGCATTCTCCGCGTCTCTCTGAAGAGACTGATAAAAATGATATTCGTAGGTACCTACCTAGAGTTTATTTTTCCTTATCACGTAAAAAATTAAATTGTCTTATCTGGTAGGTAAACATACGTTATGACTGGCACCAAAACTGCTTTGAATTAACCATATAAACATGTAGGTATCATTATGTGTTTCAAACTTTGAAAATGCTTTTTCTTGAGAAAAAGCATTTTCAAAGTTTGATTTTCAGAATTTCAACTTCAAACGTCTGATAAAAAATGTGCCACTTTTTGAATATTTTTTTAATCCTTATTATCAATTAACTATTCGAGATACAGGTCTTAACTCAATACCCCACTACTGGACCCTTTTTAAAATAAAATAAATAAAAATTGTTTATTCTCAGACAACTAGTCCATAGAAGAGTTTAGTAGCAGAGGTTAGTAATAGACATCTTATAAACTATGTTAGTAAATAATAATAAAAAAAAAATGGGAATAGAGTTGGAAGAACAACGATTCTTCACTAACCTGCACCTGTCACATGCAGGTCAGTGAAGCGACGCATGACCGCCGAGTCCATTCTGTCCGCTATCATTTTCAGGATGCTGTTACGGCTCCCCCTCATACTGTGCACCACAACATGGTTTTCCTACGCATAATTGCATAGAAATTATCTATGTGCGCATCTGCAAATGCTTTTTGCTTGGACGCCCACAATTAACAATGATAGGTATATCCCTTGAAAGAGAAAGCTTAAGTCAGGACGAACGAATAGCGAAGACCGGACGCCACGACAAGTGTCAGTCAAGTTAACATTAATGTGTGCTAATGTGCACCCATACAGACTAACGTCATCATGCTTAAGCTCGCGAAGGTTGCATGCTAATAGCACGTCAGGCTAGAGCCCCTACAGTAGGTACCTATATCACTAGCAGAGGGAATTCCTAATTCCTTTTGGATTACGGTCCCACTACGCACAAAACTGGAAATTTAGTCGAACAACCACCATGAGACTGTGGAGGTTCACATCCAGATAGCGGCACGGATACGGCCTTCTTTTATTCATACGTTTCACAACTAAGGTTAGGCGTTTAGCATACATTTGAATGGGAATGTCTCCTCCGAAAAACTGTTCCGTTTAATATGTCCCACGTGCAAAATACAATGCTGATATCAGACTGCATAAAAGGTAGTGTGAATTTTAGTGCAATTACGCGGACTTAGGGATATTTTTAGATAAGTACTAGTTGTTTGTTTCTTTTCTTGCTCATCACGTCTGAGAGTAGGCCAATTTGCAAATCACACCTACAGTGTCCATTCAAATTGGCCAGCTAAACTCCACAGACGCGATGGGTATCAATATCTAAACACGATAAAATAAAAATTAAAAGATTTGTTTTTTTTTTTTTGGCGAGGTCAACGACCGCTGTTAGTATTGTTACTTGAAGTATGAGTTGACAAAAACTGTTTTCTTATGTTTCATCGTGTTAAGCGATACCCATCACGTCTGTAAGTTTACACAAAAAAAAAAAACAGATTTTATAAACTGATATTTCAAGTGACTAAAATAACTGCGGTCGATGACCCCACAAAAATATCATCAGATCAATTTATTTTTTTGTTTTATCATGTTTAGATTGTATCGATACCCATCGCGTCTCCGGAATATTGGCCAGCTAATTTAATTGAACCCTGTAGTACATTTCCTAAAGTAGATAGTGCCATAATGGTACAAATTCATGTAGGTAGGTAAAAGGATATGCCCTGCCCATTGCGTGTCCCTGGACCAATTCCATGTAGGGTAATGTTTACGGAATAACCAATCACACTGCTTTAGTAGATAGCAATGTGCTTAGGGCGAAAATACACATGCTTGCAGCTGGTACAAAACTATGCAAGTAGCTGGCATGCCGTATGCCATATCAACTTCTGATTGGTCAATGTCAAAATGGCTTGCCAGCTACTTGCATAGTTTTGTACCAGCTACGGGAATGTGTATTTTCGCCCTTTATACGAGAAGAGAACGAAATTCCATAATCGTTACCTACCTACCTAAGTAATAGAATTTAAAAAACAACAACTAGCTTTTACAAAGAATAATTTTGTTCTTTGTAGGTAGTTCAGATTGAATAGATAAATGTTCTCAATCAGCAGCATATTGATATAATATTACTTGCAACTTGACGATTAGGATTACAATCAGCGCGTGTATTTTTAACCGACGGAAAAAAGGAGGTTTTCTAATAATAATAACTGGACATTTCTTCAACAAAGCCTGTGGATAAAATTGTGTGGAAGTTAGTCCGAGTTGAACAATGAATGCCTGGAACTCGATACATCCTCGTCGTGCCGGTATTAAAATGCCTACGTTGGCAATGCAATCTATCGCAGACCCCGGTCCGACTCGGACCATTGGAATTTGAACGGCCACCAATAAGCCAAGAGATTTTCATGGTTTAAAAACTTTGCTCTGTACGTTTGTTTTTCTAATGCGTTTATTTCTTTAGATACGTGTAGTGAATACGTAATTTATGGATGAACAGATATACAACTTTATAATGGGTACTGTAGTACCTAGTAGGTATAGCTACACAATATTAAAATGGTATTTGGCTCGCCTACGCACCACTACGTGCTTGCGGGCTGGCGTTTTGGCATGGAATGAGTCAGTTCGCACTTTGTGACGTGTGCGCTCGAGACAAATCATATCTATATATTAGGTTGGGGAAAAAGTCTTTTCGCATTATAGTATGTATGAACTTGTAATAAAATCTCTTTGGCTATACTATTTGTATCTGGCTGGTTTTGGTATCATTGAAAGTTTAAATTTTAAAGAACATAATTCCAAATTCAAATTAGGAAAATGTGTGATTTTCATTTGTTTTTCGTACTGTCAAGATGAGTGAATCTAATGAAGAAATTCGATACATTTTAAAATTTTACTACAAAAAAGGTAAAAATGCAACGCAAGCCGCGAAAAAAATTTGCGATGTTTATGGACCTGGTGCAGTGTCTGTGAGAGTAGCACAAATTTGGTTTACGCGTTTTCAATTCGGAAATTTTGATGTCAAAGATGCACGTCGCTCTGGTCGCCCTATTACGGATAAAATGGATGCCATTTTTGAAAAAGTGGAGCAAGATCGGCATATCAGTACCTAGTTACGACGTAGCTGAAGAACTGGGAATTGACCACAAAACAGTTTTGGCGTATTTGAAAAAAACTGGGTACACAAAAAAGCTCGATATTTGGGTACCTCACGAGCTCACTGAAAGAAACCTAATGAACCGTGTACTCATTTGTGATTCTTTATTACGACGTAATGAAACCGAACCATTTTTAAAGAAGCTGATAACTGGTGATGAAAAGTGGATCACGCACGACATGAACGTGCGAAAAAGGTCGTGGTCAAAGGCCGGTCAGGCTTCACAGACTGTGGCGAAACCCGGGTTAACTCGCAACAAGGTGATGCTGTGTGTGTGTGGTGGGATTGGAAGGGCATTATTCATTATGAGCTGTTACCACCAGGCAGGACCATCGATTCTGAAATCTACTGCGAACAACTAATGAGATTAAAGCAAGAAGTTGAGAGAAAGTGGCCGGAATTAATCAACAGAAGGGGTGTGGTTTTTCATCATGATAACGCTAGACCTCACACATCTTTAGCCACTCAGCAAAAATTAAGAGAGTTTGGCTGGGAGGTGTTAATGCATCCGCCGTATAGTCCTGACCTTGCACCTTCAGATTTCCACCTGTTTCGGTCTCTTCAGAATTCTGTAGGCAGTGTCAGGTTAACATCACAAGAGGACTGCCAAAACCACTTGTCGCGGTATTTTGATCAGAAGTCCCAAAATTTCTATAGCAATGGGATCATATCCCTACCTACAAGATGGCAAAAAGTTATCGAACAAAATGGTACCTACATACTTTAGTTAAATGTGAATAAACTATATTAAAAAATGTTTTGAATTTTCTTAAAAAATGCGAAGAAACTTTTTCCCCTACCTATTACACTACAGGTCCATTATAAACTTTACTTGTTATACTATTTATGGGCGCTAAACCATTATTTGATGTTAATTTTAAGCTTGTTTTTAATTATTTTTTTTTAACTCACAGTCCGGCGAGAATGCGTTCTTGACACTGTTAGTTTCATACTAACGAATATATGTTTAACCAACTAGTATTGGAGCAAATATTTTTTTTGTGTTTTTTTTTTTTTTGTTTTTATTTCGCACGTATTCACATCTAGACGTATACACATCTAACATATAAGTAGTAGTTATAAGTACTTATGTAAACAAATGTTTTAAGAGCTGTGGATTTTGTAATAAATAAATAAATAAATAAATAAACATTGGCAGAAATGTCGTGTGCGGTACCCCAGCAAAATAATGTCGAAAATAGTCATTAAATGTTAAGTTAAATGTTATAGATAATTAGTTGGTCAGCTTCTGTAATTGTTGCGCACATTTTAAAATTTGTTGCACTTATAGTTTTTTAGTTGTTTCACAAAAACAATTCCAGCTGGGGTAACGTTACCGCAGCCAGACATTTTCTTTTTTAATGGGAATATTAAAATAAACATTAGCTATATAATTAGTTGTCTAGACGAGGTAAATGTTACACCTTATTTTGTATTTGTTCTTTTTTCGGCTGCGACGTTATTCGAGATTAACAAATTTAAAAATGTGCGCAACAATTACAGAAGCTGGGCAACTAATTATCTATAACATTTAACTTAACATTTTAAGACTATTTTCGACATTATTTTGCTGGGGTAACGCACACAGAATTGTCGACATCGGCACCATTGCCATAGATAAAAATAGCATAGAATATGTGTTGTACGGATTTGATCCTTATTACAACAAGAAATTGTCCAGCAGACAGGTGTCAGTTCTAATAAGGAAAAGAACCTGGCACCTCTCAGGAACGCATTCTCTCGACAACCAGACGGAAGTCCGAGTCGGAGAGGAATTTCCCATCAAAAAATCTACTTTCTATCCCAAAATAGCCACCGCAATCCGTCTATGTTTATCTCTACCAGAGGCAAAGCGCGCTAACAACTCCATTCCTACCGCCTTCCCTTTGGAGGATCGAAAGAGTAACTTCACCTACCACCATTGAAAAATAGCACATTCAGTAATGTCTACGATTGCCAAGTAATATATATTCCAACTGCAACACAAAATATTCTAAATAAGACGGCGCCACAACGTGATAATGGTATGTATATGACTATTTATAACTGAACAATTTCTTCTTGGGCTTCCCTCCTACGAAATGCCAAGCATCGCCACTGATCTCTACCGCAAGCACATACGAATATGGCAGTCAACAAAAAGTTTTTAACAAGCACCAACTACTCCAGCGCCCACACCCACACACTCACATACACTCTCACACCCACACACTCCACACGAACACTGCTTCCTATAAGTCTAATATAAATTATTGTCTAGTTTTAGTTTATGGGAGACCATAATTATGTACTTCGGGAGAAGACCTGGTGGCCTGAAATACAGGTTTCGGCTTTAAGCCCATGACTGACCAATATTGTTCTTCGTTACTATTTTATAAGGCTATTGTGGTAAAAAAAAAAAATATTATTAATTAAAAAACTATTTAATTCCTATACAAAATATTGAAACAACAATGATAAAACTTAATTTTTATATTCGTCCTCTTAATATTCGTGTATAACAATGTCATTTATTTCTTTACAGAGTTCAGTGAGGGAACTTTAATGACTGATTCGGTTGATAGAAGTGGATGACGTGTGGATGGATCCCACAGGAACAACTACTATAAATGACTTGTTATTTAGAACCACAGTCCATCTTCGGGTTCCTCTTCACTGTCGGTGACCTGCAGGTCGTCTTGTATGGCCGGGTCAGGCTGGTAAAGAAAAAAGGTTTTAAATAACTCAAAAAGGAACAATTACAATTGCTGGGATAATATCTCGTGTACGTTACTCCAGCAGGAAAGTGGCTCCTAGAGTGATATGAGTGGAACGTATAATTAATGCGTAATCTGCTGTAAAGCGCAATTACTTGAAAATTATAAATATTTTCTTAAATCTAATTCTGTCACAAATACGCACAAATAAAGAGCCACTCGTGTATGTTTATTCTACAGGCGCACATACAGTGGTTTTATAGATACACGATTCTGCAAATCGTTACTCCAGCAGGAAATGCAATATCTCGAAAACCTGAAGACGCACAAATTATATTTTCGGCGCACATTTTTGCACAAATATAAGCTCTCTGCCTGTTCAGTGTTACCACACACACTTTGTGGACATTGACTCAGCACTCGGCCTGGCTCACGCGCGGCCCAGTTAAAAGAATGATTTGGTTGCATCTTACACGCATAGAACACAAAGAATTTATTTAATAGTGTGTGTTAAGAAAAAGTAGTATATAAGCAGAACATTTTGTAAATAAATCGGATTTGAATTTTATATTCTTGTCTCATTACCCCTCACTTGGCCAAGACACCTTTAGCTATCTCTGATCAGTCTCGTGAGTCTGCGGGACTGGCAGTGAGTGTACCCTTCCCGAACCTGGTATTCCTGTCTACTATCCGTCTGTGACCTTAGGTCGCAAGGTGCAGACATCCTGAATTTATTTATATACTTATTTATCACAAACTAGGTATATGATAGGTTAGGGCTGTAGGGCTTACATGGCTTAGGGTCATAGGGACTGTTAGGCTTGTAGGTCTTTGTAGCTTCCTTTAACTTATCATATATGTTCATGTACCGTCACACCCTTGATAGTATTGCGGCCTTACGTAACGTTTGTTAAGGGTGGATGTACACTGCCCATGCACAATATTTATCTCTCCGATCATTCGTTGAGAATGGTCCTGCTGTAACAACGTAACTCTAGCAGGAATCGTTTTTTTTTTCGTTTTTTTTTTCCAAAACGACAGAAAGCGCACAATTTTTTTATGTGTCGCACATTCACAGCAGATTACGCATTAATTATACTTTCCACTCATATCACTCTAGGAGCCACTTTCCTGCTGGAGTAACGTACCAATACCTCGTAGTTTATCAGTTTTTGTCAAATATCTCGGGAACTGGATGTCCAAGGTAAAAAATAACGAAATTTTGGTACCCCCTTTGGTGAAGCACCCCTCAAGATGTGCAGAGCCCGATCTTTGGATGACCTTTAATTGATCTAGACTATGACTTTTAACCTTGCCTCATAGTGTGACAATTGACAACAAAACATTGAATAGCCTGTGGCCCTTTGTACACGGCACAGTTTCATTACGGTACGGCGTAAAAACCGCACCGTAGCAAAAACGTGTGAGCTTGCACATGACACGGCCATTGCTGACGTCACTACGGGCCTATGCACACGATGCGTTGCGGCGCCGCACCGCAAAGATTTCTCTGTACATTGGCGGTCATGTGTGAAAGCCCATCCACGCTATTCGCGTGATCCATGGATCAGGCTGCCGCATACTTCTCTTTTTACCTGGGACCTCTAGTTTCCGAGATAGTAGCCAAAAACTTTAGAAGACTTTACTAGCAACAAAAAAACCGGCCAAGTGCGAGTCAAACCACGCATAGTGAAACGTACCGTAGGAGGTGAATGTTATTTTAATAAACTTTTTTTTTTTAAGTAAATAAAATATAAATACTCGTTGGTCTAGTGGTCGCTAGCGCTACTGCTGAGCATGAGGTCCTGGGTTCGATTCCCACGTCGGGCAAAGTGTTATTGGGTTTTTCTATCTGAAATTTCTCAGTAGCAGCCCGGAGTCTGGATTTGTGCCCGGTAGATGGCAATAGGCTCGCCCCCTATTACATGGGACTTAAACATAACTGGCGAAATGTGGGTGTTACTATAGGTACACCTCTGCCTAACCTTTCGGGGAAACAAGGCGTGATGTTATGTTATGTAAAATATAAATAAATTATAATTATCATTGTATTATTAATAAAATCCTAGTTGCTTACCTGCCAGTTCTCCGGTGGTTCTTCCTTGAACTGTGGAGGCGGTTCCAATCCTGTGCCTCCCAACATTTGGGGCTCCATACCCATATTACCCATGTCAGGTTCCATTGGTTCCTCCTACACAAACAATATACAAATAAATGTTTTTTCTTTGATCATGAGACTGTCATGTGACATGTGTGGTTAAAGGTAAATTTTAATCACCGTTAACCTCTTACGGAGTCATTGTATCTACTCATTATTATGAACAACTTTTACTATGAGACCAAACCCGAAATCACGAAATAAAATCAGGTGTTCCCTACATTTTGACGAGCTAAGCAAACATAAATGTAGAGAAAAGCTGATTTTTTTCAAAACGCAAAGTTCAATTCAACCAAAATGTTGTTTATGACCTTTTTATAACGAATGGTCACTCTAAAATGAACTTAGAATACAGGATGTTCCAGTAAATAGTCAAACGGCAAATAGAGTCCGACCGAATTTCGTTTTCGGTTTTCAGCAGAAATTTCCAGTTTAGGATGTTTTCGTTTTCGGCCGAAAAAGAAATCATTATTTTCGTCAGTGTCCAAAACAAATGTTGTTCCAGCAAACCAATAGGAACAGTTCAGAGAAAATCCATAGTTACAACTAAAAAAAATCACAACAGCATATCGCCGATCGTTTATTAATAATTATGTAAGTATTATATTAATTTAATTATCTTTCACCATTAATTTCTTCTCAGGTGTAGTCAGATAGGAAATGTCGACTCCATCTAACAATTTTTTCATTTTAATATGACGTTTATAAGAGATTCCGATATCCTATTTACGGAATAAACAATTTTATTTCACATGCCTTTGAGAAAAGTAAGTATTTAAACAGTTTAATTCAATGATTAAAAGATTGACCGTGTATTTACTTTTATTTTACCAAACAAAAACCTATCGCCAAACAAAAAACACACTTTTATCGTTTCGTTTTCGGTTCAAAATGCAAATCATACCGAATTTCGCTTACGACCGGAAAAACACAATTTTCGGGCAGACTCTAGTGGGAATGAATGCAAATTATGAACTAAAGTATATTACCTTGACAACAGGCGGGAAGGAGTAGTCAGTGCTGTGTTGGTCGAGATCCACAAAGTCATCGGGAGGCTGTGGCGGTTCGTCCGGCACCTCACGCTTTATTAGGAACTCTGATGTGTCGAAACTTGGCTCGCCTAATGGCGGGTCGTCGTCTGTAACCATAATTACATAACATTTTAAGCCTGGCTAAAACGACACTGAGTTTAATGGACTTCCGGTTCAATAAAACTATAACCAAAGGTGTCAAGTCTAATCTGATTTTTCACTACTTTTTTACTTTTTTTTCTACAATTATCTCTTTAACAATGCAGCCATTTTAAAAATTAATTTATTGAATTCATTTAATTTGATGAATACTGAGCTGTCGGTCGGAATGTAGTCTTATTTATAATGTTAAGGTGGGCATTACAGTTGAGTTTCATTACTGTTTTCTATTGTTAAATCTATTTATTTATTTGTTTATTTATTTATTTCTCACCACTAAAAATGTTCAATTTTAAGTAACTTATTTCGAAATACTTAATATCTAAAATTACATTTTATGCATAAACAATATCATTTGGTGGCCGTGATAGTTGCCAAGAAGATTTGACCCTATCCCCTGAACTAGGTGGTAACCTGTATCTCAGGGGGTAGTGTTCAGCCATAAAATTGTACAATATTTACCGAGTGCCACTACTATTTAGATGATTCGGTAGTGAAAGTGTGAGATTATCTGATCATTCATTTCAGAGAATATCAATCATTAAATTTATTAATAGAACTCACCTTGATACGGTGGACGAACTGCCAGTTGCACCATAGCTTCTGCGGCCACCTTCTGTTCAACCTCCTCGAGTTCAGAACTGCCACTGTCCGAGTACTGAAGATCTGATAAAAAAAGTAGGACCGATAGAGCAAACAGCCGAAAATATAGTGTTAATATTTCAAAAGTACCATCTCGACCTTATAACCTTAGTAATAAGGTCGAAAAGTGGTTCACCGCAAATGACCGCGATGGTGCATTGCCATTAACCATGGTAAAAAAAATATCAGACATACCTTCTTCCAGGGAGTTTTGATCTTTTCTTGGTCTTCCTCGTTTCCTTGGAGTAGCACCTAGAAACAATGTAAAAATATTATAGTCCGTGAATATTATTCACGTCAATAACCAGGAAACCTAGAAAAAAATCAACAGTATAAAAAAGGTAGCCCCTTCCGGTCAATTTAAGGCATCCATTGACACAATTCTCCACTTCTTTGTTAGATCCCAAGGACACATCAACCAGATTTTTTTTATTAGCAACAGATTTTGAGGGGCTTGTGGCTAAGAAATAACAGCCGCACGGGTCGATCGGTCAGGTTAAGCTACGCTTGCCGCGGTTGGTCCGTGGATGGGTGACCATCTTTACATATCAAGACCCCTCCGTGCCTCGGAAAGCACGTTAAGCCGTTGGTCCCGGCTGTCATTCGTGTATCTTTGACAGTCGTTACGGGTCGTCAGAAGCCCGAAAGTCTGACAACCAGTCTTACCAACGGGTATCGTATTACCCAGTAACTGGGTTGTGGAGGTCAGATAGGCAGTCGCTCCATGTAAAATAATGGTATTCAGCTGCATCCGGTTAGACTGGAAGCCGACCCCAACATAGTTGGGAAAAGGCTAGGCAGATGATAAGATAAGATAAGATAAGTCTTTATTTGCTTTATGAGCAACAGATTTTAAAAACGCATTCAATGCGTTAATATTTTTTTACAAACGTTGTCCTAACCAAATTTCAATAATTTATACAAAATTCCCATAGAAAATGCACTTTCAATTTTCCCGAATTTTCCTATTTTCTCACTTTTCAAACTTTCCCATTTTTTCTTTCCGTAAGAACCCGACTCGGAACTATTACAAACATTTTAAAACAAAAAAATCCAAACCATTACTGTCGTTCTGAAGTTATGCGCTTACCAACGAACATCATTTCGTTTTTATTATAGACTAGCTGTACCCCGCGACTTCGTTCGCGTTAATGTCGTAAGATACGCAATACATTATAATAACAGCCACATTTTAATAAAACTCCCTCGTCCCCCAACCCGTCGCATTGAATCGCCCGCACGCGCTATTACTTCGTTTTCGCTCAGTGTTCTGACGTTTTTTTTGCTCGGCTCCTAAGGGTCGTAGCGTGATGTTAAATAGCCTATAACCATCCTCAAGAATTGGGCTACCAAATGCAAAAAGAATTTTTCAAATCAGACTTTTGTTCATAATTTCATGGGTTTTAATTTTTTTGCGCGGAACCCTAATTATTTTTCTAAAATAAAAGTCGCCTAAGTTCCCCGCCGTAACATCAGCTATCTGTCAGTGAAAGTCCCGTTAAAATCGGTCCAGCCCTTTTTGGAGATTAGCCGGAACAAACAGACAGACAGACAAAAATTAAAAAAATTGCTTTTTTGTTATAAGTACCGTATACTTTCTTATGCATTTAGTAAAAAGTAGTTTTTTTTTTTTCATATTACAAACAGACGCTTCAATTTTATTTATTTGTATAGAAGATTGTGGACTTCTTATAAGTCCCCTTATTGTTCTTACCATCAGCAGCTGCAGTCGAAGTGGAAGGCTTGTGCTTCCTGGGTCTCCCACGGCCGCGCTTCTCATCGGGCGGCGGCGGCGGCGGCTCTTCCACGTCCAGGTCGGAATGTTCCGCTTCCTCCAACATCTTCTGCTGTACTCGAGATATGTTTGCCTCTAACTGACTTACGTGCTCGCCGAACTGCGGGAAGAAAGTAATACATGTAGCAGTAAATGTAGTCAAACAGAGACGATATTATTTAGTTGGACAAAAAAAAATCCTGGGAGCAGTACTTAGTACTGAAACGTGAAAGAAGGTTACGTCTCAGAAGTACAACACACGAAACGGGATGTGGCGCGGTCGTTTTGATTTTGTTGGTTATTGTGCTACGTGAAGCAGATTGTCCACGCCGTAACGTATCGGTATGTGGTATTCGGAGCTCCTTACAATAGGAATGATGACTGGGTAAAAAAAAAAGAAATTCTATTTAGTCCGTCAGTCAGATATTAAAAAAAAAATATTAGACACATATTTTTTGCTTTATCATATTAAAAAAAAATACTTAGGTACATAAAACGCAAGTTGGGGAGTGGGGGCTTGTTACGTCACAACTCAGTATAAAATCTACATTTAACTACGTCATGCCACATTTTAACTCAATGTATCGCCGTAATCCTACGATTAGGTAAAAAAAAACGAAAACCTACATGTCCAATATTTTTTTAATAATCTACCTGACGGACAAAAGAAAACTTTTAGTCATAATCCCTATTACAATCGGCAACACCGGGCACACTTTTAATCCTAAACCAAAGCAATACTTTAATGTTTAAAAAAAAAACATATTGTTTAATAAATGAAAAGAAAGAGTCATTAAAACTTGAATAAATAAATATTATTGTACATGTTTCATTTTAACTAAAAAAAAATATTACCTGTTCAAGCGAGTCCTGTGTAACCTTGAGTATAATTTCAGCCTGCCTTGTAAACTGTGAATTGGGTCCGTTGTACGCGCGACAATTGTCCACTAACAGCTGAACGTCGCGTAAGATGTCGGCACGACTGTGATACTTGTGAGCTGGAATGTAATATTTTATTTAAATTAACTCATTTAGGACAACGTGTGAAGAAAACACTTAATGAGACAGATTGGCCCGCATACAGTTAAAACAAAAGTCATCCATGTGTTAAAACTTCCACAACTAAGGTAACATTCTACCTCTGAACCACTTCGTATATTCAACTACTAGTAGCGTCTCGCGGTTTCATCGGCATAAGTCTCGATCCTGTAGGAATATCGGGATAGAAGTATCCTAAATGTTAATCCAGGTTATAAACTATCCGTGTGCCAAATTTCATCCAAATCCGTTCATTAGTTTTTGCGTGAAAGAGTAACAAACATCCATCCATCCATCCTCACAAACTTTCACATTTATAATATTAGTAGGAAAGGAATAAATTAGTAAGAATTATTAGGATAGTGGGATTACTTAAACATTTGGAAGTCTTATAAGTATATGAAAGAAGAAAAGTAATAAGTTAGGTTATTATATACCTTGTATCTTCTTGCCCATAGTCTCCATGTCGATAGGTTTCTTGATGACGTTGTAGTAGTCCTTTACTTGTTTCTTGTTGACCGGCTTCAAGAACGGCCACGCTTCAGGCATAATCTTCAGCTTTGTCGTCAATAAGTTTTCTAAAATAAATGATAATGCCACCTGGGAAGAAATGTTTATGATGAAAACCATGTGCTGCACACATTTTAAGACGACACCGCGCGCGCAGTGGCGCCCTCATCGTTTGTTTGGCTATTTCTTTTATTTTAGAATGAAAATGCAGAAAATAAGCGTGTTACGTTGTGCTCCACAACACAAGACTATACGTTATTATTATTACGAACGGTAGTTTTACATTGTTAAGTTTTATTATAATCGGAAAATAGTGGCCACTAAGCTCCGTTATTCCAAATGCAAAGATATTTATTATTTATTATTATTTTCACTTTAACCAACCAATTTCAATAATTAGTCTATTTAATTTTCAAATGCAGAATAATATATTTTGTATTCTATGTTACCTGGTCATTATCATCAAGTAACGGATTGATTTGTTTCTCCAATTTCATCAGTTGTTCTTCCTTCTCCGCTAGTTTCTCAACGCATCTCTGTAACATTCGCTGCGCGGCGACCGTCAAACTGCTTGTTGGCCCTTCGAAACATTGAAAATAATTAAGAGATGTGTAAAAACCGCTCGAGTTCGTTCAGTGCATCCTGGCCAGACAACGCCGGTAGTAGCTCCCGGGATAGCCTTACTGAATAGCTAAACGTTAACACGGTATAAGTGGAATTCATCGGTACTTTCTTGAAGCTTTTAATCTTTTGGCCACACGAGCTTTACAGGTATATTATACCCCATTTCGTCATGCATCAAGAGAAAGAAAACATTTCGTTTGTTAGAAAACTTCTCGTAGGCAATTTAAATACTACGTGCTACGGATTATTACTTGGCAGCTAAAGTTAGATAGGTACATACATAAAAGGTAGTAAACCTTCCAATTTAATTTTACTATTTCGTACTTCCCTTATTGCAAAAACCGATTATCTGCTTCTTTTTTACCAAAATTAAGTTAAATATAACATACAATACAATAAACCTACCAGTAAAATTAACCTGTTAAAAAATTCAGATAATCTGTTTTTGCAATAAGGATACGATTTACTCAACTCAAAAATAAATGCCAATATTTCTACATGCTAATTAAATTCAATAAAACGACAACGACAAACAGCTGGTAATACAAGTGTAATCAAAATAATATATCAACAGCATGCTTTAAGCTATATGCACACTCGGGCACTTACAAATTCTTCTTAAGAATTTAACTTTGAATTCACCTCGCATCTACTGCACGCATTCATTTAATGCCAGGTGACATATGCTGCGCATTGTTTATATTAATACAAGAGACACCATTGCACGAGTGTGGGCATAGCTTTAAACCGACGCTAGACATAGCTTCAAATAAGCAAATATAATACCTACAAAGTTGATAATGTAATTACATTTATTTAAGCAAAATACATAACAAACAGATAACATCACGCCTGTATTCCCCGAAAGGTTAGGCAGAGGTGGTTAAGCAAAATATTTGTATTATACATATTCGCCACTTCGCGGTGCCGTTTTGCAAAATTTTTGAAGCTGTGTCTGGTATCGGTTTTAATAAGTAGTTAAAACTAGGTATAAAAAATCAATTCACTCTAAAATACCGTTAGTACCGTTGTAAAGAGTCGAGTTCTCGACAATTTGATTGACATCTGCCAAGAACTCTTCTCTGCTCTGATAATGTTTCTGTCTGAGGTTGTCTCTTATCGTTTGCAGATCCATCGGTCGGGTCACGATGCGATAGTAGTCCGCTACCAGCTTTGAAAACAAAAGAAGAAATTGTATTAGGAGGTTCTAAGTACAACTTTTAATTTACAGCGTAATTTGAACCTTACGTCGCTGTTATAAAAACAACATGACGCGTCACACTTCATCGTAATCAGAAGCCCGAATCCCGTAATTTAAAAACGTGTAAAATCTAGTCGCAATCTCATCTCAGCGACAATCAATGTCAAAAACTTGTCAAAATGTAGGGAAATTAGAGGTATTTTTGACATATTGAGACTGAGATCAGACTGTGAACGTTCTTAAAATTACGCGAATTGCCCCTCAGGTATTTGACATACAACTATTCATAAATCGTATTTTTAGTTTATGCGAATCTTTTAAATAATTAATATTACGTTGATATCACAGCAACCAAATGCATGCAGCATCGGCCGGTAAATTGACTAGCGCCTACGTTGTACGACAAGCTACAACAGCACATAAAGTTTTGTGTGTTACTGTATCAAGCAATGTGAATAAGTTATTAAAAGTCATTCCTTAGGATTGCCTCTTCTCCCCGGGTCTTATTACAAGATAGTCATAGCAATATGAACCTTATAAATTCACAATAATACTCACTTTTGGATTAACAGGGAATAAGAACGGCTGAACGTCAGGCAGATGACGCATATGGTTGAGCACATCTTCTAGCAGTGACGACAAGGTGACCAGCGGGTCAGTTCGCCGTCTCTCCGCGGGTCTTCGCACAAGATAGTCGCAGGAGTCCCCGGCAGTGCCGCGTCGAACTCTACGCCCCATGCTGCGAGATTCGCCCGAGTTGGACCCGCCCGCGCGCCGACCTGACCCACGGCGTTTTAGTTCTTCTGCTGATTGCTAGGGAGAGAACATAACGTTAGATTAAAATTGGATGTTCCGTTCCTCAAAAGGATAAAACGATACCCTTAAAAGATCACTCGTGTGTCTGTCTGTCACAGGCAATTTGCTCCGAATCTAATGGTTCCGATTAAATTGAAGTTTGGTACATATATCAATTTCTGTGACCCAAGGGCGGACGTATTACGTAAATGAATGAATTTTGAATACGAGGGCCACTTTTGGGAGCAAATAAGAAAATTAAAAAAAAAGTTTTGCAAACTATAGCACGTGTCATCAAATGAAAGAGCTTACTGTGGGTTGGTTTCAAATAGATTTTTTTTTAAATAGTTTTAAAGTTACATAACACATAACAAACATAACATCACGCCTTGTTTCCCCGAGGAAAGCCCCCCCCCCCCCTCCCCCCTGGCCGCTGCCTGCTGCTGTGTTGCCTTGTTTCTTAAAGTTATTTAAGAAAATAGACTAAAATTTACCATACCCTTATCTCCGAAACTACTGAGCCTTAAATTTTGAAAAAAAAAATACAGAAAATAGTATAAACATATACAAATACAAGAAGTCTATGGTCTTAAAATAACACGGTAAATCTTTCAATATTGTGCGTACAAACTTATATTTGCAGTTGGAATGTATGGTAGAACATGTTTTTCAACTACAATGTTAAGTTTGTTCCTGGGATATCTCTGTCTTTTCTTTCTTCATACCAACTACGGAACCCTTCATTGTGCGTGGTCCGACACCCACTTGGTCGGTTTTTTTATTTGTGTTTTCGAAAATTGGAAAATTAAGCCATTTTTATATCTCGATAAATGGCGAATTGTTATACGTTTTAAAGTCTATGCTAGACAGAAACAGCACTACTAGCATCTGACGTCACAACACAGGAGCGCCATTCACTACAATGATCGTTTATTTATTAATTTATTTATATATACTTTATTGTACACCAGATTATACTTTACTAATAGATAAATTATAAACTACAAAACATACAATTGGCAGCCTTACCGCTTACTGCGATCTCTTCCAGGCAACCTTGATCGTTTTGCGTGACAAGGATAGAACAATAATTTCAAAAGCGTGTCACTTCTACATTTTTCCACCGATTTTTTTTCACAGATAGTCTTTTTTAGTAACATCTTCAAAATAATTATTAATTCGTGTAAATTTTTGATAGTAGTCAAGTACCCTATTATAGTCATTAAATGTTATAAACGATTTTTGTTATTTTTATGACCAAGAGTTTCATAAACTTTAGAGATTTAATACCCTAACCTTTTGGTTTTGTCACGCGCATATTTCAAGATTACGATCAGTTTTGTGCTAAGAGGATCCTAATACTTTGATCCTAACTTAGCAGCGAGGATGACTAACGACGACTGTACGAGTTTGTTTGGGTAAATGCGACACATTCACGTAAGTAAACCCAAAAATAAGCAATAAAGGGCTTATTTGTAAAACACAAAGTCCACTCTGATTTTAGTAACAGGTTTCACTTGTAAGACAACATTTGGATATGACTTACCTTAATAATCTTCGTAGGCAACGTCAACTTGGTGCCGTCAACGTATCCCATATCGTCATCTTCAGGTTCTAAAGGCGGAGGTTCCACATCAGTCTCAGGCGGCGATGATGGCCATCCCATTGACCCTGTGTACAATGGACACGCCTTGTTTGTACGCATGTGGCCCACTTGACCGCAGGCACCGCACTAAAAAAGAAAAATAATTTTAAATTCAAATGTGAATTAAGTAATCCATTAGTGGCGAAAGCACCATATAACACGATTCCTAACGGCTTCCCTTCGGAGGTTCGCATCAGCAACACTACCGTAATTGAAAAATGGCACAGTCAATAGTGTTTACCTACTATTGCCAAAAAATATAGTTACACTACGGGTATTTAATTCACCATAATAACATTTGAACAACTTTGAATTGCAACAACAACAAAAAATTTCTAAAATAACCCGACGCCAGAACGTCATAATCAGGAGCTAAAAACTCATACAATAGCGATCACGTCATGACGTCATTTTAGGTCACGTGGCACCGCTTGATATGGACGAGAGCAAGCCGCAGTACAACGAGTTACGATAGAGACAGATATAGAAAAAATGCATCAACGAGAACGAGATGGAGGAATATTGCACATTTTATTTAGTTTTCACCTGTTCAACTGTATTGTATTCGATTCTTTATATCCCTTTAATAATTTTAAAATTATAGTGCCTAATATAGTTGAGTTTATCTCTGTAAAGCATTGAAAGTTTTGTTTGTGTAGTGATAGCGTCTTTTTGGTTTTGCTACTTGGCGATAGATGGTGTTTAGTTATGGAAATACTTTAATTTTTAAGTTAATAAATTAATGTTTACTTTATTGTTATAAAAGTAAGTTAAAAAAGCGACTTCGGCTTCTCTCTTACAAACATTCACACCTCACCGCTATAATCCATGTATCTCTAATCTAATATTTTTATCCATAACTACTTAGTAGTTGTATTGATAATTCCGCCCGAACCTAATACGCGATGACGTCAAAAACGCTCGAGCATCTGGGGAATTCCGACAATTCCGAAGGCGCGGTACGTTTGTGACAGCGCGCACAAAAATTGCCATATGATTATTTTTGGTTTAGGATTATTTATTTGACAAGAATATCTTCAATACCATAGAGTAAAACTGCCCACAGCCGATATTAGACTTAATTATAGTAATATTATCCGCGTGTGAACCGCGCGAGTCACCGGTGGGGCTTGACTGTTTGCGAACGCGCGGCGCCGAAAAGGCACCGGTGATGCTTGAACGGAACTATTCTGTAAATACATATTTGTTTCTGTCGCGAATCATGTTTTGATCAACATACAACCTGATACTAATCTGCAAATTGCAAAAAACGTAAGGAAATTTGAATTTGGCGGGCTTCCCTGGCGCTTTCGCCTTGAAAGCCTTTTTACAAGATTTACCTTCAGTTTCAGATCTGGCTTCAACTTGGCACGGCGCCGTGAAGAGGATGGAGTGTGTAGATCCGGTTCCTGCTTTATTTGACCCAGCGGGATCAACGGCGACGGCGAATTCATCTCCATTGCCGAAGACATTATAGGATCTGGTGGAAAAGTATTATAGTAAATACATATTATAATCTTTGGGTATGAATGTGGATGGCTATAAGAGTAAGGGAAGACCAAAGTAACGAAGGATAGACTGTGTGAAAGATGATAAGGCTAGAAAGGGTGTAAATACCGATATTACGACTAATAGAGAAGTATGGAAGAAGACATTTTGCGCCGATCCGAAATAAATTAAGATAAGGGCAAGAGAATAATGATTATGATAAGAAGAATATAATAACCAGTGATGATATTCGGATGCATATTTACCTAAAGTTGAGGTGTTGTCTATCATGGAATACACTTCTGTATCGAAAATATCCCGAGATTCCGGGATCGACAAATTTAGAGTTCTGATTATAGAATCGAATGTATATTTACTTACGTTCAGGTGTTGGCTTATATAGAATGCACTTTTGTGTCGATTGTAAAAGTCGCGCGATTCCGGAATTGATACATTTAGTACTTTTTGACTATAGAATCGACAAGCACTACCCTTTTTCTACACCCATATACACATATATTTGCACCGGGGGTTAAAAATAAATTTCAACTAAACAAGTATAAGAATAGATATGTGATCCCGGTGTTCCGGTATTCTTTAATAAATAATACCACATATTTAAGAAGTCGATTCCATACTATGTATCCGATATCTCGGGATTAACAAAAAATTAAGAAGCCGCTTCCATAATTTCTTAGCTAAAAATTAACTTTAGGTAAATATGCATCCGATTATCCAATCTCTGACAATAACCCAAATAATGAAAGTGGTTTCTTTAGCTTTATTTTTTCAAACAAAAAACCTCGAAATAATAAAAATCAATTACTCACTATCAGGGAACGGCCCAGGAACTGTGACGTTGCCAGCGAGTCTTTCTCTTTCTTGATTCCTCTTGATACGCCTCAGTTGTTCCTGTGTAATTATTTTTAAGAAAGCAAATAACTTATATCAATATTAATTTTTAATTTAGATAATACGTAATTAACAAATGAATGTGAATAGAATAAGTAAATATGGTGAAAATTAAATTGGTTAAAACTTGTAATAATGTAAATAAATCACAATTTGTTTTTCATAAACGATGGAAATGTAATTGCATGTACAGTATCAGAAATAAAGGCTATTTGAATTGAATTATTTTTGATTTTCAGAACCATATAGCAGCGATGTTTCGGAAGTTCACATAGGAGTATGTTACTACTACAAATACTTGATGTTCAAATAACAACCTTAATTGGAACACTGGACTGAACAAAACCCTTAGTTGTGAATAAATGATTTTTCTTTACAATTTATTTACCCTTTTACAATATTGCACAAGGGATGACATTAGGAGACTAAAGTCCTGCTTAAGTAATGCCTTGTTTCCAATTTATTAAAGTTAAATAGGTATCTACTTTACGACATACAAAATTCAGTTGATTTCAGAATGGCTATAGTATTAGCGAAACAAATTTTCAGATCACATAAATGGAAAACTAATTAGGTTCCAGGGTCCACACCGGACGATCCAAATTTGACGCTCCACGATCACAGAGCGCCGATCGTGGATCGGAGATTCTTTCGCACGATCCGTTTTAGGAAACCCGCGATACTGCCGCACGCTCCAGTGCCGATCCACGTTTTAGCTAGATTAAGTTCAATTGAACATAAGCTCGATATGAAGCCGCACGTACGGCATCGTCGTTAGACTGCACTGGCAGCTATAACCGATATTCTGCTCATTTTTATCATTTGAATCTCATAAGCACTTATGTTCTTTATGTATGGATATTAAACGGCGACTTTGCGCAATATCCATATTGCCCGATCACCCGATCCACACACAACCATCCACACCGAGCGCGCTAAACGACTGAGACGCCTTTGAGCATTGTCAAAAAACCGACAGCGCTCGGATCGGCAACTCCACGGAGCGAGCGCTCTACCGCGTACGCTCGGATCGCGCGAGGCACGTCCGCACCGACCGCGAATTTGGATCGCGCTCCTGCCGCGCCCGATCGGAGCGCACTGGATCGTCCGGTGTGGACCCAGCTAACTGTAAACGCAGTTTACCAAGATTACTAGAATACAACCGAATCACGGGCGAAGAAATAAACATACCTGAATCCTCCTTTTTTCCCTCTTCATTTCTTCCTTCTGCGATTCGTCCATTGTCGCAAACTGTCTTATAAAGGCATCATCCTTAGTTTGTCGTATCTTCATATACGCTTCAATAACAGCTGCTTTACGTACTAACTCTACGCGGGTATACCGTTGTCCTGACGCGTTGCGGAACGTACGGACTATGCGGAGGACGCGACCTGCTACAAGGGAAAAGAGGAGAAGTGTAATATAGTATGGTGAAATGATTTACAATCAAATAAAAGTATAGGTAAGGTAACCAAGTAAGTATTATTTTTTGTTTGCGTAATTACGATAATAATTTCATCACTGGCTGAAAAATATGAAATAATTAGAAATAAAGGAAAATGCGGAACTTCCATTTAATACCTATGTGAAATAAGAAATTACTTTGTTCTCTATCTGTGAAAATTTCAATTTAAAATGCCTAAATATTTTAATAACAATTTGCAATAGAGTAACTAGATCCGCGGGGGAACACCCGGTATTCTACGCCCAGTTTCTGGAACGGAATTTATCGACGCGTCAAAATTAAGGTGAATCCGCAAAGGTAGCGCACGCGAAATTCAAATTTTCTTGCGTTTTTCGCAATTTGCAGGTCAATGTTAGATTGTATCTTGATCAAAATATGATTCACGACTATAGGAAAATTTATTTATACAGATTTGTTCTAAAATGTCATAATTTCGGCAATAAATCTGTATAAATATAAATTTTGTTAACTTAATATTTTGGTGCCAATGATAACTGTATAAATATAAATTTTGTTAACTTAATATTTTGGTGCCAATGATAATATCAATGTAATTACCTTGACTTGATGATTGCTGCTGATCGTTTTGATTGATTTGAGGCTTCTTTTCTGATTGACCTAGGATCATTTTCCTTAGTTCCGCTCTCTCTGCCTCTTCTCTTTCCAATGACAACTACAAAATAAAAACCAAAGAACGTTCATCATACTACTGGTAAGTAAACCATTGAGTGAGCCAGTAATGGTTTTTGTTTTAAACCGGAAGTGCGTAAAGTAAAATCTGTTGAGAAAGGATGGAAATGAATTTACGCATGGGATTCCAAAAACTTACCTGTTCAGTAGTCTTTTTGTTTGCCAACATGTTCTCCAAATTCTTTCCCATCTCTTCCAAATCCGATTCTTCACTGACAGAACTCTCGGCCTCGTCTGTACTCAGCACTTCTGTGCTCGTCAGTACGCGGTTCTGCAGCTCGAATATACGCTGGCACTCTTCTTTGTATCTGTGCAAGACAAACGGAAATCCTTATCATAAATTTCTATGGAGGTGAATCCGGTGTCGTGAAGCTAGAGAAATGCCACAACAGACTAGAAAAGATATTCTAGAGGAAAATACTCCAAATAAAAAAAGTTAGGTGGCCCGGTGCTAGCTGCCCCGACTTACGAGTTGTAAGGTCGTGGGTTCGAACCCAGGCAGACACTTTACTTTGTGTAAATAATTTCAACACCACTGCTCTCAAAACGGTGAAGGAAGCCATCGTAAGGAAGCCAGCATGTCCTAGAACGAAAAATTAGACATGTGACATCTACCAACCGACACTGGGCCCGCGTGGTATATTGCAGCTCACGCCCTCTAGAAGAAAGGAGGCCGGTGTCCCATTAGTGGGAACATTATAGGCTAATTATGCCTATGCTTGGTAGCTTAAAAAACCATTGGTAAGTACTTATTAATTTTATTTGTCTTTGAATTAGACGACTGATATTTTCAGTCAAGACCTGCTAAAACCTAATATTTAACAAATAAACTAACCTTTCTTGATGTTCGGCGATAGAGAATCTGTTTCCTCTCGAAAACTTCGTCATTCCTTCTTCACCAGCTTTTGCTTTTTCCGTTGACAATGTTCTGACTACGTCAATAACTTCCCAACGAGATAATTTCTTGATCTACAAAACGAAGAATTTACGTGTCATTACACATTGATTTTCTAAATAAATAAATGTATAAATAAAATAGATAACTGGCTGCTAAGCCTGCCCTTGGGTTATCGGAACTTTTCTTGCTATCGGTTACCACGGTAAAGTCATATTATCATTATGTCTGTAAGTGTAAGTAGATTTAATATCAATGATGCCTAATTTTAACAACACCGAAGGCAAAATTTTAGACAACCTTTTCCGTAATTAGCTACGACCCACTCAGAGACGTCGTACAGAAATTTTTCACATATTGATACAGCCCGATTCAAACTTTGTGGCGGCTCGGAACATGAAGCGAGTCGCTGCGCAGTAACGAATTCACGTGTCAGCGGGGTTACCGGGTGCGGTACTGCGCAGCGAGTAGCGCACTTCAGAGCCGCCATAAAGTTTGATTCGGGCTGTTCTTATATTCAGAGTCTGATTATTAATACCTACGCCTACGGGGTAATTGCGTAACACATATAAAATGACAATTGATCGCATTTTCTTTCATTTTGACAGTTCAGCCACGTTCATTGCCTTATTTACGCTATCAAACAGACAAATTTATTAAACCTATGAAGCAATGGATTATAAATATCCTTCAAAACTCTCGGATTGGAAACTGTGTTATGCAATTAGGGTGCTGGCTCAAAAATAATGATGACTTCTCTGACAATAATCATTCTAAGATTTAAACAAAATGTTTAATCTAACATACCTCTTCCTCAGGCACTCCAAACTTCCTCAGCAAAGCCTTAGCATTATTCAAGCTGAGTCTTCTCAAATCAGCGTCAGTTCCCGTGACAGTTCTCTTCGGCTGTTGTTCCTCATTGGGCTGCTGTGTTGGCTTGTTGGGCACACGCACGTAAGAGAATCCTTCGCCACAGCCGGTGGGGTCCGCTGGCCCAGTCAGTTGGAGCAAACATTTGCCACGCATGGCTTGGATGTAGGCGCGCGTTGTGTTCCAGGGGGCAACTTTTACCTTATGAATGAACGTAAATGTCATTTAAATTTGTGACTTATATTATAATGAATTATAAAAAGTAATATCAAGATTTTTAACATAAGAATTATTTAAACTTTTTTGCTATTTAACTACCAATCAAAAGTCCAAACAAGGTTATATTGAATGGAATCAATAATTGACTTTGTTGGCTACATATTAACGTCCCGTAATACAGGTTTTCATATTATAAACAGTGGTGGTAGGAGGTACTACTATTGTCAAAACTAGCATTACGTGACTTGTTTAGGGAAATAAACGATCATGTCCATAAAGCAATATTTAATTGCAAAGCAATTAATGTTCATATTCCTAAAAGCGAATGTAAGCAAGCGTCACATATGAATATGAACATAAACATTATACAAATAAAGGTCATATTAGTATGAAACGCTTATTTTACTTGGCTAAGGGCTGATTTTTCAATCGTCAGATAACTTTTATCTGGAGAATATGTTTGACGTTTTGACAGCTTTTGTATAGAAAATGTGTCAAACCGTCATATTTATTCCTCAGGTAAAAGTTATCTGACAACTGAAAAATCAGCCCTAAGTCAAAGAGCATTCTGTGAATCTTGCCTTTACACTCAAATGTAAAAACAAAACAACATCACCACCCCAAACCTAATAGTCCTTCCATACCTCATCATCCATCTTCAACTGCATTTCTTCATCGTCATCTTCCTGGGGTGTGAATATGAACTTCTCTCCGTAGCCAGCGTCTTTGAGCCTTTGTTCTGCCGCCGCCATGCTGAAGTACGCACAACACTGCTCCGGGGAAACCATAGCACGAATCTCTTCTTCGGATGGGAGGCGGAAGTCTGGTTTTATAACCCACCTTAGAGTTTGAAATAATTTCAATCATTGCTGGGTAGAAGAATAAGTGGTACTATAGGCCGACCGCATAGCTGAGACGTTGCCTAAGGTAGCAGAGCGGTGAGGAAGGAGTGTGGTGACGTGATGCAAGAGCTCAGTGATTCGTCAACTTGTGACAACTATCACCCCTTCCGCACCGCACGGCTATCTCAGGCAACTTATAATTACTTTTCCCTGCTAACCTATCGCATCAAATTTAGTACAGTCAGCAACGAAATTCGCCTAATACTTTAGTATTAAACCACCAGTAAACAAAGTAAAATAAAAAACCTACATCAATCGCTAGAAAAATTTACAATAATTTTGTTTCAATTTAGATGCACGTCAAAGCAATAGTTTCAACCATCTTTCGTTGATAATCGTACAAACAATAGCAAGAAAATTAAACTGTCGGTAGCCGTAGCATGATCTTACCAATTAGAATCCAATCCCGTTCGCTTGAAATCGGCACACAACTTGAGGCGTTTTCGAATAGAGCTCTCAGAATGTGAAGGGAAAGCCCTCTTTATGTCATCCATCTTTATGCGCCGCGGCTTGTCTCGAGATTTCCAGAACAATCTATATATGAAGACCTGCAAAGACAAGGATATTGAAACGTCGAAAACGATTTGTCTATTGGGAGTGGAGTGGAAAAGACAATACAGGCTTAAAATAAATGAATCATAATAGTTATGTAACTACCTGACCTGCAAAAAGTCTCGTACAAAATTATTAGCTCTCTTTGAGTTTGGACCAGGCACCTCGTACAGAGGACATTCTTGACCGGCCACGAATATTGCATCCACTTCCCGAATGTAATAAGATTGTCTGAAAACAAACGTGTTTTAGTGATAAGTAGTTAAGTTTGTTTTAAAGAACAACCAATTTCAACTTAAAACTACTCTTTAAGACGCAGTAAATACTTAAGCGACTGCTATATTTTTTTTGTCTGAGGTAACTCCGCAAATTCCACGAAGTTAATGTATCCTTCGGCTGGCGGCCATGAGAACTGACGCCGTCTTTATCACGGCACGGGGCGGTGGTACTTGACTTTATCTGTCTGCGCATGCATATGCAGATGCCTACCTGTGCACTTACCTCGTCCTTATAATCAAGAAGTCAGACGGCTGTAGTGTGTGTTCATATATTGGCGCTCTGTACATATTATTTTCAACAACGGGCTGCGTTGCGCCTGGCGGTAATATGCCGAGGAAAGGCGAAGTATGTGCATAAGCTACCTCGCCATATTTGAGCGGTTTTGGACCCTCGTCCTGTAAGAGTAGGGCTTATATTTCAGTAGCAGTTTTAGAATAACCCAAGATTTATAATAGTTTGTTTATAAGATTTAATAAAATAATGAAAAAAAAGGCAAAGTAAATGGATAAAGTTTACAATTATAAGATGATTATTTTATTTAACCTTTATTTATGACATATTTAATTTTGTACAAGTTTTGATAACATTTTTATTTTATACCTGATAAGATATAAGCCAACTTTGCAAACTTTGTTTTTCGTAAAAAGCAGAAATCGTTATGAAAATGGTTTAAAAGTGTTAAAAAGAGGCCTACCTTTGAATTAGCACCTGCCCTTTTGGATCCCTTTGGCAATGAAAATAAAAATACACATTAAAAAAAATATTTTACCTCAAAATATTCGAGGGCAAACCAGTTCAAGAATTAAAGATCTCTGTCGAATATTAACACGTTCTCTGCCAGGTAGGTCACCGGTGACCGCAGACAATTAATTTTCTATTGTGTCTACTGTCTGGCAGTTAAGGTGTTAAGTTATCAATGATTAGTTACTGACAAATTGTAATCACAAATAGCAGACACATGGACAATGAAGTCCCGCCATTTCGTTTCCATTTGACAAGTTGAAGATGTCGGGAGTAGGCCTGCAGCTTCATTCCCTGGTTTGAAAGAGCTTTCATAGAGATTTCATTTAATGCGGCGCCATACTTTATGAAGGCATAAATTTTTGAACTTATTATGTAAATAAGGCTAAAAGCTTGTCGTAGGCCGTGTTAGAGCCAACATTTATCTAGTGTGAGAGAAAGATGGAGCTATACAGGATTAATAGCACCGTCCCTTTTCAACAACAGAACAATATTGGCCTTAACACTTGAAAATACAACTCCAGAATTACGAAATTAACATACCTTTGCCGCCGTTCTTTTATAGTAGTTCTTAATCTTGGAACACATGCCAACTTGGCTGATGAGTGGGGGGTGTTCCTCACAAAACTCTACAAGTACCAGTTCGCCGTCCCGACCACTCAGGTCTTCCGGAGTTCTCATGAAGAAGACGTCACCACCTCCCGAAGCTAACCTCTCAGCCTCGCGTTGCTGAGGACAAGAACGGTAGATTTTAAAATTCATTTCTGCGTGCATTCTCATAATATTGGGCATGATAACACAATGAAAATGCTATGGATATGTGGCGTTAGTCGATTTGTACGAATATAGTAACGTTTTACACAAATATAGTATTGTGCGTATGTGTAAACATAATATGCAGGAGAACTCGTTGGAAATGTTCCTGGCTATTTGACCCTACCTAGACCATTTTGATCGCAAGAATGCACAGGTTATTAAGCAATGGCAACGTGTAATTTTACGTGTACTTGTTTTTTATTGTTTAAGTAGAAATAAAAATTTTAACTCAGATGTTTATGGCGATTTTCGCCGTGTCTTTTGAGACCACGACTTCCACTTTCTTTTTTTACTCCATTTTAAATCATGCATTTCTAGCTCAGTTTTACAATACATACCTTAGCCTTCTTCTTGATATGTTTAAGCAGGGGTTGTACGGGATGCGGCCCGGGCGCGGCTAGCGGTCCGTACGACAGTTTCCTCATCGGCGGCCGGTGGAAGGCCCTTAGTCGCGCCGGGCCCATGTGGGTCTGTATGAACGGAGCGCGAAGTTCTACCACCGGTGTACTGTGTTGGATCAGTTGGCCTCCACCCACCTTGAGGCGAGGGTTCTGAGACTTGGCCATGTAGAAGCTGCAGATTAGGAAATTTGGATGATTGGTATGGTATTTTTTTGTACTCTATTTGTGTTAAGAATTGACAATAGTTGGCTCTAGTGTAGTTTGTAACAGACCAAAATGTCATATTAGCAATAAAAAAATCAATTTATTTGGCTATGTATATTTTGATATGTTACGGCTAAACTTAAGTTTATATTCGAGGAGTTCGACATAATTTGCATCTTCGATTCATCTTTAGCCGACTAAACTGCACTTTAGCCTAAACGCAACGGCTAATGAATATTCGAACGATACACGAGGAGTGGGGGGAGAGCGCATGATGAATTTAATGTTTATAATTCTATAAATACATATTTTTTACGGTCTTGAATCATATTTTAATCCTCAAACAATCTAATACCGACCTGCAAATTGCAAAAGTCGTAAGAAAATTTGAATTTCGCGGGCTACCCTGGCGCTTTCGCCTTAACTTACACGTCATTAGATATATTGAAAGGATCTCTATCTGGCGACTTGGGTGGCGGCGGTGGCGCGTCTTCCTGTAACACGTTGATCACGCCCGCCTTGCCGAGAAGAATCTTTGACTTTTTCACGTGAGGATGAGGAATCTTTACTTTGGGCTGTGGACCTCTCTCTAAAACAATGAATGAATTAGTAGACACTTGATAACAGCAAAATGAAATGTTACTTCAGACCTCCTTTGCTCGATTCCGGTGTCGTTTCAAATAATTAAAAAAATAAAATATTTGGTAGGTATGGCTTTTAAGTAGGAATGACAGGGTGATGTTTGGCTGTTGATTTATACTTCATAGATCAACCTAAACAAAAGCCTATACCGGAATTTAAAACATTATCTCTAACCTCAACAGAGAAAACAGTCCATACCTCTAGTAATCTTCGAAGGATCCACATCATCAGGTATACCCAAAATAATATTCTCGTCATTAGGATCCAAAGTCAATATCTTGGGTTTCGGCACCATGGCCATATTTTCCGCGTCCCAGATGACCTCTTCCTCCCAAGTTCCGTACACCAACTCTTCGTTTTCGACGGGGAAGATACTGTACCAAGTGTTGTCTTCTCCATCGGCAGCGTTGGCATTAGGATCTTGCTTTGATGATGAGGCTGATGCACTGTATGGTAGTATTAATGTTAGTAAAACCATTAAGGGTGAATTCGACCAAACTTTTATTCCTAGTAAGTTATCTGAATTTGGTAAAATCAGCCGTAAGGAGTGTTAGTCTGCGGGCACGAAACTAGCGGCGGCCGAGCGATGGCGATTGCGGGGCGGCGCGGCGCGGCGGCGTAATCAAAAGTATAGCATTCTGAAGAGACGCGCACGAAACGGGTGAGCGGCGCGGGGCGATCGAGCGATGCACGGGCGGTGGCGGCGCGGTGGCGACGCGCATGCGACGGGAACAAACTTGTTTGATTTCACCGCTCGACGGCCGCTACTTCCTACTGGATCGATCGCCAGTTTCGTGCCCACCCCAAGCCCGCTGCGGAATCGCCCCGCCCCGCGCCGCTTCGCAGTCGCCATCGCTCGACCGCCGCTGGTTTCGTGCCCGCAGACTTAGGGCTTACTTACCCGCAGACTTAGTTGTAAAGAAATAAAGTGAAGAAATTCTAAAACTAAAAAAGAAACAACCGACTTCCAAAAAAACACTACAAAGTGAAAAATTACTTTAATTTTGGAAGTTGGTGTCTTTGGATCTGTATTTTAGTTTTTTGCCAGGGACTTCCGAAATTAAAGTTATTTTTCACTTTGTAGTGTTGTTTTTAGAAGTCGCTTGTTTATTTTTGTAAAAAAGTTTTTTAGTTTGCGTTTTTAGTTATGTACTTACCCCACACCAATTCGTATACCACTACTTGCTATGTAAACAACAGTGACACGAAGTGGATTATTATCGAAGCTAACTCAAAACTACCCACGAAAAGTTAATAAAATTTATATGCAGAGACATTAAATTATTTACTTAACAATAGACGGGACATAGCGAACAAAATCGTAATTGGATACTTTTGTTCTAGTGGGCAAAAGTCGCATTCGTGTCCACCAAAAGAAAAATATTTTCGAAGAAAATAATTATGCCAAATTGTACATTGTGGTATTGCAAACCTCGTAGTGGTAAAATGACTGGACTTAACTATGGTTTACTTTCGTTAGTATTTCATAATTTACCGAGTATTTAGATAAATTAAATAATTTTCTTAGATATGTTAAACCATCTGACGGTTATAAATGATAAATGATTTTATTTCTGTAAGTAGGTTTATACAAACACTTTTACATGTCAAACATTTTTTTTTTTAACTAGATGAGGCCGGCGTTTCCTATCTGACTACTCTGAGAAGAAAGGCCGAAACAAACTCAGAGGTCACAGTCTCTTTTAAAGTCCAGACATAATCTTGGTCAGATCATGTGAAGACCATGTAGGTTGGTGTCTGAAATGGTCTTTTGAGAAAAGAACCACACAGATTGATTGAGTGGACCTGTCCAGTCAGTGCAAGCATCTGTCAGTAATCGTACAGCTCAACATAAAAGTTAAGGAGCTCAACGATTCGGCGAACAATACCAAAGAAAGGACATTTGGGTAGGCCGCATAATTTACTCAAACTGGCAAACTATGATTAAAGCTGAGAGAAAAGAAAAAGAAAAAAACAAGGACCCACATAGTCTTCACATTCACAGTAATTAAAATAATATTACATTTCACAATTGGGTTTGGGTTGGTAATCAAAGGTTGGCGTCGGTAAAAGTATCGTGTAAAATGTGGCCATTATGTAATTTTGCTATATTATGCTAGATGGCGTCACTGATACATGGGATCACAGTTTTTCTATGACAGCGTGCCGCTTTAATGGCGACATTAATTTAACACATGTATACGGTTTCGCGTTTTATTTCTTGGTTTATTTACAATTTTCTAAAATAGCATCTTGGATCACCCTGTACTTAAAGAACACATCGCATCAATGAAATTAAAACGAATAACGTGCAAAGAGAAGGCGAATTGAAGGTAAGAGAGAGCTTTATAATTTAGTTTGAAAATTTTTATTTTTCAATTTACGAATTATTTTATCTTATTATAATTTGTATGATAACTGGCCACTAGCCCTACCCGTGTATTAAATTAATGTCGCCATTGTAACGGCGCGCTTTATATGGAACCACCGCACAAGTTTCCACTACCAAGTGAAAAAATAATTTTCAAAATCTGTCCACAATTGACGAAAATATCAATGAAAGAACATAAAAAAATAACATACAGGCGTAACCTCTTTCTTTTTCGAAGTCGGTTAAGGCTTGCAACTTTTTGATCGTAAAATCTCGTAAATTTAATTATAATTACTTGAAAGGTATTTGTCAACGTATTAAATAAATTAGGTACCACGACAGCTCTACGTTTAAACATAAGATCAAGCTGAATACGAATGATTCTCGACTCTATCCCACTGTAGTTATGAATGTAATTTCTTAAGCAGACTTACATAGGAGGCTTAGGTTGCAACGGAGCAGGCGGTTGCGGGCGCGGATGTGAGAACTGTTGAGCAGTCCGACTCACAGATGTCGGGACCCAGCCGGCCGCGTTGCTTTTACTGTTCAGTCGAGCCAGCACCTTTGAAAAGTACCAGGTAACATAAGCTTCACACACACTTTTACCATGGTCACACGGTTGACTTTACATTAAGGGGGAAGCGCTAAGCCCGCGAAATTAAAATTTCCTAGGTGTTTATGCTATTTGCTGGTCACTATTACGTTGTATATTGATATTACGAAAAAACGTAAGAAAATTTGAATTTCGCGCCTCTGCACTGAGTCTGAAGTTTGTGGTGCAGTTTCCGATTAACTCAGCCTCGTCCATTTCTTCCAAAACCCAGGACCTCGTTCTCCACAGTTTTTTTTTGAACGCATGGTGGAGTACTCGACCACCACTATCGCAGAGGAAATAAATAATATTTTCTGTGTAAGTACTGTGTACACCTCTGCCTAATCTTTCGGGATTACAGGCGTGATGTTCTGTTATGTTGGGGCCCAAATTCAACGGCGAATCGCGTGAGCCTGTTGCCTCGAATGGCATTTTAAAGAAAATGTACTCAATATAAACGCAGATAAAAGCAATTAAACTTAATTAGTCAAATTATCGATATATAATATTTGAGGAGTACCCTGAATTTTTCATAGATCCTATCATCAGAACTGGATCTTAATAAAAATGGGACCAATCTGGAAGTATTTCCTTTCAAATAAAAAAGAATTTTCCAAATCGGTTTATAATTGACGGAGTACTGAGGCAACAAAACATTATATATTTTTTTAAATGCAACCGAACTGATAACCTCCTCCTTTTTTTGAAGTCGGTTAAAAACTCCTTCGTCCCCCGATCCGTCGCGTTACATTGCCCGCCCGCGCTATTACTTCGTTTTCGCTTAGTATTCTTTCTGACTTTCTTTTGCTCGGCTTCTAAGGGTCGTAGCGTGATGTTAAATAGCCTTTATCTATCCTCGAGAATTGGACTACCAAATGCAAAAAGAATTTTTGTTCACAATTTCATGGGTTTTAATGTTTTTTGCTCGGAGCCCTAATTATTTTTCTAAAATAAAAGTAACCTAAGTTACTCCCCGTAATATCAGCTATCTACCAGTGAAAGTCCCGTCAAAATCGGTCTAGCCGTTTCGGAGATTAGCCGGAACAAACAGACAGACAGACAGACAAAAATTTGAAAAATTGCTTTTTTGTTATAAGTACTGTATAATACTTTCATATGCATTTAGTAAAAAGTTGTTATTTTGACATTACAAACGGACACTTCAATTTTATTTATTTGTATAGATTGATCTAGAAACTATGTCATGATGATAAAATTTTATTCGCTCGTAGGCCTGTACTTTTGTATACATATGCTAGTTTTAGATATTAATGTAACAATATGCTTTTTCTCATAGTTGTTAATACATTATTTTTAGATCAGTTTTATTTAAACATTATAATGTCCCAATGTAACTGAAATGTAAAGTGATGGCCTGAAACACAGGTTACAATAAACCAAGATAGGGCGGGTCGCTACCTAACATTCTAATTGCGAACCGTCATTACTTGCACCTGTAAGCTAAAAGATTTTTTCTTTTAGCTCTAGTTTATTATTAGGCTCTATAATAGCATAGGAAATTTACTATAGTTGGCTAAATGTACACTTTTTGTTAACGTTTTTATTAAAATAAGTAAATTATACACACATACTACTACATGGATTATACTTTTACATGGGACTTAAACATAACTGGCGAAATGTGGATGTACTTTAAGTACACCTCTGCCTAATCTTTCGGGGAATACAGGCGTGATATTATGTTATGTAAATAAATTATTATTAAATTTAATTATTATACCCACAAAAAAAGTTAAGTTTAAATACACAAAAAACTTTTTCAATAGAAATAGTTATTTTAAAATCAACCTCATTTACACTACAATAAGGTTTATATTTTTTTAAAGAAAATAATATACATTTTGGAAACAAGGTTTTGATTAATACTGATTAGATAGCTTCGGTGCAGTCATGCGCAAGTGTTGCAACTCCATCCTAGAACATGCATGCCTGCAAGTACCAACAGTATCTTATGCGTATTGGCAGACCAATGGGATTCTCCGATACTTTTTTTTTGTGGATGGGAAATCATCAAATGATTTCTCCCGCTCTGGGCGTAGCGGAAGGGCGTGTCAGACTTTTACTGACTATAACCCACCCGTGTTCCTTCTGTTGCCTGTGCCGGGGCCACGGTAACTCTTTCGAACATCCCGCAACCCTGGATTCTCCGATACTTGAACGCTGGATAAAGCACAGCTATATCAATTTGGTGATATTTGCTGCTGTTTTCCGACTTCCACGCGGACGAAGTCGCGGGCAAAAACTAGTACTACACTAATCGGATATTTAGGTATTGGTATTATCTGTTTTTATAACATAAATAAGGCAATGCAATATGAGTTGAACATAATAATTATGTTTTTCGCATATTTGACGATTGTCTATACAAATAAATAAAATTGAAGTGTCTGTTTGTAATGTCAAAATAACAGCCTTTTACTAAATTCATATGAAAGTATAAACAGTACTTATAACAAAACAATAATTTTAAAAAATTTTGTTAGTCTGATTGTTCCGGCTAATCTCTGAACTGTGAACATTCTTAAAATTACGAGAATTGCCCCTCTGATGTTATAAGGAGTAATTTAGGCTACTTTTATTTTAGAAAATTAATTTTTGCATTTGGTAGGTGGTCTCGAAGATGGTTACAGGCCGAGCAAAAAGAGAAAAAAAAAAAAGAACGCTAAGCGAAAACGAAGTAATAGCGCCGGCGGGCGATGCAACGCGGCGGGTCGGGGGACGAAGGAGTTAATTAAAATGTAGCTGTTATTTTAGTATATTGTGTATCTTCCACCGTCCGACTTCATCGAGATTTCTGCTATATCTAACATAAATGTTAATGTATTAATATAAACACACTACCTTCCGAAATAAATTTTCTAAATTATGTTAAAAACCGCATGAAAATCCGTTGCGTGGTTTAGAAAAACAACGCAATCACACAGACAATCACGAAACGCGACTTTAATTTATAATAAACGCCGCCCACCAACTTTTTCCAATACAGATTGCACAAAATGTTTACCAATAGCGCCCCAACCCCAACGTCATTGAAGCACCAAAAGATTCTTGTAGCTATGTATTCTGTTTGTGTGTAGTAATGTAGGTATGTATTCTGTTCTCACCTTGTGTTTGATCTCGCTACCATCCCATATGACGTCATCTTCCCATTGCAACTGTGACACCATAAGGAAGGAATCATCCGGGAAGCCGCTGTCAGGATCTCCCTCTTTCTCTGGTTCGTCAGGATTATCTTCCCCAACTTCTTTTGGCTTCTCTTCTCTTTCTGGTGAAGGTGCCTGAAGGTTCAAAATTCATATCTTTATCAGTATTGATAACAAATGGCAAAATTTTGTATTATAAAGTGGTTTGTCAATGATGCAATGTTGAAAGCACATTTCCTAATCAGTAAATAACGGAAAATGCGCTAAAAACAAACACAATTTGTTTTAGTTTCTCCGCTTATCGCAATCTTTTGATACAACCAACGGTTGAGATGTTTGGTTTCTACCTTCATTATGATGACTAAAGACTTACATGATAATGACATATACACGCTGCTTTTTTATTGGCTAGGGAGCTGCCACGATAGTGTTGTACTCATCAGTATGAACAACTTTTACTATGGGACTAAACCTGAAATCGCGAAAAAAATCAGCTGTTCCCTACATTTTGACGAGTTATGCGAACATAAAATGTAGGGAACAACTTTTTTTTTCGCGATTTTAGGTTTAGGAAGAATCTCCTTGGACACTCTTTTTAACTAAATTAAAACTAAATTGTTAACTTTAAAACACTAAAATCGCGCACCATTTACCTTAACTTTAAACCCGTAATCAAATCCGTCGCCAGTCTCAGGAACATTGAGCATGTCATACCACATCTGCGCAGGCCCGAACCGCCAATGCGCAGGAGTTGGTCTCTGTGACTTGTCACCCGAATTGCCCAAGTTATTGTCGTTGTTTGAATGCTGGTTCTCTTCCATAGGCCTGTAGTTTTCGATTGGGATTTTATAAGTTTACATAACATAACATCACGCCTTGTTTCCCCGAAGGGTTAGGCAGAGGTGTACCTATAGTACACCCACATTTCGCCAGTTATGTTTAAGTCCCATGTAATAGGGGGCGAGCCTATTGCCATCTACCGGGCACAAATCCAGACTCCGGGCTGCTACTGAGAAATTCCAGATAGAAAAACCCAATAACACTTCGCCCGACCTGGGAATCGAACCCAGGACCTCATGCTCAGCAGTAGCGCTTGCGACCACTAGACCAACGAGGCAGTCAAAAAGGCAGGCAATAAGTTTATAATTTATAAAAATTAAATCAGGTTCAGTGTTCGGATTGTTACTTATAACTTGGTTGTATAGTCAACCTCGTAATTGCTTTACCACTATAAAGCTGAATGTCACTTGCACGTATAAAACGACAAGGTCTATTATTGCTTTCAAGACCAATGTAACAGTTAGTTCAACCTTAGTGAATTTTTGACTTACTGGGAGTTTTTGCCAAAAGTAGTAATGCAATTACGAGGGCGACTATACGAATAGGTATGATTGACACGTACTCGTAACATAAAACAGTAAGGTAAGATAAGCATTTATAATCGCAACAAATGTACAAGATTATAAATTAAATGCGTCTAGGGCTTTCTTGACAATGTACTCACCGATAAGTAACACGAATAAAGGTGATTTAATAGCATTCAATAGCATCGTGACATTTTGTTTATAAACTATCTAGAATTCTGTCTCGAATGTAGTATATTTTGAGTAACTCCTTGTGAAAATAGACGATTGTTGGTACTTTTTACGGTAATAATGAGCCTTAGTAATTTATGGTTTGGACATTTTCTCAATGCAAACTAGTTTTTTGGACTATCACATAAAAACATTCTTACTTCAACAATTTCTCTTCATCGTCACTAGCATACTGCGTTTCCTGGTTGTCTGCCGGCGTGGCTGGAGTGTCACTACTTGTGCTACCGCTGCGCTTGCGTCGTCTTCGCTTCTTAACGCCGCGCCATATTTGAGGCAAACTCGACAACTTGCCAGGACCGAATAGACGGGTGAAGAGGAGAACCTGAAGTGTTTTATAGATTTTAGTAATTTCAATCTCAACAAAAACATTAATGAAAAAAGGGGCCAAGTTCGGTACAGTCAACCGCACATCAGTGGTATTAATTTGACGTTGACAGCGCCTTTGTCGTAAGAATAAGGGCGAATTTTGTAGTGCAACTGTTAGAACTGATGTGCGGTTGAAAGTACAAAGAAAGTACAGGAATATTGGCTTCGCCGTTTAAAGAATTGAGAACCTGTTCCTTGCTACTGAATTTAACTGGACTACCTAATTTGGATCTATATTCTTTAAATCAGTAAAGCCGATCAGTAAAGTATTTCCACATTTATATATTTGGTACCTACCTTTATGCCACATTTTAAAAGTTACTGTTAGTGACGAGTGTTCTTTCGTGTGTGTAAGGTCAGTAGCTCTTCAATGATTATTTTATATTTACAAAAATTGGTATATCTCTCAGTTTTACAAAATGAGATCAAAATCATAGATCAAATTGCGCAATATATACACAACGCCCTGTCAGCATTTCAAGTGGTCGCCGAAGTCGCAAGTGGCGCGGGTCGGGTTCGCACCCCCCGCCCCCTCGTGCCTGCGACTCCTCGCATTCGTCAATCGGCTGTTGTGCAAAGTCGTGTAGTAGTAGTATAATCAGCTCATAATGTTCCCACTGCTGGGACACAGGCCTCCTCTCTTCGAGAGGGAGTGGGCTGTAATATACCACGCGGGCCCAGTGCGGGTTGGTAGATGTCACATGTCTTCGAATTTTTGGTTCTAGGACATGCCGGTTTCCTCAAGATTCCCTTCACCATTTTGAGAGCAGTGGTGATGAAATTATTTACAAAAAGTAAAGCGCCTGCCTGGGTCGAACCTACAACTCATAAGTTGGGGCCGTTACCGCTGAGCCACCACTGCTCTCCCTCACAGCAGTCGTGTGAAAATTGGTATTTTAGGCGATTAAGGATTACGTCGGTTAATTTTGATGCAAGGACAGGTTGAAAAGAGATCGAAGTGGTTCACCTGAGAGAATAACACAAGAGTACGTAACTCTCTGTTTTTCTCCGAACTTGGCTTAACACACTGCCGTGTGATACTTAGATCATTTATATTAAGCGAAAATTTTCAGTTTGCACCATTTGTGACGTTCAGGTACACACACCACACAGCTTCATGGTCAGGAATGTTCCAAATATTTTATTAATTATTTAACGGTAATTTACTAACGCCTAACTGCGTAACACACTCGGACTGACAATCCCTTTCATTTTTGAAATTAAAAAAATCCATACCATATGTTTGAAAGATTTGTCTGCTTTTCAGCAAAATAACAATGAATGAAATATTACAAATTCGAGTGTGTTAAGCAATTGGGATTACGACATGACTTACTTTATCAGATCTGAAATCTGGAAACAGTTCCCTGACATCAATATTCGCATATTTAGATGGCAACATAGCCGCCAGTGGTGTTTCCAGTCTCCTATCCTTATCCTTCCTGTCTGAAGATTTATGAGATCTGGAAAAATAAAAAGTAAATTAAGTATACTACTACACTTCAGTTTAGGTAAGCACCCCATACATTATTTATCGAAAAAAGTGGACAAAAACCGACTTAAAAAAACACTACAAACTGAATAAGTAATATAGTTAATTTTCACTTTGAAGTGGTATTTTTGAAGTCGGTCGATTTCTTTTTTACTGTACAGTTTTTTTCACTTTTTAGTTGTGTGGTCGACACAAATTCGTGAATCACAACTTGCTAAGTTAATATTATAACATCATCATCGATCAATACTAGCACTAGATTCCCGATAAGCGTTTCAAAAACGGCCCGAAAAATAAGAGCACAAATACTTTTGTGCTCTTATTTCAAATTAGTACCTATGGTCCAATCATAGCCAATGTGAAGACGTCAAAATGCCGCAGTGCGCGTTCAAAAACTGTTTAAATAACCACCGTAACACCAAGATTTTGGAAGGAACGTCTTTTTTCTGTAAGTTTATACCATTAAGTGTTTTTTTTATAATATAAAAATCGAATTAAATATTAAATATAAATCAAATCGCAAATATTATGATTGGTTAACCAATGTTTGCGACAGCGCGCCAACTATTGTAACAAACATCGACTGTTCTGGAACAGGGAATGCATGGAGTAGTATTGTTATTTTATATGCTATTTTTGTTTTGTAGATTTCCTAACGACCCATTTCGCTGTGCAGAATGGGTATTTATTGTATATTAATATTATTGTGTTAAAGTTTTAAACGCATATATTGAAACGATGTGTTTTGTGGGGGAAATGAACACAACCATAAAATAAGCTTGATGAAACTTATTATAGAAAAATTCATTTATGTAAGATTACATTATATTTGTAAAAAAGAAACCACTCAATTAAAAATTGATTCTAAAAGACAACTTTATAACAAGCTGAATCTGTTTAAAGGTAATTAGTCATACATTACGTTTAAACAGACCGATTACGATTGTCCAAGTACATTATTTAAAGCATCCACCCTCGCACGCACTTTAAATGAAAAAATTGTTTGATTTAAATCAAATTGATTTAATACAAATATTTTTTATAACTTCTAAATCGCGTACATAATAGACGCACCCATTTTTTTTATACGGGTTGATTGAATTGAGCCAACCCACACACAATTAATAGCAATGTTGTAATAAAATAACTAAATATTGTACTAGTTTAGTCCTACTACTTTTTTAAATCGGTTAAAAAATATTTGCTACCATACAAACGAACCTTTGCCTAAAAAAAATATATTCTGCAACTCTACGTCTTTCAATACTCGAAATACCCGGTCATTGAAATGTAATACCAAGAACTACGTCTAATTCCAAAATAGAGTAAGAACGAAATTGTCAAAAAAAATTATAACCTTATTGCTTAGAACTCAACTTAGAACTTAAGTTTCATTTTAGAATAAATATTTTTGTACTTGTTATAAAACTGACTATTTTCGAGCGGCATTTTTATTGCCTTTCTCCGATGACAGAAGGACCTAACAAGAATATTTTGCAATCGTGATTTAAACTTTATGTTTGAGTGGTAAGGTTTATAAATAGACTGAAGTTGTTAATCTCATTAAACTTTTTTAGTAGTACGATTTGTGTTTTAAATGTGTGTGTAAACGTGGCCACTTGAGCGACTTATTTTTGTTCCTGATCCTTTATCTAGTGCTATTATTGATCGAAGAACATCATCGACATACTCGTAGGTAGATGACGTGGATTAAAAACATATTATTGAAGCTAACTCATAAACTACTCAAGCAAAGTTAAAAAAAACAGGGTGGCACATCGACGCTGCGGGATGTTCGAAAGAGTTACCGTGGGCCCGGCACAGGCAACTAAAGGAACACGGATGGGTTTTAGTCAGTAAAAGTCTGACACGCCCTCCCACTTCGCCCACAGCGGGTGGTCATTTGATGATTTCCCATCCAAAAAAAAAGAAAAAAAAAGGACATGGACGCGCAACCTGTTACCATGGGTTCAGTACACAAGATTCTGGACCTTTTTTATGGATGGGAAATCATTAAATAACTTCTCCCGCTCTGGGCGGAGCAGGAGGGCATGTCAGACATTTACTGACCAAAACCCACCCGTGTTCCTTCAGTTGCCTGTGCCCAGGGGGTTAATTCTTTCGAACATCCCGCAGCCCCAGCTGGCATTGGCTCTAGCGGACCCCGTCAATAGTACTGACATCTCTTTGAGGCGCACGTGGAACACAACGCGCCGTCGACTCGGGCCTGGTCCGGGTTGAAATTTATCGTCAGTTATTAAAAAAAAAAAAAAATTGCTGTTCCATACATTTTGACCGCGTAGGTATAACACTTTTGTAGGAAACAGCCGATACTTTTTTTAATAATCGACGAAAAATTTCAACGCAGGTGGGGTCACGGGTGGGTAAATACATGAAAATAAAAATACTCGCCGAATGCATGACCTCCCTTTTAGAAGTCGGTTAAAAATAAAAGAAACTTACGGTATTGTATTAGGAGGTGGCATGAGCTCACCGTCCCCCTCCATATCCCCTTCATAGCCCTCATCATTAGTGCCTTGTCCACCAGACCGATAGATATCATCCTCTTTCCATTTATTTCTCTCTTCCATCACTTCGCTCTGTGGACAATTGTTACCATCGACCTCGGACTTTACATCGCTGTCTGTATCCCGTGCTTCTGTGCTCGTGGAGTCTTTCTGTGCACCCTGTTTAGTGCTACTTTCTAGATCCTAGTGTTAACACAAATATGTCAGTGTGCTGAATACATTACTTTGATATACTGGAAATTAGTTGACAGATGTTTATATAAGTAGTTTGGTACCAGGGAATATTAAAATAGACACAACTGGCGATATACCGGATATGCGGGTGTACTATACCTACACCTCTGCCTGCCCTATCAGAGGCGTGATGTTAATTTTGATGTCATTTTATTAACAGCATTTAATTTAACAAACTTCTTTATAACTTGATAGCACCATCTGCCAATTAATTCTCAGTGTAAACAAGTATATTAGGTCACAAAACATAAATAGATATTTAATTCTCTACAAAACCCATTTATCATAGAACAGTGGTAGATTAAGAATGGTATTAGAGGTCTCAAATCAAGAACAGAAGTTTGAATGATGCTTTGCTTAAGAACCTGACGGCAGAAACATAAATGATCACTATTGGGCCAAAAAATACCACAAAAAAACCTCTTGCTGATATATAGTTATTTAAAGTTGAGAGTTTTATACTTTCTAATAAAAAAGGAAATAAGGAATGTTTTGTCGAAATTAAAATGCGATACGTATTTTGTTGTTTTTATTGAGACTTATAAAACAACCTACAAACTAAATCACTAAAACATGTATTTTTTTTATTATGGCTTACTTAGAACAAACAGTGATTTTTGTACGTCTTAAAAACTTTTACAACCATAGCATACACATGCAAGGCACTAACATAGTGACCCGTGGGCACAACTTTTTTCCTAAACTAATATTATAAAGAGGTAAAATTGTTTATTTGTAAGAGGTAATCTCTGGAAGTCCTGATCCGATTACAAAAGTTCTGTCAGTGATAAACTACACTATTGGCGAGTGCTATTGGCATGTTTTATGATAAAATACGTGGACGAAGCCGCGGCCAGAAGCTAGTTCACCAATAAAGTAACAGAGAAAGTCAGTGTTCATAAGAAATCAATGAAAAATGTCATAAATTAATTAAACCTTCCTATGGTATTTTTTACCCAAAAGTGTGTCTTGCCAGATTAAAAAATGAATTTTATTTAAGCATAATTGTATGAACTGCATATCGTTTTCATAAATATAAGTTATAATATCTTAATTTGCCACTGATCCTACACCAAAAAATTACCAATGACACATCACATTTTATACAATGGAGCCAATGCAATTAAAACATTGTGTTGTTATTAACTTAAGACAAACAACCAGTATTTTATCCACCAAACAATTCACAAAATAATTAAGACAAAAAAGTATATAAACAAATAATTTCACCATAAACATAATAGAGTTAATTGACAAAATACATAAAAAACACTACACAAAGTATTGTTGTTTTATAAATGACTTGAAAATAAGTGCTTACTGTGCAGTTGCGGTTTAAGTGCCTGCTACTAGGTATTAATCCCAGGTCCCCAATTTAGCTTTCATAAAAACTCAGTTTTAAAGAAAAACATTACATAATTTTTAAAACAAAGCTAAAACTATATATGTGGTACATCATACCACTTCATTCTGTCCTCTTCACCAGCATCTATCTATTGCCTTGTAATTATATCCCTACCCCTATGACTTATATTTTATCATTTTAAAACTATAGTCATACACTACCATCCAAAAGTTTGGAAGCACACCTGTCTTCAAACAAAACAAATGAATACCGACTATAGGCGGCAAAAATTAGCAATAAGCTATCGTTTTAAAAGTTTTTACGATTGTTTACATAAAAATAAAAGGAATGTTATTTCACATTCATGAAGTTTTAACTAACTCCTGGTTTTGACGAAACGCGTGTTTTACGACTTAATCTGTCAGGTACTTTATTGTTGCAATGGTGTGGTTTCATTGATAATATTTGGTAGTTTTAACTTTTTAAGGCCCTGTTTAGTCCAACTGGCGCATTGGCACGTGAAAGTTGTGATATTAACATTGTCCGTCCGTATTCAAAAGATACCGACAACCTCTTTGAAACTCTCTTATTTTTTCTTCTGAAAATGGCAAAACGCAAAGCAAACCACACTCGAACAGAGAAGCATTATTTGTACTCTACGTGAGGAAGGATACAATGAACGTCAAATCGCAGAAAGGCTCGGAGTCTCTCGTAAAGGTGTCCACTATACCCTTGTTAGAAAATGAGAAACTGGGAAAAATGGAAAAACGAATGGAATGAATGGAAACTGGAAATGACGATAGAAAGAGATCTGGTAGGCCCAAATCCACAACAACAAGGCAAGAAGACAACTTCATCAGGATTCTCTCTAAACGGAATCAACGCTTAACTGCACTACAAATCACCGCAGCTCTGAATGAAACGTGAGAAATACCTATTTCAAAAAGAACTGTTAAAAGATGTTTATTGTCCGAGGGACTAAGAGGATGTGTTGCAGCAAAAAAATTCAACATAAGAAAAATAGACTAGAATGAGCAAAAGCGCACCAAAACTGGACAATAGAGCAATGGGAAAATGTCCTTTGGAGTGAAGAATCAAAGATTCAGATTTTCGAAGAGAAGAGAGGGCTTCAGAGGCGTTTACTGTGCCTACTATCAAACATGGTGGAGGTAATGTCATAGTTTGGGGGTGTTTTGGCAACAATAAACCCAGAAATCTTGTGAGGATAACCGGAAAACTAAACAAGGAAAATTACTTGAAAATTCGCCAAAATTCCGCCGTACCCAGTGGACTAAATCTAATTGGTCCTGAATCTGACTGTCCTAAGCATTCTTCTAAACTGTGCCAGACCCTTTTTGAACAAGAAAAAAGATGAAAAAATCTTTAACATTATGCAACTGCCATCTCACTCACCCAATCTTTCTCCCATTGAGCTTGTTTAGGATGAACTGGATAGAAGGGTGAAAAATCATTCTCCTACAAGCTCAGAACATTTGTGGAAGCTATTAGAGAGCGAATGGGACAAATTAGATGAAAATGATTTTATTTAATTAATAGAATGCCTAGAATATGCGAGAAGCTAATAAAGGAAAAAGGAGGACACTTTGATGTAGCTAAAATTTAATTTAATTTTATATTGTATGTAAATTTTTTGTTCTGCTTAAATTAGTTTTTGTTTATATTTTAATTTTTTATCAATACATTGAAATTGAAATAACTTTGTTTTGTTTTATTTGATTTTACTTTGCTGCTTCCAAACTTTTGGATGGTAGTGTACATTTTATAAAAAGTCCTGAAATATCCTATTTTTCCTATTATCCTATATTTTTCTGGTTGTGTGCTGTGCAATCTTTAAAAAGCACAGTTAATCAAAAAGGTTTATTTGAAGGAAGAAAACCAAGATTACAGATAAAATTAGCATTATTCCTTTGTTTTTCACAATATTGTGCACTATGGCAGTGCAGCAGTTTATAATTTTTGCAAACATTCAGCTCCAACCTTTTCAGAAACTACAACTTCTTCTATCTGTATAAAAACATGCAATAATACCTTAACATCTTCCACAGCATCTTCAATATCAAAAAAGTCGATAGCGGATGGACTTTTTTGAGTATAATCTTCTGAAAAGAGTTTCAGTCAGTTTAAAATATGAGTCAATGCAACTCGATTTTGTTGAAACATCAATAAAATACTAATGTCAACAGTCGGTGGATTGCACATTTCATGTGAAATAAACATCGCTCATAAAATCTTGTCAACACAATACATAGATACCCTGCAATAGGTACTAAAACATTACAAAGAAGATAAAATGTAACTCAAGACTAACAGTTCAACATTTGAAAACATCTAGCATGACCATACATGACCTGTGACGACGAACATTTCATCAATAGACGACAGATTCTTACCTTTCTCCTGATCTTCCCCGCTAGCTTCCTCAATGTCAATTACCTCAGATATCATAGAACGGAACCCGAAGCGGCTGAGCGATGACAGCATCCGCATGGACTGTTTATCAAGAATACTATCATCTTCTAACTGGCCGTTTTCGTCGATATTACCGAACAGAAAACCAGTCAAGTCCATGCCAGACTCGCCATCGCCTGGGTCGTGGTCGTCGCCGTCGCTATCACACATTTTGCGTAGCAAGAGTACTCCAAATTAGAAAGCAAAAACGTGCATTATATGCACACTTTAGTTTTAATTCAGTTTTCAGTGTTAGAAAGCAGGTAGTTAAATTTTATCTTATTTTTTACGTTAACACCGTCAAGCTTGGTTTTTATTTTGACAAGACGCAAGCACGTTGCTTGTTTCCTTTTGTCGAATAATATTATTAATGGCGTAATGCAAATGTCTCTTTTGCTCTTACACAAATAATAACAAGGCATCTCTTTTTACGCAGATTTAATGCTCACGATTAGTATTCGCAGAAACTGGAACGCAGCTATTCACAATTTCTAAACGTCACGACCACAGAATACATTTTTTTTTTTTTTTGCAGAATACATTATTATATTATAGGATAAGGTCACGACGTAGTGCTGCCAGAAAATGTGCTCAAAAAATGCAAAGTTCACGTTATTTTAGTTCATAATACACTATATAAAGTAATATTTTAGTTTTTGATTCAAATAGACTGGAAAAACATGACGTGTCGCATACAAGATATTTCTCCAGTTCATTCGTTTTTTTAACAGTGTATCCCGATCTTACTATGATCACCAATAGATGGCGGTAAAACTGTTGTTTGAATTCATATTATCTATTTAGCTGAACAGCTTGAATACCGAATAAGTTCTCCTTTGTAAGTTTATAGTAAGTGTTAATCTCCTATATAAAAAGTAATCCTCAATGCTGGAGACGTTTCTGGCATTTTAAAACAAAAAGCAGAAATATTAAATAGGAAAATATAGCTCATGGCAAAAGTTTCCAGAAGAGAAAGTCATACCTACCTATACACAATGTACATAGAGCGATATCTCTTTCCAAAAAATAATAAAAATATAATTCATTTTATTCATTCAATGTTATAATATTTTATAATTGTAGTTTTATTACCGTACCCAATTTCCAAACTCGACTTTTCTAAAGGTCGGGCCGAAAAAAGGACCTACTGAAACTGTTTGTACCTACTTACAGAAATTACGAAGTAAATTAAAAAACTTTCTATGGGAAATAAGCAAAGAAATTAGGTATGCATTAATTTATTATACTCTTACCTAACTTAAGTATCTAACTTTAACCAACTCGTAAAAGAGATCTAGGTGCTTATGTAGTGTAATTCTGCACTTCCCTCAAAAAAACCACACACAAGGTGGACCTATGGAAGATTGTGGGATCTGGAATTCGTTGGAGCACCGGATCAGTCGCTGTGAGGCGATTCTTTGGGGGAGGCCTAAGTTCGGTCGAGACTGTCTATGAAAACTTTTTTGCAAAAAAAAACCACCGACTTAAAAAAAAAACACTACAAAGTGAAAAATAACTTTAATTTCTAAAGCCGTTGTCTTTGGATCTGTATTTTACGTTTTTGCCACCGACTTCCGAAATTAGTCTTATTTTCACTTTGTAGTTTTTTTTTTTTGGAAGTCGGTTGTTTTTTATTTTTCACTTGTTAGTGGATCGGTTTGTAATTTATCTAAGTTACAATAGCCTATAAATGACAATTGCTCATCACTTTTTACAAAATATTGCTTTTCCTGATGCTGGCAGCAAAGCAATATTTTGTAAAAGGCGATGAGCAATTGTCATTAGGCTATTGTAACTTAGCTAAATTATAAACCTGCCTTACTGACTGCCTGGTTGGTCTAACGGTTGCAAGAGCTACTGCTGAGTATGAGGTCCTGGGTTCGATTCCCAGGTCGGGCAAAGTGTTATTGGGTTTTTCTATTTGAAATTTTACATTAGCAGCCCGGAGTCTGGATTTGTGTCCGGTTGATGGCAATAGGCTCACCCCCCATTACATGGGACTTAAACATAACTGGCGCTATGTGGGTGTATACTATAGGTACACCTCTGCCTAACCCTTCGGGGAAACAAGGCGTGATGTTATGTTATGTTATGTTATAGTGATCTTATGATCTTACGGGTGACGTTCTTCAGAAAGGTCAGGTGCGTAGTACTGGCAGCCGGCGCGGCGTGCTTGTATGACTAGATGTAAACGAGGCAAAAGGAGTATGTAAGGAGCGTAGCAGGTGGCGTTCTGTAGTTTCTGCCTACCCCCATGGGAAGAAGGCGTGAGTTTACGAATGTATGTATGCTCTTGAACAAAAATGGTTGAACAATCAAACACAAACAACACCATGCGTACCTATACAATTATATAATCATAGTGTAGTAGTCCTTGTATGAATTCAGGTATCCAAAGAAAGATTTAACTTAAAGTAAGAAAGTAGGTATTCCGTTCATCCTAATTTTATGTGTTCGGGTTGATGTTAAACAGACACACTGTTTTTCTTCGTTCCTGAATTAACATGAAAAAATAGCACCAAAAATAACCCAAAAACGGTAGGTATTAAATTAGGTAATATCTAACTAGAGACTTGGTATTTCAGCTAGAGTACCTACCTCCCGAAATGGATATTCTTTGTGAATTAGTTTTACTTAGGGGAGGTTTTGTATGAAAGACCCAGGTTTTGAAAGAACTAATGCGGTTTTCACCTACTTACCTACCAAATTCCTACCATCTATACAAATAAATAAAATTGTAGTGTTAAAATAACAGCTTTTTACTAAATGCATATGGTAAGTTTAAAAGTACAGTACGGTACTTTTATAACAAAAAAGCATTTTTTTAAATTTTTGTGTCTTTCTGTTTGTCAGACAGCTAATGTCATAAGGAGTAACTTAGGCTACTTTTATTTTAGAAAAAGGATTAGGGTTCCGCGTAAAAATTAAAACCCATGAAATTGTGAACAAATAGCGCGGGCGGGCGATACAACGCGGCGAGTCGGGGGACGAGGGTGGCTGTTATCTATACAGGGTTACAGGGAAAGTCGTACTGAATATTAAAGGAGGTTATTATTCAGGTCATTTCTGATGATTTTGATTCTGAAATAAAATGTCCGAAACTTAACCGTTATGGAGATAATTTTAAAGATTATTTTTAAAAATCCTTTATTTTTTGGCTTTTAGTCGTTTTCTTTGGGATTAGAGCTCCTAGAGTCGGTTTTTTTGATGTATCTAGTTAGAAGACATGTCCATTAATAAAAATTATCAATAGAAACTGAACCTACTACTAACAGCTTAAAAAACTGCTCGACAACGGTTAGCATTATGAATTTTCTAATAGAGTGTTCTTAACTTTGATGGGCTTTAAAAAAAAAATGTATGGAACTTATTCTGCGAATAACTTTACAAAGTTCTACGTCTCTTTAGCTATTCAAAAAGGTATATCATCTACTAGGTTTGTTCATAAAATCTGAAAATAATGTTATTAGAATAGGCCCATCTGGTAGTACAACATAACAGAATTTCGATACAAAAGAATCCGGCTTACTACCTGGCACTTTTAAACAATGAAAAAAGGTTTGGGTAGACATTGTTTGTGCCCGGGAGACGTGCGGTGACAGGTATTTATGTCATTTTAAATGTCTGAATTGTCAAATCGTGGATCGTGGTGTTTGTTTAGTCCTCCGCTAGGAGTATATGTGTTCTGTGGTTTAGTCTGCTCATGCGATTCTTCCATGGTAGATGTGTTATCCGTGCCCTCCGATTTTTTTTTGTAAAAACCCGACTTGGCTTGGATTTTTGGACTGTTTCATCTTCTAACTGTGTGACGTGGCTTGTAACTGGACTTTGATTTGTGTTGTGAACATGGCAACATTTACCAACGAGGAATATGCTGACATCCTAATGTGTTATGAATTTTGCGAAGGAGTGTCGTTGCGTGCACGCAATGAATACATGCTAAGGTATCCTACTCGCCGAGTACCTGATATTGGCGTATTTGACAGAGCTTATCGAAGACTACGAGAAACTGGTTCTGTGCTGGTACGTCGGACTGACATGGGACGACCTTGTGTTCTTGATGACGACGACGAAGATAATGAAATACGACGTCTCTTTGAAGCCGACCCAAACACGTCAACAAACGTTGTCGCTCGACGGCTTGGTATTTCCCAGTGGAAAGTCTGGTTCGTAATGCACAGTTCTGGGCAATACCCTTACCATTACACGCCAGTGCAAGTAATTGAAGAAGGGGATCCATTGAGACGACTAGACTTCTGCAGATTTATGCTCAATGCCGATAATGAAGATCCGGATTTTTTAAAGAAAATCATGTGGACAGATGAGTCGAAATTTGACAAAGACGGCATCACAAACTATCATAACACCCATTATTGGGCTCCCAAAGCGCAAGGTAACCCCAAGAAAAAAAGACCAAAAGGGTCACAAAGGAGATTCAGTCTTAATGTGTGGATGGGTATAATATCAAATAACTTGATAGGGCCATACTTCCTGCCCGATAACTTGAATGGCGAGACATATGAAAACTTTTTGAGGGAGGAGTTACCCTCTTTAATGCAAGACTTGCCTATTGCATTGAGACGAGACATGTTCTTTCAACATGATGGCTGCCCAGCGCACTACAGAAGAAGTGTTCGAGCATGGTTGGACGAGAATTACCCAAACCAATGGATTGGAAGAGGCGGACCCATAGCATGGCCGGCGAGGAGCCCCGATTTAACGCCGATGGATTTTTATGTGTGGGGTCATATGAAAAGCCTAGTATACGACCAAATGACACCGATCGCAAATGTCGATATTCTAAGACAAAAAAATATTGATGCGGCTGAGGAAATGAGGCGGAACCTACGAACTTCTGTCGTGAAAAGTAATTTAAGAAAAAGAATGAGACTTTGTGTAAGAAATAGCGGCGGCCATGTAGAACATGAATTATAAAAATATTGCTAAAATTTTTGTCTTTTTTTTACGTATTTTAGCTACTTTTACCTCAAACTAAAAATGTACCCTCTCCTAACTTAACTGTTATTTGGGCAATGTTTTGCCTATTTAATAGCAAGTGTTATACCTTTTTGAATAGCTAAAGAGACGTAGAACTTTATAAAATTATTTGCAGAATAAGTTCCATACAATATTTTTTATTAAAAGCCTCTTAAAGTTAAGAACACTCTATTAGAAAATTCATAATGCTAACCGTTGTCGAGCAGTTTTTTAAGCTGTTAGTAGTAGGTTCAGTTTCTGTTGATCATTTTTATTAATGGACATGTCCTCTAACTAGATACATTAAAAAAACCGACTCTAGGAGCTCTAATCCCAAAGAAAACGACTAAAAGCCAAAAAATAAAGGATTTTTAAAAATAATCTTTAAAAGAACATGGGTCTGAACGTACCCAATTTGTAGCAAGTTGAAATTGGTACCATTCGAAAGGTCTTTGAAAACGTAGATATTTTTTGTACGGGAGCAACTTTGTAACTTATGTAGGAAAAAAGATATTCGATGTTGAAAATACCGAAAATCCTTAGTAAAATCGACCCACACACGTTCAATTTTTTTGATTTTATCCATTAGGTGGGTAGTTCGAACTATTTTGTGCTAGCGTCGGTGTGTCGTCAGTAGTTAGTACCTGTTAGGAACTGATTTTGAGCGCGCGCGCATATCTTAGTTTATTTTATTCTTACTTTTATTTACAACCTCGGCTTTCAAACGGACTTCAGTGTATTACTTAACGATTGGATTATTATTATTACTCATCTGCTTCAAAAAAATGGAAGGTGAACGCCGTATACAGTGTGTTACATGTACAAGATCAGTAATTCGTGACCGAAACTGGCATATACTGACGCGAACCTATTTGGAAGACAATCCAGGCTTCACAGAGTATGTGATGGCACGGATTAACATAAATGAGGTTAGTATAACAATAGCTTTTGATCATCGAGTACACGGTGTCTTTTTGTTCACTCTTTATTAAGTTATTTATTGTTTTAGTGTAACTTGAGGATTTGGTTTTTCTTTTAGATGGCCCTCAATCAACTTCAGGCTATGTGTCATCGTTGTTGGGTAGCTGGAAGACGACAGCAAGCTGGGTTCCAACAAGAACAAAACCAGGAACTTGCAAACCCAGAGCACCCAACGTCTGTTCCAACTTATAGAAGGGTTGCAAATACGGCGCGTCACTGTTTATTTCATGGGTGCATCAATCAAGAACTTCACAGAGTGTCCAGGTTTATAAAAGTACTCTTGTTGGTTAATCATAGCGTGTACGTTCCTGAACATGCACGCGTTTGTACACATCACATCAACACAGAAGATTGGAGCTTCCTGTATGATAATGGAGAGACAATATTCACACCAGACCATCTCAAAGATATGATTGATACGTTACGAGATGCATATAAACATAAGACTAATATAGATTTTGACAACGTAAACAACATTTTACCAGAGGATCTATATTACCTAACTGGCTTAACACACCAACAATTCGAAATCCTTTTGAATGAAACACCGTCTCTTTTAAATCAATGTAGAAGACCAAAAACTGCACTAGGAATATATTTATTAAAACAACGGTCTGGTGAACCAAATACACGTATAGCCTCCCAAATAGGTGTATCTCGTAAAACGATCGGTATTTTGCTTAAAACTGCTAGAAACTGCTTGACCCAAGACTTTGTTGTTCGCCATTTGGGTTTCAATCATATAAGTCGGGATGAAATTATAGCTCACAGCCTTGCAGTGCCATCATCAATATATTCCAACCCTATAAACCCAGTGGCTATAGCTATTTGTGATGGTTCGTATATATACGTACAGAAAAGTAAAAACTTTTTATTTCAAAAAAAGTCTTACAGCTTACACAAGTATAAAAACTTGTTAAAACCCTTTGTGATTACTTGCCCAGATGGCTATATTATAGATATATGTGGACCATACGCTGCAACAAAGACTGATGCCCAAATCATGACTGAGATTATGAATGATCAAACGTCCCCAGTGCATATAACGTTACAAACAGATGACGTTTTTATATTAGATCGAGGTTTTAGAGACTCTATACCAGATATAGAAAGTGCTGGCTATGTTGCCCATATGCCACCAAGTAAAGATAGGCATGCCACACAGCTTACAGATATTCAAGCCAATAAATCTCGAGAAATCACCATAGTGCGTTGGGTCATTGAAGTAATAAACGGATGGTTCAAAAGGGACTACAAAATATTTAGGCATACAGTTATCAATAAAACACTCCCTCACTTATTTGAAGACTTCCGTATTGCGGGAGCCCTTATAAATGCATTTAGGCAGCGTCTGACAGATAATGAGCATGCCCACGCTTTTATCAATATAATAGCGCAAAGAAGAAGTGAACCCAACAGACTGGGCAATTATGTAGTCGCAGAACATATTAACAGACAGCGGGCGGTGTTCACAACAATGACGGCTACGTCAATACCATTTCCACAATTGACAGAAGAAGACGTCATTCTACTCAGTTTGGGCACATACCATTTAAAGCTCGCTAGATCATATGTTGCCGAGCATTTGCGAGGTGGAGATGGTATATATAATATTGAGGTATCTTCGAGCCGTAGCCCTAGTATGTCGCAGCATGGGCTAGTAACCGAAAACTGCTCGTTAATTAGAGGCCGCATATTATCGAGGCACGTGTCTAATAAAATATATTATACATATATTTTAATCAATGTTAATGTCCAGGGCAGAGAAGCCATCGAAGCGTATTATTGCTCCTGCATGACGGGTATGAGAACTCTAGGTGCTTGTGCCCATAGTATTAGCATAATATGGTAGTTAGGTGTTGGCAGGCACCTAGATAACTTCGTAGGTCCGGCAAGTGCCTGGGATGATATAATCATTGAAAGTAACAATACAATTTAATAAAACTGTGCTATTTAAGATAGATAGTACCAAAAACCAACGATAGGAAGCTATATCGCTCTCTAAAGACATAAAAAATGACTGGTTACCTATTTATTTAGTCCAAAAAGCAGAAAAAGTGCGATTATTGGCAATTAAAAATGTTACAAAGAAATTATCATAACTTCGGTCTTTCATTCATTCATTCATTCGTTCACTTATTTTCGAGTTACTCAATTAGGCCTCTTCTAAATTACACCTAGTCTAAAATGCTACAAAGTGTGTACGGGTTCCATACAAAATTACCCATTGTTCTTTAATATCTCCATAACGGTTAAGTTTGGGACATTTTATTTCAGAATGAAATTCATCGGAAATGACCTGAATAATAACATCCTTTAATATTCAGTACGACTTTCCCTGTAACCCTGTATATATAAAAGGAGAAACTGACTGACTGACTGACTGACATATCAACGCACAGCCGAAACTACTGGGACTAGGAACGTAAAATTTTGCACACATTCCTTTTATAATGTAGGGGAGCACTAAGAAGGGGTTTTTGGAAATTCGACTTTTAAGGGGGTGAAAAGGGGGGATTTCGTTTGTTTGAAAAATCTTATTTCTAGAGTTAATAAACTTGAAACTTGGCCCAAATACTTATCTAAGTAAATTATGAACTTTGTAATTTTTGGTTTTTCTAAACTACCCTCACGAGGGGGATTGGGGGGTGTCAAAATTTGTATGGAAGAATTTTAACACGCAGTCCGATTAACTCGAAACTCAGTATTTATACTTAAGTCCAAAAATAAAGAATAACCCGTATCAAGGTTTTTCGAAAATCTACCCCGGACGGGGTGAAAAAGGGTTTTCAATTTTACAGGGGAGAATTTTACTGCGTAGCTTGATTAACTCGAAAATTGGTATGAATAATCTTTGAGTCAAGTTTTGGAAATATCCTAAACAATTTTTTTAAATTCCACCCCTGTGGGGGTGAAAACCGGGGATATAGTTTAGATGAAAAATCTTATTCATTTGGTTAATAAACTTGAAACTTGGCACAAATATTTGCCTAAATAAGCAATAAAGTTTCTTACTATTGGTTTTTCAAAACTACCCCTGACGGGGTGAGAAGGGGTAATTAGATTTTTAAGAGGAGGATTTTACTGTGTGGCTTGATTAACTCAAAAATTGGTATAAGAAATCTTTGATTTCAGTTATGGAAAAATCCGAAACGGTTTTTCGAAATTCCATCCCTGTGGGGGTGAAAAGAGGGGATACAGATTATATGAAAAATCTTATTCCTTTGGTTAATACACTTGAAACATGGCAATATTTGCCTCAGGAAAAAATATAAATTGTCACTCTTAGTTTTTTAAAACAAGTAAGGAACACTAGGACCGTAAGAACAGTAAAGAACAGTAAGGAAAATTTTAACGCGCTGTCATATTAACTCGAAACTCGGTACTAATACTTTTTGGGAAGACGGTGTCTTTGGATCTGTATTTTAGGTTTTTGCCACTGACTTCCGAAATTGAAATAATTTTTCACTTTGTAGTGATTGTTTTGGAAGTCGGTTGTTTTTCTTTTTCACTTTTTAGTGGGTCTGTTTGTAATTTATCTAAGTTACAATAGCCTAATGACAACTGCTCATCACCTTTACAAAACATTGCTTTTCCCGATGCAGGGACATTCATTGTTGAGGAGTTCTCTTGGTACTTCACCATCAGCTTCACTTCACCATATGCATTGTGACGAGTTTCTATTGCTTAGCAATAATTTTAAAATAATAGAATCGCAACCCGTGAAATACTTATTATTGAGTTGTTCCAGTGGCCATCTTACCATCTGTGGTCTTCGTCATTAGTTCCACTTCACCAAATGTTGTTTTTCGAGGGCAAATGCACAAGTTACTATAAAAAATACCAAAATCGCTATAGGTGTGCCTATATTGAAGATTTCCCTCGATTTCTCCGGGACCCCATCATCAGATTCTGACCTGATGACAATGGGACCACCTGGAAAGTATACCCTTTCAAACAAAAAAAAGAATTTTCCAAATCGGTCCAGCCGTCTTCGAGTAATCGGGGAACCATAAAAAAATATTCCGAATTTTTGAAGTCGGTTAAAAATAATTTATAGCCAAAGTGCATCTCATGACATTTCCAATAAGCCCCAACACGGCTAGGATACATTGTTTTATTACTGATCTGAGTTCAATGGTACCATTTTCATCAGAAGCATTTATTTAAATTTGCTTCGTCATAGTCGTTTAACTATCTTAATCGAGATATCTTATCGCCACCCATAAAATATTTATCATTGATGAGTTCCTGTGGCCATCTATGGTCTTCTTCGTCAGTTCCACTTCACCAAATCATACTTTCTGAATGCAAATGCTTGATTTGTTGACGAAAATACCAAAATCACTATGTGTTTGCCTTTAATATTTGAGGAGTTCCCTCAATTCCTCATGGATCCTACCATCAGAACCAGATTTGGATCAAACTGGGACCAATCTGGAAGTCCAATCTTTTCAAATAAAAAAAATATTTTTCAAATCGGTTTATAAATGTCAGAGTAACGGTAACAAACATTAAAAAAAACATACAACCGAATTGATAACCTCCTCCTTTTTGAAGTCGGTTAAAAATAGTAATGAACTCAGAACTGTGCATTGCATATATTTGAAAAGAAGTGATTGAACGAGTCTGTTGCGCACACTATAGTTTTTAGAATTTTTGTCCGTTTGTTGTTTGTCGGGATGTAAATATGTTCCGGATTGGCGTAAAAACGGTTTATTGAATTTAGAGGAAATTTGTCATACAGATGTTTTAGAACCTGGATTAACACGTAGGGTAGGTACTAATTTGACATATTCAGACCTACACGCGGGCGAAGCCGCGGGCAACAGCTAGTTTTAGTATATGTATTGTGTATCTTACGACTTCTACGCGAACGAAGTCACGGGGTACAGCTAGTTTATTATAATTAAACTATGTAACAGCACAAGCAGGACAGCAGTCACATATGCTGGATGATTTTTTTTACCGTCTCGAAATTTTTACAGGCTGTTCTAACCATGAATATGAACCACTTTCACTATGGGACCAACTCTGAAATCACGAAAAAAAAAGCTACTGTTTAATAGAAAAGTTCAAACCTACTTGACCAAAATGTATGAAACAGCTGATTTTTTTTTCGTGATCTCATAAGTAGTTGGTCCCATAGTGAAATTTGTTCATGTTCATGGGTAGAACAGCCTGTAAAAATTTCGAGACGGTAAAAAAAATCATCCAGTATGTGTACTTTATAATCTATGGCAGTCACCCACAAATAGCTCAAAAAAAAACAAAAATAAACAAAAATATAACAAAAATATAACAAAAATAGCTCTAAGGATGCGTCCAAATTATGTTATTTAACACATTTACTTTTGTTTATTATAACACGTTCAGATTATTTAACATTGCTAACCTCTTTGTAGTAACACTAACTGCGCCCCGCGGTCTCACCCGCATAAGTCTCGATTCCTTGGGAATATCGGGATAAAAAGTATTCTATGTATCCATTCTAGTTATCCATGTGCCAAGGTCATGGTTTACCCATATGCCAAATTTCATCCAAATCCTTTCAGCCGTTTTAGCTTGAAAGCGTAACAAACAAACAAACGAACTCACTTTCGCATTTATAACATTAGTTAGGATGATAAATTAGGTACTATGTTTTATAGCATGTTATGTTATAAATAAGTAACAACACAATACAATACACACTAGTAAGTAAGGACACACTTTATGACATACGAGTAAAGTGACAATGTAGGTACATACATTAAAAATTTTGCATTGCGAAAGCTAAGCGTAAAAGTTAGATTTTTGTTATTACTAAAAGTTTAATTATCAAGAAAAAAATACTTCGCACATTGGTATGTATGGACGCCAGCACGTCAAGCTACCGGAAACTGTCAAAGTTTCCCAATCAACCTTGAACCTAATACTTTAGCAATAAAGTCGAAAATCTGTTAAAGAAATTTGACAGCTTGTAGTAGCTTGATGTGCTGGCGTCTGTACATTAATTTTAGCGCTATTTTTAGTTTTTCATCGTGATAGCCCAGTGCTTACAGCCTCGCCTCTCATGCACCAGGTTGTGGGTTCAAACTTCCCAGACGGAGGGTATCCATGAGGATTTCCCCACGGAAAAAAGGGCAAGTACCTACCATTGTGACTTTTTCAACTCATATTATGTACCTGCTTTCAGAGTTTATTTTGGACATTACTGACATCGGTGAAGGAAAACATCGTGAGGAAACTTGGACGTATGTATACAAATAAATAAAATTGAAGCGTCTGTTTGTAATGTTGTCAAAATTTTTTTGTCAGTCTGTTTGTTCCGGATAATCTCCGAAACGGCTGGACCGATTTTGACGGGACTTTCACTGGCTGATAACTGATGTTACGGCGGGTAACTTAGGCTCCTTTTATTTTAGAAAAATAGTTAGGGTTCCGCGCAAAACATTAAAACCCATGCAAAAATAATAACTCTGGAAATACCAGTCGGATTTGAAAAATTATTTCTGCTTTTGGTGGCCCAATTCTCAAGGATAGATAGGCTATTTAACATCACGCTACAACCCTTAGGAGCCGAGCAAAAAGAAAAAAGTCAGAAAGAACGCTAAGCGAAAACGAAGTAATAGCGCGGGCGGGCGATGCAACGCGGCGGGTCGGGGGACGAGGGAATCTTATTAAAATGTGGCTGTTATTTTAGTATAAGTATATAATTTTGTTTAATGCAACAACGGACTTCAAAATACAAGAATCCAAAAAGCAAACTGCATTCTGTTCATTAAAACGGAATCACCATGAAAATCAGTTCTAAAGTGGATTAAACCCGTACCATTACTAACGCCGCGAGCCCGCGACAGAACTAAGCCAGTTCATTTCAGTCAGCCAGTAAAAGCCTGCTTGCGGATTGTCCGGATAATTTATGTCTGCGGTGGTAGCTAGGCAAGTTCAATATACGCACTGGAATGGTCGTGTTGCGTAATCCACATTCCTAATTACCACAACAAGCTGTGTCCCTACCCGTCATCTGATATTATTAGGTAGGTATAAGGTGCTAAGATGTGGCTGCATGATTATTAGCGACGTCAAAATTAGATATTAATAATACCTACTTACATAAGTACGGTACCTACAAACTAGATAAGTTTGCTCGTTCTGGATACTGTATTGAGTCAATGTGGAAATATTTCTTCTTTATCATTTCTTTTTTTTTTTTGTTGATCTCCAATTTATTGAATAGGTACTGTAGAACCTATTTATACAGGGCATTTTTTAAATCATTATCCAAATTTTCGCAGGGTGTTCTACCCATGAATATGAATAACTTTTACTATGGGACCAACTCTGAAATCACGAAGAAAAAATCAGCTGATTCATACAAAATTTCAATACCTACTCGACCAAAATGTATGAAACAACTGATTTTTTTTTCGTGATTTCAGAGTTGGTCCCATAGTGAAAGTTGTTTGTATTCATAGGTAGAACACCCTGCGAAAATATGGATAGTGATTAAAAAAATTACCTGTATAGCAGGGTAGTGGTCCAATCAGAAATGCAGGTAGATTAGGTTTAGGTAGGTAGGTACTAGACTGCGAAATACTTAAGTAATGATCAGTCTTCATTTATTTTCAGCGTCGCGTCGCGTCGCCGTGTCAATCGATCAATTAAATAACTATAATTTTCAACCAGTTTTCATTCAAAATTTTGAAGATAACAGGAAATCACGGTTAGAATTTTTAATTTTTTTTTTTTATTTAAGATAGGTTTGCTCTTGACTCTAGTCTAGGTCAGAGATGACAGAGACAAAGTCGACGATGGAGCGAGCTTACCCAGAAGAAGCCTATTAACTCTCACTTTGAAGAGATCGGGGTTGTTAAAATTAAAATTAGTTACAAAGAACCAATCTAGATTTATAGGTATACAGTAACCCTACCTACCTATTAAAACATAAGAAGTAATATATGAAATATCTATATAATATTCAAATTCAAAATATTTTATTTCACATGTAGGGAATCATGGGCACTTATGAAACGTCAAAGCTATGTGCACGGTTCCAATTGGTCGTTTCCTATGGAGAAGAACCGGCAAGAAACTCCACGGTTACTCTTTTGAAAATAATTGGCTTTTACAATGTTTTCAAATTACAGTGTTATGAAGTGTGGGAGCACAGTGTAGGCCTTTCACCAAGTACCAGGTACTTGACAAAATAGAAAATGGTCTAAAAATCTACAGTCTATTAAAAGCCTACAACAACGTTCTATCATTCACAAAATATAAAAGAATCCAGTGGCGCAGCTACAATTATCATCAGAGGGAAGCCGAAGAAAAATTATTTCAATTCTCATAAGCTCAAACAAAAAACTGTAGGTTTTTAATCTTATGATGTATTAAACTGGTATTAAATATAATTTTGTAATGTGATGTGATACACAGTAACACACAGAGGTGTACCTACCATTTTACTTGACAATAGTAGACTCTAAGAAGAGTTGTTGTTCCGAAGGGAAGCCGATAGGAATCGGGTTGTATGAACGCTACGCCCCTGAAAGAATCTATTTAAAAGACAAGACTATATAATGAAAAAATTATATCATGGAAGTATGTAAAAAAATAAAATAAATAAAAATAATTTGGGAGCAGTTAATAGACATTTACATAAATAGTTATGCTATTAATGAGGTGCCAGAGAAGCCACCTGTGCAGAAGGAATTAGCGCCAAATTTCCCTGTCTTCAACGTAGCTCGTAGTCTTTAATCATAGTATTATAAGTATTATGCTATTACAACGTTATGTATGCAAGTAGGTATACGCATATGCTGTGAAGAGTGTGTTTGAAGGGAGATATCAAAAGGAAAAATAATGCAAATTATACGTTATCAGCAGGAACGCAAAAGACTGAAAGTTCTTTTTGAACCCACCATGAGATTAACGCTCCTGATACGATATCCTTGCATTGTTTTTGTTTTTGTTCTTAATCTTATTATTACTTATCTTTTCTGTTTTAAGAAAAAGGACGCCCGGATACCCTTTTTGGTAGGTACTTATAAATAGATTGTGTTTATACAGCGTGTATCAGAAAGGTGTGGTCATGTTTGTGGGTGTGTTAGGGACCATCAACTTGAACAACTTTCTCCATAATCGCGAAAAAATATTTAGCCGTACCATACATTTAGGTCGAGTATGTATTGAAGTTTTGTATGGGACAGTTGATATTTTTTAAATTTTATATAGTTAATTCGTGCTTATAAAGGTACTATTGGTACTCTAGTACGAGCTGTTGGCGATAGAGACCCTTACCACCTTTACTAAAGATAGAATGACGGTTAACACTGTAATTTGAAAACATTGTAAAAGCCAATTATTTTTAAAAGAGTAACCGTGGAGTTTCTTGCCGGCTCTTATCCATAGGAAACGACCAATTGGAACCGTGCACCTAGCTTCTGACGTTTCGTAAGGTTTATGTGAAATAAAATATTTTGATTTTGAACAATGCCCAGCAATGGGAATGCTGTCTAAACTCTTGAGGTAATATAGGTACCTATTATAGGTAGATAACCCACACCTGTTTCCTCTGAAAGACATCACTATGTTGAAGAGATAGATCTCGCTCTGTATGCCATCGGTGAAGGTTTTTAGGAAAGTCAGCTTGCACGTGATAAGTTCTAAGGCGGGTCCCGAAGCGTCACAAATGCCATATTTTAATTACCATGTTACATAAATGGCATGTAACCATAGATTTACTATATACAAGGTGGAACAGGACGATTGACATTCCTTTAAACCACGTAAAGAGAATCATGTTCTTTACCCGTATACAAAAAATCTGTCAAATCCAATGAATACTTTAGCCACAGGAAATTATTTTTCAGTTTCATATTTTTCGACATGATGTAGATCCGAGTCCGCAATAATAATAGGTAAACATTGTAAGGTCAAGAACCTATGCAAAACATATGATTATATTCTCTGCGTTTGTATTGTTCTCCGACTAAAGTGCCTGCGCCTACCTACCTACGCCCCGCACCGCCGCCGCTACGCCCCGCACCGCACCCTCGGTCAGTGACTTTTCGTAGATAAAGCGTGTTTACTTTTATGCCGTTGATTCTGCTATTTATTTTGTTTGAAAACTGCAATTTTTAAATTTTCCATTAACTACTAATCTTCGTGTTTTAAAATGTTTCGATGGATTGGTACTGTGCTCGTTTTCATTTAACTTCATACATCCAGATCCACGTTGTATACACGTGGCAGTAAAATCATTAGGTAGGTAGTATAGGTACCCAAACAGAAGTGTGGAGCCACCTCATAAACCTACAGTTTGCTATATTATAATCCTGAGAGGTCTTGATTAAGCAATTTCTCATCTTGAAGCAGGATATAGACCTCAGTTACGATATTACTTCGTAAGTCACCCCATTGCGAAATTGCTAGACAATTTGCAAGCTTGACCCTCCATGAACCCAAGATGTTTTTCGGCATTCTTTATGTAGAAAATATCTTAGCAAGTTCATAGTTGCTATGTAATATGTCTGTCCTAATATTTTTGCGCATTCTTTATAAGTACTTACTTATTACTATAGAATCGATTATTATAGGATCAATTTAGTAGGCAGACTAAGATTAGTACCTAATGAGTGAAGTCAATGAAAACCAACTATACCACCGTATGTACCTACATACACTGTTACTATCAATCAAGCCATGTAGCAAAATCCGTACGCACTGCTCAAACTCAAATAATTTCTTTCAAGTAGGCCATTGGCACTTTTGAACGTCAACACCTACAAGGAAATTAATGATTAAACGAACTTACCTGTACGTGAAGTTCTATCATAATTAAACGAGCGCCGAGTCCGAAGAGATTAGTCATTTACAATGTAGTTACGCATAGTAATCACCTCTCATGCAGTAAGTTGAGAAAAAATATTGTATTCTATTTTTCTTTATGGCAATTTAATTTGTCATAATTTTTTTTTTTTTTTTGTAATATGTGGATACTTTGTCCAGTTCCGTTCTTAGACCATTGTCGCCAGTCATTTAGTTTAGAATTAAAGATCCAGTGATTCATTGATATATTTCCGAGACACTATAGAGACAATTTGGGGTGTGTCCGTGTAGGTACAGCACTGGGAGGGTGGGATTACTAATCTCTTCGGACTCGGCGCTCGTATAATTATGATAGAACTTCACGCCTCCTCCTCGAGATTAGTAATTTACACATGTAGACTTTGAGGGTATTCCGGGAATGTCATCAATGATAAATAATGTTTGTAAATGTCAAAATACTTGTATTATTTCTTTTGTTACAATCAATAACCAGAAAGAACAACTTTCTTCTAGGATTGACAATAATTAGGCGGTTCCTTGAGTATTTACTCGAAGGGTAAAATGAAACACAAATGAATAATATAACTAATTAATTTTAATTAAGATATACACGCCCTTGAAATCATTTGATGCCGTTTCACAGTTATAGAATACGTTACAATTCTCATCACAGTTCCGTTTTAACGAATTTATTAAGATTTTTAAAATCTATATTTATAAAAATGAAATGCTGTTCGTTGGTAAGCGCATCACTTGAAAACAGCTGAAACGTTTTGGAAATTTCTTGTTTTTAATTTTTCTTTTCATAAAAACCTTATTCTAATAATTTTCCCTGAAAATGTTCGCATTCCGGAAAAAACAACGTCCTTTCTAGGGGATTGTTGAAATGTCGACAGGACATTAACGTCTGTCGGGTCAACTAGTTCAAAATAAACCGCGTCTTGCCATTTGGTTTTGGTACCAAGCAAATACTTGAAATAAATTGATTTTCACATGGAGGAATGAATTATGCACATATTTTGAGTAGATTATTAATCAGTTCTAAAAATGCGGTCCTTCATTAGCCAAGGAAGTTGGCCTACAACGGGTGATGTAAATGGTGTAAATGATTATAACAAATATAGTATAATAATCCAACAGTATAATATACAGGGTGTAAGGGACAGGCTACCGCAAACTAACAGGGTGCATTCAGCTCCTTATTGTGAATCATATTCCACCGGAAATATTCTCGGGAAAAATTTCCTTTTTTTATTGGTATTTTCAGTTACTATTCCTTTATTTCAATGTAAATTTACATTATCTGTACGCAGCACTTTATTTATGTAAATAATACAGCTAAAATCAAAAAGTTAGCAATGGATGTTGAAATACTCGGCGGCCGAAGGCTCGCTGCGCTGCCGTTCTCTACGCGCGTTTTGCCACGGTAACGAATTAACGATACATTGCGTGTGAGGTAATAAAACAAATCAGGTTTATTGGATTCCCATAACGTTCCTGAAAAAGTTACATATACCGGCCATCTTAGTATGATATTTTGAATTCACCCCATCAGTTTGCGGAGGGTTGTCCCTTACACCCTGTATAGTAGTATAGTATAGTCTAATAAAGTATAATCTAATCGTTCGAAATTGCAGCCTACTGTTAATGATAGAATTTAGATACAACGGCCTACGTAATTAACTGCATCTCTCTGCGTACCCAACTGAAGGGGCTCGTGGCTAAATAATAACAGCCGCACGGGTCGATCGAAGGTTACCTAAGCTACGCTTGCCGCGGTCGGTTCGTGGATGGGTCGGTTGGGGAGCTCCAGTGACTGTTCAGGTTGCATTTAAGTATCTTTTATACGTAGGTACATACGTAAACAAAAAATACATAGTTTTCACTGTAAAATAACTAAGTAGGTAGGTAAATACCTGGTCTAAAATCCTCGTCGTGTTGAAAAACAGCTTCTTCCAAGTCTGAAACAATTTCCGAAGCTCTAATTTGTTTTTCACGAATTTTGCGTTTTAACTTCTTGATTTTATTTTTGTAACATGGTTAATGTCTTCTTCACGAGACCTAGAATTCTTAAATTTCGTTGTTTTTTATAACAAACGGTGCGAAGACGCTAAATAGATGTTGAGTGGTTGAGCATTAGAATGCGAATGACTGGCGACAATCGTCTGAGAGCGGAACTGGACAAAGTACTTACCCACATATTAAAAAAAAAAGTCATGAAAAATTAATTTGCCGTAAAGAAAAATAGAATATAATATTTTTTCTTAACTTAGTGCATGAGTGGTGATTACTATGCGTAACTATATGTGTAAATTACTAGTCTCGAGGACGAAGCCCGAACTATAATAGAATTTATTCTAGTTGCCGCTTCCATAAGGTAGTTTCGTATGGAGAAGAATGGGCAAAAAACTCTTTTGTATAACTACAGTAAGTACATGATGCTAACTGTAATCCATACTATCCATACTTATATTGTAAATTCGAAAGTAACTCAATCTGTCTGTCTGTATGTCTGTGTGTTACCTTTTCACGCCTAAACCACTGAACGTATTCCGATAAAACTTGGCAAGGAGATAAATGGCATCCTGAAGAAGGACATATATTACTTTTGTCTCAAAAATTATCCTATAGGGGGCGATATAAGGGATGAAAGTTTGTATGGGGAAATCAGCATAACTTAAGTTAGGGATATGAAAATTCAAATGTATGCTTTTTGTAAGAAATAAAGAATTATGTAGTCCAGTGTTTTTAAAAAATTACCCCCGAAGGGGGTAAAATAGGGGTTCATTTTAAAATTCACAAAAAATATTAAAATTGTTCTATAGGTACTTCTTTTTATGCGGTTTAAGGGATTGGAAATGTAGTCATAGTTCGTATCTTGAGGTAACATTTATTTTAGTCTTTATTTCATTAAAATCGATCCACTCGGTTAAAAGTTATTGGTTATAAGAGCGTGACCGGCATAATGTTAACTAAACAAAGTCCCCCACCGCATCTGTCTGTCTGTCTGAACGCGATAAACTCTAAAACTACCAAACGGATTTTTATACAGTCTCTACCAATGGACGAAGTGATTCATGAGAAAGGTTTAGGTGTATAATTCGATAAGGTTTTGTGTAAATTGGCTAAAATATGACGATGATTGTTGAAGATGTCGGAAAAAATCATGCTGACTGGGAGCTTTACTAGCGTGAGTCGCGTAAACCAATAGAGTTATACACAGACCAATAATTTATTGGTCTGAGGAGTTATATGAAAACAATGTGTTACGGAATTATTACATTGTTCACCTGGATTAACACATAGGATACTTTTAATCTCGGTAGAAAGTTCCCGTTGGATATTTTCCGATATCGTGGTTGTTTGTTTGTTTATTACGCTTTCACTCTAAAACGGCTTAACGGATTTGGATCAAATTTCGCACATGGGTAGACCATGACCTGAGTTAGGACATAGGATACTTTTTATCCCGATTTTCCCGCGGGATCGAGACTTATGTGGGTGAAACCGCGGGGCGCAGCTAGTTTATTATATGTGAAGACGATGCACCTAGAGTAAAATTACTATTCTAGAATAGGTACCTACAGGCACGAAGGTCTATGTCCAGCAGGAGGAACTATACTAATATGATAATAGAGATGCATGCGTAAAAAAAAAATCTCTTTAGTCCGCTAGTCAGATAATAAAAAAAATATTAGACACGTATTTTTTCCTTTATCATATTAGTAAAAAATTACTTAGATAAACCACATTAAGGTGAAAGCGCCAGGGTTGCCCGCGAAATTCAAATTTTCTTACGTTTTTTGCAATTTGCAGATCAGTAGGTATTAGGTTGTATGTTGATTGAAATATGTTTCGCGACCGTAACAAATATGAGTTTACAGAATTATAATCATTAAAGTCATCAATACAACTCTCTAAGACCAAGTAAGTCTATTGAATGACTTTTTTTATGAAATCTTAACATTTCAGGATTATACTAACTTAAGGAATTGTATTACTAATTCTAATATTATAATTCTATAAATACATATTTGTTACGGTCGCGTATCATACTTTGATCAACATACACCCAGACACTGAGCTGCAAATCGCAAAAATCGTAAGAAAATTTGAATTTCGCGGGCTATCTTAGCGCTTCCCCCTTAAAGTTGGGGCGTGGGGGCTCGCTTCGTCATAACTAATTATAAAATCAAGCAAAGCGTGACGTCACGCCACCTTTTAAATCAATGTATCGCCGTAATCTTTTGATTACGTAAAAAAAGAAAAAATACGTGTCCGATATTTTTTAATAATCTACCTGACGAATAAAAAATTTTGCCATCATCCTTATTGCCCTGATTCTGTTTTTTACCGCCTGAAACAAATTAGCTACCTACCTGCTTATCGTACAGCGCAGCTGCTTACCAGAACAGAAGTAGTACATAAATGGAGAACTAAGTAGTTCCAGAGCTTAATTATTATGATTGAAAGTATGATGCCTAATTATAAAAGCGAGCTCAACACTAAACTCGGGATAGCAGACGGAGGACTAATATTCGTAATTGAGTTTGCTTGTAGTACTTAAATGTTGTATGCTGTACCTAACCTACCTAGCATGGATGTTCAGAGCTCTGCATCTCGAACACGCTGAAGGAAACCTCTTGTGAAGATACCACAGGAGCTAGACCACCACCTCTTAAAGCAGTATTTTTGTAATCTTACTTCAGTGTGGGAAAGAGATGCAGCTAGACGTCCTGTATAGCTCCATCTCTTTCTCACACCGAAGTAACATTAAAATAATACTGCTTTAAGAGATGGTGGTTGGCCCCTCGGGCTGTGCCAGAGGGGCAACTGCAGTAGATAAAAAAAGTCGGTTACAGAACTAAGCGATGGAAAGTTCAAAATCCACATCAAACGTGTCCCTATTAAAAAAGCATGTTATAAGATTAAAAACTACGTTGAAGACAGGGAAGTTTGGCGCTAAGTCCTTCTGCATATGTGGCTTCCCTGGTAACTCATTAGCAGCATAACTATTTATGAAAATGTCTATTAACTGATCCCAAAATTACTTTCATTTATTTTATTTCTTTTACATACTTCCATAATATAATCTTTTCATTATTTTACATTATACAGTCTTGTCTTTAAATGATTTTTTTTTTAAATTTTGTGAATGTGAGAACGTTGTAGGCTTAATAGACTGTAGATTTATAGACCATTTTCTATTTAGTTAAGTACCTGGTACTTGTTGACAGGCCTACACTGTTGGAATTGGCAGCCGATTCCCGGCCACCGTAGGCGCGGGCTTGCGGACGGCGAGCAATGGGTAGCTCGCCGTCCGGTAAGGACCAAGCCCGAGTCGACGGCGCGTCGTGTTCCACGCGCGCCTCAAAGAGATGTCAGCACTATTGACGGGGTCCGCTAGGGCCGATGCCAGCTAGGGTTGCGGGATGTTCGAAAGAGTTACCGTGGTCCCGGCACAGGCAACAGAAGGAACACGGGTGGGTTTTAGTCAGTAAAAGTCTGACTCGCCCTCCCGCTCCGCCCAGAGCGGGAGAAGTCATTTGATGATTTCCCATCCAAAAGAAAAAAAAAAAGGCCTACACTGTTCTCCCATGCTTTATAACACTGTAATTTGAAAACATTGTAAAAGCCGATTATTTTTAAAAGAGTAACCGTGGAGTTTCTTACCGGTTCTTCTCCATATTAAACGATCAATTGGAACCATGCACCTACCTTCTGACGTTTCATACGTGCCCATGTATGTTTATGTGAAATAAAATGTTTTGAATTTGAAACCGGCCAAGTGCGTGTCGGACCACGCACAATAAAGGGTTCCATAATTGAGATGAATTTATCCCAAATACAAACTTAACATTGTAGTTGAAAAACATGTGCCCCATACATACCAACTGCAAATGTTAGTTTGTACACACAATATTGAGAGATTTACCATGTTATTTTAAGACCATAGGCTTTTTATAGATTTTCCTGTAATCTATAAGTATAGAACTATTTTCTGATTTTTTATTTAGTTATTTATGGAAATAGACGAAAATTTACCAGGGTCAATTTTTGTCTATTTTCTTAAATAACTTTAAAACTATTTGTTTTAAAAATATATAAAAATCTATTTGAGACCATCACAGTAAGCCTTTTTATTTGATAGGTATATCACATAGTATAGCTTGCATTTTTTTAAAATTCCTTATTGGCCCCCTAAAAGTGACATCCGTATTCAAAATTCATTTATTTACACTACACGTCTATATTTCGGTCACAGAAATTTATATGTGTACCAAATTTCAACTTAATCGGTCCATCAGACTCGGAGCAAATTGGCTGTGACAGACATACACACGAGTGATCCTATAAGTTTTCCGTTTTTTTCCTTTTGAGGTACGGAACCCTACAAAAAATGCTTTTATTCAGACCTCCATATGATGTTAGTAATACACACTGCATCAGTAGTGAGGCTTGACATTTCGTAGGAGGGAAGCCGAAGAAGAAATTGTTCAGTCATACAAATATGATTGAAATATGATCACGTTGTGCCACCGGCTTATTTGGAACAATCTGTGTTGTTTTTGGAATATACATTATTTGGCAGTCGTAAACATTACTGAATGTGCTATTTTTCAATGGTGGTAGGTGAAGTTACTCTTTCGATCCTTCAAAGGGAAGTCGGTAGGAATCGAGTTGTAAGCGCGCTTCGCCACTGCACTACATAAAAGCTATGTTAGTAACAAATGTACCTACCTAATACAAAATTTCAATTTGTATATCTGTTGCACTCACCGACGCACCGGGTATCTACATGCACATGTACATGTACCCAATGCGCCTTAATGGCGCAGCCTGGCTTATCACTGATGGCATTCAGAATGCTGAATTAACTGCATGTGTCAAAAATAACTAATAATTTACCTACATTACATTTTTGACAAGTTTTTGAGATTGATTGTCGCTAAGATTGGGACCACATTTCGAATGTTTTTAATTACGGGAATTGGCCTTCTTCTTCTAGTTGCGTAACATACTTTCAATCACAATCCTAGAGTTTTGAAGGAAACTCCTGATCCATTGCTTCTTATGTTTGATAAATTCGTCTATCAACAACGTAAATAACGCAATGAACGTGGCTGAACTGTCAAAAGGAAAGGCATTGCGATCGATTGCCATTTTATGTGTTTTACGCAATTACCTCGTTGGTCAGTCCAGGCTGGACTCATGGTTAACGCTCGGGCTGATTATTCGATGTTAGACGTAGGTATCTATGTGAATCTAATTATGTAAGTACGTTAAGTTCCAATTAATGAAAGAAACATCCAAACAACATTTCACAGTTATCAACTGCATCCAATTACAATTTTATTTACAACTCTGGAACAGACAGGGGATTATTAATATTTTAGTAATTTAAATTGCACAGACTCTCAAAAACGTTAATTAATCCATTTGATTAAAACAGTTCCATTTAATTTTTTTTTAAGAGCAGAGCCTGCATAATAACTTAAGTTTACCCAATACCTACAGTAGGCGCATAGCTGTACTAGTATTGTAACTTTGTAAGTAGTTTTACCTAAATTAAAAGTTTTGAAACAATGTTTCCGGCCATTACTTACAGTTCACGAATTATTTCCGATATTGGAACTGAAAACTTTCTACACAAGTAATTAGTACTCAAATTAATGTTTATGCCATACTGTTTAAAGATTGCAAAATATAAGTATGCCAATGAAAAACTTTTATCTTGCCCACTTTCCACCGTGTTGATTTCCTGCAGGTAAATCAGAGCATCAGGATAATTATAATCATAATCATAAATCTTTATTTAAATTACAGGCACTAGTTAATAAAATGCACAATCTTAAATAGAGAAAGGTGTCTGAGGTAGGAGGGTCCTGAGTTACAGATCACCCGGCTCTCTTTTAAGGACATGTTAATTTACAAAACAGTTAAAGTTAAGATATAATAGGTATTATGTCATGTATTGTCACCGTATAATTATGAACTGTAAAATCTATCGATATTATTTCCGTTAGATTATAAACTGTCGAAAATGATTGTGAACTGCAAGAAACCATTTAAAATTATATACTTAACGCCTTAATTTTCGATAGCTTATAATCTATCCGCGGGAAATCGACAAATTGTGAACTGATATCAAACTTGCTTGCGACGTAACGCACCTTGCGCTAATACTAAATAGTCTGCCTAGCTGCGAGCAACTTAGAAGTAGCGCTCGCCGGCCGCTCGCTTCGCTTGCTCAGCTCGCACGCGGCTGGTCACAGTTCTAACCTAACCTAACCGATTTCATCCAGTTCACAATTTTTTATTTTTTTTACATAATTATGTAAATCCAAACGTAACGTAACTAGGATGTTTATTAGTCGACCACAATAATCCAATTAACGTGGTTTTCCATTTCAGTCTATAATTATTGATTGTTGAGCTGTGGTGGCTCAGTGGTAACGGCCCCGATGTACGTACGTGTCTTAGGTTGTGGGTTCGTACCCATACAGGCACTACTACAGCATACTAGGTATATACTAGGCATACTTTGTATAATTTATTTCATTACTATCTACTTTGTATTTAAACAATTAATCAATGTGTTACAATCTTTTCATCATCAATGGATGTAATGTGCAAAAAAAGAAAAGCCTCTCTCGTTTGTGTACCTAACCACTGCTCTCAAAACGTTGAAGGAAAACATGTTGAGAAAACCGGCATGCCTTATTAACAATAATTCTAAGACATGACTGACATCGTCCAACCAGCACTGTGCCCGCGTGGTGGATTATGTATGGTTGGTTACGGCCCACTCCTTCTCACAGAGAGAATGCCTACGTTATTGTTTCTGTAGCAAGTTTTGATCAGTTCCAGCGAACTGAATAAAAAGTGTTAGCGCATTTTGTTATTATTTATCCAGGTCCATAAAAAAATTTTTCACAGAGGAATTCTGATAGAATTCCCGCTAGAGCGAAACACTTATCTAACGACTCGCACTTGATCGTTTTTTTATGTACCGAATGCGACTCGTAAGTTCTCTTTAACAACCTCATACTTTATCTAAACGTTCTGGCATAGTGCCCATAGGTTTTAGGTACTTTAATGATGTAAGGAACAATAAGAAGCTGTTTTTGTAGATGATCAAAGCAAAGCTTTTTGAATAGCAGTAGTTTATATTTTAATTAGTACTGTAGAGGTTTAATGCCGGTGGCAACCTCACGTGGGACAGGCCGCTAAGTATTTGTCTATGGATACATTGGAACACCAAGTGACGAATAGATTAGTTTAAATATGACATACGGAAATATGGTTTTATATAGAGTGATTACTATTATTAGGTTGATATTAAAATGAGCTTTGAATAATTCCAATAAAATAATATTATAGTGCTCTGGTGTGACTAATTTATAATAGCTATACTGTCCTGACACACCTCTTATCGAGTCAGCACACACATACACGTAGTGGTCTGCCGTGGTATCCCGGCAGATCATTACAGTACCTACCATGCTTTAGTTTCATGTAAAAACATAGTCTTGAATGTTAATGAGCATTTAGTCATGTCCGTAGCGTGGTTCCATAAACAATGGTGGTAGATCATCATAATTATCATGTGTTGCGTGCACGTTGAAGGAATACCTACTACTTACTGATAATGGAATACTCGTATCTAGATCCGAAACTACTTATACGAGTATTTAGATGACCATGTACCATCGCACATTTGCGGTGACTTTTCAATCTTATTACCTTAGCAATAAGGTCGAAAAGTGGTTCACCGCAAATGTCCGCGATGGTACATAATATCCTTTGACATCCTACACTATTATTCACTTTAAACTACCCACAGACTCACTAAAGTCACCATGTATGCTATAAACAGTAAAATGACAGCAATTTCGTGCAATATCTTGCTTTATTAAAGTAATAACTTAAATAAATGTATCGCTAACATTTTGTAGAAATAGAAAAAGTAGGTAATTTAATATCTTATAACGACGGCATTTGAAATGTCTCCATCGTTTTACAATGTAAATCTAAATTGAATCCTGTTCTACAAATAAGAGAGCTCCATATTTTAGCCTTGATCGTTTTGCCTAGAAATGGATTGAGTTATTATAGTACACATGATTTCATATTTCTCCACCCCTATGGGCGTCATGCAACGTGCCGAGAGATAGCGCAGAGGTACCAACAATCAACGAGGTATGGACGGCAGCACATCAAGCTACTACAATCTGTCAAATTTCTTTAATAGATTTTCAACTTTATCGCTAAAGCATTAGGTTCAAGGTTGATTGGGAAAATTTGACAGTTTTGGATAGCTTGACCTGCTGGCGTCTGTACAACGTCTAATGGTGACTGGAAAAATAGAAGGCAAAAGGCCTAGAGGCCGAAGTCCAAAAAGGTAGTTGGATCAAATATCCGAGCATTTGAGGATACCTACCAGCGCCGCACTCTCCACTAGTCAAAGAGTAGCTACTAATCGTAACAAATGGAGAAAGATCGTTGACAATTTGATACGGAGTCACGATTCTCAGCAGTGAGAGAGCGATTGAGAAGAAAAAGATGGGCGTCATAAAGTATTTTATCACAACCATGAGTATTTTATCACAATTTGTTTCTAATTCGGCTCCAGACTTTACATAGTAAAATATTGTTATTTGGATACTAACATTAGTTTTAAGTTTTCTTTACTAACAATACTCTATGGATACATTGTGGTTTGATTATAAAAGTTTAATATAATAAAGCAGTTTTAATGAGTTGAGAGTCTGCAAAGAGACACGTAATGGAGGCTGTCTTAAATTTTGCCATAAATACTAATATAAAGTAAGAAAATACGTACTTACATCCAGTCTTCGTTACCCGTTATCTTTCACTATGGCAGAACTCTTGGTGAACGTGGTTACAGCGAGCTGGATCAAAAAAAAAATCTAAATATTTATTTCACATAACCCTTTGAGTACATAATTTAAATACCACCCCATGAGTGATGGATATGAATATCAAAGCGGATAGTGGAGCATACCCCAGCTTCGAGCTAGGAATTAACCTGTGTTACGGACACTAGAGGCCGCTCCGCCACCTCACTAGAAACATTACTTCAAACGTCTGTAGTATAAAAATTATTGAGTAACTGGATTCCCAATTTAGGCATGCCTGTATATAGGGAATCCATAGAAAGTACAAAATACAAAAACATGAATGCGCCACAGTCACGACGTGCAAGGGTGTGTGTTTGTATGTAGTATCTGTGAGAAAGTGAATGCTGGTGAGGGTGTACTTCTGAGTGTGTATGTGTTATATTTAGACGGATGACGATTAATTAAATAAGGCTATAAGGTATTAAGGTAAAGAGCGCGTATTTTGTTTTATTAATTATCTGTCACCTGTGTCTGTCTCTGTCAAGTGCAAAAAATATACTACTCTCTGACGAGAGGTCAAGTGTCATTCATAGAAGTCTTCAAATTCCATATAAATAAAAGTACTCTGTGCTCCGCTAGGAGTATTAGTGTTCTGTGACTCTGTGTCTTCAAAATTCAACAGCAAGCACATCTGTTTTGTTTTAATGCAAAACAGCTCTATTAGGTTTCCTTCAAAACATAACATTTGATTCAGATTCAGATTATTTATTTGCCAACAATGTAGGTACAAGTATAAGATGGTACATCACTAAATGTTTCCGCTACGCGCTTTTTGTTGTACCTTACGGCATGCAAAGTCATAAAACTAAAAGGTACAATTTTAATATAAATTTACAATTAATTAATATGTCATTCTGATTAATATAAATTCTCGTTTATGTATGTCATTTACAATATATTTTTATTGTTATATATTTTTATCATTTAAAAAGTCTTATAAACAATAATAACATTTTTCTAATAATAATATATTCAGTTTTGATTTAAATATCCGTATAGGGTGTTCTTTAAAATTGATTTGAAGATATGTTTGATATCTGCTGGTGAAATAATACCAGAAGGATGTAGACGCTATGTGAATTATATATTATATGAAATGAACGAATATTCAATTAATTTTTAAACAAATAATGTCATTCGATAATAGTAGCTACATAGTCTAACTAAACTGATATTTGTCTAGAAATAGTTAAAATTATGAAAAAAATAGATCTCTACCATACCTACTATCCGCACCAAGACAACTAATCGGTTACGGGATCCTTATGCCTATGTACACCTACACATCGATATTAACTTGTTAGGGTCAGCTCGTAAGCCGTACGATCTAATTTCACTAATCGGATTACAACTATAATAGTGGGCATATCCGCGAAATTGTTTTCGACTCGCTCAGCGGATGAGCCGTTTAATTGATGTAAGGCAAGCTTGCGATATTCGCAAGTATTGTTCCGAGTCCTCGAATACTGGCAATTATAATGTTCTTCCAGAAATTTGGTTGGAAGTTGTGTTTATGCTGCAGTTTGAAGGATACTAAGGGGTTGTTGAGTGACTTTAAGAAGATTTGGTTCATTTGTAATTTTTTTGCTCGAAATTGAGATCTCTGGGAAGGAAAAATCATCCAAAAAACGCAAACATAATAAGGTTGTTGTAGGCACAAATGCAAAGCCATGTAGCATTAAGGCTCCCGCGACTCGAGATACGAATCGCGCGCGACACAAAGGCGACACGCGGTGCCTGTGCGTCGCGCCTGATTGCAGGAGCCCTTACAATCATTTGAAATACTTAAGATTAGAGCACTGTTATCTACCAAATCCCAAAAATACTATTGCAGATAAACCATACCCAGATCACGCTCCTTATTACCATACAGAAAAAGGATCAGTAGCATTCGCATTATCTTTATGAATCCTCCATTGTATAAATTGTAAAGAAAACCAGATGAAAATGTTCTATAAGCCTTAATATTCTGAGAAAAGGATCGTTGTCGCTACATTTGAAGAGAAGTGAGCAGTTTAGAATAGCTTTTGAACTGCGACAATGCGAATACCTACAATATTATATAAGTTTCTAACTGTTATTCCACTTTTCCATTACGTTCTTGTGTATATTGGGTTGGTGACGTTGGTTTGAAGTACTTATTCTAATGCTCGTCTTGAGGTTAACACAAAAGCAAGAGCTGGATGTCGTACTACTATGTGATATTACACATAACATAACATCACGCCTTGTTTCCCCGAAGGTTTAGGCAGAGGTGTACCTATAGTACGCCCACATTTCGCCAGTTATGTTTAAGTCCTATGTATAGGGGGCGAGCCTGTTGCCATCAACCGGGCACAAATCCAGATTCCGGGCTACTAATGAGAAATTCCAGATGGAAAAACTCAATAACACTGCCCGACCTGAGAATCGAACCCAGGACCTCATGCTCAGCAGTAGCGCTTTGGGAACACTAGACCAACGAGGCAGTGAAATATATTAAGTACACAAAATGAACGTATAACTAGATATAAAATACATTGTGCTGTGCATATTGTGAGGTCATAAAGGCCTTTAAAAGATTCATTATTAGAGTCGTCAAAAAGCCAAACCAGAACATATCTGCTTATGTTAGAGAAGTAATTTAAAAGAAAATCGACTTCAAAAAGAAATTAACTCAAAATTGTGAAATAACTTTAATTTCGGAAGTCGGTGTCTTGGGATCTGTATTTTAGTTTTTTGCCACCGACTTCCGAAATTAAAGTTATTTCATAATTTTGAGTGAATTTCTTTTTGAAGTGTATTTAATTTTTTTTTAATTACTTTTTTATTTCGTAATTTTTAGTTTTAAGTAAAAACTAGAATATTGTTTATAACAAGTAGTTAATAGTTTTGTTATAAATACTGCACTAGAATTTGACCAAGGTTTTGAGATGTTATCCTTTTGACATCACACCCGTAACTCGTATCAATATGCCAGGCCGTCACACTTACACGTATTAGTCCATCTTTTGAAAACTCCTGAGCCGATTTTGATCAAACTTGCACTGTTCCCTAAGTTGAAGTAAATGTAAGCCAATAAAAAAACACAATCACAATCCGACTAATAGTTTCGGAGAAATGCGTGGACAAACATACAAACATACATTATTACACCTATAAAATTTTGTATATTTGATTGGAGGCCCTAATAGATTATCATATGTCAGTATATTGCAGTTCCAATAATATTACATACATACGTGTCGAATTGATAACCTCCTTCTTTTTATGAAGTCGGTTGAAAACACAGGTATTAATATTAATCGTAAATTTCTTAATTGTTTAGGTAGAATTATCGCAGAATTACCACTCGAGAGTGTTTGGCAGATCATATTTTTTCTTTAATAAATTTAATTGCCCAATGACAATTGTAATCCACTTCCGAATGCAGGCCACAATTTCTATGAACATAGTTTCTATTGTATATGATGCCACGGCGTGACAACTGCCGCGATACACACGCCAACGGAGATGGCACTTTACAGTTACGCAAAATTCAAAATTTTTTTTCTAGTGAAATATCAATTTCAACACATAACATAAAATCACGTCTGTAATCGCCGAAGGGTTAGGCAGAGGTGTACCTGCGTACACTCACATTTCTCCAGTTATGTTTAAGCCACCGGACACAAATCCAGACAGGCTGCTACTGAGAAATTCCAAATGGAAAAACCCAATAATATTTTGTCCGACCTGGGAATCGAACCCAGGACCTCATGTACAGCAGTAGCGCTTGCGACCACTAGACCAACGCGGCGGTCATCAATTTAATCTTTGAGAAAAGACCTACTTCATAATGGTATGGTTTCAATACCAATATGTTCGTTGCACCATAAAATATACAATGCCGCCCATGGGCATGTGCCGCCCGTATTGTTCTGAATGTTCATGAAAAATTATCGGAAATTAACTTTAAAAGGGGGTAGGGGGGGGGGGGATATCTATAATAATTTCCATGCAATTCAATTTTTTTATTTTTTGGGTAGCGTTTGTGACCTTGCTTTACATTTTTTTGCATTTTTTATTCAGAAAAATACGGGCGGCCACATGCCCATGGGCGGTACAATGATACATATATAAAAAGAAGAAAGAAAAAAAAATTGTTTATTCTGCACAAACAAAACGCACACCACAAAAAATACACACATACAAAGTAGACAAAAGCCTCATATTCAATCCGTATAAAGTCGCTTTCGAATGTTGCGTTAGTGTAAGGTATCTATGCTCGTGACTGTATCTATTGTTCAGTCTTATAGCACAAACTTCTACCCAAGTTACACCAACAAACCAGCACTAGTACGTACTAAGCAGCAACAACGTATTAGGTATGAAGTTGTTCTACATTATATACCTACACTACATATGTACATATTCAGCCTGTAAAGTTCCCACTGCTGGGACACAAGCCTCCTCTTTGTGAGAGGGAGTGGGCCATAATCCACCACGCGGGCCCAGTGCGGGTTGGTAGATGTCACATGTCTTCGAATTTTTGGTTCTAGGACATGCCGGTTTCCTCACGATGTTTTCCTTCATCGTTTTGAGAGCAGTGGTGATGAAATTAAGTACACAAAGTGCCTGCCTGGGGTTGAACTCACGACCTAGGCCACCACTGCTCTCATAAATATTCTACTATCCTACTTCCTACTAATAATATAAACGCGAAAGTTTGTGAGGATGGATGGATGGATGTTTGTCACTCTTTCACGCAAGAACTACTGAACGGATTGGGATGAAATTTACCACACAGATAAGTAGTTTATAATCTGGATTAACATATAGGATAGTTTTTATCCCGATATCCCTACGGGATCGAGATTTATGCGGGTGAACCCGCGGGGTGATGCTAGTACCTACATAAATAATCCAAATCCGCTTCAATTAACAGCGCAGTAGTGTAGTGATAACATATGCTCATTAAAGAGTCAAAGCTTAGTTATCCAAGACGTTAAAAGCCGGTAGCATGGCGTTCTGTAATTAACCTCTTGTAAATTAGGCACCTAATCACGTTAGAGCAAAGCAAAGACTGCATGGATTAACGTTATCGCAGATAGGTCGGTATACGACGTCATTAAATTTAAGTGGCTGTTTCTTCAGCGAGTTTTCGCAAGGAACATTTTTTGAGGAGGTTTTCTTAATAAAGTATTATGTACGAGTCAGAGAGCAAAATGTAGGTTCTATAACAACCAGCACGGACGTTACGGTACTGGGCGGATTGTTGTGTGTTAAAATGATACACCGTTGGACTTTTAACTGTATAATAAAATACAATTTCGTGTTTTACAATAATTAATTCGTTACTCGTCAGGGGGCCTACTCTAAAGCGTAAATCGGCCGAATGTTCGGAAGTTTTCTACTACACTTTTTCTATTTCGATCGGTCATTTCGGATCCGACCACACGCCAAAATAAAGTTCGTTGAACAAACGTCAAAATGAAGTTCAGTCGGATCCGAACCGACCGAACGAAATAGAAAGAAGTGTAGTATGGACGGCAGCACATCAAGCTACTACAATCTGTCAAATTTCTTTAATAGATTTTCAACTTTATCGCCAAAGTATTAGGTTCAAGGTTGTTTGGGAAAATTTGACAGTTTCGGGTAGCTTGACCTGCTGCTGTCTTTACAAAATTTCCGAACATTCGGCCGATACTTCGGATTTACGATTCGGAGTAGGCCCCCAGAGCCCAAAGGCCGACTGTCAACCCACCTTGTTTTTTCACTCTTCCTTCTTTAAAATCAATGCTTGTCTTCGTAAACCAATAAACATTTAAACTTGCGAAGGTTGCATGCTAATGGCACGCTTGGTAAAACCTCTACAGTACTAATGGGCAGCTGAAAAAGTATGAAACTACGCATTAAGGACCCTGCAGACAGGCGTGACACGCGGCGCGAATCGCGCGCGACACCAAGTGCTTGTTCACGTTAACTCGCGGGTGCGGTGGCGGGCGCGGTCACGAAATATCAAACACATAGCATAATATGCAAGTGTTCACATATAATACGCAGGTGCGGTAGAAGTAGCGCGCAAGCTAGTGATTGGCGCATGCGGTGCGCTCGCAGCAATATCAAATGTGTGATGTTGTTTGTGTGTGTTCACGCCGAACTAGCGGCGGAGCACGCCATTCACTCGCGGCATTAGGAAAGATCAACCAGTTTGAAATTACACACTCGCGCAAACGCCTGCTTGCCAATGTGAACACGAACTCGCCCACACCACGGCGCCCGCCGCCTCCCCCACAACCGCGTGTTGTACGTGAACAAGCACCAAGGCACCACTCGTCGCGCGACACGCGGTGCGTTTGTGTCGCATCGCTTGTCGCGCCTGTTTGCAGGAGCCTTTATGAAAATATCCGTCCCCTTTAGATATTGATATTCCTGTGACGTTATACCTAGGGCATTATCTGGAATAGGTGAAGACAAATCCAACGACACCTCATTATAAGAACAGACTTAGAGATACGCATACCTAGGTATTATAACTATACTAGCTGTTGCCCGTGACTTCGTCGCGTGTATATAATATCTATACATATGTAATCTATACATCTACAAATAAATAACAGTTTACAAATAAATAAAATTGAAGTGTCTGTTTGTAATGCCAAAATAACAGCTTTTTACTAAATTCCTATGGAATTTATACGATACTTATAACAAAAAAAAAATGTTTTTGTCTGTCTGCTTGTTTGTTCCGCCTAATCTGCGAAATGGCTGGACTGACTTGACGGGACTTTCACTGGCTGGCCGATTTTGTAAGGAGTAACTTAGACTACTTTTTTATTTTAGAAAAAGAATAAGGGTTCCGCGCAAAAAAATGAAAACCCATAAAATTGTTAACAAAATCCGATTCAAATAGGGAAATATTGACATCCACGCGGGTGAAGCCGCGGGCAACAGCTAGTTAATTAATATCGAGGATCGAGACATGTCTTTTGTTTTTGGCTTGGCTGTCAGTAGTCGGCTAAAAAAACTGAGTAGGTACTATCGAGGAAACTTACATCTGACCAATTTGAAAACAAAATCACACGATGATCACATCTGTTAGCAAGCGTTACGCGTCCTTACGGTGTATAGATGTTCGTTTCTCCCATGGTACCTATAATTGCCGGCACGAGTCGTGAGCACAAATTCCATAACTTTAACTGCCCTCGTCAGCGTGCTCTTGCATTCTGTTTTCTATCTGTATATAAATATGCTTGATTATGATCGAGTACATTAGCACTGCCTTTCGACTTTGAACATCCATCGGGATTAAGCGATGTATCATATTTAATACAGGGTCTTTATTACAGTCATGGTTTCAGTACTATACCCTTCTTGGTTTACGGTTCCATATGGGCTTGTAAATCCTGACCCTGGCCAACAAGAAAAGAAAATTATGAGGTGAATCTAAAACATTCTACTTTTCTTTTAAAACCTCGTTTTACCATGACAATAGGTCTAAATTACCAACATAATCTTCAAAGGCAGGATAAAAATTGAATCTAAAAGTTCTTGAAAGTTAAGGAAACATTCGTACATCTACCTAGGGACTTATTTTATTCGTCGTAGTGTTCAATCAATATAATGTATTGATTTCATTGCTCCCGCCCGTGTGCAACCTGCCGTGATAGGAAATAAAATTCGTTACGTTTAATAGTAAAGTTTGTGCTCACGATTCGTGCCGGCAACTATACTAGGTTTCAACAAAGTTATTGTAGCTGATTATTAATTAAATACTCGTATAGTACCTTCCTACCTAACTGAAAAAGAAGATTAGGCCACATTATCGATATATTTTACGACGTGTATTTCGAGTAATTTTCTTGTAAATTGTATTAAAATACTTCGTGTTGGTGCCGTCCGAGTGGCTTTTAGCATTAGTATGCATATACTTTAAAATTGAGTTCACTTGAGCATTATGAGGAGGTAAATCAGCAGGTCACTCACAGAGGTCACTAACCGAAATACATAATTTACCAATCTACCAACCAACCGATTAATTAAAACAATATAACTTTCGCATGAAATCTAACAAAATCACTTGTAATGTAAAAGAGAAAATTTTCAACAAATCCCCGAATAATTAATAACATTTTAAAACGGTACTCATATGCTCTACTAAGATGCAAAGATTAACCACATTACAGGCTTTTAAGCGTTTTAACCGATCTTCTGTCCAAGATTATTTACAACTAGCGGTGGCCCGCGGCTTCGCCCGCGTGGATGTCAATACTTCCCAATTTGAATCGGATTTCGTTCACAATTTCATAGGTTATAATTTTTTGCGGAGAACCCTAATTCTTTTTCTAAAATTAAAGTAGCTTAAGTTACTCATTATAACATCGGCTATATGCCCAGTGAAAGTCCCGTCAAAATCGGTCCAGCCGTTTCGGAGATTAGCCGGAACAAACAGGCAAACAGACAAAAATTTTAAAAATTGTTTTTCTTTTTATAAATACCATATATAATTATTTTCTTATGCATTTAGTAAGAAGCTATTATGTTGACATTACTAACAGACACTTCAGTTTCATTTATTTCTATAGATATTCTTTGACGTAGCTAAATACCGTGATGTTTGCAGTGTCTAACGAGGTACACTGATTTGATAAAAAAAATCCGCTTGAGCGCTATAAAAGCCTAATAGGATTATTTGCGAAGCTTCTAAAGTAACCGGAATAGGGAATGTTGATATAGCAAATTAGCGCTGCCTTGTGGCTTTGAACATCCATCGGGATTAAGCGATGTATTTATTACAGGGTCCCCTATAAACAGTCATGGTTTCAGTACTATACCCTTCTTGGTTTACGGTTCTTATGGGCTTGTAAATCCTGTCCCCTGGCCATCAAGAAAAGAAAAATAAGAGGTGAATCTAAAAAAATTCTAATTTTTTTTTAAACTTCGTTTTTCCTTGACAATAGGTCTAAATTACCATCGTAATCTTCAAAGGCAGGATGAAAATTGAATCAAAAGTTTCTGAAGGTTAAGGAAAGATTCGTACATCTACCTAGAGACACACTTTCTTTTATTCGTCGTAGTTTTAAGTAAGTTTGCCTAATGGTTTAGTCTGCCAGCTTTCTCCGTACAAATGTGCCTTGGAATATTACCCTTTGTTGTAATGTTAGTTGTACGTACATCCGTGGACGTCTAACGGTCATAATCTCTAAGGAGGCCCAAAGGCATTATTAAACAGCCTACGTTCTTGAGCCCTCGATAATAGCATTGCGAGAAACTTCCACCATTTACCTACGAATGAGGTATAATTTTGAGTTCTTAGCTTCATAGCAGATGCCTTCTAAAGCCATGTTTGCTTGTAAAAGCCTAACAAAATGTTGATGTAATCTACAGATGACTATTACATTCTGGATAATCCCCTGATATTAATTCAAAACTGGGTTTTATTAGCATATTAATTGGACAACTAAGTAAGTAGTGCCGGAATTTCAATCTCAGGGCCCTAATATTCTTTAATGTACTAGTTTAATAGCTAATCGTATACTTACCTCACTGAATTAATATAGCCATTTTATGCCTAATTTTGGTGTCTGAAGTCTAAGGGCGGATTTCACCAATGAAACTGAACACGATCAGCACATCTAAACTACGTTCAAGAGCTGTCAGTGTCATTATTCCAAAGAAAATATTGACACTGACAGCCCTTAACCGGTTTAACCGAGGGACACCTTTTGGCTTCAGCAAAATCAGCAGGTTAAGGGCTCCCACACAAAACTGCGAGTTCGCGTTGCATCGCGGTTTTGTGTGAGAGCCCTAAGGGTTAAACGTGGTTTATGTGCTGATCGCGTTCAATTTCATTGGTGAAATCAGTCCTAAGGGTAGAATTTGTAGCCATTGTGTTTTGTAAAATGGCTAAAAGTGACGCGCAAACGCACGCCCTTAAAAACTTTCCACAACTTTAGGGTTGTTTTGCGAAGGGAAGAAAGTGAATTTTCATACTACAAGAAATAAGCTACTGGGACACGGGGTTGACAAAAGCTTTCGATCTCGGAGGAGAGCCTTCACTCAATCTTGGGAAATCACGTATATTTCTTAAGAATTTCATATGAAACATAATCCTCCTATTCATTGCTGAAACATGCTTTACAGAAAGTAGGAAAGGCTTTGGTCATGTTGAGCGGATGAATGAAAGTCGACTAACAAAAGGTGCACGGCAGATGTGAGTGGAAACGCCGGAAGGGGACGCCTTAAGAAGACATACAGTGATCTTATTGGTGATGTTCTTCAGAAAGGTCAGGTGCGTAGTACTCGCAACCGGCGTGCGTGTATGACCAGATGTATGAATGTAAACGAGGCAAAAGGAGTATGTAAGGATCGTAGCAGGTGGCGTTCTGTAGTTTCTGCCTACCCCCGTGGGAAGAAGGCGTGAGCTTATGTATGTATGTAAAAGGCTTTTATTACAGTACTAAGCTAAAAGTAGGCTAATACTTTAAAACTAACTCACAGTAACACAAAAACTAACAACATTTAAATAAAAACTCGCAGTCATAATTTTATCTTGAAATGTTTTCAGCTACTATGAAATGCGAAATTAGTGGAACAGCTAATCATGTACCCAGAATAGGGATGATTCCTGGGTAAAAAAAAAAGAAATTCTATTTAGTCCGTCAGTCAGATAATAAAAAAAATATTAGACACGTATTTTATGCTTTATCATATTAACATAAAATAACTTAAATAAAACGCATTAAAGTTGGGGAGTGGGGGCTCGCTACGTCACAACTCAGTATAAAATCTAACCAGGCGTGACATCATGCCACATTTTAACTCAATGTATCGCTGTAATTTTTTGATTATGTAATAAAAAACTGGCCAAGTGCGTGTCGGCCCATGCACAATGAAGGGTTCCGTATTTGAAAAGAATTTAACCCAAAAATAGTTGAAAAACATGTTCTCCCATACATTGATATTTTACGTCACGGTCAATTCTCCAACTGGAAATTTAAGTTTGTAATCGCAAAAAATAATGATAATGTGATAAACTACAAATGAACGATTTTCGGACTTTTTCCTTTACTTGTGCTGAGAGACCTTGCTTCTTGGCAAATTTCATGATTCTAGGTCAACGAGAAGTCCCCTATAGCTTTTGATTTATTTGCGAGTATCAAAATATGTCGCATAAAAATGGCCGTATTATTTTACTGCGTTGACTTAGAAGCTTGACTTTTTACAGCTCCAAGGGACCGTAGACCTACGTATTTGATATTAATTTCAACTTGTTACCTCTACGCGTTCCTGAGAAAAAGGGTCTTGACAGACTGACAGACAGACAGACGGACAACGAAGTGACCCTTTAAGGGTTCCGTTTTTTTTTTCCTTTTGAGGTAAAAACGACAGTGGAACATTTTCCATGAAGTTTTCATAGATATTGTTCTACCTGATTCACGTCGCACTGTGCGCCTACGTGTCTATATATGTACATACTCTATTAATGTGTTTATAAATAACGTACAAAAATATACGCAAGTATATTTACAAATAGCATAGGTACTACCATATACGTTAATCTTTATATAGGTAGGTAATGTACGCCTTAGGTAGGTAGCTGAAAAATTATCTTGTACCTTCAAATATTATGGTTCTTATTCGTACCTATACTTAAACACCTTAATATTTAAAGATGTGTCAAGAAATTCTTCTTAATCTTTTATGAATTTCTTTACATGAGGTCCTGGGTTCGATTCCCAGGTCGAGCAAAGTGTTATTGGGTTTTTCTATCTGGAATTTCTCAGTAGCAGCCCGGAGTTTGGATTTGTGCCTGGTAGATGGCAATAGGCTTGCCCTCTATTACATGGGACTTAAACATAACTGGCGAAATGTGGGTGCACTATAGGTACACCTCTGCCTAACCCTTCGGGGAAACAAGGCGTGATGTTATGTAATGTGAATTTCTTTACAGAAGTAAGTAGGCACGGAAAATCACTATACGACTAAACGCCGACAAACACTACGCCGACAGACTGAACACCGACAAGACTGCTTCGACGGGACTCTTCGCCGACAGGACACTCGCCGACAGGGCATCCTTACTGCTGATTATTCCGAACCTAACCCGAAAATCCTAAGCCTAAACGGTCGACGTCAGAGGCACCTCGAGGTTCGGTTTGGTTAGGTTACTTTTAACCCTGCAGACAGAAATAGGAGCCCCGAGTAGCGGGGCTCCGTCGACTTGCTGTCAGTCTGTCGGCGAAGAGTCCCGTCGAAGTAAAGTCTTGTCGGTGTTCAGTCTGTCGGCGTAGTGTCTGTCGGCATTTAGTCGTGTACGCTCGGAAAATACAACACCTATTTTATACCTATTCTTAGAGATTTCCTTACCTACATAGGACCGCTCTTTACCGCTGTCCCACGGGTACCGTAAATACCTGCTAGTGCTAAGTGATTATCTCGGGTCAATGGGTAGCAGGAGCATAGTCACTAAGGGTCTTACACGCAGGACTGGACCGCACCTTAGCGCTATAGAAAATTCAATTATTTTTAATCTATAAATAGTAAAAAACCACTTTTCGTGCTTGTCTGTATGACCGCTTAGTTCTTCAGAGGTTTGAGATAACTTTATTCTCATTGGAAACAATAAGTCACTTACTTATATGAGAATATTAAAAACTAAACATAAGTCAATAATGTTGGGGGTATCACAAAAACTAGACATTAATTGTTCAAAAAATATTTTGTGGATGGATCTTCTAAACGGCTCAACGGATATTGATGCGGTTTTAACCATCATTTATAGAATTTATTCCGGAAAGTTTTATGTGTTACTAAAAATAAGTGTCAAGGCCTAAAAACCGTATGAAGCAGGGGTGAGTCGCTACGCTAGTTTATATCGTATAGACAAGTGATTTGTTCTATTTCATATTTACATTCTTCGGTTACCCCTTTTATCAATAAATTGATGAATACTCATGATTATTTTCCTTGTGATTTTTAGTACGTAAATGTAGGTACCTATTGTGAAAAAGGTTCCTTTATTCCTTGGCCAGAGGCTAAGCATTGCCATACAATGTGGCAATGCCGCCAGTCTCTTGGGTACATTACCAGTCGACAGCGATGCAAAGGAATTTTTCGACGCCATATTTTAGTTTGTGAATAGTTTTAGTTAAGTTAGGATATAATTTTGTTATTTTATTAATTAATTAGGTATAAGTTGTTACGTAAAATATTTATGTATTGAGACATGATAATAACCTGTGATTTGAACAATTATTCCTCACTGAACGTTTAACAAAGAAAGGAAGAAAAAAGTGTGTGTATGTCAGCTCCGACGCACGACTGGAGTTTACTCCTTGAAAGGTGCGCAAGGTATGTTGGGCAGAAAAACGTAACGCTTGTATTAATTTCACTCCTCATAAAATTTCCATACCTGCCTTATAAGAAAATCAATTAAGAAGTAAACTCCAAAAACATGTCTTCCTCATCGAAAACTTGATTTGGGAAACGAGACTTGACATTTGAGTAGAAAACAAAGATACAAAATATCTTGCAAAAATAACTATGTCTTGTGATGTCACTTGGCAACACAAATAAAATGTTGCCAAAGTTTTATATGGGAGCGCAAAATTTCATGTTGTTTTTAGGACCGAAGTGTTCAAGTTTTTTGTTTGTTTATGACGTTACCGAAGGAGGAATTTCCGTTAGTTTAGGTACACAAGCTTAAACTTGTATTTCATTAGTGAAAAGTTGGCGTATGAGGCTGGCTTCCAACTTTGTTACCAACTATATTAGATGCATTATTCATAAATGCATGGAGGTTGCACACTAGATTAAGAAGCGTGAAGTCTTTTGAAGTTTTGTAAAATATTATTTGTTTTTCTTTAGGAATCTATATGAATCAGCATAGTTTTGTCAGGCTTCTTCTTTAGGAATTGGTTATCATGGGACTAAATAAGTGGGTACAGTACAACACGTATACCTACCTAACCCACTGAATATGACCACCCCACTATCCACACGATAATTATATGCAACGCGGCTATTATGCAGATTACTGATTGCAGTATATCGGATTGACCAATCGGACCAATTGGAACCGTGCACCTAGCTTCTGACGTTTCATAAGTGCCCATGTAGGTTTATGTGAAATAAAATATTTTGAATTTGAATTTGGATATAGACAGTTAATACAAACATTATACAGAAACACTTCTCTCAATTCGTTGTGTCAATGACACGACAGTATATTCAATTTTGCTGGCGCAAAACTTCGCCACTTCCAGTATAGGCGGTGGCAGCGCAAATATTCTCACAATTAAAAACTGTCTATTTATTAACATAAAAATATAATACCCGAAACTAATTAAAAAACTAAAATATGGCGTCGAAAAATTCCTCCGCATCGCTGTCGACTGGTAATATACCCAAGAGACTGGCGGCATTGCCACGTTGTATGGCACTGCTTAGCCTCTGGCCAAGGTAAAAGCCAGCACTTGGGTTAGGGGGCAGTGTCAACCAGCCGTTTCGAGATTTCGTTGAACAAACCCCACAACCTCAAGGTTTCAACCCCAAACGGCTCAAAAATATAATTACTGATAAGGTTATTATACTTTCACCGCTTGAGGTTTTCCACAGCCGCAGCAGCAGCGTCAGCACAGCACGCCGAGCCAGGAAGATGGGATGGCTCAAGAGTATCGACCCAAGTTGCGCCCCACACTAAAGGCTTTCCATGGAAATACAGACATGTCGTCCGTTCTCTTGCCATCGTCGTGTGCAAAGCCACTGGGTTCTAATACAGCTGGAACGCCGATGGTGGCAAGGGCTCGTCGAATAAATTGTCTACATACACGTATTCCCAATAAAACAAAAGAAGGAAAAATTCAAAAATATAAATAGTTAAATAGGAACATCATTTTTGATAACCCGATGCAGAATCTACTCGGTTTTAGTGTTCAATGTGCTACGCTACCAATCTCTGTAAGGACCGAATATTTGGTGTCGGTTTCATACTACAAATTGTATCGGGATCGAATGTACTTGTGATTCTCTCGCGTCACATAAAAAATCCTTGAGTGAAGTAGTGACTTAAAAGAAGAATAGAAGAGATGATTTAAAGCTGTTTTTCAATCTTTTCTGACCAACCTTCCAGTTGGCTTCCAGTCACATTAAGCAGGGTATCAGAATAACCACGAGGTATTGGAGCCTTTTATGCAGTTTATGGTTTAGTTAATCTTAGTTGCAAGCTGCACAAAACTTAAAAAAGTATTAGTTTCATAAAGATTTTTAATTAATAACACAAATTACTTGCGTAGACGTAAATATATTAGGCAGGTAGGTACATTAGGATGTTTCGACAGGCTTTGCATTCTAATACACGTTGTATAGGTGCACACAGTTGAATACAATATCATTGAAGTTTCCCGTACCTAAATACAATACAGTACGTATGCAGTACACTATGTACCATTAATCGCGTGTCGGACGTTCATTAATACAGTGGTCTGTGCTTGCCACAGTTCTCTGCACATTCTTCTTAGCGTACCAGTAATTATGGTCTCTTCGTGTTGCACCGATTGGTTTTTAGTTAAAGTTTTAGTAATAGACTACTTGAAAGAGTACGTTGCCTACAGGAAGTGTTTGTTATTTATTAGACTGTTTATGTAACATTGGAATTATTCAAAATGGGTTATTTTTAACTTAATCTGTCGATTCGGAGACCCAAAATGACCTGGTGTTTGTTTGCTATAAAATCAAGAAAGAAAGAAAGAAAAATAGGTATATTTGTCATAGAAACACGTGCATACAAAAAGATAAGTAACTCGAGTAATCAGAAAAAAAATAGTTCTATACAAGATGTAACATAAATAGCGCACAACCTCTTAAGGGATCATTGTACTCATCATTATGAACAACTTTTACTATGGGACCAAACCTGAAATCTCGAAAAAAAATCAGCTGTTCTCTACATTTTGACGAGTTATGCGAACATAATAATGTAGGGAGCACCTGATTTTTTTTTCGCGATTTCTGGTTGGTCCCATAGTAAAAGTTGTTCATAATGATGAGTACAAGGACCCCTTAAGAAGTTGTGCGTTAGTTATGTTACACCTTATATATAGTCACAAGCACAAAACAGAAATAGTCGACAGCTGCAGTTATTAAAGATTAATGCAACAAAAAGCTGGTGCTGTACTCATCTAGTCTCTGCGTGTCGTATGAACCCCATAGGTTCAGACACAATAGCTTTTTGTTTCTGTAATTACGGCATGCGACGGGTGGTATAAATTATAAAATTCAACGTCATGATGAAGCTAGTAAGCACCAGCAGCTTGAAAAAGGAAAATTAAAGCAGTTTAAGTACGCTTGTAAACCCTTACATTTGATCATTTGATTTGATTTGATTTTTTTCCTTGGATTTGTATCAAGCTGCCACAGTTATCCCTGTTGAAAAACTCATCCGGTATAAATCTGATCTCCCCTGCCCTACGCATTGCGGGTACTGGTTTTTTGCAAACCACGCAGTTTCAAACATAGTATAGGTAACATAACGTCACCCCTCGTTTCCCCGAAGGATTGGACAGAGGTGTACATATAGTACACCCACATTTCGCCAGTTATGGTTAAATCCCATGTTCTAATAGGGGGCGAGCCTATTGCCATCAACCGGGCACAAATCCAGACTCCGGGCTGTTACTGAGAAATTCCAGATAGAAAAACCCAATAGCACTTTGGCCGACCAAGGGAATCGAACCCAGAACCTCATGCTCAGCAGTAGCGCTTGCGACCACTAGACAAACGAAACAGTCTGGCATAGGTAACCTACGCCTGGTAACAAAAATGTAGGGACACGTTTTTCATTATTGTGTTACCCGTACTGGTGTACAACGAAATCTTCAACACAATCAATGTGTTAATGTTTGCGCCTACTGTAGGCGATACAAATCGTTTGTATTGGGAATGCAACCCACGACTAGTTTTTAAGGATTAGGCAGTAATACTTCCACTGCATGGATTTGAAACATTTTGTTGGTATTTCCAATAAACATAAAAAAATAAAGAGCCAGCTAGTCATAATAAAGGACCTTTACCAACTCTAGTTTTTTTTTTTTTTTTGTATAGGTTAGGAAGGTACTCTGTAAGAACCCTGTTAAAAAAATAACTTAATATGCTTGTAATATGCGTGAGTTTATGTCAGAAAAAGGTTTAACGGGTGAGCCTTGAACTCGTGCTCGTTCGAGGCCAATAATGCCTCGATCATTTCTAAATCTCATTTTTGGTATTCCGCAGCTTGTATCCTTTATTCGTATAATACACGACGGATTTATTCGACGCGTTTCTTGTTTACCAATAAATTGAAGGTGTAAAGCTGGTATTCCACTACGGTGATAAGCGTGTGATTCTTTATTTAATGTTACATGTTGATTGAGGACCCGGTGGAAAATGGTAAATGCCACCGAGAGACACTTGCAGCTCAAAGAGTATTGGCGATACAGCATTACAGACAAAGTTGAAAAGTGCCTATAATTTAACTGACAACTTGCTATCCTCTTTCAAATAATTCTCGGCGGCAAAATATTTTTGAAGAATTGGTTAAAAATAAAGTAAGCGGGAGCTCGTGGCTAAGTAATAACAGCCGCACGGGTCGATCCATCAGGTTAAGCTAGGCTTGCCGGGGTTGGTCCGTGGATGGGTGACCATCTTTACATACCGAGACTCCTCCGTGCCTCGGAAAGCACGTTAAGCCGTTGGTCCCGGCTGCCATTCGTGGATCTTTGACAGTCGTTACGGGTCGTCAGAAGCCCGAAAGTCTGACAACCAGTCTTACCAAGGGGTATCGTATTACCCAGTAACTGGGTTGTGGAGGTCAGATAGGCAGTCGCTCCATGTAAAATACTGGTATTCAGCTGCATCCGGTTAGACTGGAAGCCGACCCCAATATAGTTGGGAAAAGGCTAGGCAGATGATGATGATGGTTAAAAATAAAGTAACTTTATTAAGTTATTATTTCACTTAAAAGTAGCAATTTCGAAGATACGTGCACAATAGCAAGCTATGCACGGTTTTACGACGTACTCGTAACTGTTGCACGCAAACCGTGAATTGGAAACATATCGTGGAAATCGTGTTTAGTTCACGCTCGAAAAGGTTCACGTCAGCTGTTCACGTTCCCAATGTACTCGTAAGCGTCCGTTGATAACCCCATGTACCTACACGTACATATGTACCGACAACGCACACCGTTGTAGGAAACCAGATTATTACACCACTTAATGTTCCAAATATTTCATTTCCCCTATTTTGGTGTGAAAAGCAACTAAAGTTAACACATTACCCGGCTGCGAGACGGGAACGGCCCGTCATCACGGCATGCTTCTCGCGTGCCGCCGGTTAGTCTCGCTAATGTGTGTTCGCAACATTTTTATAGCTGTTAAAGGCAATAAATATACAAACGCCCCCGTGTCGGTCCGTAAACGCCTCTAGAGGATTACCCGCTGACGTATTGTGTACCAACTGACCAAGACTGTTACACAGATGGACGCGGTGCGAACATTTCACAACAACCCGGATAATACATATGGAAATGTTCCACACAATAGAGTTTTATTTTCTCAGAAACCTTTGAGCACAACAACAAGTAAGTAGATCACAACTGACAAGGAAGAGCGTAATTTCATGATGTCTTCAAACGCCAGTTGTGACACGAAACGTTATAATTTTGCCCAACTTCACTTTATCCGTGCCTACATTGTCTCGTAGCAACTGTCTACGGCGTAGCATTTTGCTACGCAGTTGGTATTCTCATTTGCTTTAAAAAGAGCATCTACATAAGTTTTACATAAAGTCTAATAAATATGTATGATGCTGTAGCTTTAGTAAAATACTTGAAATATGCTTGTTAGGTTTATTATTATAAAAAATAAGAGTAAAAATGTTAAGTCAGACGGCATTAACTTGAATTAGAGTTTGAAATGTTTGAATCATTGTTGTTATTTAATAATAGCACTCTTACAAATGTGTTTATTCACTGAAATACAAAAGCTTATTCATGTTAAAATAATTTTAAATTACCTAGTAATTTAGGAGCTTATTCATTTTGTAGCTGTTTATCAAATTACCTCGGTTCGGATTATGTAAAGCTCATTAGGCATCGGTTTTCATTAACGCGATCCGTAAAAGTTTGAGGAAATTTTAGGCAGTCGAGAATAATTAATAGAGTTCGGCTTAGCAGTTTCAAAGCCGAGTTTGGTCCCGTGTGTTTCCCGTAAATCCAAGTAACCTCTTTATCCTTTGCCGTGAAGCTACCTCGCTTCTTTTGGTTTCAGTTCATTGCTTCCCTTTGAGAGGACTTGATCTAACTGTAACTTGATTTCGCCTGATCAAAGCGAAAAAGTCGGCACCCGAAACCCCGCACATTGTTAAACAATTTCGCATGAAACATTTTGACGAACATAATGGCTGTACATGTTCGTGCAAACATTAGATACACAGTTCGGATTGTTTGGAACAGGGTTTTAAAGTGTTAACAAACAATAAAAGTCTATTAAACAAAGGCTTTGATAGTGGCACTGAAAACAGAACGGTTTATTCATTTACCGACAAGGCTCCATTTTATTTGAAACTCAGTTATACCGGTACGTCACAAGGCTTCATTTTTCGATGAAACTTTTGGCCTTTTAGCCCGAATAGTAACAACTTGAATGGGGTCGAGTTATTTGATCAACTACACTGTTATTTAGTTTCGTCCATTCAGTTTTTGTTGATTTTAATTCACTGAAAATGGCCTGTGCAGAGTATTGAGCTAATGCTGTCAACGCAGATCGGTCGATGGTCGTACAAAGCGATGATTTATTATTTACCAAGCGGGCAGTACATTATTGGCACAATCACTGGTAAATGGTACAAACTACAAAACAAAACAATGCAGTAAATGATCGCTGTTGTATTTTGATTGCCTGAAGGCTTTTACTACATTTGATATTCCGTTTAGATTTGAAGTGAGTGAATTTTGGTATGCAATTATTATTTTTTAGTTTACTTTTTCTACTGTTATTTGATTCTGGGCAAGAGTACCTACTAAAGCTTTAGGTGCTTATTTATTTTGTAAACCATCTACATATTCTTTACCCATATTTGCAAATAAATGATTTTGAATTTGAATTTTTTTTTTCTGAATATCGCTGTGACTTTGATTTAACCACGGAGGTTTTACCAATAGTATGGTATTTTTTCCGAATTACAAACGTAACACACATGAACAGTACATTATTAATAATTAAGTTTTTTTAAGGAACTTAAGTAAATAAAATCCTCAATAACAATGTTAATTGATTCGTACGACAGGGACAACAAAAGCCTCCTTAATTTTTAAATAGACTTTAAATAGTTTCGTATTTTGTGTTTATTTATTATACTCAATATCTTTATTGTTTTACCATAATGTGTACTTAGGTGGTAATATAATATATAATTGAGATCATTATGGACTCTGTATGGCACAGAAAAAGGGGTAGGAGAGAAGCTCTGTTTTAGGAGATCATGAATAATAATTATTACTATATTATTAATTTATTATTGTTACTATTTTATTTTATTATTATTTTTGTTATATAATTTCTTTATTATTATAATATTTATTAATAATTACCATATAATTAATATATTTTAAACATACCTATAAATTGCATGATTATCATTAATTATTGTTATCAATTATTATTCTTATATATTTTTTTATTATATTAGTAATTACTATACAAGGTGGAACAGGACGATTGACATTCCTTTAAACCACGTAAAGAGAATCATGTTTTTTACCCGTATACAAAAAATCAATCAAATCCAATTAATACTTTAGCCACAGGAAATTATTTTTCATTTTATTATTTTTCAACACGATGTAGATCTGAGTCCGTAATTATAGGTAAACATTGCCGCCGCCGCGCCCCGCACCCCGCACCGCACCGTTCGTCAGTGACTTTTCGTAGATAAAGCGTGTTTACTTTTTATGCAGTTGATTCTGCTATTTATTTTGTTTGAAAACTGCAATTTTTAAATTTTCCATTAAGTACTAATCTTCATGTTTTAAAATGTTTCGATGGACTAGTACTGTGCCCGTTTCAATTTAATGTCGTACGTCCAGATCCACATTGTATACATTTCTTCTATACTGTTTGTCATTTTAATATTCATCTAAGGATTAATAGCATTTGTTTTATTTTACTAGCTTTAAAAATTCATAAATTCAGTCGATTGTAATCATTGTTTTTTACATTTACTTAGGACATTTCACTCACAAATATTTAATCAAAATAGAAATTAAGTCTCACTCGACGTTTCAACCACATTGCATTGGTCGAGGTCACGAGAAAACGTCGAGATTAGCCAAACGCTATTTTGATAAAATATTTGTTCGTGGCTGAATAATATAATCCGCACGGGTCGATTGAAGGTTAAGCTACATTTGCCGCAGTCGCTTCGTGGATGGGTGACAATCCATTACCTATCGAGACCCCTCCGTGTCTCGAAAAGAACGTTAAGCCATTGGTCCCGGCTGTCATTCGTAGATCTTTGACAGTCGTTACGGGTAGTCAGAAGCCCAAAAGTCTGACAACCAGTCTCACCAAGGGTATCGTGTTACCCAGTAACTGGGTTGTAGAGGTCAGATAAGCAGTCGCTCCATGTAAAATGCTGACATTCAGCTGCATCCGGTTACACTGGAAGCTGATCTCATAGTTAGGAAAAGGCGAGGCAGATTGAATTTGTGCGTGAACATAAATATAAATTTTGTTCAAGTTTTTTGTGGTGGGTGTACTATACGTACACCTCTGCCTAACACTTCGGGGAGACAAGAAGTGTTGTTATGTTATGGTTTTAGTGCAAAGTACTAATGTATGCAGATTTATTTTATGACTGCTTCAAAGTAGTTTTGAATTCTACTGTTTATATTTTTCATAGAATGAAGAATGCGTTTGAACTACCTACATACCACCATACCTAGCATGTGTATTGCAGGCTTAAATTAAAGGAGGTTATTATTCAGGTCATTTCCGATGAATTTCATTCTGAAATAAAATGTCCGAAACTTAACCGTTATGGAGATATTAAATTTTAAAGATTATTTTTAAAAATCCTTTATTTTTTGGCTTTTAGTCGTTTTCTTTGGGATTAGAGCTCCTAGAGTCGGTTTTTTTGATGTATCTAGTTAGAGGACATGTCCATTAATAAAAATGATCAACAGAAACTGAACCTACTACTAACAGCTTAAAAAACTGCTCGACAACGGTTAGCATTATGAATTTTTTAATAGTGTTCTTAACTTTAACAGGCTTTTAATAAAAAATATTGTATGGAACTTATTGTGCAAATAATTTTATAAAGTTCTACGTCTCTTTAGCTATTCAAAAAAGTATAACACTTGCTATTAAATAGGCAAAACATTGCCCAAATAACAGTTAAGTTAGGAGAGGGTACATTTTTAGTTTGAGGTAAAAGTAGCTAAAATACGTAAAAAAAAGACAAAAATTTTAACATGGCCGCCGCTATTTCTTACACAAAGTCTCATTCTTTTTCTTAAATTACTTTTCACGATAGAAGTTCGTAGGTTCCGCCTCATTTCCTCAGCCGCATCAATAATTTTTTGTCTTAGAATATCGACATTTGCGATCGGTGTCATTTGGTCGTATACTAGGCTTTTCATATGACCCCACACATAAAAATCCATCGGCGTTAAATCGGGGCTCCTCGCCGGCCATGCTATGGGTCCGCCTCTTCCAATCCATTGGTTTGGGTAATTCTCGTCCAACCATGCTCGAACACTTCTTCTGTAGTGCGCTGGGCAGCCATCATGTTGAAAGAACATGTCTCGTCTCAATGCCATAGGCAAGTCTTGCATTAAAGAGGGTAACTCCTCCCTCAAAAAGTTTTCATATGTCTCGCCATTCAAGTTATCGGGCAGGAAGTATGGCCCTATCAAATTATTTGATATTATACCCATCCACACATTAAGACTGAATCTCCTTTGTGACCCTTTTGGTCTTTTTTTCTTGGGGTTACCTTGCGCTTTGGGAGCCCAATAATGGGTGTTATGATAGTTTGTGATGCCTTCTTTGTCAAATTTCGACTCATCTGTCCACATGATTTTCTTTAAAAAATCCGGATCTTCATTATCGGCATTGAGCATAAATCTGCAGAAGTCTAGTCGTCTCAATGGATCCCCTTCTTCAATTACTTGCACTGGCGTGTAATGGTAAGGGTATTGCCCAGAACTGTGCATTACGAACCAGACTTTCCACTGGGAAATACCAAGCCGTCGAGCGACAACGTTTGTTGACGTGGTTGGGTCGGCTTCAAAGAGACGTCGTATTTCATTATCTTCGTCGTCGTCATCAAGAACACGAGGTCGTCCCATGTCAGTCCGACGTACTAGCACAGAACCAGTTTCTCGTAGTCTTCGATAAACTCTGTCAAATACGCCAATATTAGGTACTCGGCGAGTAGGATACCTTAGCATGTATTCATTGCGTGCACGCAACGACACTCCTTCGCAAAATCCATAACACATTAGGATGTCAGCATATTCCTCGTTGGTAAATGTTGCCATGTTCACAACACAAATCAAAGTCCAGTTACAAGCCACGTCACACAGTTAGAAGATGAAACAGTCCAAAAATCCAAGCCAAGTCGCGTTTTTACAAAAAAAAATCGGAGGGCACGGATAACACATCTACCATGGAAGAATCGCATGAGCAGACTAAACAAACACCACGATCCACGATTTGACAATTCAGACATTTAAAATGACATAAATACCTGTCACCGCACGTCTCCCGGGCACAAACAATGTCTACCCAAACCTTTTTTCATTGTTTAAAAGTGCCAGGTAGTAAGCCGGATTCTTTTGTATCGAAATTCTGTTATGTTGTACTACCAGATGGGCCTATTCTAATAACATTATTTTCAGATTTTATGAACAAACCTAGTAGGTGATATACCTTTTTGAATAGCTAAAGAGACGTAGAACTTTGTAAAGTTATTCGCAGAATAAGTTCCATACATTTTTTTTTTAAAGCCCATCAAAGTTAAGAACACTATTAAAAAATTCATAATGCTAACCGTTGTCGAGCAGTTTTTTAAGCTGTTAGTAGTAGGTTCAGTTTCTGTTGATCATTTTTATTAATGGACATGTCCTCTAACTAGATACATAAAAAAAACCGACTCTAGGAGCTCTAATCCCAAAGAAAACGACTAAAAGCCAAAAAATAAAGGATTTTTAAAAATAATCTTTAAAATTTAATATCTCCATAACGGTTAAGTTTCGGACATTTTATGTCAGAATGAAATTCATCGGAAATGACCTGAATAATAACCTCCTTTAATATTCAGTACGACTTTCCCTGTAACCCTGTATAGGGTAGAAATCACTGCGAATACCTAAAGAAAACAAAATATTGTTCACAGTTTTTCTCTCGCGGGATTAAACCGTAGCTCGGTGCGGTATCAAACTAAGTTTGCTGTTACTTCTCGACTCACGTGCTCCAATAAGATAATGAGTTTATCGAAACAAATAATAAATTGTAATAATTATTTGTTCTAGTCTAGTTTGTATTGATTCTTACTAGTTCGCTAAACAAGGTTTTAATAGAGTTCTCTTAGGAAATTATATAATCTAATTTAGTAGGTGCAATACTCTGGCGAAATATGAATTTAACATTGCGTTTTAGAAAGAGACGACTCACAGGTATGAGTGACAGAGATGCTCATCATAAACGTTTGTGGAGTTTACTCCTTAAGCATCGTTTTTCATATAAGGCCCGCGGTATGGAAATTTTATGAGGAGTAAAATTAATACAAGCATTAACTCTAAAGCGTTACATTTTTCTGCGCAACGTACCTTGCGCACCTTTCACGGAGTGGACTCCAGCTGTGCGTCGGAGCTGACACACACACTTTTTATAAAACATTCAATTGCCATATTTATGGCCAGAAACTGTACCGTTGTATTATTCGTAGAAGAATATATTGGATTATGGCACCTCATTTACGTTGCTGATCACTCCCATAATGTGGCATGGTTAGTTTTATACCTTTCTTTACTGTGGATTTCCTCTTAGATAACCTCTATGACCGCAGAAGTTAGAAGTATTTATGTCGGAATCCTATCGAAAAACCGCACTGTGGTTGTGTTCTGACTGACTGACTGACTGACTGACTGACTGACTGACTGACTGACTGACTGACTGACTGACTGACTGACTGACTGACTGACTGACTGACTGACTGACTGACTGACTGACTGACTGACTGACTGACTGACTGACTGACTGACTGACTGACTGACTGACTGACTGGCATGAGGAACAGGGTGTAAAGTTCACTCATCCTCCATAGAAAAGGGAGGATCCTCCGACCAGACGGGTGTTGTGTCTGGTGGGCTACTGCCCGACGGTTGATGTCGGGATGTTGTATATATGCTAGTCGCGCGGTAAACTCTGATTGCGCGATGCAGAATTTTGCGTGACGTCAGTGTGACGCGTTCCATTGTGGCGATGTAGATATGCCGCTACAGGGGTAAAAAGGGGGTATTTTGTTTGTATGAAAAACCTTATTCCTTGAGTTAATAAACTTGAAACTTGGCCCAAATACTTATCTTAATAAATTATGAACTTTGTAATTTTTGGTTTTTCTAAACTACCCCCACGAGGGGGATTGGGGGGTGTCAAAAAATGTATGGAAGAATTTTAACGCGCTGTCATATTAACTCGAAACTCAGTATTTATACTTAAGTCCAAAAATAAAGAATAACCTGTATCAAGGTGTTTCGGAAACCTACCCCGGACGGGGTGAAAAGGGGCTGTCAATATTACAGGGGAGAATTTTACTGCGTAGCTTGATTAACTCGAAAATTGGTATGAATAATCTTTGAGTCAAGGTTTGGAAATATCTTAAACTTTTTTTGTGGATGGGAAATTATCAAATGACTTCTCCCGCTCTGGGCGGAGCGGGAGGGCGTGTCAGACTTTTACTGACTAAAACCCACCCGTATACTTTCTGTTGTCTGTGCCGGGGCTACGGTAACTCTTTCGAACATCCCGCAACCCTAGCTGGCATCGGCCCTAGCAGACCCCGTCAATAGTGCTGACATCTATTTGAGGCGCGCGTAGAACACAACGCGCCGTCGACTCGGGCTTGGTCCTTACCGGACGGCGAGCTACCCATCGCTCGCCGTCCGCAAGCCCGCGCCTACGGTGGCCGGGAATCGGCTGCCAATTCCCGACGCCCAGAGCGTCTCCTGCGGTGACTAGGGGCGTGAGGGCGCAAAGCTTGCCTCTCCCTCACGCGTCCCGCCTCCTCCTTCACGAGTATTACTGCTTCACAGAAGAAGGTAATGGCTTCCCATGTACTCTCGCTCCGTACCATGGCCTGGACCAGGGCCGGACGCGAGAGATCGCCGCCGCCTATCGCTTCCGCGAGGACACGGCGGTGCTCGGTCCAAGCCGGGCAGACCTCCACCGTATGCTCCACCGCGTCCTCCGGGCGATCCACACAGTGGTGACACCCGGGCGTTTCCTCCCGCCCTATCCGGAATAGGCACCTCCCGAAGCACCCGTGTCTGGTGAGGACCTGCGTCAGGCGGAAGGTGAGGACGCAGTGGCGCCTCTCAAGCCACTACTCAAAGAGGGGACTTATCGCCGCAATTGTGGCGTGCCTAAAAAATCTTATTCCATTTGTTAATACACTTGAAACTTAGCAATATTTGCCCCAGGAAATAATAAAAATTGTCACTTTTAGTTTTTTAAAACAAGTAAGGAACACTAGGACCGTAAGAACAGTAAGGAACAGTAAGGAAAAATTTTAACGCGCTGTCATATTAACTCGAAGCTCGGTACTAATACTTTTTCGGAAGTCAGTGTCTTTGGATCTGTATTTTAAGTTTTTGTCACTGACTTCCGAAATTAAAGTTATTTTTCACTTTGTAGTGTTTGTTTTGGAAGTCGGTTGTTTTTATTGTTCACTTTAGTGGGTCTGTTTGTAATTTATCTGAGTTACAATAGCCTAATGACAACTGCTCATCACCTTTACAAAACATTGCTTTTCCCGAAGCAGGGAGGTAAATTGTTGAGGAGTTCTCTTGGTACTTCACCAACAGCTCCACTTCACCATATGCATTGTGACGAGCTTCTATTGCTTAGCAATAATTTTAAAGTGATGGAATCGCAACCCGTGAAATACTTATTATTGAGTTGTTCCAGTGGCCATCTTACCATCTGCGGTCTTCGTCATCAGTTCCACTTCACCAAATGTTCCTTTCCGAGAGGAAATGCACAAGTTACTATAAAAAAAATACCAAAAAACACTATAGGTGCGCCTATATTGAAGAGTTCCATCAATTTCTCTAGGATCCCATCATCAGATCCTGACCTGATAACAATGGGACCACCTGGAAAGTATACCCTTTCAAACAAAAAAAGAATTTTCCAAATCGGTCCAGCCGTCTTCGAGTAATTGGGGAACCATAAAAACAAAGATTCCGAAGAACTGAGAACCTCCTCCTGTTTTGAAGTCGGTTAAAAATAATTTATAGCCAGAGTGCATCTCATGACATTTCCAATAAGCCCCAACACGGCTAGGATACATTGTTTTATTACTGTTCTGAGTTCAATGGTACCATTTTCATCAGAAGCATTTATTTAAATTTGCTTCGTCATAGTCGTTTAACTATCTTAATCGAGATATCTTATCGCCACCCGTGAAATACTTATCATTGATGAGTTCCTGTAGCCATCTGTGGTCTTCTTCGTCAGTTCCACTTCACCAAATCATACTTTCTGAATGCAAATGCTTGACTTGTTGACGAAAATACCAAAATCACTGTATGTTTGCCAATAATATTTGAGGATTTCCCTCAATTCCTCATGGATCCTATCATCAAAACTGGATTTGGATAAAAATTGAACCAATCTGGAAGTCCAATACTTTCACATAAAAAATATTTTATAAAATCGGTTAATAAATGACGGAGTAACGGTAACAAACATAAAAAAAAAAACATACAACCGAATTGATAACCTCCTCCTTTTTTGAAGTCGTTTAAAAATAGTAACGAAGTCAGAACTGTGCATTGCATATATTAAAAAAGAAGTGATTGAACGAGTCTGTTGCGCACACTACAGTTTTAAGAATTTTTGTCCGTTTGTTGTTTGTTGGGATGTATGTTCCGGATTGGCGCAAAAACGGTTGATTGAATTTAGAGGAAATTTGGCAGACAGATGTTTTAGAACCTGGATTAACACGTAGGGTAGGTACTAATTTGATATATTCCAATATACACGCGGGCGAAGCCGCGGGCAAAAGCTAGTTAGGTATATCAGAAGCGAAGCATCGTACATAGGTACGTATCTATATATTACTACATAACTGCATATCTATGCAGCCATGGCTATCTAGCCATGTTGTAGCCTACCCCACATAATTCTGTACCTATTTATTTCGAATAACTTTTAGCCTTTCAACTAAAGCAATTCGTACCAAATATCAATTTCAGTGCAAAATTCCGCTTTATAAGTGACCTAGAATGATGCAGTGTGATGTATGAGCGATCAAATTCATTCCAAGTAATGTACATTGGACCCGACGTCCCGCAGCAAAATAAATAAAATTATTTGTTCAGCCAAAGTTGAAACGGTTCCTGAACAAATACTTTAATTTGACGGTGTTTATCATTAAATTTAATAAAAACGGGACTGTGGATTGAGCAATAAGCGGTGTTTTGTAACAAAGATGTATAATTTCGTTGTAATTAAAAATGACTACGCACCTGTTGTCGGGTTTTTCTTTGCACTAAACCATACCATTCCATATAAATATATGGAATGGAATGAAAAACCTGCATTTTTTTAACCTTTTTTTTGTGGATGGGAAATCATCAAATGACTTCTCCCGCTCTGGGTGGAGCGGGAGGGCGTGTCTGACTTTTACTGACTGAAACCCACCCGCGTTCAACAACCCACCCTGCAACCCTGGCTGGCATCTGCCCTAGCGGACCCCTTCAATGGTGCTGACATCTCTTTGAGGCGCGCGTGGAACACAACGCGCCGTCGACCCGGGTCTGGTTCTTACCGGACGGCGAGCTACCCATTGCTCGCCGTCCACAAGCCCGCGCCTACGGTGGCCGGGAATCGGCTGCCAATTCCCGACGCCCAGGGCGTCTCCTGCGGCGACTGGGGGCGTGAGGGCGCAAAGCTTACTTCTCCCTCACGCGTCCCGCCTCCTCCTTCGGGAGCATTACTGCTTCGCAGAAGGAGGTGATGGCTTCCCATGTACTCTCGCTCCGTCCCATGGCCTGGACCAGGGCTGGACGCGAGAAATCGCCACCGCCGATCGCTTCCGCGAGGACAGGGCGGTGTTCCGCCCAAGCCGGGCAGACCTCCACCGTATGCTCCACCGTGTCTTCCGGGCGATCCACACTGTGGTGACACCCGGGCGTTTCTTCCCACCTTATCTGGAACAGGTACCTCCCGAAGCACCCGTGTCCGGTGAGGACCTGCGTCAGGCGGAAGGTGAGGACGCTGTGGCGCCTCTCCAGCCACTCCTCAAAGTGGGCACTTATCGCCGCAATTGCGGCGTGCCCCAATTTTTTTTAACCTGCATTGTTGATTTTCATTAAAATCAACAACAATTTGTCCGCGATCTATGTACCTACCCATCAAACCAAGGACCTTAAAGTCTGACTGAAGTATTTTTAACTGACTTCAAAAAGCGGGAGGTTATATTTGTAACCGTCGTGTCGCATATAACAGAAATACAAGTTGTTATTTCAGAGTCCTTAAATAGTAACTCCGAGGGTCTATTAGATAGGCTGTTTTGTGAGAAAACGTTAGCGACAAGGGCTAAACTTAGTCGTATTATTGCAGATATACCTTTGATATTACAAAGCTAAATTTGTATTCCTCGATATTTATTAAAAAAACAGAATCCACTTTGTCGGAATTCAACGCGGTATTATGGATAATATTTCAACATAAAGGTGCCTCGGTCATTAATAAAAACTGGCCAAGTGCGTGTCGGTCCACGCACAGCGTAGGGTGTCGTGATAGATATTTACTCATGTATAAGAGTTTACTGGCTGCAGAAATAAGTTTGTTTTTCATAGCATTTCTTGAAAAAAAAATGATATGAAAAAGAAAGTCATTTCTGAGGTTGTACCCGAAAATATCCCATATCTTATAAACTATTAATTTTAATTTTAAAAAATACTTAGAAACATCACACTCTTGTAAATTATGGGATCTAACGATACCAACAAGGTTATGTGTATGGGGAGTGCTACCCGAATATTTTTTTTCGTATTTTCACAACACCATTGTTTGTTTAGTGGTGCACAGAATACACCTTCTTTCCAATCATCGATATGGTGCTAATAGTCTCCGATTAAAATGTAAAATGGCTGTGTCACATCCGGACAGACGGACGTGACGAAAATTTTCCCCTTTTTGCCATATGGCTACGGAACTCTAAAAAGAGACGCTTTTTCCCGCAGCTTCGATCAAAAACTTACTCCCTTTTTTTTGTGGATGGGTTATCATCAAATAACTTCTCCCGCTCTGGGCGGAGCGGGAGGGCGTGTCAGACTTTTACTGACTAAAACCCACCCGTGTTCCTTCTGTTGCCTGTGCCGGGGCCACGGTAACTCTTTCGAACATCCCGCAACCCTAGCTGACATCGGCCCTAGCGGACCCCTTTAATGGTGCTGACATCACTTTGAGGCGCGCGTGGAACACAACGCGCCGTCGACTCGGGCCTGGTCCTTAACGGACGGCGAGCTACTCATTGCTCGCCGTCCGCAAGCCCACGCCTACGGACAATTTACTCCCTAGGAGTCAGGTCGCCTCTCTGTGAGAAGCCTAGGCCCGTGGACGGGTGGATCACTTTGCCAACACATACACAAGGATAGGATAGGAGGATAGTAACACTCGTATTTGTAAACAATCAATTACTTGCTGCTGAGTAATTTCTTAATGAAGTCATTACTTGAGGATAGAAATCTTCATTATAAAATCTTTTTCTATACCTAGTTGAGTAATGTCCGTTACTTACTTGAATAAATACTTGAGTAAGAATCAACGCTTGATATTTGTTTCTTTCTTCCTGGTAACACTCAGTTACTGCATTTTGTTTCATTAGACATACGTGGCCTGTAGATTATTTTACTTAAACATTACATTACATTTTACTTTTTAATTCTGATAAAATTACCTTAAAAAACTTAATGGGTGCAATCGATTGCCCCTACAATATCTTTCAGTCCAGGTGCTCTTAAGTCATTCTTTGTTTTCCTTAAATTTACTGGAAACTTAATGCCATCATGCGTTAGCAAGGCCAATACACGTATGGCGGCATCTACATCGCCACAATGGAATGCGTCACACTGACGTCACGCAAAATCCTGCATCGCGCAATTAGAGTTTACCGCGCGACTAGCATATATACAACATCCCGACTACAAAAGTCGGGCAGTAGCCCACCAGACACAACACCCGTCTGGTCGGAGGATCCTCCCTTTTCTATGGAGGATGAGTGAACTTTACACGCTGTTCCTCATACCTCTATACTGGTGACCTTGAACATGAACGTCAGCGCAGCCTTCGTGCAACTACTACAGAGTGACGTCATCAGCATCACTTCCTCGAGCTTTCGAGCAGCGAGTCACACAGCCAGCCAGCACCCACGGCTTCAACGGGTATCCTGACCACCAGCATGCAGCGACCGCGCATACTTGGTCATCACCCTCAGCCTCGTCAGCAACCTTGGCACAGCACACTGCACTCTCGGCCGGTCAACAAGCAGAGTGCTTCAAACCTCTCCTGGTCGACGCCAGCAGTCAGCCTCAACCCGGCGCTGTACCACATCCGACGCACTGGAGCATAACGCAGCGCCACCCTGACTCACTGGGGACATCTCGGCAGACAGTTCCGACTCACCGTGAACTATGCGGCACCCGGTTCCGACTTACTGGAACCTCAACTGGCCCTGGCAAGCATCGCAAGATACACGACTCAGCCCACTATCGACCTCCGGTCTCCGGAGGGGAGTGATGTGGCGGCTTATCTACATCCCCACAATGGATCGCGTCACACTGACGTCACGCAAAATCCTGCATCGCGCAATTAGAGTTTACCACACGACTAGCATATAAACAACATCCCGACATCAACCGTCGGGCAGTTAGTAGCCCACCAGACACAACACCCATCTGGTCGGAGGATCCTCCCTTTTCTATTGAGAATGAGTGAACTTTACACCTTGTTCCTCATGCCTCTATACACGAGTAACTCTCTTCACTATGTGACACGCCGTCGATTGTGAAATATGCAAAATGTCTTCAAATACAATCTGGAAGCTACCAGTGGCATAAAAACGTACGGTCGTTAGTAACTGGCACAGTGGACTTACAGTTGCAGGAAGCTCTCTTTGTATCTCTGATTCTTAAGAGTCCGTAATTCTCGGAAAAATCACATTCATCACAACACTTTTGGAAAAAGCCAAATCTCTTGCTACATATAACAACCTTCTGAGATATTCATAATCATGAATTGGATCTACAGCACGAAAGTAAACTTAGCGATGTCTAGGCTCAGGCTCAGTAACATTAGTCCGGTAGTATATTGTTATCGATATCATTCTGTAACACCAAAAGTCTCTTCGAGGCTTTCCATTGCTATAACCGCAAAATCAAACGCAAAATGGTCGCATTCTCGATGCTTAAGTAAAGAAAATGGTGACCATTACTTGGCTAAGAATTCTATCTTTTGGCAGCTCTAACTTCAAGCAATTACTAAACTATACAATAAAAATCATTACTTAAGTAATTACTTTTACTGAAGTAATCACTTTTACTTGTCTATAAATACGGGTGAAAGTACCTAACTATGTTCAAAGCACATCTTTTTTCAGGAAAATCTGCTAGGTACAGTGTAAAAGGACCAATAAATAGCTGGAATATTAAATAATAAATTAAGGATTATGAGATTATAAATATACAGCTATTTACTTGCATATTAATGTGGAGGATTAACTTTTAATTGTTTTTAATTTTAATCGCTTTCATTCCATCATTTAGTCTGCAATGTTTAATTGAACACAGTACCGACATGCACTCCTTTCGTTTCGACCCACCCCTCAAAGCTTTTCCAGGTAACGAAGCCATAAAACTAAATGAATTAAAACTCTCTTTAATTTTTTATTACGCTCAAAATCATCTTGTTTCATCCCAGCCACTTCCAGTGTTATTTCAACATCCGACATGCGGGTTGTACGAGTCAAAGTACTAGGGGCACTTGTAGCAAACTCTCTAATTTAAAATGTATGAGCACGCTAAACAAGTACAAAGTGAGATTAATTTGATGTTGAGTCAATATGCTTTGCAAAATTGAACCTTTGGTTTCTCGTTACTTAGTGTGGTTAACCATTTGTGTAGGTCTTTATTTATTTCTGAGAATATATTCGAATTTAATTTAATTGGGAAATAGTTAGACGAAGAATAAATAAGTTAGAATAATTAATAAGGATACCATAACCTTTTTTCTTTTTATTATTTTTAAATGACTTTACTTCCAGGTATTTTTACACGTAGGTAAACCAGCCAGTGTCTGCTTTATGATGTTAATATATGTACACTTTTTACATTACTTTTTCAATTATTTTTTATTGCGCCCAGTGACGTAGCCAGTCAGTCATAAAGGGGCCCTTTATCATTTTTGGGGGCCTTTTTTACATGACTGCGGCAAAGCTCTAAAAAAGCACACTGACTTGAAAGGTAAAGCTGTCATTGTGATCTTACAAGAAAATGCAAGAGCAAGCGAAGCGAGCTCGAAAATTGGAGCATTCTGGACTGGTATAGATTAAGTTTTCATTGTGGTTTTACTAAAAAGAATGCAAGACCAAGCGAAGTGAGCTTGAAAATTGGGGCAACCTGACTCAGATTTGTGATTTTACTAAGAGAATTTATATAAGAGCGAGCGAAGCGACCCCTAAATTTGGATCATCCTGACTCGGATAGGTTAGATTTTCTGTGTGATTTTACTAAATCAATGCGTGAGCTTGATAATTGGACCGCGCCTGCAACTTGGCTTGACGCATTTGTAAGCCATACAAATAACGTTAATTTTCGTATTTTCATTAGGTATCATTAATTCCGAGCCTTTTATCAATAAGAATTTGAGGTTGTGGATAATAATTTACGAATTTACGTTCACCTACATTTCGCCAGTTATATTTTAGTCCTATGTAATGGGGGGGGGGCCGTGTGTGGGTGTACTATAGGTGTACCTCTGTCCAACCCTTCGGGGAATACAGGCGTGAAGTTATGTTAGTTATGAATGGCCCCTGACTATGGGGGGCCCCTGTAGCCCGGGGGCCCCGTATCATCGATACGGCTGATATGGCAGTAGCTACGCCCCTGATTGCGCCTTAAGTTAATTTATAATATTAATAATTAAACACTTATTAACTTCTGGTTTCTCTTTATTTGTTTGTAAATATGCTTGATTTTTTGCGTGTCACTGCTCGATCACGGTGTATTTGGTACCAACTCAAAATGTGGACGTGGAACTAAGGATGTAAGGATGTCTGCTAATATCACCGACAATAGCCGTTTTTGCCTCCTACACATACAGCGCTACAAGTAATGTGTAACGCCACTAAATAAGTGCCTTTAAACAGTTTAAAACTTTCGCTAACACAATAAATACTGAACAAAATAAAACGTTTTTGCCTGAAAGATAAACTCCAAGAGTTACCAAGCTCGTATCGTTTAGCGAACTCACTCTTAAATTAAAGTGAAAACACAAGAACCAACACTGAGTGTAAGCATTAAAATTTAACAACGTTATGCGGTTAACAAAAACACTGGTGCAGTTAAACTATATAAACCATGAATTTACCCGAAAGTCGGTCCTAATTAAAGCTACGGTTGGACTGCGGACTCGGCAGTATGCGGGCTGTCGGAACATCGTCCTACAAGCTGTGAGCAAAGAATAGGTAGGTACAGAAGGCCGGCTCCACAAAACGAGTGAAAACGACCGCACATAGGGTGCTTGCATAAATAAGCGGGTTCCCAGTAAAGACAAGTCGGTACCGATCGGAGCGGGTGAAATAGTCCCGTGTTAACTTCTGCGCTCATACATCAAGCAATAGCTAAATAATTAGATTATTATTTCCGTTTCCTTCAACCTGAAGATCAACCTACAGCGATCTGTAACTAGAGTCGGGCTTGAAAACCCGTTTCTTTATGCAAGCCCAAACTGCGGCCAAGAAACTGGGCATCCTAAATAGGGTGAAGCGATACTTTACGCCTGGACAGATTTTAATTCTCTACAAAGTGCAAGTCCGATCCTCATGGAGTATTGCAGCCACCTTTGGGATGGCTCAGCTAAATACCAACTTGCCGCGCTTGACTCGGTGGAACGCAGAGCTAAGAGGCTCATTGGCGACGTAAGACTGGTGGATGCCAAGCTTCATAGCTTGGCTCATCGCCGCTAGGTTGCCTGCTTGTCGGTCTTCTACAGATTATACTTCGGGGAGTGTGCTCAAGAACTCCACGACCACATTCCGCCGGCCCCCTTCTATCATCGGACATCTAGATGCACTGCAGGTTACCATCTTTACCTAGTTGCTATCCCACCAATTCGCACTAAGCGTTTCCAAATGTCTTTTGTGATGCGCACAGCAAAGGAGTGGAACTCTCTGCCTGCGTCTGTGTTTCCGAACGCATACAACCCCGATCTCTTCAAAGTGAGAGTGAACAGGCTTCTTCTGGGTAAGCTCACTCCATCGTCGACTTTGTCTCTGTCATCTTTGACCTAGACTAGAGTCAAGAGCAAACCTATCTCAAATAAAAAAAAATAAAAAAGCACCAATAAACACGCGTCTACTTACCAATATTTTGTAACAATATTTTGTCCGTGAGTGCCAAGAGTGCCCGTGGAGTTTTTGCCCATTTTTCTCCATAGGCACCTGCTTCGCTTTGGAATAGGCAACTAGCTTCATCTTTCTGACTGATCGACCTCTTGACAATTCAAAAGTGCCTGTATTTTGTTTATCTGAAATAAATGCTTTGTGTTTGAGTTTACAGCAAGAGCAAGCGCACTTACGACCGGCTTCGTTTGATCGCCATACGTACGTTCGCGTCTGTGTGCGCAGGGCTTGGACCCGGTACCAAAAGAACAGGTTCTGTAACTGTACTTAGCGGTTCTTGCTATTTCGGTACCTGAGTACCGGTTTCAGATGGGTACCGGTACTCCACATAACAAGTATCGGTACCAAATTCAGATACCCGGCATGCACGTACCACAAATCTCAAATTTGTACGAGGAACCTCGCACGGTTGGCAACCTTGAAGTTATTTTTCTAATGCCTAATAATTATAATTTTTACTCAATATATCTGTTTTCTCACCTAACTTACGGAAACAGTTGTTTAGTACCGGTACTGCATAGAATCACCAATAGTATACAGGTACCACTCTGTTACCGGTTCCGAAAATCACCGGTATGTCAAGCCCTGTTTGTGCGTGGTTCTTTATTTTGCTCCTTGTATGAAGCTAACCTTCTGTACATGACTATTCGGTGCTATGACGCTAAAGTTGTTATATTATTAAGCTCCTTATATATTTATTTTGAAGAAGCGGCAGCAAGGTTAAGTAGGTTCAGAGTATTTTGTTTTCGTTTTCTTTAGAAGCAGATATTATGTTTCATTAGTAGCGTGAAAACTCCTGTTTTCTTTACTGTTTTTCCTTATCGGTTTTTTAATTCTTAAAGTAAATAATAGTCATAAACTTGATGCCTGGTTTCAATTAGTAACTGATAGTTAAAATGAAATCTGTAATCCTTATAAATATGAGTAAAAAAATTCGTTGTAAAACCAAAAACTGGCATTAAAAGGAATGAAGAATTTGATCGTTCACCGTTTAATGAGCGTACGGATATTCGTAAACTAAAGTAGACGCTGGCGATTTACTGAGAATACAAAAAAAAACTGTTTTCAGTTTTTCGTAGCATTGTGAACACAGGATTATTTTCGAATACCTAAGATCAATCATTTATTGGATTTAAAATCGATAAATACTGATCGATTCTACTACTAACCCATATGATAGCTGTGTAATGTAGTAGTCACACAGCAATAGAACTTGAATGCTTTCTTGACGAATGGAACCACCATTGTACCCTTAAATTTAAATGTACCTATTGTGTGTGTGTGTTTGTTAATCTCTTATGTTTTACAATAAAGCATATCTTTTCTATGACATGCTGATAAAACACAGCAAATTTTTAGAAGGTCCGCCAACGTTTTCGAGGTCCCCCTCTTTTTTATTATTCTCTATAAATTGTAATACCTATACTTCTTCGGTTCTTTTCAAACCCGCTTTCCGCTATCTCTCATAAGCATGCCCTCTACTTCACAGATAAGCTTAAAATGCATCGGTAATGAGCTTGCACAGCCTAACTAGTCGGGTGAGTATAAGAGGATTTTTCGCTCGCATTTTCATCGTAATTTATACTCTGTGATAACTATGCATTTCTGTGTAGTCTGTATCTTTTTTTATGCGGCAAAACTTTTTGCTTTTACATGTATGCAGAAACTAAACTCTGTGCTGTATTTATTAAACTACCTACATATTTGATAGCAGCAAAGCAACATTTTTAAGATAAGATTGGCAATAGGCTCGCCCCCTATTACATGGGACTTAAACATAACTGGCGAAATGTGGGTGTACTGTAGGTATACCTCTACCCAACCCTTCGGGGAAACAAGGCGTGATGTTATATTATGTTAATCTATTCAGAAATTGGTTAATGTTTTTGTTCGATGGAAATCATTCCCAATCAATATAACTGGGAGCTGGCTAACCAAGAAACAGACGGAGATACAAGTGATCTTTTAACACTTTCAGGGGCGCTATACGGTTAAAGCCATCAATAAACGTACAATATAGCTTTTATTGTGTCTCTGTTAAAGGTTCCGTTTTGCGTGATGAATAAATAATTTCTTATCCAAACACATAGGCGATGATGATCAATCAAATAAATGTTCATTTTAAAACCATCGACACAAAAAAAACCTACCTATATTTTAAAACGCTATCAACGCTTTGGAAACTGTATAATTTCCTCTTCATAAATGGAAAGAGCAAAAGAAATAATTATTCCGTTTGTGAATATTGCAAAGGCTTTGAATTTCCTGTGGTAAATGAGGTAGTCGCTTCGGTTTCCCGGTAGCGCCTGACTCCTGAGCAAGGTCGTTCGTTCATGTGCCAACTATTACCCGTTAACGTTTTCATACGGACGTGACGTATGCGTCAAGTATGATAGGAAGAGATACAATGTGATTCTTCCCTTTTATGCTGTAGGTAGACAGAGGGCTTTGAGCGTCTCGTAGCAAACATTTTTGATGCAGGGCGTTTTACTGGTAAGATTATCTGGTGACATTATTATTAGCTATAATGGGGTGACTAGTTAGTATCAGGGACATTGACAGTATTAAAACCACGCAAAGTCCCGTCTTAGGAGATCTAACACATCCTCATAATAAAAAAGGCAGATAAAGTTTAATAAAGAGGCTGTCCTTTACTGTAGTATTATATTATCTATGCGTCTGGTATGCATCACAGAAATGTCAGTATGTGATTGTCGAACCAGGTACTCAGGAACACTGGATCCACCCAAGTGCTAAATAATGTTCCAGTGCACAAAACTAATAGACATTATGTATTACGAGGTAATAGACAGACGACCTAGTTACCAACTAATGGAAACCAGTTAAGCCACCACAATGTTTCTTTGTCACCGAAATTAGCATGAAAACTACATCAAAACAATTGAATGCATATGAAAATGGCGTCATAATTCAAAAATGTGTAAACCTTTGTACTGCAGCGCACATTTAGTGAATATATTACCCTGTTTATTTGGCTGTTGTGTGCTCAAAGTTACGTTTCTCTACATCCCCGTGGAAGAGCTAAATCTTCACGACTCTAAAGAAAATGTCCGCAATGTTTCTAGTCCACACTTGAACAAGCAGAGGTTGTCCAAACACGGTGTTTGCATTTGATGCTAAGGGCGAATTTAACCAGTGAAACTCAACACGATCAGCACGTTATGGAATATTGACACTGACAGCTCTTGAACGTATTTTAGGTCTACTGATCGCGTTCAGTTTCAATGGCGAAATTAGCCCTGAGTGCTTAAATGTGTAGTTTATTTTCTTTTGTGACCGTTTTATTCGTCCCTGTAGTGTGACCGTATTATTTAAAACTATTGTATGTTTATAATTTATAATAAATATGGTAATGTTTATTGTTCACTTTTGTTCTGTCTCTTTTGTAGTGGCAATCTTAATTAACATCGGTGTGGTCATAATAATAGGTAGGGGAAAAAGTTTCTTCGCATTTTTTAAGAAAATTCAAAACATTTTTTAATATAGTTTATTCACATTTAACTAAAGTATGTAGGTACCATTTTGTTGTAGGGACATGATCCCATTGCTATAGAAATTTTGGGACTTCTGATCAAAATACCGCGACAAGTGGTTTTGGCAGTCCTCTCGTGATGTTAACCTGACACTGCCTAAAGAATTCTGAAGAGACCGAAACAGGTGGAAATCTGAAGGTGCAAGGTCAGGACTATACGGCGGATGCATTAACACCTCCCAGCCTCTTAATTTTTGCTGAGTGGCTAAAGATGTGTGAGGTCTAGCGTTATCATGATGAAAAACCACACCCCTTCTGTTGATTAATTCCGGCCGCTTTCTCTCAACTTCTTGCTTTAATCTCATCAGTTGTTCGCAGTAGAGTTCAGAATCGATGGTCCTGTCTGGTGGTAACAGCTCATAATGAATAATGCCCTTCCAATCCCACCACACACACAGCATCACCTTGTTGCGAGTTAACCCGGGTTTCGACACAGTCTGTGAAGCCTGACCGGCCTTTGACCACGACCTTTTTCGCACGTCCTTGTCGTACGTGATCCACTTTTTATCACCAGTTATCAGCTTCTTTAAAAATGGTTCGGTTTCATTACGTCGTAATAAAGAATCACAAATGAGTACACGGTTCATTAGGTTTCTTTCAGTGAGCTCGTGAGGTACCCAAATATCGAGCTTTTTTGTGTACCCAGTTTTTTTCAAATGCGCCAAAACTGTTTTGTGGTCAATTCCCAGTTCTTCAGCTACGTCGTAACTAGGTACTGATATGCCGATCTTGCTCCACTTTTTCAAAAATGGCATCCATTTTATCCGTAATAGGGCGACCAGAGCGACGTGCATCTTTGACATCAAAATTTCCGAATTGAAAACGCGTAAACCAAATTTGTGCTACTCTCACAGACACTGCACCAGGTCCATAAACATCGCAAATTTTTTTCGCGGCTTGCGTTGCATTTTTACCTTTTTTGTAGTAAAATTTTAAAATGTATCGAATTTCTTCATTAGATTCACTCATCTTGACAGTACGAAAAACAAATGAAAATCACACATTTTCCTAATTTGAATTTGGAATTATGTTCTTTAAAATTTAAACTTTCAATGATACCAAAACCAGCCAGATACAAATAGTATAGCCAAAGAGATTTTATTACAAGTTCATACATACTATAATGCGAAAAGACTTTTTCCCCAACATAATATTTATAGAATGAACAATTTGAAATGTAATTTCGTAGAATTCACCGTGGCAACCAAAGCCTTGTTGACACAAGAAGAGTTTCTCTAACGTTGAGAGGTGACAATGTCCGTGCGAGACTCATAGACGAGAATCGCCAGGCGATTTATCATTCATTCGCACCCGTGTGTGCACCGTTAACAGATGATGAGTGTAAAAGCATGAGTTAGATTCTCGTTTATCGACGGGCAAGTAACTCTCCTTGTGTGAACGTAGCTTGACACTTGATCGAGAAAAACAAAACTTCCATTTTTTATTTCACTTCCAAGTAACAGTAAGAGCTCCCACAGACTACAGACTTTCTATCTGCCGATAGTTTGATCAGTTTCTTAATCAGTAAGAAGATGTATGCCATTGCGCACATTATACCTATCCTTACATACATCTACATATTGATTAAGAAACCGATCAAACTATCGGCCGATAAAAAGTCTGTAATCTGCGGGTAGTCTTAATGATCCAACCATCTACTTCCGCTAACAATATCAACAGGAGTGTTATATTTATAAACGAGACAGCAAAGCAAGCGTTTCCAGATAATTACAATTCCATGTTCCCTAAACGGACTCAATTTATGATCAAGAAACGAAAGTTAAAAGTTAAAGGTTTATATCGTAAAACAATAACGGGAGGTACTCCCAATCCGGATTGTCCGATCTCTACACCGGGTAACTAAAACTAACTGATCCTAACCTTGTTACAGGAGACCGTTTTATAAGGTTCACGATACGCCCAGAACTTCGCAACTTACTAAGTTCTAAAGAGGAAAATAAATACAAACGAACAAATCAAATTCAAAGGATGTGGTCTGAATATTGAAGTTTATGTTATGTGTTCAAGTAATCACGCTTGACCCTAATACAAGGTAGGCGTTGATAAAGGGATTACTTTGTAAACTTGTTGTTGGAGCCTCTTTGTCTAATCTTGAAGTTATTCAATTAGAGAACTATGTTGGCCTCACTTCACAACCCGATATTGTTTTCACTTTTATCTTTAGAGAATCAGCAGAAGCGAAATGTTTTGGCATCGGTTGTGGCACGTACAAAAGTTGAAGTCATTTATTTATTTAGATTAGCCGTAAATAAAAGTCTGTCTCCACTGACTGTCAAAGGCGCTACCGTCATTCCGGAATGCCAAGCAGAGCAAATAGCTCCCTGAAATAGTTTCGTAAATTAATTAACGATTGAAACAGAGCTGTTTGCATTAGCAATGGCCCGTTTCAGTCGTCCAAGAGCTCTGCCTAGCATTTCTAGAATTAACTTGAATGAAAATAATATATTTAACGGATTTTCATTCGTGATTTTTTTATCTATACTAATTCATCAAAGTAATACCTTTCAGAATCTTCCTTATAAAGACAATTTCAGATCAGACGTTTCTCAATCTCTCCTGGGTATGAAATAAAATATTTGATTAAATGAGGTATGGGGTAGTTACTTTTGTCTGTGTTCATTGTTAAAATAGCTCGCTCGGGACGTAGAAAAACACGTTTTATCCATCGTAATATATAGTTGACGCTTACCGGTTCGTAATAATGCCGAGCCAGTGTGCATTAAATTTATAAAATAAACAGTTCGCATTTACTCCTTTTTTTTTGGATGGGCAATCCACCTGTGTTTTTTCAGTTACCTGTGCCGGGGCCACGGTTTCGCATTTACCCTAGTGTTCGCTCCCTGTTTTATTCACTCAACTACTGTCGAGAAACGGCTTTCCTATGAAAGAACCACCAGATTTACAGTCTGTTATTATTGCTAAAGTTTCTAGCGCTTGCAACGTTAGTGCACCAACTTGAAGACTAAATGAAAATTATAATATGTATGAATACAATTGTTTTATTTATTGCAATAGTTTGTTTTGCTGGTAAACCTCGACATGTTTGTTGAGTTAAACTTTTTCTGAGTTTAGAAACTTGTGCGCTGGCGGTAATGTTAGAAATTATTTTATTTTGAAAGCAACTTATTTATCATGTTTGTTCAAATACAACACGAGTTTTCGAACGTGTTGTTTTCATTTATGAAGGCAATCTTGTTTATGACAACTGTAAAACACTAAAAAATAATGTGTTTGCAGGCACTGCTCTAATTTTTCTATAGTTCGAATAGTTTTGTTTCATTTTACGATGCAAAATGTGACCATCAATGCGTTTGCAAAGCGTGTTTCGAAGCATCATTGTGGAAATTTCCCCTTTGACCATTCATTGTAGTGGATTTTGGGAGGCTTACAAGAGCTCACATAAAGCACTGGATATTTCCGCACAAACTTGGTTATAACTAAACACTATTATTTACTGCCAGTCACTTCAAGATAAAATACCTACTATAAAAACAAATGACTTCTGCCTTAGACATTAATTAGACGAGTATAAAAACTTCTCGTCATAAAAGTTTATAATACTAAAAGTTAGAAACTTTATTACTTAAGAGGTACTTACGAAACTTTTTGAAAGTCTGCGTTTTGAAGTAATCCGGATCACTTAAATTTTATAGGTACCTATGTGGAGACGTAAAAATACTTTGATATAAAAAAAAACATATTTAACATAAAAAATTTAAATAGAAAACAATATATGTATCCTGTGTTTGCGGAACTAACCTTACCAACCTGTGAGGCCATGTTTGACATGTACAAGCTTTACTGAAACATGGAGCCTCGCCATGAATCACTACGGCTAACAACCAAGGGATCATGCCATAATTATCATACTGTTGTTAGGGGAATCAGTAATCGCTGTCACTTTAATTTATTCATGCACTAATGGCTACTGTTGTTCATCAACTTTGTTATGTTTATGATTCAATTTTCGAGTTTATTTTCAATCGGTTTCAATTTATCGTAGCATTGCGTAGCATAGAGCTACGCCATGCGTAGCGCTGTGCTACGGCTGCTGCTACGCTTAAAGACGAATGTAAAGGATTTACGATTCTATTGGCTACAAATAATTAATATTTTTATAGGAAACTAGGCTTCATTATAGGAAACTATCCATACCTAAGAGCACGTGGTGGAAAAATGCATTACGCAAAAACATATATAACATTTACGCAGAATTATTGGAAAACTTTCTAGTATACATACCAAATTCATTATGAGTTTGTCATAGGGTAGATATTTGTTTAAATTGTGACAACCTGCCTTCTGTAGGTATAGAGTTAGACTGTCGGTTATGTATGATTTCTAGTAGATTTTGTAAGGCTCTCACGCAGAAATCAGCACATATACCTTTGCAAGTATTTCTGGAGCAATTACCGCGTTTTCCTGTTTCGTGTTACTCCGTACATTACAGTAGGAGTAAGCTAAATGACGTGTAACGAACAAGGTAAATGTTTCAGGGTAGTGACGTAACAATCTTGTTAAGACTCTATGGTTCCTAGTTTAGAAACTAAAACAGACACTTTGCTACCTCTGCTTTGGGAGTCCAGAAAATGGCAGCAGTTTGGCGCATTTCTAGTCGTCTCGCTTTCTACTGCTTCTGCTGGAGATTTTTTCGTTCCAGTGACGTTGACAGTGAGGCGCTGATAGTAAACATTTGTGCAATTGTTTTGTGAACTGTATTGTAAAACCGGCCAAGTACGTGTCGGACCACGCAAAAAGGTTCCGTAGTTGGGATGAATTTATCCCAATAACAAACTTAACATTGTAGTTGAAAAACATGTTCCCCCATACATTCAAACTGCAAATGTAAGTTTGTGCGCACAATATTGAGTGTTTTACCATGTCATTTTAAGACTTCTTACCTATCGATTTTTCAATAAGATATTCTATTCTTTTTATTTTTTCAAAATTTTAGGCTCAGCAGTTTCGGAGATAAGGGAGTTATGGTCAATTTTCATTAATAACATTAAAACTGTTTATTTTAGAATTATAAAAAATATATATATTTGAAATCCTCATAACTAGTTCTTTCATATGATATATCACATAGCACAGTTTGCAAAACTTTTTTTTCTAATTTTGCCCCCCCCACCCAGAAAATGATATTCAAAATTCATTTAATAACGTTACAAGTTCGTGTTTGGGTCACAGAAATACATATGTATGTGTACCAAATTTCAACTTAATCGGTCCAGTACATTCAGAGCAAATCGGGTGTGACAGACGGACATACAGCAGACAGACAGGCTGATTGACAGACAGACTGACAGACAGTCAGGCAGACGGGCATACGAGTGATTCTATAAGGGTTCGGTTTTTTCATTCGGACGTACGGAACCCTAATAAGATGGTGACTTTTGGCCACGCGCCAAAAGAATCTTGTAACGCTAGTATGTGACAAAGGCTTAGCCACTTTCTAGTGACTTCATAATATTTATGTACAAAAATAATCTGTGACCCTAAGTGAAGAATATCATTCATATTCTCATATGATTTTACACCGTATCACCGAGGTACCGTGGGACATGACACAAGAACTTTCAATCTGATTAAATTTTTCTGATCCTTTTAAGGGTTCCGTAATTAACAAGGAACCTTTATATTTTCGTCATGTCTGTCCGTCCTCCCTTCTGTCCGCAGCTTAGCTCAGAGAATCTTAGTACTAGAAAGCTATAATTTGGCATGGATATACATATTAATAACACGCCGAATTTTGTAGGGTACCTCCTGTACACGTAAAGTGGGGATGTTTTTTTTTATCGTCTACCCCATGGCGATTAAGGGATCCGTTTCTGAAATATTAAGCTTTAAAGTGCTAATTTTTATTAGAGTCAAGTCCCGTGCCCCTTCCCCCCTCCCCCGCGCCAGTTAAACGGTTACTTTTGGATATGTGAAAACATTCACGGTAGTAGTATATACAACGAAGTTCAAAGGAAAACTATCACAGCTAAGTAGGCTTTACAAGTTTACGAGTAATAGTCGACCAACTTACATTTGCAGGTGGATTGTATGAGAGAACGTGTTTTTCAACTACAGTGTTAAGTTTGTTCTTGGGATAAGTTCATCCCAACTACGAAACCCTTCATTGTGCGTGGTCCGACACGCATTTGGCCGGTTTTTCAATATTATCGTAATTCAAACTAATAACCGGAATGCCATTGTGATAATTATATGTATGTAGGTAGGCACCAACAAACATAGTGAAACGTACAGTCGCGCAAAGCAAAGACAGGAACTCAGAAACTGGTCTTAAACAAATGAGGACTTCCAAAGAAGTAAGACATCTAATAATACTAAGACCGAAGTTCCGACTGCAAGAAAAATGTAGGTTAAGTATATTTTCAGATGAAGTTAAAATATCTTAGTTCTGAAAGCCAAGACATAAGAAAACTTTATGCATGCTTACTATGTGATTTAAACAGACCAATTTATCTCCTGACTGCGCTGGCAGGGGCATGGGAAGAAGTTTTCAAATAACCGTTTCGCAGAACACTCAATTGTCTCTCAATCAATTGTCTGGCTCATTTATACGCCTGATTTGTTTAATTTTAACTTATCCATATATAGATACGGATATAGATATGATACGTACCTATTATATATTAAATCAACACAGAATTGAGATCGTTTGGAGAGATAAATTATTTTTAACCGACGAAAAAAGGAGGAGGTTCTCAAGTCGAGGCGTATATACGTATATATACTGGATGATTTTTTTTACCGTCTCGAAATTTTTACAGGCTGTTCTACCCATGAATATGAACAACTTTCACTACGGGACCAACTCTGAAATCACGAAAAAAAAAATCAGCTTATTCATACAAAAGTTCAATACCTACTCGACCAAAATGTATGAATCAGCTGATTTTTTTTTCGTGATTTCAGAGTTGGTCCCATAGTGAAAGTTGTTCATATTCATGGGTAGAACAACCTGTAAAAATTTCGAGACGGTAAAAAAAAATCATCCAGTATATATATTTTATATATTTTTATATATGACCACGCATAAATTTTTATAGAGTAGTCCGATTTGGACGATTCTTGTTATATTCGGGAGGGTATACCTCGAAGTTGGTCCCATGTAAAACTTTGCTTGTGTGGTTTTTGAGTTAGCTTCACTGACACGTATTTTTTTCCACTTATTGTTTATGTGGATGATGTTCTAATATGAACTTCCTCTCAGTGTAATTTACATAGCAGGTAGTCGTATTCCAATTTGTGTGGGGTAGGTAGCACAACGAAAAAGTGGAAAATAAAAACCTTTTTTACAAAAAATAAAACCGACCAGCTTCCAAAATACAAGCTGCAAAGTGAAAAATAACATTGATTTCGGAAGTCGGTGGGAAAAAACGAAAATACGAAACCAAAGACACCGACTTCAGAAATCAACTAAAATAACTGTCGGTGTGTTGTACGTCGCGCTCGACGGCCTGTAGGGCTATGTGAGTGCACTGTGCACGCACGGATCAATAAAGTTTTTTTTAACTTTGTAGCGTTTTTTTTTTTAGTTTGAAAGTCGGTTTTATTTTTTGTAAAAAAGTTTTTTATTTTATCAAATTAACTGCTTCGTACGATTTTGACGAATTACAAAAAACGAGATTTCTTTAGTATATGAAAGTTTAATATTAATGTATAAGTATATGTGTTTTCTGTGTATGTGTGTATTAGAATAAATGAATAAATTTTCTAAATTATGGTGAACACCGCATTAAAATCCGTTGCATAGTTTAGAGGAATAACGCGGTCACACAGTCATAAACGAAAAGCAACTTTACACTTCTCAAGCCTCCAAAGAATCTATACAAATACAAATAAATAAAATTGAAGTGTCTGTTTGTAATGTCAAAATAACAACTTTTTACGAAATGCATAAGAAAGTATATACGATACTTACAACCAAAAAGCAATTTAAAAAATTTTTGTCTGTCTCTCTGTTTGTTCCGGCTAATCTCCAAAACGGCTAGACCGATTTTGACAAGACTTTCACTGGCAGATAGTTGATGTTACTGAGAGTAACTTAAGCTACTTTTACTTTAGAAAAATAATTAGATTTCCACGCAAAAAATTAAAACCCATGAAATTGTAAACAAAAAGTAGGATTTGAAAAATTCTTATTGCATTTGATAACCCAATTCTCGAGGATAGTTATAGGCTATTTAACATCACGCTACGAAAAAGTCAGAAAGAACACTAAGCAAAAACGAAGTAATAGCGCGGCCGGGCCAAGAAACGCGGCGGGTCGGGGGACGAGGCAGTTTTATTAAAATGTGGCTGTTATTTTAATATATTGTGTATCTAACGACTTCCACGCGAACGAAGTCACGGGGCACAGCTAGTGTTGTAATAAGAATAAAAACTCAACTTACCTGGACCGTACCTCTTTTGGCAGAACCTATTTATGGAACGAATTTATGATCTGCGACCCTTCAGTTTGACTTTGATTTGACTTAAGATAAACGTCGCTTTAATTTTATAAAATTATTTTTGTAGTTAAACCGTTATATTTTATAGGAAGTATTTATTGTATTTTTTTTAACAAACATAATCGGAACAATGGTGAGATTTAGGTGCGACTTGATTGTTTTCTTAATTGTAATAGGTTAGGATGGTAGTCCATCTGAACATCTGAATGTAATTTCCATGGATGTATTGATTTCCTATTACTTTTATACCCTGTTGTCGAAGTAATTTTTGCCATAAAGCACAAATGATATGCCCGAAGAGTCAGGCAGAGGTGTACCTGTAGTACATCCACATTTCACCAGTTATGTTTGAGTCCCATGTAATAGGGGGTGTGCCTATTGCCATCAACTGGGCACAAATCCAGACTCCGGGCTGCTGCGGAGAAATTTCAGATAGAAAAACCCAGTAACACTGCCCAACCTGGGTTCGAACCCAGGACCTCATGCTCAGCAGTAGCGCTTGCGACCCCTAGTCCAATGAGGAAAATCCTCTTTTGTACAGTTTAATGACAACAAATAAAAATATAAATAAATAAATAAAATAGTTTATTTTACACCTTCAAGTAAAAATAAGGTTTACAATAAAAATAGGCCTAAAGGTAAATAAAGTTGTATATTATAGTTGCAGCCAATACCTAAGCTAAGATAACTTAATATCTTGTAAATAGGTATCAGCGCCCACCCTCGGTAATCGTATAGCCGATGTTATTGTGCCTAGCTTATAGAATTTGTGACTGTTTAGGTGCAAAACAAGAGTTAAAATTAACAAACAAAGAATAAAATAAAATAAAAACAAGTCAATGAAGTGCGTAGGCAAGTGTAATTGTGTTTGTGAGTGTGTGAATACGGGGGTGTGTTAGTGTGTGGGGGTGTGTGTAGGGGTGTGCGTGTGTGTGGTAAATAAATGTACTAAATAAATTTTAAATTCTCCTGAATGACGAAACACAATCAGCAAAATGTGGGTGGACCATAGATACCTACGCCTCTGCTTATCCCTTCGGGGAAAACAAGCGTGAAGTTATGTTATGAGTTATTATCCTAATCACAATCTTCTCTTTTTCAGTGTTTTACTAATGTCAGCTTTTGGTCTTGGAATATGTTTGTTTTCGTCTGGTGAGTATGATTTACGTCCTCTATGAATGTCTCAATTTCGCATTTGAACAAGAATAGAGTAAAGACACGGAAAGTATTTGCTAAGGGAGAAGCGCTAAGCTAGCCCGCGAAATTCAAATTTCCTTATGATTTTTGCAATTTGCAGCTTAGTGTCTGGGCGTATGTAGGATTAAAGTATGAATCGCAACCTTAACAAATATGTATTAACACATTTATAATCATTAGAATCAGTAATACAACTCCTTATGTTAGTATAATCCTCAAATGTCAAGATTTCATTAAATAGTAATTCAGTAGGATTACTTGGTCTTAGAGAGTTGTATTGATGACTTTAATGTTTATAATTCTGTTAATACATATTTGTTACGGTCGCGAATTATATTTTAATCAACACCTAACATAATACTGACCTGCAAATTGCAAAAAGCGTAAGAAAATTTCAAATTCGCGGGCTACCCTGTACTAACTGAATCTGTCCGTATATTAAAATCACAAGTGTCATTCTTTGACAGTTGTATGAAAGGGCTATAACACGGAAAATTGACGCTAGGTGTCAATTTGCTTAACAATTAATTTCCCCGACTGAACAATGTGAGTGGCTGATAATTCCTTAATATTGCAGGCCTACTGTGCGTGCTCCGAGGCTTGGAATTGTACCAAAAGGAGGAGGCCCATAACGCACTGCTGCAGTTACTTTTAGGCTGTGTGTTATTAGTGTTTGGACCAGTTATTGTAGGTTTGTCAATGATTGTTTTACGTTTAGTATATACTTAGCAGAACTGATAAAATATAAAACTAAAAACAGAAAATTAAAAATACTAACCAAAGTTGACCAAAACGATTGGAAGTTTTTTTTTTTGCTTCGTAGTTCTAATCTTAGACTTTTCGGTCTCAATAATATAATAATATAATATAATATAATATAATCATTTATTTCAGATTCATCTTACGATTACATCCATATTTGTTAGTACAATAAATTGCAAGCTTACAAACTAGTGTTAGTAATAATATAATTAATAATTGATTAAGTGGCAGGTCCGGGTGGACTCCCCAATGATGGTGACAAATCATTACACGACTGCATGCAGCCGTATCCAGCGAGCCAGCATCGGAGAGTCCCACCGGTCCGCCAGCACGCGCAGGATGGTGTTGGGACTGTCGCGCGTGCGGCGCATGATAGAAGCGCATCGTTTGCGCATGATGGCCGCAAAGCCGTCTGTGCCAGCCGCCGCGAACATCGCGGAGGCACTGCAGTGGCGCGGCAGCCCCATCAGCACCCGGAACGCGTTATTGTATTGAACGCGCAGATCGCTGTATGTCCGCTGCGTATAGCTAACCCACAGGCTGCAGGCGTAAAAGGACTGACAGTACGCTTTAAAAAGCGCAACTTTGACAGTCCACGTGCATCGTGAAAACCTGCGGGCTCAATCTGCCTAGTTTTTTACTTAACTCGGGTTATTTTAATCTCACTATGATGCTACTGAAAATCAGCATTAAACACGATCTGATTTGCAGTCTTTCGGGCTTCCGACTAACAACCGATATTCGTTTGATTACTTTCTAAGACCAGTGGCACGTGCAACTATCGCTTTGTTGGAATGGGCAAGACAGACCCGTTTCTATTTAGTGGAGGCCTATATCCACAATGTATTGGACCCTATGTTGCTAGATAAAAAACATCCTAAAATGATTAATACTTGTTGTTACTGACATACAGCTTCGTTGCCCAGCTGTGGAGGACTGTCTTCAACGTCCGTGTGCATGCGGTAATCGAGAATGTGGGTCGCGGAAGAGACCAGCACCTCAGTTGCTCCAGCGATCGCAAAACGCACCACCTCCAAGATTGCGTCGGCGCCGCGTTTAGACGGGAAAATCTTCGCCTATTGAGAGCAGATTATTTTGCCTAAAACATCTGTCACTAGTATCCACTAATAGGTTAATAAATTATTGATATTTGTAATAATTAAGTTTTTGTTTGATTTGTTGGGTATATTTTTATACCTGGCTTTAGTTAAGTATCCAAAACTTATTGGGTGACATAACGGAAGCTAACTTAGTCCTCTGACCTATGAGATAAAGGTCGTGGAGCGCACTCTCTTCATTTTAGTTTTTACCAGACTTGACTCCAAACAATAAATCTAAATTGAGCTAATTATAAAAAAAAATGAATTTAACAGTGATATCCACCTTAGGGCGAATTCGACCAAACTTTTATACCTAGCGTAAGTCTAATCCAGCGAATATTTTTTTTTAATTTTGGACTGATTTATCATACAAAAACTGTCAGACGTCAATTTTATTCCGCGAATAAAAGATTTCTGACTTTGGTTAAATCAGCCCATAATTGGATTAATGCATGTATTTACTTGTTCACGGAAAATAAAATGATTTTGGTGAGCAGACACATTATGTGACTGCATTAATTCAGCAGGCCCAAATATATTATTCCGTACATGCTCGTAACCTACTGATCAGTAATTTAAGGGTATGGCTACTTGAATAATTTACCTATTAATGTCAAAAACAGCGATAGATTCCATTTGTATACGACTAATAAAATTGGTATCATCGATTGCACATTTCATTAGTATGAATCTGTAATTATGCGTTCGCTTAGTTCGGTATTTTTGGAAGTTATATAATAACTATGTGCACAGAGTATTTTATCACTTGGTTACTCTTGTGCCCGAATGGGTGTCCCATTGGCAAAAATGACGAACTTCCAATACCTACTTTCATCCACTAATTAACCAATAGGGATGAATTTTGAAAAGTCGTTCACTATTGCTAAATTTCACGATAAAAGGAACTCTCGAAGTTGGTCCCATGTAAAATGTATTAACTTTGCTTTGGTGGTTTTTGAGTTAGCTTCAATAACACGTATTTTATATTGAATGTATTCGAATTTGTGTGGAGTGGGTACCACAACAATCAATCTGCCTAGCCTTTTCCCAACTATGTTGGGGTCGGCTTCCAGTCTAACCGGATGCAGCTGAATACCAGTATTTTACATGGAGCGACTGCCTATCTGACCTCCACAACCCAGTAACTGGGTAATACGATACCCCTTGGTAAGACTGGTTGTCAGACTTTCGGGCTTCTGACGACCCGTAACGACTATCAAAGATCTACGAATGACAGCCGGGACCAACGGCTTAACGTGCTTTCCGAGGCACGGAGGAGTCTCGGTATGTAAAGATGGTCACCCATCCGCGGACAACCCCGGCAAGCGTAGCTTAACCTGATGGATCGACCCGTGCGGCTGTTATTACTTAGCCACGAGCTCCTCCGTGGGTGAGTGGGTACCACAACAAAAAAGTATAAAAACTTTTTTACAAAAAATAAAACCGACTTCCAAAAAAACACTACAAAGTGAAAAATAACTTTCGATTTCGGAAGCCGGTGACAAAAAATGAAAATACGAAACCAAAGACACTGACTTCCCTAATCATTACTTTTCATTTCAGTGTTTTTTTTTTGGAAGTCGGTTTTATTTTTTGTCAAAAAGTTTTTATACACCCAGTGGTTTAGGTTGTGCGTTGTTTTCATCAAATTCATTCATTCATTCACTGACGTGATTGAATTAAGATTCTTATTGTAGATATGAGGTACCTATTTACATCTATACAAATAAATAAAATTGAAGTGTCTGTTTGCAATGTCAAAATAACAACTTTTTACTAAATGCATAAGAAAGTTGGATCATTCGGTTCCCTACAAAATGGTTGAGCTGGATGGTGCTGATCCACACGTCATGTTCGTGAACGGGCGCCGTCAGTGGAGACTGGTCATCTCTTAGCTGCAGCTGCCAGGGCTTATTTTTAATCTTATATTTTGAATTGTTTTAATTATCTATTTTTTACATTGTTCTCACATATAGAAGCAACAAGAACAATGTACCCAGGATTTTGTAACAATTTTGATTTAAAAGAGTGTCCATGGAGTTTCTTGCCCATTCTTTTCCATAGATATCTACGTTTTGGAATGGGCGACTAGCTTCAATTTTCTGACTAACTGACTGACTCTTTAAAAATTCAAAATTGCCTGTAATTGGTTTAATTGAAATAAATGCTTTGAGTTTGAGTAAATACAGTACTTATAACAAAAGAGCAATTTTTAAAATTTTTGTCTGTCTGCCTGTTTGTTTGTTCCGGCTAATCTCCGAAATGGCTGGACCGATTTTGTCAGGACTTTCACTGGCAGATAGCTGAAGTTACAGGGAGTAACTTAGGCTTCTTTTATTATAGAAAAATAATTAGGGCTTTGATTATTAATAACCTTACTATCAAGTAGTACAGTACAGAAAAGTATCTTGGTCTACTATTAGATGACAAACTGTCCTGGAAACCCCATATCGAGCACGTAAGAGCCAAACTTGTGTCACTTTCTGGAGCTCTTTGCAAAATGGGAAACTGCTTACCACCTAAGATGAAACGCACTACCTACAATTCATTAGTAAAACTTAATCTAGAATACCTGATTGAGATTTGGGGATCAGCTTCCAAGACTAACCTCAATTACATACAGAGGACCTAAAGCGAAATTATAAAACGATTATATTGTTATGACTTTCTTAACACCTACTAAACAGCTATATTAAAAAACTAAACTTTTCAATCTCCGTCAACTATACAATTACAATACTTGCATATTATTAAAAAAGTTTTTATATAAAACTACACAAACCAACATTAAACTTACAAAAAAGACATACACGCATAACCTAAGAAATAGAAACGAAGTAGTTCTGCGTTTTCCTAGAACAGCAAACTTTTTATTTGAAGGGGTCCAGTTATATATTTTGCCAAATGAAATCAAAGAGTGGAAGAGTATTAATATTTACAAAAGAAAACTAAAGGATTATATTATGCAAAAGTAATTTCTACATAAATACCCTTTTTTTTTTTTTTTTTTTTTTTTTTGTGGATGGGAAATCATCAAATGACTTCTCCCGCTCTGGGCGGAGCGGGAGGGCGTGTCAGACTTTTACTGACTAAAACCCACCCGTGTTCCTTCTGTTGCCTGTGCCGGGGCCACGGTAACTCTTTCGAACATCCCGCAACCCTAGCTGGCATCGGCCCTAGCGGACCCCGTCAATAGTGCTGACATCTCTTTGAGGCGCGCGTGGAACACGACGCGCCGTCGACTCGGGCCTGGTCCTTACCAGACGGCGAGCTACCCATTGCTCGCCGTCCGCAAGCCCGCGCCTACGGTGGCCGGGAATCGGCTGCCAATTCCCGACGCCCAGGGCGTCTCCTGCGGCGACTAGGGGCGTGAGGGTGCAAAGCTTGCCTCTCCCTCACGCGTCCCGCCTCCTCCTTCACGAGCATTACTGCTTCGCAGAAGGAGGTAATGGCTTCCCATGCACTCTCGCTCCGTACCATGGCCTGGACCAGGGCCGGACGCGAGAGATCGCCGCCGCCGATCGCTTCCGCGAGGACACGGCGGTGCTCCGCCCAAGCCGGGCAGACCTCCACCGTATGCTCCACCGTGTCCTCCGGGCGATCCACACAGTGGTGACACCCGGGCGTTTCCTCCCGCCTTATCCGGAACAGGTACCTCCCGAAGCACCCGTGTCCGGTGAGGACCTGCGTCAGGCGGAAGGTGAGGACGCCGTGGCGCCTCTCCAGCCACTCCTCAAAGAGGGGACTTATCGCCGCAATTGTGGCGTGCCCAGCGCTGGGTTGCGACAATCGCACTCTCCATGCCGCCATGAGATCCTGCCGGAGCTCTGTCCGCCGTGCCACGATTTCTCGCGGCAACAGAGTTACGCCCCGGCGTCCTGCCTCCTCGCGCCACTCCCACATGTGCGCGAGGATACATAAATACCCTGACAACACAATATCACAATATATTATAAAATAGTTCCAAAACTTAAAAAAAAACACTAAAATAATACTAAATAAGAACACATAAAACTAGAACACAGACGTAATAATCAAAATTACATAATCAATATTATAAATGATCAGCGATCTCCGAGACTATACCTGTCGCACACAAGCAAATAAACACGTGCACGCACTATGCTAGCACACACAAATACATTTACACAGTTCGCGTCTTAATCGTTGTTTGTGTTCCTCACAAAGTGAATAATCAGTACTTATGAGGGTACCATGGTGTCAAATTGGTTAGCTGTATTAACTTGTTTTATTGTAACTACCTACACTCTTGCTTTGTTTGCTGTTGATCTCGTACGTTGTTGTTATAGTTTTACTTTTCTACATCTGCATGCTTCATCATTAGACGACGATTATTTATGTTAAAAGATAAATCTCATATAAGTGAACTGTATCATGTTCTTATGAGAAATAAAGATTCTTTAAACCTAACTCCTCAGTGATAAGTATCATGGGTGGCGATAAGATATCTCGATTAAGATAATTAAGCGACTATGACGAAGCAAATTTAAATAAATGATTCTGATGAAAATGGTAATCTGATGATGAAGCCGAAAGGTAGGCACTGGAACTCCATAATACAACAATGTATCCTAGCCGTGTTTGGGCTTATTAGAATTGTCATGAGATGCACTTTGGCTATAAAATAATGATTTTATTGGTAATATGCTTCAAATTGCCTTGATTGTCAGAAGACAGATTTCGTCAACGATCTGTCGTCGTGTGGTTGATAATCATTTATTGGCGACGGCGGCGTCCAAACCTGATAAAACTACGCCTTCCAAACTTCTGACACGACTTAGCGCGACATTTGCCTTTTTGCAAAGTTTTTATTTGAAAGGGTTTATTTCTTTGGTCGCCTCAGATCAGGAAGATGGAGCGCCGCGAACATCAAAAGTGAAGCCACCTTTTTATCTATGTGTGTATCGAAGGGTTGCCATTCGTTAAATTTTTCTCTATAATTTGGGGAGTAATAATGTATGGGTAAGATAATATTGTAACATATTGCTTAGTATGGTATTGTACCCCAATTGTTTAGAAGGACTTCTATTCCGGAAAAATAAACAAATTTTTTTGAGTTTTCAGCAATCACGGACGATGGAAATGACATCTAAAATATAAATATAAAATTTTGGGACAGTAGTATTTTAATTAGTTAGTCTAAGCTGCGAAACTAAATCATATCAGAAAAATACAGCCTGTGTTTAATTATTGTATTGATTTATTATCCTTTTTTTTACATAAATTTTTAGGATATCCACTTTTGGTCACACGGTGAAGTCCATGATTATTAATTGTATAAAGGTCGCTATTATCAAAATGATCGGAACAAACCACGCTGGTTTTCGATGGCAGCCATTCGGGATCATTTCGACTATTTCTTATAGCTACTATCCATTTACTTTTTATTTCAGTATTAATAGGAAAGCTAAAATGTTAGATACATAAAAATAAGAAAATAGGAATAAAACGCGATGTAAGAAATCACATTTCGAATGGGGAAAAAAAATCATATTATGGCAACCCTCGCACTTGATGTCACTGCGTTCGTTCACTGGCTTTTTTTGTTCAAAGTAACGTAAAACCTACAGTTTATTTAATAAAAAAAACGATGCTATTTCAAGTACCTACAAGTGAAAAGTGATTCCGTGAGACTTTTTATGTGATATACTATTTTTTTTACAATTTTTCACTACACAGAAAGACATAATTCTATTTTTTAAAACTATGTTAACCAGACGACGACTCGTCACGTTCTAAGAGCGGTGAGCATGGTTTTAGTTGTATGTGTGTGCGTGAGCGTGTATTTTACTTGCAGGAGCACGGTTTTGTGGCTTCACTTTTGTTGTTCGCAGCGCGCCATCTTCCTTTTTTTGTTGATCTGAGTTGGTCGCATATAAAGGTCAAGTTCTGATGAGTGGTTTTTGAGTTAGCTTTAATAATACGTATTTTTTCCATTTACTGTATGTTAATGATGTTATAATAACTTCCTGTCACTGTTATTTACTTAGCAAATACTGGTAGGTATACGAATTTGGGTGGGATTACCACAGTTAAAAAGTGGAAAATAAAAAATTATTTATAAAAAAACAACCGACTTCCAAAAAAAACATTACAAATAACTTTAATTTCAGAGCCTAGACCACCACCTCTTAAAGCAGTATTACTTTAATCTTACTTGAGTGTGGGAAAGAGATGAAACTAGACGTCCTGTATAGCTCCATCTCTTTCGCACACTGAAGTAACATTAAAATAATACTGCTTTAAGAGGTGGTGGTTGGCCCCCTGAAGTCGTGGCAAAAAACGAAAATACTAAACCATAGACACCGACTTCCGAAATTGAAAGTTATTTTTCACTTTGTAGTGTTTTTTTGGAAGTCGGTTGTTTTTTTTTTATAAATAAGTTTTTATAGTAAATTGTGCATCTTACGACTTCCACGCGAACAAAGTCGCGGGGCACAGCTAGTTTCAAATAAAGCAGTTATCTAAGAACATAAACAAGGTAGTTTAACTTTGAACCCACCACCACCACCTCCATCACCTCCTCAGCCTAACTCTTCAGGGAATACAGGCGTGATGTGTTATGTGTGTTTAGTTTTGAATGATTGTGCAGTTATCCTCACATTAGCTTTGAAAGATTGTGTAGCTGTCCTCACATTAGCTTTGAAAGATTGTGTAGCTGTCCTCACATTAGCTTTGAAAGATTGTGTAGCTGTCCTCACATTAGCTTTGAAAGATTGTGTAGCTGTCCTCACATTAGCTTTGAAAGATTGTGTAGCTGTCCTCACATTAGCTTTGAAAGATTGTGTAGCTGTCCTCACATTAGCTTTGAAAGATTGTGTAGCTATCCTCACATTTTGCGTTTTGTTTTTCTAGTCGTTTTGTTCATGATCAGCCTACGAATAGAAGCTCCTTTGGCCTGCAATGTTATTCATTACACATTTATTTAACTTATTTGCTATACAGTATGGGGACCACATTATGTGCAATAAATTATAGAACATACTTGTTATCGCCTTTTCTGACGATATTCAAAAAATTTACGAAATCGGTCCAGTAATTAGGTCAAAAAGTATATGTAGTTTTAATTTTGAGCAAATTTGAACACTGTTGAATTGGATCACTAAGTCAATGATTCAATGAACTTGAATCCTTGGACATGTGCGCAAACAAAAAAAAACATGTTCGGCGAACAATGGATTGGACGCTGTGGTGCACCGCAGGTGGCCAGCTCGGTTGTCTAAACAGAGTGTTTACTTTTACTGAATTTATTTTAATATTTATTTTGTTTGAAAATGTAACTTTTTTAGTTTACGGTTTTTAATTTAATATTTAATTTTGCTATACTTCTGTGGACTAGTATTACTTACGGTTTCATTTATTGCATATATGTGGGCTCCATACTGTATATCAACAGACCTTTGAAGATGTTTAATTTTTTTATAGAGTATAAAAAAAAAATAATGTTAACATATTTTTGCTCATCTAAGATTTCTTTCTAATCTTTTCTAGGAAATTTTGACATAATTCAACATAAGTATGTACGCCATATACATATTAGCGCCATAGCAACGACTTGTTTGGAGTATTAGTGTTCTGTGGATCTAACAACGAATAAAGAATCTTGGAATAACAGATAGATTTTTTATGTATTTTCGTAAATAAATATAGATTTTCACCTATTTCCAATAAATGGGTTCACCTACTATCTTGAATAGTGAAGGGTTTTTATAAGAACACTAACGGAAACAGTTTAGACATCTTTTAATTTGCATAGATATATGAAAGTCTTTGTTTTCACAATACAAAATAAATAAATAACGGTTTGCGGCTAAGAGAGATACTAAATCAAGAGTACAAGAGATATCTAACCGACCAATGGAGGTTTGATATATTTGTAAGTACAGTCAAAAAAAGAGTTAAGTACGCAGAGAGCAAAAACTCTTCTTGCTTTTTCGCTGAGTTTTCCATTAATTTTAATAGTCAAGTTTTTGATAATAGGCAATAATATTGTGTAAACTGTAAAGTATTCGCGCAAGGCACCTATGCAACCTATGTATGTATCTTGAATGAATGAATGAAACGCACCGATCCCAGCGTGGTTTAACCAGACTCGATTACTCGAATGAACCCAAAGATTCACACTAGCCCCTGTAGCCTCATGTTTCATGGGGCCACATAGGCCATTGCATATCAAGGAGTAGACCGGGGGGCGCGGTAATGGTAGGGAAGACGTGCCCTTAGGATATGGAAGGATTATTAGAGTCTACCGAGTATGCACCCTAGAGTAAACATTGGAATATTGGAGAGATGGGTAATATTTATCTATGGATGGGCATCTTTTAACGACGTCGCCGCTAAGTCGTTTCAAGTCCGGCTTCACTGGTGAGTCTTTTGGCGGAGTTACTGCTATGCTGTATTACCTGTTGCTGTTTCCAAAGTCTTCGTCTGAGGTCTCGCTGCTATCCGTTTCAGGTTTCTTGTAGATCTCGCTAGCAGCCTTCTTAATCTTGTCTCGTTCATCAGCCGTGTCCATCCAAAAATTGATGTCCTTATTGAAGTAAGTCATGTCCTGTTTTAGGTTGTCATTCCATGTGTAAATAGGTCGGCCGACTTTTTTGGATTTGGCCTTGTACTGCATTGCTGTGCGGTTCGCGGCGCCTGTGAACATGTACGAGATAGCACATCCTGTGGTTCTTGATGCTTTTAGTATCAAGGCACCTATGCAACCCATGTATAGATCTTGTATAGATATTTATTTTTTGCCAGTTCGCCTAACTCTTGTTTTAACTGTACTTAATATATATCCCTGATATCAAACGTGGAAATGGCAGCATTATGTGAATAGGTATGTGTGGTTTCCGAATTCTAATGGCATCACATTTTCTGCTCCTAGATGATACACATTCACATTAAGGCTGCGATTATGCTACGAGCACCATACAACAACTCCACTTTGTACGGAGGTGTTTAGATAAAGTCTCTAAAACGTGCCTGTAACTCGGACAATAGTATGAACGTAGCCTTATATGTGGGCGTCCAAGCAAAAAGGGTCCAGTAGTGGGGTATTGAGTCAAGACCAGATTCAATATCTAGAATAGTCAATTGATAATAAGTATGAAAAAAATATTCAAAAACTGGCACCTTTTTTTATCAGACATTTGAAGTTGAAACTGAAAAGCCTTGATTTGAGAAAAAGCATTTTCGAAGTTTGATTTTTGCTACAACTTAGTATATTTTCTGATGTTTCTAAGTACATCTTCTGGTACTTAGAAACATTATAATAAAGTCAAATACTATATTAACTTGTAGATAATTGAGCATTAATTAATAATCGATTAGAATCGAGAAATGCAATTTTTTCTCCCAACTTTACAAAACTGCGTGAATCTCGGAAACTAAATGCCGAGAATGGTAGACCTTTTTTGCTTGGACGCCCACATATAATAACTAACACTTTGCCCGCGACTTCGTTCGCGTGGATTTCGTACTTTCCTCTAAAAAAAATAAACACCCTTTAAAAGTATTTTTTCGAAAAGTAGGTAATGTTTACTATGTTTATAATTTATTTAGATAATGGAGAATGTCACAATGGTCAACAAGTCTACTTGCATAGTTATGTGGGAGTTACAGGCATTTGTATTGCGTCAACTCAGCCTATCGCAGTCCACTGCTGGATATACGCCTCTCCCAGGCTGCGTCACAGCACTCTGTCCTCCGCCTTCCGCGTTCAGTCTGTCCCAGATACCTTTTTAAGGTCGTCAGTCCATCTAGCTGGAGGGCGTCCAGCGCTACGTTTGTCGTTTGTATTACGTGCTATCACAAAAACAGATCCTATAATAAGTTTGGAATAGTACGAATGAAGATACTTACGTGCATTGTGTTCTTTGCATTGCTTCCCGCAAGCATAGCGGTCGTCAGCTCCGGGCTCCTTATATTTTCCAGGCACTCGGAAGATGATGATCTTCCGATGTTTTAAAAGGGCATTTCGTAGACATATCGAGTCCACTGCCTCTGCAACTTTCTGCACACAGTGTATCTGCCTAAAAAAAACCGAATACATAAGAATCAGAGTATATAGGTACTAACCAACCATTAGGTACCGGTACATACCTAAGTAGATATTATGTTTACCGCTTCACGATAAATAAAATCATAAATCCGTGTGGCTGAAATGTGTGCAAGGTCTGACAAACGATTATTACTGTTCTAAATCTTGGAACGGGATATCTTCGCTCTGACTTTCGAACATTTTGCAGACGTTATTGTGAAGGTAATACTTTTAGGATTTTCAAGGTATTTCAGCTTTCTTAAGATGATAGGTCAGTCCCTCTCACAGAGAGGAGGCCTGCAGCCCAGCAGTGGCAACGTTATAGGCTGGTAGATAGCTTCTGTCATTTAATTATAACAAAATATTTAAATCTGTTACTGTATTTTAATTTTGTATAGGTACCTAATTGATATTTGTACGCTGGTAACATCAAAACAAAGAGATCTTTATTTATAAACTTATTTTTAGGGATCCGTACGTCTGATTGAAAAAACGGAACCCTTATTGGATCACTCGTGTGTCTGTCTGTCCATCTTTCACAGCTAATTTGCTCCGAATCTACTGGACCGATGAAGTTGAAATTTTGTACACATATGAATTTCTGTGACCTAAGCACAGATGTAACATAAATGAATGAATTTTGAATATGGAGGTCACTTTTGGGAGATAGATAAGGAAATTTAAAAAAATGCAAACTATCCTGTGTGACGTATCAAATGAAAGGACTTACTGTGAGGGTTTCAATATATAACGTCACCTTTTAGTAACTGCAAATATTTAAACAGAACATAAAACTATACGCTAGAAATACGGCCCTAGCATTTTTTTTTCAAATATTCAGGCTAGTTCTTTTTCAGTTTTTCTAACACAAAAATAACAATATTTTAAAAGCATCCTGTATACCGACTCGATCGTCCTGCGGGATAAACCCACGGTCATCTCTCGAACCCGCCGCCACGTGTTGTAAAAAAACAGTTATTTACGACTTCCCTATTCATCTAGGATCATATGTCCACCCCGAGCTACGCTATTAATATTCCGCTGCAATAAACGATATTAACCTTTGCGCTAATCTATCGTACAGGTCTCCCAAAGTGATAATGCGCATAGAAATCTTCGTCACTGTTCGGCAACGGTCGTATTCCCCGAGCGTCGGAAAACGATATAGTACTTACCTATATAGAGTGGTAAAGTGCATTTTCTTCATGCATAATTTAATAGAATTGTGTTTTGTGAACTGTGTTTCCGGGAATACGACAATTAGCGAAGATCTGCGTGCGCATTATTAATTTGGGAATACTGTATTATAATGTTAGTTTAATTGCGGAGATATTTCCAATGAATCGGAGCGGATCAGTGTGAAGCACAGAAATCTAAATTGTTATTTAGATTTCTTTGGTGTAAAGCTATTGTTTTTTTAATATAGATAATAAATTAATAACAACATTCATTTAAAATGTTTCTACTGACCTAGGGTGTAAGACTGCAGGGATCACAACAATAACGTAAACGTGTGAGGTAAATAGTACGACTTCGCTTCGCTTCAGTGGAAATTAATCCTAATATTACAAATGAGTAGGTAATTCAATAAATAAAACTCACCAATATTTTATTTTATTTTATTTAAACACTGACACATTCACATTGATTTGCGACAAATATTGACTCTCCATCACACTTTCAGGCTTTGGACTGACAAGTTAATACAACTCGTAATTGTTTTTTCATTTAGGTACTTATTAGTGAATTAATGTAAAAATGTTAACAATTTAGCTAACGTTTTGCATTAACTTGGCGTGTTTAAAAGTCAAAATTCGGTTACTTTACCAGCCATCATTTTAAGGGGTAAGAAGGGGTGGGGGAGCGGGAGGGGGGATGTAGAACCCCCCTTATGAAGGAAAAATTGCGAAGCCCCCCCTTTTTAAGATATGATTTTTTTAATATTCTAACCTAACTTTCAAATTTTCTGCACTATAACCTCAGATCAACAAAAAAAGGAAGATGGCGCGCTGCGAACAACAAAAGTGAAGCCACAAAACCGTGCTCCTGCAAGTAAAATACACGCTCACGCACACACATACAACTAAAACCATGCTCACCGCTCTTAGAACGTGACGAGTCGTCGTCTAGTTAACATAGTTTTAAAAAATAGAATTATGCCTTTCTGTGTAGTGAAAAGTTGTAAAAACAATAGTAAATCACAAAAAAGTCTCACGGAATCACCTTTCACTTGTAAGTACTCGAAATAACATCGTTTTTTTTATTAAATAAACTATAGGTTTTACGTTACTTTGAACAAAAAAAGCCAGTGAACGAACGCAGTGACATCAAGTGCGAGGGTTGCCATAATATGTTTTTTTTCCCCATTCGAAATGTGATTTCTTACATCGCGTTTTATTCCTATTTTCTTATTTTTATGTATCTAACATTTTAGCTTTCCTATTAATACTGAAATAAAAAGTAAATGGATAGTAGCTATAAGAAATAGTCGAAATGATCCCGAATGGCTGCCATCGAAAACCAGCGTGGTTTGTTCCGATCATTTTGATAATAACGACCTTTATACAACTAATAATCTTGGACTTCGCCGTGTGACCAAAAGTGGATATCCTAAAAATGTATGTACAATTAAAAAAAGGATAATAAATCAATACAATAATTAAACACAGGCTGTATTTTTCTGATTTGATTTAGTTTCGCAGCTTAGACTAACATTAAAATACTACTGTCCCAAAATTTTATTTTTATATTTTAGATGTCATTTCCATCGTCCGTAATTGCTGAAAACTCAAAAAAATTTGTTTATTTTTCCGGAATAGAAGTCCTTCTAAACAATTGAGGTACAATACCATACTAAGCAATATGTTGCAATATTATTTTACCCATACATTATTACTCCCCCAATTATAGGGAAAAAATTTAACAAATGGCAACCCTTCGATACACACATAGATAAAAAGGTGGCTTCACTTTTGATGTTCGCGGCGCTCCATCTTCCTTTTTTTGTTGATCTGAGACTATAACTAAAAAAAACCACGTAACAGGTCTAAATTCGTTTCCAAACAATAATAAGATCAATTACCCTTTCAAGGTCAAGGTCAACACCCCAAAAGTCAAAGTTAAACCAAAATATAGTCAAATCTTGGAATATTACCTTGACAAGCTCTGAGGTTAAGGGCATCAAGGTCAATAACATATGTCTCGAAGTAAGGCGTGGTCGACGGAACCCCGCTTCGCGGGGCTCCTACTTCTGGGTGGTTTAAAGAAAAAATATAACCACGAAGGAGATGGCGGGGTCTTTCAGACCCCGCCATCCCCTTCTAACCTAACCTGTCCGAGTCGGGGTGCCCCAAGTCCCAAACTCGCTTCACTCGCTCTTGCATCCTAAGTTCTCATTTTATACGTAAACGCTCTCAACTGCTAGGGACATACGTTGACTATCAGGACGACGACCATGTACAGGAGTATTAGTGTTCTGTGACCATGTGAAGTGACACTTGACAGTGACAACACAAAATGGCGTTGTTCTACGTTTAGTTTCACACACCGGCAATAATCGGTAAATTATTTATGTGTTAATTTAATAGCACTAACTTAAATCAGCTAAATATATGTTTTATAATGAAATATGCGTAAAATGTATCTAAATCACTACAATGCGTGTTTGTTTCATCATTAATAAGAAATAAAACATTTTAGTACGTTGACCTTACGTAAAACGAAACGTTTAATGGCGATACAAAATGTCAGAAGTGACAAGATATTGCTAAATTTTTACGATTTTGATTATTTTTTTCTCGTAAACCATTTATCTGCGCAACTTAAAACTTTACGAGGGGGCTTCTATTAATATGATCTTTCTGTAAAAAAAATATGGACTCCCAACTCGATGGCTGGTAAAGTAAAACTTAGCCCAAAATTCATTTACAGATTTACACTAAACTTATTTACATAATTTACTAGTTATTTACACAATCATATCACATCAATTGTTGGACGTGATGACCTTGTCGACGCACACACTGTCTAGCGCGATCGAGACAATGCCTCCGCACTGCAGTAGGCACTTGCTGTTCACTAGACATCACGTCAAATGCACTCACAATTCGCGCTCGTAAGTCGTCTGCTGTACCGATTGTATGGCCGTCGTTCCCATACACTAGGTCTTTAGCCCGACCCCACACGTGGAAGTCCATTGGCGTCAAATCAGGTGAACGTGGCGGCCAGCGGATAACGCTACCGCGCCCAATCCATCGCCCTTGGAACGCCTCATCCAAGTAGGTGCGTACCCGCACACTGAAGTGCGCCGGCGCGCCGTCGTGCTGGAAGTATGTACCTGCGGTACCACACAGGTACATCCAGCAGCAGCTCTGGTAGGTCTCGCTGGAGGAGCTGCAGATACGTGTCCGCAGTCAGTCAATCCAGAAAAACGGGTCCCAATAATTGGCCGTTCAACACTCCTGCCCACACATTTACACTGAAGCGGTGTTGGAAGTGGTCCGGCCGAATCACTCGTGGATTCTACTTGCACCAATAATGCGCATTATTCACATTAAATAGTCCCTGGCGCGTAAATGTGCACTCATCCGTCCACAGCACGTTATACGTAGGGTTCCGCAGCAGCCAACGGCAAAACTAGACCCTCGGCACGTAATCCTGACGCAGTAACTCCTGGACTCGCGTGAAATGGAAGGGATGGTAACCTTCGCTGCGCAGGAGCTGCCACACGTAATTCTGGCTTACGCCAAACACACGGGCAGCGTCTTCAGTGCTCGCCACTGGGTGCCGGTGGAAAAAATCCAGCACCTCCTCTTCAAGCTGCACGGGGTGTCGTGGCCTTCCCAAGTTAATAAGACGAGGCTGGAAGCTGCCACTCTCTCTGAAGCGCTGCACGGCTGCAAGAATGGTGCGAATATTTACCCCTCGTCCAAATCTCTGGGCGTACAGTTCTCGTGTCCGCAACATTATTTCACCTGCCTCGTGATAACAAATAGCCATATTCATGTATTCTTGGGATGAATAACGATACGGCATTTTGAAAATTTTGTTTGCGCACATGACACGAACAATACAAATGATTTTGGCGAACTGAAGCCGCTCCCGTGCCGAATGCCAGCCGCGCAAGGTGGGGGCGGCAGGGGACGGGGTTCCTTTGTTGTCTGCCTTAGACTACCGTTAGCGGGTATTCCCCGCTATACACGGGCTGTTGAATTTTACTTTTTAAACAAAATGATTTTTAGTGTTTTTCTTGGAAACTAGCGTATAGAAATTTATGATTTTTTCAAGAAATATTTATCTTAAGCTATTGAATCTATCCTTAAAATATTTGCAGTTACTAAAAGGTGACGTTATATATATTTTTTAATAATAGATGAAAATTGAACCTTATCTCCGAAACTACTAAGCCTAAAATTTTGAAAAAAAAATGCAGAAAATAGCTCTATTTATTTAAGTTTTAATTTTATTTAATTTTTAATTTTTATTCAGACAACTACTAGTCCATTACTTTTACATTTATATTGTTAGTATGAACTTAAAAACTATGTTAGTACCTAATAAGTAACTAAGAGAGACTTAGTCCTCTGGGTGAGGCTACACACCAGTGGGCTGTCTAACCTATTGCCTATTACATTCAGGATACTGTTACTGCTCCCACGCAATCTGCTTAGCAGTGAGGCTGTCTTTTTGCGCCAGGTGGCATCAAAGCCGTTTGTGCGCGACTCCGCGAACATTGTTGACGCACTGCAGAAGCGTGGCAGACGTAACAGCGCCCTGTAGGCCTTGTTAAACTAGATGCGCAGAGAATTGTAAGCCCTTTGGGTATATCTGAACCACAGGTTCGCTGAGTACAGAGATGTGCAATACGCTTTGAATATGGTTACTTTCACCGCGTCTGTACATCGAGCGAACCTACGGGCCAGCATGTTCGCCCGGACTGACAACGCCCTGCGCTCCCTCTCCATGTCTACCTATACATCATCTCCAAGATTTTCGGTAACCATATTACCAAGACACTTGAATTGGTATACTCGATTAAGAGGATTACCATTGAGTAACACTGGTGGAACAACAGTTAGGCACTTTGTACCCGCCTTGAAAATCATGGACACAGATTTTTTAATATTATAACTCAGACCGTATGTGGCCGCATACTTTCCACATACGGCAAGCAACTTCCGCAGTGCACAAATCGAGGGAGCCAGCAGCACCATATCATCGGCATAGCTAAGGTTGTTTACACTGACGCCATTTACGTAACACCCTACGGGCATTTGACTGAGTTCCTCGATTAGCGCATTTATGTATAGGTTAAAAAGCAAGGGCGAGCTCAACCCACCTTGCCTCACTCCGCATTCCAGTCTGTATTCAATCGACAGTTCACCCACCCACTTTACATTATTAATACCTAAAAAGTGATGTCAACTCTGGCGGCAGGCCCGTTTCCTTTGGCTTCTGCCATAACATAATATCATAAGACACCAGGTCAAATGTTTTCGAGAGGTATAAAAAGCAAGTCTGTCAAGGTCTGTCTGTCAGTGTAATATTTCACCGTGTGCTTAAGGCTAAGAATAGCAGTCTCAGTCGACAAGCCAGGACGAAAGCCGAACTGAGCGTCATGTGACACCGGCCGAGCACCACCGGCGCCTTTTCGGCGCCGCGCGGCGACAAACAGTCAAGCCCCACCGGTGCCGAAAAGGCGCCGGTGACTCGCGCGGTTCACGCACGGATAAAATTAATATAATTAAGTCTAATATCGGCTGTCAGCAGTTTTGCTGTATGGTATGGAAGATATTCTCGTCAAATAAATAATCCTACACCAAAAATAATCATATGTCAATATTTGTGCGCTCAGTCACAAACGTACCGCGTGCCATCGGAACTGTCGGAATTCCCCCGATCGCGATGCTCGAGCGTTTTTGACGTCATCGCGTATTAGGCTCGGGCTGCTCAAATATGAGTGAAGCACACTGTCAAACACCTTCGCTACAATTGTGGCTAGCGAAATGGGTCTGTAATTAGTCTATACCTATAGATTATAGGAAAACCTATAAGAATGTCTATGGTCTTATAGAGGCATGAGGAACAGGGTGTAAAGTTCACTCACCCTCCATAGAAAAGGGAGGATCCTCCGACCAGACGGGTGTTGTGTCTGGTGGGCTACTGCCCGACGGTCGATGTCGGGATGCTATACATATGCTAGTCGCGCGGTAAACTCTGATTGCGCGATGCAGGATTTTGCGCGACGTCAGTGTGACGCGTTCCATTGTGGCGATGTAGATATGCCGCCACATCACTCCCCTCCGGAGACCGGAGGTCGATAGTGGGCAGAGTCGTGTATCTTGCGATGCTTGCCAGGGCCAGTTGACGTTCCAGTGAGTCGGAACGGGGTGCCGCATAGTTCACGGTGAGTCGGAACTGTCTACTGAGATGCCCCCAGTGAGTCGGGGTGGCGCTGTGTTATGCTCCAGTGCGTCGGATGTGGTACAGCGCCGGGTTGAGGCTGTCTGCTGGCGTCGACCAGGAGAGGTTTGAAGGGCTCTGCTTGTTTGACCGGCTGAGAGTGCAGTGTGCTGTGCCAAGGTTGCTGATGAGGCTGAGGGTGATGACCAGGTATGCGTAGTCGCTGCATGCTGGTGGTCAGGATACCCGTTGCAGGGTGCTGGCTGGCTGTGTGACTCGCCGCTCGAAAGCTCGAGGAAGTGATGCTGATGACGTCACGCTGTAGTAGTTGCACGAAGGCTGCGCTGACGTTCATGTTCGGGGTCACTAGTATAGAGGCATGAGGAACAGGGTGTAAAGTTCACTCATCCTCCATAGAAAAGGGAGGATCCTCCGACCAGACAGGTGTTGTGTCTGGTGGGCTACTGCCCGATGGTTGATGTCGGGACGTTGCACATATGCTAGTCGCGCGGTAAACTCTGATTGCGCTATACAGGATTCTGCGTGACGTCAGTGTGACGCGTTCCATTGTGGCGATGTAGATATGTCACCACAGTCTTAAAATAACTTGGTAAATCTCTCAATATTTTGCGTACAAACTTACATTTGCAGTTGAAATGTATGGGAGAATATGTTTTTTTAACTACAATGTTAAATTTCTTCTTGGGATAAATTCATCCCAGCTACGGAACCCGAACGGAGTGCGTGGTCGTGGTTTTTTACACCTAAGTTTAACAACAACTATGATTGACTTTGACTTGGATTATGCTAAGATGATAAGGTGAAATTGTATATAGACAGTTTTAGTTTTAGTCGAACTGCCCAGGGTACGCCGATGGTCGGGATATGGGGGTGACCATATTGTCACTAACCTGGCACAAATCTAGGCTCCAGCCTACTATGCTACTACTGCGAAGTTTATCGGAAAAACCTTAAAGCACTTTTCCCAACCAGATCGAACCCAAGACTCCGGGTTTAGCGGTCGTGCACGAGACCAACTAAGCAGTCACTATCAAATGTTCGCTTCTGTTTAGATTCGTAGCCATTACTCTCGAAGACAGTCGAAGATAGTTGCTTAGGGCAGATGTTAATTTTGCGCTTTCTTCCATATATCCATGATACTACAAACTGGATTTCATGTCAAGTTACTGAATAATAAATATTCAAATACATGTATGTAACACATCGTTATAACAGAATCCTGTTACGTCACTTACGACCTTTGATTATTCAGCGCTGAGTTAAATATAATCTACATAACATAAATGTTTATTCATCATAGGCACATAGTAACAACGCATCTACCAGTGGCGCGGCTACAATTATCATTGGAGGAAAGCCGAAGAAAAAATTGTTCAGTTCTCATAAACTCAGACAAAAAATGTATGTATTTTTTTTTAAGTTTTTAATCTTATGATATTAAACTGGTATTAAATATATATAATGTGATGTGATACACAGTTAAACACAGGTGTACTATATTATTTGGCAATAGTAGACATTATTTCGTGGTTTTTAAATCCCGGGGTAGATTTGTGGTTGTTCCGAAGGGAAGCCGATAGGAAGCGGGTTGTATGAAGGCTGCGCCCCTGGTATCTACTCAATTTTCTACTCTCATAATATATCGGTAGGGTTTATTTTATCATGTTCGACCTTGAAAAAAATATAGCTTTCCATGTTTCAGTAAAAGCATGTGTGCAGAACAGAAAATATTTTTGTTGCGGTCAAAACTTTTTTTCTTTAACCGTTGGTCTATTACCGTATATTTTTCGTTTCTTATCCCGGATGTTGGTTGATGAGTATTATAGGTAGGATATTTTTAGTTTGAAACTACGTAAAATACGGGATGTTCTAGGAAACGCCTACAAAAGATTTTAATCATGAGTTTGAAAAGCTGAATAAGTCCAGTTATTTATGTACATTTCTGTGAAAAAGTCTTATTCACAAGGTTTAAATTCCTGTGGACTTCATAATGTTTTTTTTTTAATATATTTTGGTGTTCAAAATACGCTCAATGATACCTGCTACATTTTAGTTCTTTATACACGTCAAAAAATTAAAAAGGCTTAAGTACTTAAATTGCAATTTTCGTCAAAAAGAGAAAAACTGTTTGAATGAAAATACTATTAGCAAAGTTTGCATTTTATAAAATTGTATGAAAGCAAAATCCTGAGGACTTTTAAACATTTTAATAAGACTTCAATGCAATTTGTTTAGTTAAAAAGCCCTACATTTTTCTTTTTTCATTAAAAATGTTGATTTTACACAACTTTAGCGAGAAAACATCTATTCTCAAAGTGACGCATTTTAATAGAAACATGATTATGCAAATGTTTCTGCTTTTATAATGAAAAATGCACAAGCGTCGCAGACTAAAAATGGATGGCCAATTAACATGTTAAATAGTGAAGCACAAAGATTTCGTGTAATATTTTCTAGTCAAGAAAATTAAGGTTTCTTTGAACACTTTTGTCGTCGTGTGCGACATTAGGTTGTATTCTTTTGAATTTGTCCTACTTCATTATATTATGACAAAGTGAATCTTTAAAAATCTCTTTTTTAGGGTTCCGTACCAAAATGGTAAAAAGGTATGGTGCGACTCAGTCTATCTGTCTGTCCGTCTGTCACAGCGGGATATCTCTAGAACTACTAATGTTATCAACTTAAAATTTGGAACAGTTTCAGATGATGTTTGGCCAACTATATAAAATATTTTTTTTTGCAACAGGGACTTGAAGAGGGTCTTAAATAGTATCATTATGATAGAGCGCTGTTTGCACGTTCTCGATTTTTTTTTATTTTTTTAAGGCCGCATTGTTTTCGAGTTTTGATGAAAAATATAAAAAAAATACCATTCGTCCCCCCATCTCCGAAGTTTGCATAGAGAAAAAATCTGAAATTATTCTATGTGATAAAAGTTTATGTAAAGATTACAGGAAAAATAAAACGATGTCTCTAAATAGCACACTTTTTCAGAAATCATCAACAACAATAACATTAGTTCCACTATCGGTCAAGAGATGGCGCTGCCCTAAAACTGCCATGCTGTCCGTCTGTCCTACTTTTGAAGAACTGTACGTAAAGTACCACATCCAAAATATTTATATATGATGGTACGGAACTCTCGGTGCGCGAGTCCGACTTGCTCTTGATCGGTTTTTTTGTTCAAAATATCACTTAGGAGATTCTAGTTATAAGATTCTTTTGTCTGTACTCAGATAATCGGTTAGGTACTTTTGTTAAAATACACTATATTTTTACTATTTAACCTACGACTAAGTCACACGTGAGTGTCCTCTTGTATCGTGTTTCACAAGTTACAAGCAAAAATATCCCCACTCGACATCTTTACTCTTCAGTAGTTTGTCTTTAGAAGGGCAAAACAACGTTTCGACAAAAATAATTTACTTTATCTCCACAAAAGAAACATAACATTGTTCACTCATGGCAAACTTGACGAATTAATAACAATTCTTGGTACCAAACTGCTTATTCCTAAGCTTCTCACGTCTTTAATGGCGAGTATAGAAAAAATAAAAGAGTTTTCGGTAATTTCATGAATAGCTGATTTTGCCACTTCATCAGACGATTCTCCGGATTAGATTTATCCTCCTTCAAAACCAAGACATCTCTGCGAAGTCTTTGACAATTACACAAATCTACATCAAAAGGAAACTATAGGTATATTGTAGGACTGTAGACGACACCGTAACAAAGAACCTTAATTATTATTAATTAAATAATATTGTCCGTATAAATCTTAACACGCCTGGAATTAGTTTGAGGACAAAATTGGGTTTTCGTGAAAAGTAGTCCACACTGAAAATGTAACATTACTAGAGATAATATATTATGTTATATACCATTCATTTTATACACGGTCTAAGATGCAATGACGCGCAGTTACAGCCCGATGCAAACTTTGTGGCGGCTGGGAACATGAGGCGAATCGCTGCGCAGTAACAAATTCATGTGTCAGCGGGGGTGAGGAGTGCGGTACTGCGCAACGAGTAGCGCACTTCAGAGCGGCCATAAAGTTTGACGCATACTGTACCATAAGCTCAGCACAGGATTCTAGATCCCCAGCATAGAAATTTTTCGTCAGTTATTACAAAACAAATCAACTGTTTCATACAAAAGTTTAGGGGCCTATGCACATCGCCGCGTTGCTGCACTGCGCCGCAATGCATGGCGTCCTACTGCCGTAGCGTGAGGTGACAATTTTTCTGTAATTCATGAAACGTTGCTCGACGTCACCGCTCTGCTATGAATCGCAATAAGTATATTACTCTTCTTTTATTATTAAGAAGACATTACTCCACCACCATGAACTCCACGACCTCATTCCGCCTGCCCCCTTCTACCATCGGACATCTAGACGCACTGCAGGTTACCATCCCTACCTAGTTGCTATTCCACCAATTCGCACTAAGCGTTTCCAAATGTCTTTTGTGATGCGCACAGCAAAGGAGTGGAACTCTCTGCCTGCGTCTGTGTTTCCGAACGTATACAACCCCGATCTTTTCAAAGTGAGAGTGAACAGGCTACTTCTGGGTAAGCTCGCTCCATCGTCGACTTTGTCTCTGTCATCTCTGACCTTGACTAGAGTCAAGAGCAAACCTATCTCAAATAAAAAAAAAACATTACATGAATGTAAACAGACGACAGAGAGGATATATCCACGCATTAAGATAATGAACCCTGACGGCAAGTACTCCACTTTTCGCTTCACCACGCTTCTTGTTTTATAAATTTGTCTTAAGTCTACAAAACGGGGCGTTCCTCTACTAATGATATCAAGATATCAGGGTCAACGTCTGACAGTTTAATTTTTTAACTGCTACCGTGTTGATCTGTGATTATCTCCAAGCGTCCTACCGACAAGCTGATGTTTTGTTATCAAGTATGACGTCACAACAAATGCGCGACGCGTTGCTTGACGCGAATTTCTGCGTTGAGGCGGGTGGCGTCGCGGTCGCCGATTTTGGCGTTGCGGCGCCGCAACGCGGTTATGTGCTTAGGCCCTAAGACCTGCCCTGTAACCTACATGATCAAAATGTACGGAACAGCGGATTTTTTTTAATAACCGACGAAATTTTTTAACGCTGGTGATTCTAGGTAGACTGTATTCCTGGTAATAGTTTGCACGTTAGTATCCTTTACAGTTACACTCTGTATTTTGGATCCGGGAGATAAATAAAAGTGTTAGCGGAAGATTTGTTATAAAACAAATCGAATTTTCACAAAAGAATAAAATAACAAAAGACTCAAAAATAAAATCTAAAACACACTTCAAATTCAAAGAAACAACCGTAGTCAAAAAAACGGCAAGAATTCTATTAAATGTATGAACGACACAGACAATACGATACACCGCATTACAGAGCGTAAAGAATTAAAGCCCAAAGAGGCTTTGTTAGCCCCTGTTAGTTCATATTCACTCGGGTACGAAGGGTAATTAAATAATTTCTCCAACAAAAAGCCCTCTCAGGTCGTGGCACTCTTGAACAAGTTAAATTTTCATAGAGACTTTTAAAGCGACCTTTACAATACGCGACCTGTCTCTGAGTTGGGGGAGAATTGAATGTGAAGTCTTACGTGCGTTGAAAGTTTTTAATTAGAGTCTTAAGTATTTAATTATAGAATTATTTTCTCATTATTTTACAGGCAAGTGAATGGTACATACCTTCTTGATGGTCTGTACCACATCCATAAATATGACCTCAACTTTCCGATACATGGTGTATAGACAAATGTTCCGTGACTGACTGACTAATTTACTGACTCATGCCTAATTATGATTAGTTGCCTAAAGAACAAAATAAACTTTTATTTAAAAAAAAACCGGCCAAGTGACCACACATAATGAAGGGTTCTGTAGTTGGAATGAATTTACCCCAAGAACAAACTTAACATTGTAATTGAAAAAACTTTTTCCAAAAAAAAAAAAAACAACTGACTGAGGGTACCAAGGTAAATATCTTAAAATTGGTTCTACCTACGTGTGTATATACAAATAAATAAAACTGAAGTGTCTGTCAATATTAATGGCAAAATAACAGCTTTTTACTAAATGCACATGAAAGTACATATATACGGTACTTATAACAAACAAAAAAAACAATTTTTAAAATTTTTGTCTGCCTGTTTGTTCCAGCTAATCTCCAAAACGGCTGGACCGATTGTGATGAGACTTTCCTCTGACAGATAGCTGATATTATAAGGAGTGACTTAATTAAAAGAGATACATACTTTTTACTATTTCAGAAAAAGAATTATGGTTCCGCGCAAAAAAACTAAAATCCATTAAATTGTGAACAAAATCCGATTTAAATAGGAAAGTATTGACATCCACGCGGGCGAAGCCGCGGGCAGTAGATACTAGTACTTATTTATAATTCTAATTTGGCATACCACCTTTATCTAGTTCAATATTTTCTATACAGTTTTTCTGAACAGAAAAATACAGAACAGGAAAATTCTTTTCGTATCTTAATCAAACGCGGGTTAGAAACCTCTTTCACGATACAAACTTATTACAACCCTTCATTATGATACTGTCCACTATTTTAAACTATTTCCTTTATTACAATAAATACATATAAATTATATTTTTAAATATTAGAATATAAAGTTAAAAAAAAAATATTTAAAAATATAAAATATAAACAATTTTTTTTTTCATTCATTTAGATATATCATTGAACTTTTTGGATAGACCTGCCGTCTCTACGTCTACGTTTACTCGTATTATATTGGCACAGTGCTTTACAAAACTAATAATTTTTTATTTCAGAGTCAACTGAGTTGTATCCGACTGCGAAAAAGACTCATTATAATGAACTAAAGCAACACAATGTAAATGAAATATGATTTAAAATAGTACCTTACTTAAGGTTGGGATTTACTCCACAATAGGTATTTGAAGTTAAACAAGGCGAACACTGACGTAAGCAGGGATTTATAAAGCCCGGCCGAAGCACGAGTTTACCGAGTGCCTTCCTCCGAAGAATAGGCCCTTTTCTACCCAAAGGCGCCTTGTTAAGTGTTTACAAGAATATTCATACAGACACAATAATAACTTTGATATTTATTTGGGAAACCAAATAAATATATCAGCGCTGTCGAGACTATTTATAAAAATCTTTAGGCCTACCTGAACCTTTCTACGAAAAAAAGACAAAAAAGAAAAGAAGGAAAATCGGTTACTGAAATAAAAAACACGTGCAAGACTTATTTTCCTTATTTTGAAGTCGGTTAAAAATAGAACAATATTACGTCATCACGTCACGTATCATTGTTCTATTTTGAACCGACTTAGAAAATTGGATGTAATTTTCACATTAACTAAACAACCGATCAATTCTTAACAATGTTACCGTGAAAATTGAGGTGAAGTAAGAGCGCGTTCATATGACACGATTTCAACATGTGCGTGTGCTGATCGCGTTCGGGCAGCCTTTGATAAGAGCACGCATCGTGCACGCGTCGCGTCCGCTCAGAGTCAACAGCCGCTCTATCTGGTGACCACCAAAACTCCTTTGCAAAAACTGCTCGTTATCTATAGTATCCATTGCACCACAAAGAAACGTTCAACGTCCCAAGCGGTTGTGGCAATGTTATCCTCGCATCTAATGCGGAAGTAGGGGGCGTGGAGGCGACGCGGGAGCGGCGCGGTCACTGCGCGATTTGTGACGCGTGCACTATACGCAATAGCTGTTCGAGCGATCAGCGTGCACGCGTACTTTATATCGATACAAAATGTACGTTAAGACAAGGGACTAATTAAATTCCAAAGTTTCTGAGGCCAAAGCGGCTCGAAAGCGACGAGCGCGCTTTCGCGCTGAAAAAAAAACGTGCGTGAACGCAGCCTAAGATTGAAGTGAACTGTCATCCCATCTGACGCTAGGGATTGGCACTATTGACAGCTCACTTCAAGCTCACTTCACCTTAGATTTCACTGTAACATTTTTACAGAATAGCACTACACCTGTCGACTAGAGTAATTAATGCTATTCGGAAGGTACATTATCCCAGCACTAAGTTCCTGAGAAAATGCACGTGTGTGTCTATTTAGTAAGCCTCATTTAATTATTCTCTTACGCGATGCGACTAACTCCCTCAGAAAGGACTAATTCAGACATACTAAGTACATTTCAGATGCATTTCAGGACTGAAATATTACACACTCAACTCACTCACTCGCTCACTTTTTAATTTCGTTGACTTAATGCGTTATCCTTGAATTAAGAACATGTCTTTTTTTTTTTGTGGATGGGAAATCATCAAATGACTTCTCCCGCTCTGAGCGGAGTGGGAGGGCGTGTCAGACTTTTACTGACTAAAACCCACCCGTGTTCCTTCTGTTGCCTGTGCCGGGGCCACGGTAACTCTTTCGAATATCCCGCAACCCTAGCTGGCATCGGCCCTAGTGGACCCCATCAATAGTGCTGACATCTCTTTGAGGCGCGCGTGGAACACAACGCGCCGTCGACTCGGGCCTGGTCCTTACCGGACGGCGAGCTACCCATTGCTCGCCGTCCGCAAGCCCGCGCCTACGGTGGCCGGGAATCGGCTGCCAATTCCCGACGCCCAGGGCGTCTCCTGCGGCGACTAGGGGCGTGAGGGCGCAAAGCTTGCCTCTCCCTCACGCGTCCCGCCTCCTACTTCACGAGCATTACTGCTTCGCAGAAGGAGGTAATGACTTCAAGAACAGGTGTCTGATTTTGTCTGATTAATTTTATGTATTTAATTTTACGCTCTTTGGTATTTTGAGGAATTCTTAATTCAAATTCAAATATTTTTCTTGCACTCACATTCGTGTATGGTCTCTTACAAAAGTATATCATGAAAAAGTAAACAAATGGATCGGAAAACGAACCTGTGGATACAAATTGGTAGTACCACTTACAAAATGAGGTCTTCAGTTTGATTCTTTTACTACTGAGTCCCAAAATTCTAATTTTAATTCACCATAAAGATGTTTTCCATTTGACGATTTGAGGGTAATTTAAAAACCTTCATTTTTGTTGATGATATTTTAATTACAATATAATAATGTTATTAAAACAATAATTATTGGAAAAAGTGGTGACACATAGAATTTAAACCTTCTAAATAAGTATAGGTTACTAATTAGAACCCTTTAGTAAGTAATTGCGTATGAGTTTAATCTGAACATGGTTTGCTTACACTTTCATCAGATACTTTTGGAACAGAGTATAGGTGTAGAAGAACAAGCTAGTGTTTAAGACAATTTCAACATTCTACAACATTTATTATTATCAGCCTGTATTATCCAACTCTTAAGCGAAGACCCCTTTACTCTCCATCCACTTCTGTCTATTTAATGCTTTTGAGGACGCCATTAATAAGTTGAGTAAGCACCTACTCCACTTTAGTTGTAGTTTGAATGGACATTAATAGACAGTTTTGTTTAGATTTTAGAAGAAGTGGTGTAGGTAACTAAAAATCATTATATATAATCACTATAAAATTGGGGTATACCTACTTATTGATTTTTTTATTTATGTAATATACACAAATCTTAAATACAATATAGGAAGAAAAAGAAAGAAAGAAAGTTGTTCGCATCGCTGTCAGTGGGAAAAGTGCCCAAAAGTCTGGCAGTGTTGCCACGTTGGATGGCAATGCTGATTCTTTGACCTAAAAATAGGCCAGCCCTCTGGTCACGTGAAGAGTCGAACAACCGCTTGGCGATATCCCGAAATACTACTATACTTATTGAATTTGTTGGAATTCAAAGCTTCGATAGTATTTACATACACGAGTCAGATTCAGAACCCTTTCTTGATTTAATCATAGTCAGCGAAAAAACAAGTGAAATCTAATATTCCTACGTATCTACGTACGGACAAAAAACGTTTGATATGTTATTAATGTAGCTTTAGTACGTTTGAAGCAAAGTACTTTTCAACTAAAAAAAAAAAAAAACTTGTAAAACACAGATAATAAAGTTGTAAGGTAAAACAGAGTAGATAATGATATTTATTTGCGCTTATTTATATATAATTAGGTATATATTATTATATTTATAGTTTATTATAGGTATATGTGTATCTTTATATTTAAATAAATATGTATTCCACAATTTCTCACAATTGCACCTACCACTGTTTGTCTCTGCATCACCCAAAGGTTGACCGGTAGAAAATGCCTATGGCATTAAGTCCGCCTCTGTACATTTTTGTGCATGAAGTATTAAATAAATAATGATAGAACTTAAGTAAAATTAAAAACCTTGTAAGATTAGTTTCAGCTTCTACCCCGTTGTTTGTGTAGAACCTTCCTACCAACCTATCTAAAGTGTATTTTTGTTTACTTCTCCGATTTGGTAAACAAACGACTAATTGACATTCGATTTTGCGAAAATGTATGTGTTATCGAAGCATTTTTAACATATTTCAACCGTGTTTCTTCATTTAAAAAAACGTAAAAAATCAATTGACGCAGAAGGTCTTTATTCTCGTACTTTATTTGTTTACCAAAGCTGACATGTATGGTAAACACAGTGTACGACGAGCGAGCTTCACTCTACGCTTGATTTATTCATACAGACGTGTGATAAGGTAGCTGGGCTCAGGTGTTGCACACTCAGCTTCGACAGCTGGCAGAAAAACAAGGAGCATTTATTACAAAGTTGGTCCGAAACACACTGACGGGAGAGGGTACGTAAAATTAAACTATACCCAACTTTTGTGGAAGGATACGCAAGGGACTGTAGAGCGAGCGGTGGTGCCCCGAAAGATCAAATTGCTGCGTCTAAAAATTTGCTGCTGAAAGGATATTTTATATTTTGACGTGTAAATAATATAGGCGACTTGGAAAACCGCATGTAACAAACGTATAGTTTAGGAAGAGTTTAAGTTTTAATAGCTTTTTGTCCTTAAAGGGTAGCCAAAAAAGAGGCCAAGTGCGAGTCGTACTCGTTCAGGAAGGGTTCCGTACCACCGTATTACAAAACCGTTAAACCCATTTCTTGTAAAAATAAATCAAATAAAGTTAAAAATTAAAGGGAAATCCCTTTAATTTTTAACTTTATTTTATTTTTTTTATTTGATGTTAAAGCGGCCATAGTATTACACACATAACATCACGCCTTGTTTCCCCGAAGGGTTAGGCAGAGGTGTACCTATAGTACACCCACATTTCGCCTGTTATTTTTAAGTCCCATGTAATAGGGGGCGAGCCTATTGCCATCTACCGGGCACAAATCCAGACTCCGGGCTGCTACTGAGAAATTCCAGATAGAAAAACCCTATAACACTTTGCCCGACCTGGGAATCGAACCCAGGACCTCACGCTCAGCAGTAGCGCTTGCGACCACTAGACCAACGAGGTATTACACACTCTGTAAAAATTTCAAGTTTCTAACTATTACGGTTCAAAAGATACAGCACTTTGTCAGACGGACGGACAGCGGAGCCTTAGTAATAGGTTCCCGTTGCCATCTTTGGGTACGGAACCCTAAAAATGGTCTGTTCGCATCACAAAAGCCGAAACACAATTTACTGTCCTCTGAAAATATACACTGCGCTCAAAAAATACAGAATAAACAAATGTAAACATCATTCCTGTGATAACAGAACAGCGTCAGCAATAAAATTAAAAACGAACGACCTCAAAGCGCTCAACGAATCGCGAGGATTTCGTAAAACCACAATTCATTTTATCGTTATCTGAATGACTCACCAACGCTGATTAATTGGCACATCACTGAGGTTCAAAAAACTTATTACAAGGGATTTTTTTCATCCTTCGTTCTAAATTAGCTCGTAAACGTACACCACCTTTTAAAGGACAGTTAAAGTGCAACCGATGTAGGGAACAACTTAAGCATATTTTTATGCAGACATGCCACCGACGCTTCTTAACAGCCGCTCGGGACGATCTCCTGGGTTAAGCAACGATTGCCGAGGTCAGTCCGTGGATGGGTGACCATCCATAACATACCGAGAGTGAAGTAGCTGCTCCTGGCCGTCATTAGTAGAACTTTAACAGTTGTTACGGGTAGTTAAGGTTAAGGTTAAGTTACGGTAAGCGTACGAAACGATGAATTACATCTACATTAATTAATTAATGCATAAAACCAGTGCGTCCTGCCCGTTATGACATACGGTGCCGAAACGTGGACACTGACAGTTGGGCTGGTCCACAAATTCAAGGTCGCTCAGCGCGCTATGGAGCGGGCGTATCGGCAAGCGTAGTGTGGGACGCCCCCCAGCTAGATGGACCGACGACCTTAAGAAGGTGGCTGGGACAGACTGGATGCGGAAGGCGGATGACAAGGTGCTGTGGCGCAGTCTGGGAGAGGCCTGTCCAGCAGTGGACTCCGATAGGCCGAGTTGAATTAATGAATTACCTGAGGGAATAATCGATCGTGTCAAAAGTAAAAATCACCTAAAAAGTATCCTAAGGAAGGAATACCGGTCGAGGTGTCCATAGTTGCTGCCGTCGATCGGCAGCCTCGGTCGGCTAATGTCGTAGGTCCTAAGCTTGCTTGCTTAACTTATGCTGAGTGGGACTATGCGATGGTCTCATGAAATTCGATAACTGATGCCGCTGAGTGTAGCAGCTGTGGTTGTGTGGGTAACTGCTCCATATTCATATACGGAGTCATTGCTTATAGAAATGTATAGTCTTAGTCTTAACTTTAATGTTAGATTAAGCAAATTGCTTTGCTATTTGGCAGGTGCCATGTGAAAATAAAACTCATTATGGATTAAATAAATTAAAAAAAAAAACAAAAAGTTAGAAGCCCGAAACTGATAATAATTGCTAAAGAATATCGTGTAACACAGTAACTGGGTTGTTGAGGTGCATCCAGTGAGGCTGGAAGCAGCTGAGTACCAGCTGATGACATGGCGACGATTCTGGCCGTCCTTTTGACGTAATTCCCTGCCATAATAGATACCCATGCATTGGGAGGGGTGAGCTATACTCCGCCGGGAGCTACAAGCAACAATCCATCGTTGGCTACAGGGAAAACCTCTAACAGCTCCATAAATAAGTATTAAAATTAAAATAGATAAAATTATGCCCTAAAATATGATTGAAGAGCAATGTTCCAAAAATGCCTGTAGCTATTATTAGTAAAATTATAATTTTGACAAGTAAAGTAATTTTTCTGTTACATGTTTTTCGTACAACTGTAACTAAAAAAAAGGAAGTTTATCTCGGTCTACTCTGATGTAAATTGTTTTTATGTAAAGCCAAACATTAAAAAAAGTTCATGAAGAAAAATAAAATAATTAACATTTTCTACAACCAATACTTTGTTTGTATCAAGCGAGCTTATTACAAAACAAACATTTAGAAAGTCGTAAAAATGTTATATACTTAACTATAAAGTGTAGCTGTACCAAAATCTATTGGCGCGTGTCCATCTTGTTTTAAGGCGAAAGCGCTAGGGTAGCCCGCGATATTCAAATTTTCTTACGATTTTTTGGAATTTTGCAAGTCAGTATACGGTTGTATGTTGATCAAAATATGATTCGCGACTGTAACAAATATGTATTTACAGAATTATAATCATTAAAATCATCAATACAACTGTCTACGACCAAGTAACCCTATTGTTTGACTATTTCATGAAATCGTTACATTTGAAGGCAATTCTAACTTAAGGAGTTGTATTGCTGATTCTAATGATTATAATTATGTAAATTCATACTTTTGAGAACTGGGCTACCAAATGCAAAAAAAAATTTCAAATCCGACTTTTTGTTCACAATTTCATGGGTTTTAATTTTTTTGCGCGCAACCCTAATTATTTTTCTAAAATAAAAGTAGCTAAAGTTACCCGCAGTAATATCAGCTATCTTCCAGTGAAATTCCCGTCAAAATCGGTCCAGCCGTTTCGGAGATTAGCCGGAACAAACAGACAGACAGACAAAAAAAAACTTTTTTGTTATAAGTACCGTATATACTTTCTTGTGCATTTAGTATAAAGTTGTTATTTTGACATTACAAACAGACACTTTAATTTTATTTTTTCGTGTAGATAGACAACATAAAACCTGCTACTGATGTTATAATTTCGCGGGTTACCTTAGCGCTTCCCCTTAATACAATTTCACAAAACAATATCACAAATGTTTACCAACTGCGCCTCCCTGTCAATCTCATTCAAGGGCCAAAAGACCTTTGAAGTATGTACTTGTGATTGTGAACCACTGAAGTTGTGGCTTTCCATGCCATATGTGTTACTTACAAAAGATATTTACACGGCAGATGTATGTAAGTGGAAATGCCGGGAGGGGACGCCCTAGGATGACATATAGTGACTTTATTGGTGATGTTTTACAGAAAGGTCAGGTGCGTAGTACTCGCAACCGGCGTGCGTGCATGACCAGATGTATGAAAGTGAACAAGACAAAAATATAAGGATCGTAGTAGATGGCGTTCTGTGGTTTTTGCCTTCTCCCATGGGAAGAATTATGTATGTGTTACTCAGTAGGTAAATCTACAACACAATTGAATTACGATGGAGGAAGGACTTAAAATTATCCACATGCAAGTGAGTTGATCAAAGCTCGTTCCGACTTCCACTTTTATCTGCAGTATTTATTTATTTTTTATTTAAGATAGGTTTGCTCTTGACTCTAGTCTAGGTCAGAGATGACAGAGACAAAGTTGACGATGGAGCGAGCTTACCCAGAAGAAGCCTGTTAACTCTCACTTTGAAGAGATCGGGGTTGTATACGTTCGGAAACACAGACGCAGGAAGAGAGTTCCACTCCTTTGCTGTGCGCATCACAAAAGACATTTGGAAACGCTTAGTGCGAATTGGTGGAATAGCAACCAGGTAGGGATGGTAACCTGCAGTGCATCTAGATGTCCGATGGTAGAAGGGGGCAGGCGGAATGAGGTCGTGGAGTTCTCGAGCACACTCACCGAACTACAATCTGTAGAAGACCGACAAGCAGGCAACCTTGCGGCGATGAGCCAAGCTGTGAAGCTTGGCATCCACCAGTCTTATGTCGCCAATGAGCCTCTTTGCTCTGCGTTCCACCAAATCAAGCGCGGCAAGTTGGTATTTAGCTGAGCCATCCCAAAGGTGGCTGCAATACTCCATGCAGGATCGGACTTGCGCTTTGTAGAGAGTTAAAAGCTGTCCAGGCGTAAAGTATCGCTTCACCCTATTTAGGATGCCCAGTTTCTTGGCCGCAGTTTGGGCTTTGTACTCGATGAGTAAAACGTATTTGGATTCATTTTATTACCTCCTTAGTGTAAATGCCATGCGGCCTTAATTTACCCCGTGGGTGATGAAAAGGTCAACTAAACAAATAAGTGCACCAGGGGGGTTTGTACTCAGTCAGGGCCGCGTGATGTTCGAAAGAGTTACGGTGGCCCTTGGCGCAGGCAACTGAAGGAACACGGTTGGGTTTTAGTCAGTAATAGTCTGACATGCCCTCCCGCTCCACCCAGGGCGGGAGAAATCATTTGATGATTTCCCACCCCAAAAAAAGGGGGGATTAGTACCTACAAGATATTAGTTTTAAATATAAAATAACAATGCAAAACCTACGCAGACCATTAGTTTTTCTTAAAATTCAAAAGTCGGACAGATTATTGTCATAAAGCTGAGAATTCGTGATAGTATTATACCTACATACTGCAATTAGAAAATACTTCGATTTGTTAATAAACTCACCATAAACGAGAAATACAAAATAACAGCAAGAAGCAAGGCAAAATAAAGAGAACGAAGTTAGGACGGTAATCCTTGTTAAAAAAGAAACATTATTTAAACGAGTTTAACAGAAATCTTCCACATCAATAACTTGTAAACTTGTTCGCACAAAACTTCACAGCCTGACGATTACAGAAATAGGGCGCGATAAGTTAACAATCAATAATACCTACTGAGCTGATTAATGGCAACCCTGGAGCGACGAAAACAGACTTACAACACATGACGCGATCGTCCCGGGCTTATTAACCACATTTCGCCAATCGGTCGATGAAGACGCGCGAGGCAGTGTCGGGTGTTACCAGTATTGCCTTCGCCTTCAAAACACGTTTTGGTAAAGTTATGATGTACTCGCAAAAGTGGGGAGTTGTTGATGGTTTCACGACGGACAGAACACCTGAGCTCGTTGAGATGTGGACCGCATTAAACACGGCGACGGCAACATTACTTGCCTGTCTTTGTTTTGGCAAGTTTGCCTTTAAACAAACTTTGTTGAAAGCAGCTTCTTTACGAATGAATTGTATACCTCTAGATGTCCTGGTCGTGTTGCTAAGCCTGATTTACACGGTGTGATTTAACTGCCTGTGCCAATATCCAAGTGAGCTAGCACATGTGCTGAGTTACCCAACACTACGGCCGACACTCCGCAAACATCGACGGCGCGCATAGATATAATAAACAAGACGGCGCGTATTAGGTAATTTATATAAGTTCACAATGCAAACTACATATATTAACTACTGTAAAATTTTGATTATACTTAACGTTTTTCTATACAAGAAATGTAGTTTGTTTATTTTCTAAACAAAAGTGGCTTACTTTTTTTTTTTTTTTGGGATGGGAAATCATCAAATGACTTCTCCCGCTCTGGGCGGAGCGGGAGGGCGTGTCAGACTTTTACTGACTAAAACCCACCCGTGTTCCTTCTGTTGCCTGTGCCGGGGCCACGGTAACTCTTTCGAACATCCCGCAACCCCGGCTGATAAGTGGCTTACTTGAAGCAACAATAAAAGTTGCACCGTCTAAACAGTGTCAAGACCTCAGATAACAAAACAGAAGGTGTCATAAGATACGTATAATAAATACGTAAAATAATATCCAAATGGACAAATAATCAATATTTATCTATGAAAAGATGGGAACAGTTTTTACAATGTTTCTCAAAAATATTGAAATTATCTATACCTTGAACTGTCATATTATGAGTCACAATTACATTTCTATTGTTACCAACCACCGGTCGATCGACAGTTGAGGGGCGTGGCGTACGAACGATGCAGCGCTTTATGCTGTATTGACACGAGATTGTATTCACTTTTGAATTTGTATTTGCTTTGTTGGCCGCACTCTCGGTGTTCCACGCGGTCTATCTGCCTTGGTCTTGAGGTTATGACAATGCAAATCATTTCTTGCTTCAATTTTATTATATGCCACAGACAAGAAACCTTCATCGTGTAAATGTCAAGCACAAAAAATTGCTAAGCTTAAAAACCTCTACAGATTTTTACACAGGTACAGTACGACACAACTTAGATGTAGCATGAATTTGAAAATTTTTATTCATTCATTTCAATTTTACGAATGTATTTGGTTATATTACTTTACAAGTTATTGCGTTTGCGTAAAGGTCATTTTTGCCTAAAGCAGTGATGATTGGTAATTTTGAAGGCGCACTCAGTTCGGATGGTGATCGGTGTTACGAATTTTGTCGATGCTACATCTAAGTTGTGTCGTGTGTGTGTACTGTGATGATTAGCCACGATACTTTAGGCTGATCAGCACGTATATTATATGTAGGGTCTCGACTTCGAGGTGCATTGGTGGACGTGTGTTAAAAATGAGAAACACAGCAGCACTATTATTCTTATTTATTTGCTTATATGAAAGCACATTACATTATATGGGCAAGGCTAGTACTTCACTGACTCGATATAAAACAATATGACCATACGTCATAATTTATACCTATTCTAAATTCGAAATAAAACCAGTGTTTGTCTGATCAGCCAATGTCACAATCCGAGGAGGATTCATGCGGAAGGCAGGCTCAAATTAAAGCCTCTACAGTACCTACCTAAGTTTGTCTGTACACTTTATCTGATGCCAAGTGATTCGGTTGGCTATTATCATTCCGGTCAACCAAATACATCAACAATATTCAACATCTAACCTGATAACTGGTAACTCAGTTAATCAGACTTTCAGGGTAAGTTTTGATTGCAATAGGCTCGCCTCCTCCTGCTATTACGTGGAACATAAAACCATAACTAGCGAGATATGGGTGCTCTGCCTAACCCTTCGGGGTAAACAGACTTGATGTTATATTATGTTTGTTACTGTCAGCTGAACAGAAAATCATTTTAATTTAGACGTATACGACATTTATATTGATATTTAATTTTTCTACCTTCAAGTCGGCTTTATGCCTTTTGTTTCGAATTAATTAGCTTTACAAGTACTACCAAGTCCCGCTTCAATTTCAGTCTATAGAAACCATATCAAAACCTAATCATCTTTCCATTGAATCAAATATTAATTATCTGACATCTAAAGCTACAAAACGGGAATTAATTTCAATGTAAAATATATCTTGTCTCTATGTTTTTGTCGTTCAAAATCCAATAAAGTTAGTGGTATCAGAAGTTAATACACGTTAGGATTTCACATTGGTATTTCCGAAAAATATGGAAACTGCATCCCCGGTGCTTCTGATTTAAATGCAAAGCCTTGAAATGGGATCGCGTCGCTGGAATCCAATCATTTATCGGGTCCCCCCATTGTTGGGAATAAAGTGTATTTGCTGTTGGAAATTATCATATAATTTCTTTTGAATCACATATTGATATCCGATAAATCATTTCGCAGTTTTGAAGTCCTTAGTTTTATTGGGGCTGTTTTTTCTAGTGTGATTATTTTCTAGTGTACAGCATCACATACAGCATAAGCCTATAATGTTCCCACTGCTGGGACACAGGCCTCGTCTCGATGAGAGGGAGTGGGCCGTAATCCACCACGAGGGCCCAGTGCAGGTTGGTGGATGACAGTATGTCACATGTCTTCGAATTTTTGATTCTAGAACATGGCAGTTTCCTCACGATCTTTTCTTTCACCGTTTTGAGAGCAGTGGTGATGAATTCGAAAATTCGATCCTACGACCTACCTAACTCGCGGTTTTTACCACTGGGCCACCACTGCTCTAACATGCTGTACTTGTTTACAGGTGCTAACACTATTGTAGGTTTGAATTAAAGGCCAAAGGTTTATGACGAAAACTTGTTAAATTATTGTTTTGTTTGAGTTGCTCCTATGACATACTTATGCATAACCTGACCATATTAGAATACTACTGGTCTACTAGAATATGGAAAAAGAAAGTGCACGAAATAAGCTTATAATAAAGTAATTTTTCTATAAAAACAATATGTCATTCCAAATACAAACGATGGAAACTATACACCATTATTTTTAATGGATCAGCACTATATTCATTTGCAAACATTTGTAAATTTTCAATTAATAGTAAGCGTGGCTGCCGTCTGCCAAACTCATGAATAATGTTGTTAAACGAACTAAATACGCTCAGAATAACATTTTATTACCAGTAATGGCGGCGATACGCGATGTGAATATTTATTGCAATTGTACAATCTGGAATTTGCCTGTTTAATAAATAATAAAAAATATTGTTCTTAGAAGTTTCATGATTTTGAAAAAAATACATTTGATGGTAAATGTGCGTCGAAAGTCAAATCGTTTATTTAAAATAGGCATTTAATAGGCTCTTTTGAACGTTAAAAGTGCTCCTTTCAAAAGGTAGTTTCGTATGGAGAAGAATGGGCAAGAAACTCCACCGTTGCGCGCTGTTATAATTTCTAACGTCACGATATTATCGTGGACGTCCATGTCCATAAAATGTATGGAAATACGTGCATGTTATAACATTATCGTGGGCAGGTTAACCATAATAAGTTAACGTTAACGTCCACGGTAATATCGTCACATTACTACATACGAGTATTATGTTAAAACTGTGTACCTACGGTAACCTAATCCTAAAGCGCATACTGGGTGCAATCTTGTAGTAATCTGGTTCCGAATCGAATCGTAATTCTAAATTTAAATTGAGGAACTAAATTCAATAAAAAAATCCGGCCAAGTGCGTGTCGGACCACGCACAATGAAGGGTTCCGTAGTTGGAATGAATTTATCCCATTTTGTGGGTGTACTATAGGTACACCTCTGCATAACCCTTCGGGGAAACAAGGCGTGATGTTATGTTATGTTATCCCAAGAACAAACTTAACATTGTAGTTGAAAAACATGTTCGCTCATACATTCCAATTGCAAATGTAAGTTGTTCGACTATTACTCGTTAACTTGTAAAGCCTACTTAGCTGTGATAGTTTTCCTTTTAACTTCGTTGTATATACTACTACCGTAAATTTATTCACATATCTAAAACTAACCGTTTAGCTAGCGGGGGGGACACACTCTAACAAAAATTAGCACTTTAAAGTTTAATATTTCAGAAACGGATCCCTTAGAAAAATTGTTTTCACAAACCCGTAACATTTTTGAATCACCTATCCAGCAACTCCCCACACCATGGGGTAGACGAGGAAAAAAAACATCCCCATTTTACGTGTACGAGGTTCCCTAATTTTTTTTATGAAAATCAATGCATTTATTTCCATTAAACCAATTACAGGCACTTTTGAATTGTCAAAGATTCGATCAGTCAGAAAGTTGAAGCTAGTTGCCCATTCCAAAGCGTAGATCTCTATGGAGAAGAACGGGCAAGATACGACACTCTTTTAAATCAAAATTATTACAAAATACTGGGTACATTTGCAGATGGGGTACAAGAATTTTTTTTTTTAATGTTAAAATAAGTACATACTTATTAAAAGTTTCCAAGTTAATATACGGCTTACGGCAGCTCAAATAATCTTTCCCTATTTTGCCTGATGTCTTGAGTTGCCCAGTCACTGAATAAAAACTTAGGGCAAATAGTTTTAGTTTTCTTTTTAATTGAATTATTGAACTCGGTTTGTATTACCAACTAATATTGCCATTATTCATATTTAGGCCCTGAGCACTTAACTTGCTAATTAAATTGCTATTGCTCGCCCCCTATTACATGGGACTTAAACATACCTGACGAAATGTGGGTGTACTATAGATACACCTCTGCCCAACCCTTCGGGGATTACAGGCATGATGTTATGTTATGTTAAAATGCTATTAAATTTATTCAAATTACCCGATGTTATTGGTCTAGTCTGTATTTGCACTTTTTGTAATGGTGCGTTGGAATCAAAAGTAACTGTTTGACCGCTGTGATCAGAAGGGAGATAATTAACAATGGCTTTATCAAAATAGTCACAGGAACAAAAAACATTGTTCAAATTATCAATACATGTAGCAGTAACCGCAGTTATTCGCGTTGGTTCCAAAAACACATTTGACAGATTAAATGATTTGAACAGGCTTAATAATCTACCGCTATTTGAATTATTTTCCAAAATATTAATATTAAAGTCACCACAAATAATTACCGATTTATTACTAGTTGCAAATTTTGCCAAAACGTCTTCCATTACTGACTCAAATATAGAGTAGTTTAGATAATTTGGGGGTCTGTATGCGCACACTATAAAATTTTTATCTAGCTCAACACAGGACAATTCAATGCTATGTTCAACCGATAGTTCCACTATGTCTTTACGAGTCTTAAATTTTATACAATTTTTAATTAAGATTAGTGAACGCAGCATGGATTTTCGGTTAAAACAACTGCCCACACTACAGCTCTCATAATTAATTAAAATTTCATAATCTTTCAACCAGTGTTCAGTTATACAAATAATATCAAACATGGTTTTTTCTAAAAACAATTCAATTTCTAATTGCTTGGAAGTAAAACCTTGAATATTTTGATGAAACAATTTCAAGGAATTCTGCTTAGCCCCTTTTTTACAATTAACAAATTGAGTGCCAGACGATACCTTGTTGATGGAGAGATTAACAACATTGTTACCCGTACCTTCTGTTGTCTCACTCATCATCATCTGCCTAGCCTTTTCCCAACTATGTTCGGGTCGGCTTCCAGTCTAACCGGATGCAGCTGAATACCAGTATTTTACATGGAGCGACTGCCTATCTGACCTCCACAACCCAGTACCTGGGCAATACGATACCTCTTGGTAAGACTGGTTGTCAGACTTTCGGGCTTCTGACGACCCGTAACGACTGTCAAAGATCCACGAATGACAGCCGGGACCAACGGCTTAACGTGCTTTCCGAGGCACGGAGGAGTCTCGGTGTGTAAAGATGGTCACCCATCCACGAACCAACCCCGGCAAGCGTAGCTTAACCTGATGGAGCGACCCGTGCGGCTGTTATTACTTAGCCACGAGCTCCTTCTGTTGTCTTACTGACTAGTTAAAATGATTGATATTAGTAATATTAAACATGGTTCCATAGTGCTAATTACAGTAAACTTTGACATACTACTTATGACTTGACTGAGTTTACATTAAAAGCTAATAGCCATGCTATTTGACATCTAAAACTAATAGGCAGATACACAGTATTCCTAGTCAATTTTAATTTCTCAACAAAAGTGTAGGTGTCAAAAAATATAAGCTTGTCACGATAGTATTTAACTAATAAATGCATATGGTTATTTAGCATATGTATATTATTATATATGTAAGTATATGATTTTGCCTACTTGACAAGTGCTGAAAGTATGGAAAGGCACACAATATTATTTTCTGACAATATTAATCTTCAAGACTTCAGCGACACTGTCAGTGAAGTTATCTTTTTTTATATTAGTACTATTACCTACAAATATAGAAATAATGACATTCGAATCATATTCATTGCTAGTTACTGATGACATGATATTATTTTACCACTTTATCGGCGTAATTAGTATGTATATCCATGCCAAATTATAGCTTTCTAAGAGTTTCTGAGCTAAGCTGCGGACGGACGGACGGACAGATGGACGGACATGGCAAAATTATAAGAGTTCCTTGTTGACTACGGTACCCTAAAAAGAGTGAAATCTGGTGACCTCATAAAATAAACACCTACTATAAGATAAATCCGTTGCATTAGATCAATTGCCATCAATTTCTATTGTAGTACTTAATATTGACAATTGCTTCAATTGCACTTGGTAGACGGTCAATTTGCGCAATGTGTATCAATCACGTAAAAATTGAAAATTGCGACTGATCGCTTCGGGGACCCTTAACTTAGATACGTAACTTTATGTTTATTCGTGAATAACTAAAATCTAATTGATAATAATTACAGTTAAATAGAATCCTAAAACAAACAAATAAACATCGTACTTTAAATGATTTAACTTAATGTTTATTCATGAGTCAGTTCTGTTCAATAAATGGAAACTAAAATAGTTAAACATGCTTTGAGTTGAAACATTGCAGCACACACAGGTTCATATTTGTGCAGACTCGTAAGAACACTAGCTTTTGCCAGCGGCTTCGCCCGCGCCAAGGTCGGAATTTATCCGACAGGAACGCACTACCGAGATGAAAGTATTTTATGTGTTAATCCAAGTTATAAATTCCATCCAATTCCTTTCAGTCGTTTTTGCGTGATTGCGTAACAAACATCCAAACATACAAACTTACACATATATATGTTAACTAGCAGTGCCCCGCAGTTTCACCCACATAAGTCTCGATCCCGTGAGAATACCAGGATAAAAAGTATCATATAAGTTAATCCAGGCTATACACTATACGTGTGCCAAATTTGATCCAAACCCGTTCAGTTGTGTTTGCGTGAAAGAGTAACAAACATCCTATCCATCCATTTATAATATTAGTAGGATAGTAGAATATACAATAAATAGTAGGATACTTTTTTATTGTTTATTAATTAAGGAACAAAACAAAATATAAACAGAAACATCACAAAAACCTCAATAGGTTTGTCCGGATGTTGAAACACTTAGCAATCTTAATACTTACACTTACATACATACGTTGATGTTGTGAAATTCATAGCTATTGCACTGAAAGACGAATCATATTTATTTTAATGGACGACAAATATCTGTCGATGAAAAGTCCTGTCGTTCCGTTAATGCGCGTAAGTTTTATAATTTAATAATATATTTTCCTCCATTAATTTGATAAACTTTTGAAAAGTTACTGACGACATTGATGGGCGTCAAAGTGTCAATATGCCAGGAAAAAGGAACTTTAATTTCTTTTAAAAATATTTTGCAACGACCCTGAAACATATTCTATTCAAGTAAAGCTGTTCAAACATTAGCATTGGCAATTTAACTGCACAAAAATTGGAATGCTAATTTAACAGAGCGCAGGAGTCCAATTAAAATTCAGTTACCAGACCAGTTAAAAAGAAAACGAGAAAGCCACAAAACGGATCCCATTTTGCAGTCAAATTCAGTGCAATCCAATTCGTGTGTAAACGCCCTGAGAGGGCAGCACATAACTCAGGCCGTCGGTGGCTAGCCTAACAAATGGCTGGCAATCTAATTGAATTATGTCACCTGGACATTAGGTACCGTCTCAATTTAGACTAATTTATAACTATACCGCACACAGATATTGCAACTGCCCCACACAACTGGATAAACGTATGTGCATTAGTCCGTAAATCTTAGCTGTCAGGCAACTTGTCTAGGGACCTATTGGGCATAAATAATTATTAACTCCTAAAGATTATTAAGTCCGTTACTCACGTGCCAGTAACGCTTGCCGAGGTCGATCCGTGAATGGGTGACCATCTTCACATACCGCGACCCCTCCGTGCCTCGGAAAGCACGTTATGCAGGTCCAGGCTGTCATTCGTAAATTTTTGACAGTCGTTACGGGTAATCAGAAACCCGAATATCTGACAGCTAATCTTGCCAGGGGTATCGTGTTACCTACTAACTGGGTTGTGAAGCTCATATAGGCAGTCGCTCCATGTAAAATACTGGTAATCAGCGGCATCCAGATAGACTGGAAGCTGATCCCAACATAGTGGGGAAAAGGCTAGGCAGATGATGACTCACGTGTCAGTAAACACTGCAGTTTCAAGCTCGGTTCAAACTTTGATCGATATTTGAACAGTTGGTTATAGCAGTATTTGGTTTCAAATAATCTGCCACTTTACGTTCAAAAGACTATTGCATCCAATACAACAAAATGGGATCGATGGTCAGCTCGGTGCTTGAGACCCTGAGTAGTGTGAAAAATATTCACGTGGCTTGTCAACTACTAAAACCTCAGCGTATTCTATAACAAAAATCTATTTATAAATGGTACTTTAAAAAACAACCCCATAATCCTATATATAATGTTAAAATCCAGTTACTGACCGGAAACCCCGTCAGGTCGGAAAATACGTAGAGAATATTTGTTATTCAACGGATCCCTCTGAAATGTTGAATACACGTACTTTTGAAGCCGAAGTAACTTGCTTGTACAAGACACTCCATATCCCGACTCATGACATAGTTCTTCAAGTACTTTCAAAAAGGAAAACAGGGCAGAATGCTTCGTTCGGTTAATTTCTTTAGACTTTGAGTAATATACGTAGCTTTTGAATTTTGTATAGACTAAACGAATCTAAGAGAATCTAGGGTAGCACACTCAAATCTCGGAAATCATAAAATCTTTATTGTGATTGTTACGAGCAGGTTACAGGTAGGTGGAATACCTAATAAAAAAAACATTGTTTCTAACAAACTAAATGCATATTTTTTACCTTCTTTATGAATTAAAAATGCCTAATAATTAAACACCTAAGATTTTAAACACCTATAAACTCTAACGGCCGAACCCAACAACCTATTTTCAAATCAGACAGATCGCTATTGATGGTAGACAGTATAACTCTATATGTCCTTATGTCAGGCCAGTAAAATTCCATAATCTCTTATAGATTATTGGGACGTTAAAACCATAGATACATAGGTTTTTCTATCTCCAGTATGCTAAAACTGGTCATAGATATCGGTGATTGGGTTCGACCGTTAATCACAGTCCATAAACTCCCGGAAAATTCTCACAAAAATTAGCGAAAACGAAGTTTTAAAAGTGTCTACGAAATAATTAAATTAATGTACTTCTCCCATGTCAAACGTTTATGGAGTCAGGGGTAACTTTAAATTACGTTTTTATTGCCTTACTTGATACCCTCGCTTTGTTACCCTGAAGTTAGGGCATTTACAAACTGAACATTCTATGACGCGCGAGCGAGCGACTGCAGCATTCACGACGCGATTTATGCGCGACAGTAACCGCGTAAATCGCGACTAGTGACTGCAGCTAGTTCGTAACTTGTCATCGAGATTCTGTATTCACGTGCAGCTAAAGTGATAAATTCATCCTCTAGCTGTTTTAATGTCCGCGAAATGGATTGGTACGGGAATTACACCAGCCCATTGAATGTCAGTCATGTAGGTATAATCGCGCAAGCACTAGTATGGTTGCGTCCTTACTTGACGTGCAAATATTCCCTTTAGACTTCCCTCCTTATTATTTTTCATTGGCCTGTTAACGCCCTTGGATTAAATAGCTGTTATAAATCTGACAAAAAATTTAATTGTACTTTACAAAAGGATGAAGGGCTATTAAGTGTTGTTTTCTTTGGGAAGCGGGAAAAGTTCTGAATGCGGCGTTGACTGGCGGTTGAGAGATTGTGAATTTGTACTTCGTAATTATAGACATGGAAGCACTTTTAAGTACCATTAAAACCTAAAAAATATTGGAGGTTTAACATAATTTTCGGAACGTGACACACATATCGACAAATTGGTTCAATTCTTAGGAATGGGAGTCAAAAAAATTCCAAAAGTTATTTTTGTACAATCGTATCCTCATTATACTTACAAATCTCTACGTTTCAGCCCAGTTCCACATCCGAATAAAATTCAAATGTAGCTTTGTATCGAACTCTCATTTTCTTTCGATCAATGAAACAATGGTTTTAAGGGACGAGGGAAAATATCCACATCACACCCCACATGAAAATAGAAAGACTAACTTACTCAGGTCACAATTTATTATATCTTGCCATCATTATATTCAAACAAAGAACTTGTTTAAAAAGCAATTCTTCGAAGTAAAGAGTTGTCAAAATATCTTTAATGGTTATTTCCGAAGTTCAGACAAGTTTCGAAGATGTTGCCTCAGCTTTTAAACAGCGAATAGTTTATTATTCAGAACAAAAAGTCAATGAAAATGGTACATTTTAATAATGCTTTGTTGTTTTCTCTAGTAATTGGAGTACATTTAGAAACTGAAAGAAAGGAAACTTGTTATTTTAATAGGTTATTTAAACTAGATTCCGAATAAGAAGGACCAAATTCGAGGATGTTGGTCTAGATAAGTTCGTTTAGTGTTTCCTCTACACTAAAAAAAAAAGTAATCTAAAGTAGAAGTCGTTAGGAGAGTGGCTAGAAAAGAGGACGTAAGATAGTTGAAATCTATTATTTTAGTTAAATGATGGCATTGATTTTGGCTGATAATATCTCTAAAGAGATATAAACCTAAGTCTCCCGGACGCGTCTGTCTACCTCGTGATTAGGAAAAACTCTTCGTGGTCTTTGATGTATCGCTGATTCTAAATTAAGACCTACAAAAAAAAGGTCTACAAGTACTTGATGGATTTTGATAGGGTTTTTACAATCATTCAAAAAGAGGAAGAAGAGATAGGCTGATAAATATAAAAACAATTTGAGTTGAGGGGTAAAGGTGTGCCCACACTATATAACATAACATGTTTTAAAATATAGTCATATAACATATGTTTCTATATATATATATAAAGAGGTTAGCAATGTTAAATAATGTGGACGTGTTATATTACAAAGGTTATGTTTTTAATCTGACCGAACCCAAAGACATATTTGTTTAAAGGGATTTGCAGCTGATGTTTGTTACAATTTTCAGTTTTAAATTACTTTTAGGCTCTACCAAATCACATCATGCTATTTTAATTAGCTATTAATGTAGTTATTAACCTTTTATTTATTAATCATGGCTATTCTGGTTATTGAGGTTCGATGTTAATTAAAATTTATAATATTCATCATTATTAAATTCTGACATTTCGGGCACGTGTATTTAGCATGTTTATTATTAATTTATGACGTGAATAACGTAAGTTTTCATAATTATTTTTTTATTTTTGAATCTTTTGTCAATGGATCATTATCTTAGCAGTCGTTACGAGCATTACATCTATTGTTTATGTACCTAAATGAGCGTTGATGTGCTCAAGCGCATCCTGAGATTTTTGACTATTCTTATTGAAGCATATATATTTTATACTTACCTATATATTTTCTCCTACCTACCAGGCATAAAAAAGTGGCACCAGTGACTGAAAGTTGTGTGGAAATGGGCATGTGATACGAAGAACGAGGATAATGTCGAGAGAAAAGTTTTGAGTATGAATATGGATGGCTATGAGCGTACGGAAAGACCAAAGAAACGATGGATGGCTGTGTGAAATATGATATGGCTAGAAAGGAACTAACTACTGAGATGACGACTAACAGATAAATATGGAATAATAAATGAAGCGCCGACCGAATAATAATTTTCTCACTTCTAAGCAGGAGTTTCAATAGGTGTGATCAAAACCACTTTTCAGTCTATAGGGAACAGTGTCACAATTCGTAGAAACCGTTGAAGGTAACTTGTTCGCGGCATAAAACTGAACAAGTGTCATTCGCGCAAATATCTTTCGCACAAGTGAACCAAACCCGCTTTAAAATGGCGCCGGGAAATGTATGCAATCCTAATCACACATTAGCAAAACAAAAGGGGTAACGCACGCTCCTAAACCTAGATTTGCTGCGTCATATGTCGCCACAGCATCTTTATTAGGTTTCTTCATCGCGCGTACGTATTTCCGAAGACATAGATAGCCGAAAAGCATGCTTTTTCTAGGAGATCTGTACCCACCTACCTATATTTACTCACTAAAAACATAAGCTTCAATATGTGTGATCAGAAAGACTTTTCGTCCTATAATAATAATAATAGAACATTTATTCTCAAGTAACAAGGACTCATAAAGTTAGTAACAATTTACCTACGAACTATGTTAATAATATTTACAAAACATAAACAACACAACAACAAAAACAACCAAGTTACAAGTTCAAGTCCCTATTAGCAGGTACATGCAGCTGGCTTAAATAGTGAGTGATAGTGCAATCCAGTTTGCTAGCAATGACACCCAGGAGACTGTTGAAGCTGGCACGCACTCTGCGCAACAGGGATGGTGCTCGCTTGCGTCTGATCGCAGCGAAGCCGTCCGCGAAGAATAGCGAAGCGAAACTATAGCGAAGATTGTCACAATAGGTAGAATTTGTAATTGGTTAGCGCAAATATCTTTCGCACAAGTGAACAAATTCCCGCTTTAAAATGGTGCCGGAAAATGTATGCAAACCTAATCACTCGTTAGCAAAACAAAAGGGGTAACGCACGCTCCTAAACCAAGTTTTGCTGCGTCATATCTCGCCTCAGCATCTCTTTGGTTAGGTCGTAACGCCCTGAGGCGAGCCCCCGTTGATTGTGAAATTATGTGTAAGAACATTCAATAACAATAGACTCTGAAGCTCTACGGACTAAGTTACGTCTACTGCAGAGTTAGACAAATGCGTTGGTACACCGATTGTGTCCTGGCCTATACAAGAACCCTTGTATTGTATTGTATAGAGGTGTGCTATGGCGCTTAGGCCTATGTGTGTGTACTGAACGCAGTCTTTGTTGATGAATTAAGTTTAGTACGAAACTTAATGCGTTTAGTTCGTTAAGTTAGTTGACTTTAAAAGTTCTTTATGTTCATAATCTCTTAGAATGATCTCAGATATTCTTGAAATTAAGTTTCAATATGATTTTCATCTAATTTATGAAGTAAAGCAACCTAGTTTACCAAGTCTTTCTGATGCAATGGAAAATTGAATTTAAGTCCTATATTATTTTCTCAGAGTTTATTTGCTTAATGTACACTCAGTTACAGGCTTAGGTTAAAATTAAGAGTACATGGCCCTGTTAGGGCGCAGCAGGTATTGACTTATAGCTAGGTTATACTTAAAGTTAACATTATATTGCATACACATTTCTTTCTAACGTATAAGTCATAGTAACATAGATATTAAAAAAAATATTTTATACATTGACAGTATATACATAACATTTGTGCTTTATTTTACCTTCATATCTTCCATAAACTCTTTAATACTATAATAACTTTTTTGTAAAAGTAATGACTTATCTAAAAAATATGCAAAGTGTTTGTTTTTTTGTATCTTATATGTATGTTCTGGTAACTTATTGTATGTTTGGATGCTTCGGTATTCAGGGCTATTTTATACATCTCTAGTCTAGGTACTGGTAGAATTAATTTAGTTTTCCGGTGCTCATTCTTATAAAAAAACAAAAGGACTCTCACAATATTTGATTAATTTAAAACTGTGACTAAATAGGACAAGTTAGACATTAATGCTTTTATAATTCAAATTGCCACAGAGTATAATATAACATTCCCGGGAGTTAGTCAAGTCACAGTGTAAAATTTAATGAGCCCGTCAAGCGTCAAAAAGTTACGAGTAATTCGAATTAAAAAGTTTCGCTGTGAATTAATTTGGAATGGCGCAATGACGGCACGGGTGCGACTTATAATTTTGTATACAACATACGCCTAACTATGTCTCTCAAATTATGAATATACAATATTTCAATAACTATCGCTAATTACTTCTTAATTAAGGTAATTTAATTCGGAATGACTTGAACTTATTTCATTTTTTATACTTACAACAAACAAAATATACAAGTTTAAGCACAACAAAGAAAAATCGTCATTTTTTTTTTCAAGAGATGGAAATTATAGATAATTCTTCAACCAATTCAAACACCCTAAAGCTAGAACAAAATACTGGCAACATTGTAATTTTGCTACTGTGTTCCGTGTAATAGAGACTCTTCAAAACAAAGGAAAGGAATTCAAAAAGTGGGTACTTAGTTGTTTATTGACAGTTAAATAATTTAGCTGCCCCGAAGTAGAATTATTTACCTTATTGACACTTAAACCTTTACAGTGTAACAATATCCAATAGGTTAACTACCACAGACTAATATGGTCTTAAATCTCCAAAAGTTCTGTCTATAGGGGATGAATATATCGTCCTTACAGGCGGCCCAACCCTTCAGGAGCTCTTTAAACTTGGACGATTAAACGTCGGCCTGAATTTGCGTGCAAGTTGCATTAAGTGAAGATAATGGTGGCACTCGGTCTTTGGGGACATTATGTGAGCCAGCTAAAGAGGAAAGTTCGTGGCTTCTCTCCACACTACCAGACGTTTGTTGGCTTAATTAAGCGGACGATATTTACAACTATGCTGAGGGTCACGTCGAGTTAGTTTCGGTTTGAATTTCGGGATTGGTATGGTGTGGTATCTACACGGTTGAACTACTCGCATGTCTCACTTCTCTCTGGTAAACTACGAAGGTGAAGTAAGTTAGAAAAAAAAATACGTTTTGTGAATAAAATAATTTGGGTTAGGTTTTATAGGTTTTATTGATCAACAAATTAACTTTTTACTAAACGTCGAAAAAATCTGAGTGTGGATTTCATCAATAAAACTGACCCAAATCAGCACTTCTAAACCACGTTCAATTTCATTGCTGATATTCGTCCTAAATGATTTTCTTAATAACGATCCACTTCTCCACTAGCGTTCGGCATTATACTTGTTTGTAACTGGGGGTCAACCACCACCTCTTAAAGCAGTATTATTTTAATGTTACTTCAGTGTGAGAAAGAGATGGAGCTATACAGGACGTCTAGCTCCATCTCTTTACCACACTGAAGTAAGATTACAATAATACTGCTTTAAGAGGTGGTGGTCTAGCTCCAGAACGCCTATCTGCCATACTTCACTACTGCTTCAAGGAGTCTCAATATCAAGTGGGCAATTCCCGTATTTTTAAGAACGCTCGCATTGTAATCTCAGTCTCAGTCTGTCAAAAATTATATGCGATTTTGACATTAATTGTCGCTGCGATGAGATTGCGACTAGATTTTGAAGGTTTTTAGGGTTCCGTAAATCACAGCTAAGTAGGCTTCACAAGTTTACGAGTAATAGTCGACCAACTTACATTTGCAGGTGGAATGTATGAGAGAACATGTTTTTCAACTACAATGTTAAGTTTGTTCTTGGGATAAATTCATCCCAACTACGGAACCCTTCATTGCGCGTGGTCCGACTCGCACTTGGCCGGTTTTTAATTACGGGAATTGGCCTTCAGATTTCTTATTAAACTAACAAGAAGCGCTGCTTCTACAAACATCAAACGAAGACACGCATAGAGGAACCTTCTTATGCAAACAATATAAACAGGAATCAGTTTCATACCAAGAAATCCTCTCAGCACATTAACGTACAAGATATTCCTAGAAACGGATACACTTAATCTTTATTATGTACTTAGGAGACTTCCAAAGGAGTCTTATTACGAATTCAAACTCTTTCCCCTTTCTGAATATCCAACATCGGCTGAAAAGGCAAAAACAAAAGAATGTGAAACAAATGAGACAACATTCGCAATAGGCTCATGGAAACTAAATTCCATTTAAAATGTTCATCGAATTTCGTACGCATAGGAATTTCTTGGAACGTGCACAACGAAAGGGTCTTCAACCTATTATCATATTTAATTAAACCCTCTTCTTGCTATACCTACTAAGATTCGTATTACATCAAAACTAATTTATCTTGATCGCATAATTCATTAGCACCCCCAACAGAATCCTCTAAAGAATGTGTGTGTGTGGTGTTTTAGAATTTATGTAATTATTTTAAACATGAATATTGGTGGCACGGTCCCCGGGTGGAAATAAACCTTTGGTATTCAGTTTCCCGAGATGAAACTTGGGGATTGTTTGTAGGGTTATGCGCGATCGTACACTGTCATAAATAATGCAATGAAGTTGCCTTTTCAGGAGCTGAAGAGTTGAGTGCTTTTAAAATAACTTTTAATATATGTACTGCATGTTTCAGCGAACAAAAGACCGAAATATTTTATTACAGGGATAGTATCTAAGGCTCGGCGCAAACGAGCCACCGACCACAGCCACTGAAAAGATAAAGAGCGATTAGCTCTTTCACTCTTTAGCTCTTTAGAGCTATATCACTCTTCTAGCTCACTAGCGCTTCTATAGCTCAGTGATTCAGACGCCGACTGTTAGCTCATTTGACTCACGCCGCACGCGCGTCGAAGGAGGCGGCTCAGCTCGCTCAATAGTCAATAGCGCTTTGGAAGTTTGGACTCTGTTACTCACTAACTTTTCTAAAGCTCAGTGACTCAGACGCAGACTGTTAGCTCGTTTGACTCACGCCGTACGTGCGTTTAAGGGAACGGCTCGGCTCGCTCAATAGTCATTGCCAATAGCTCTATCGAAGTTTGGACTCTTTGTTACGGTTCTTTAGCTCAGCGAATTAAGCAAATTTCACATTGCATACTGTACGTTGTTTTGCGGGATAAATGTTAACGGATAAGTAGTGGCGCATACATTGAGTATAGACTCGTTCACACGTCATTTATACTGCAAAAAAAACGTACCTACATAGCTAAATACGTTTATCGAATACCCACCGGACTTGTCAAGCAAACCGAATGAACCTTTTTCGTATTCGGTATGTATGTGGCTGTCTATTTGGTATTACTGCGGCTATTCATTTTTACATGGAGAAAAATGTTTCATATGAACATACCGCTGTTAATACGGTTTAAATCGAATATTGTAAAAAAACGTGCGTTTTTTTTTTTTTGTGGCGGTGTTTGATAGTAAGAACGGTCGTATTATTATTTGTTATAATGGTTGTATCTTATCATGATATTTTCAACTTTAAGTCGATGACAATAAAAAAACGGCACAAATATACGTCATTGTAAATCTAGATAGATTTACAATGAGAGAATGAGAATGAGAATGAGAGCTATTGTTGGAAGAACGAACGATGCGATCCGAAGTATTCCGAAGCGAGCCGGATGAGCCGTTCGGCCAGTGACTTCGGTTGGTCATCGGTGTCTCGCTGAAGTAGAGTCTGAGTGAGCTAAGTGAGCTAGTGAGCTATTTAGCGAGCGAGTGAGTGAGAGAGAGCGACGTCAATAGAAAAGAGCTAGCTCTTTTCTATCACTCGATCACAAGCGGCCCATGTCTAACAGCCACCTCTCTTGTAGCGGGTGGCCGCACCGGCCACACGTGTGCGACGAATCCATACAAAACGTATAAAAAAGCATGTGAACTGCTTGTCGCTAGGCTACCAATGGCTGTGGTCAGTGGCTCGATTGCGCCGATCCTAAGAGATGACGCCAAGATTGACAGCTTGACTTTTGTGCAATACGAACACTATAATTGGATGTATTTAACTGAATTTCTTTGCATTTCTTTATCATTTTGTTTAATTCTTTGTTTCTAGCATATAAGCGTTTTGGTTAAACTGTAAGCTTATACCTAATGTATTTTTCACACCACCTGCTCAACAATGTCAAATTATATGTCATGCAAACCTAACCTAAAGTAAACCAGGGGTCTAGCCGAGCATTAATATTAGGTATACTGGATTTCATTCATGTCATTAATGTGATTTGAACTTGGAACCTCAAGTAAAAATCGCAAGCAAACATTTACCATAGTATATACTAATTCCATGCATTTACCATTGAGACTCGCACTAAAAAATAAATTGTTTGAAAATCGAACTGGCCACCACGAGTAGAACACAAATAAAAAAGGCGCGAATACTGCAAATCGCTTTCGTGCTAAACTACAAATACAAAAATGTTGAGTGACGATAGTGATTTGACTCCGGAGTACATTAAATCCGAAGTCCAGCATTGCCAACAATTTACTCCCAGAAAAGTCCAAGGTATCGTGCATGAAAGCCAACGACGATTTTTACAAATGGAAAACTATTTCTGTACCTATTCTGAGAAAAAACTATAAAGGGCGTCTGAATGGGGTGTTTTTAGTCTACTTCCAGCATTTATTATGCACAAAGAAGCCTTAATGTTGCATCTATTCGATGCTCAGGTCAACAATAAGGATCAAGCATAATATTCAAATTAATACATATATTTATACACCAAATTATTGGCATTTTTAAAAGGAAATTCGGAAGGACATAGTGCTAAGAAATCAAATGTTTTTATAGCTCAAAATGTGGAAACGTTTCTAAATGACCATAGCTTTGTTGCCACAAAAGTAAGTACTGTAATGATCTGCCAGGGGTTGATTGGGGACAAGCAGGCCACTACGTGTGTCGTGTTGGTGTTTGGATCGTGGAGTGTTCTTGGTTAACTAAATTACCAAATCACAGACACAAGCTAGTATTATATTAACTTTAGTTATAGGAAACACATTTACAAGACAGCGCTATTTTTCACTGACTCAATACAAAACAATTGACACGTGTTCGATCGTGTCCATTGGCAAATACTTAACGGCCTGTGACACATAAGGTTGCCACCGGCATCAAACCTCTACAGTACCTAACTAATGATTGTTTTTTTATTAAGTAAATAGCTAGTGCATACTTATGGGTGTGTAATATATGCCATAATAACAGATAATATATTATCACTTGAAATAACGTTCACATGATATAATTTTCATATGGTATAAAAACAAATAACCTAATTTCATGTGATCTAATATTACATTTCATATAAACTTCTTTTGCTCTAATAACATTTAGTATAACGTTCATCTCATATAATTTTCAGTTAGTATATTGCTCTTTTTATATAACGTTCAGTTGACCTAATTTTCATATTTACTCATTTTCTGCCCAAATTCTGTAGTGAATAAGTAAATATCAGCAAACATCATACTGTTATAACCTCATCTAACCCAAATGATTCACCAACAATAGAAGGGATCTGGCGCTCGGCGGCCGCTGCGGCGGCACGCTCGCTTCGCTCGCTCGCTTTCGCGCGCTAATGGTCATGGTTCTAACCTAATCTAACCCACATGATTCACCAACCATAGAGGGGATCTGACGCAGGTATATATGAGGTGAATATGAAAGAACATAAAACATATTAATTCGTAGTTATTTATTCATACAACAATGTTATAAGTGAAGACAAAATACTATGTTAAGGTTGACTAATCTTATTTCAGTTTTAAGTTAGAGGCCAAAGCTCGAAGGAATTCAATTTCAGTGTATTCCTCTTTATTTTTCAAGATATTATCGATTCGTTCGTTTTGCTTCAAACAGCATTTTTTCTTTTTTGGCAGTGACTGCCCATTAAGAAAACATTCTATTTGATCTAATATTACTTTGGTTTCCTGAAGCAACTCATGGGCTAGGCAATAAAAACCTAGACCTAACCTCACCTAAAATTTGAATATTATACTAACTGAATATTAGTTCAAATGTGCATTATAGAAAATGTTTATTAAACCATATAAAATTAGGTAAACTGAAATTATATCAATAATTCATTATATCACTTCATCGTTATACTAAAAAAAAAAATTATATTAAATGAAATTAGGTCATGTGATCATTATAACTTTTGTTATTATGTCAAATGGTACGCACCCCATACTTACTGGCACGCTGGTCTACTCAGCAAGCTTCTTGCTTATGGCATCCCAGCTGATTTTTGTAGCTGGATATCAGACTTCCTTAGTGGACGATCGATCAGAGTAGTCATTGACGGCTGCTCTTCCGACCTTATGACTATTGATGCCGGAGTTCCTCAGGGGTCTGTTCTCTCTGCAACTCTTTTCCTGCTGCACATCAATGATCTACTTTAACCTGGTATTGTTGGGTACGCAGATGGCAGTACTGTTTCAGAGAGATACTTGTCCAGCGCAAAAACCAGTGGAGCCGAAGTTCGTTTCGCCATGGTAGAGCTGACAGATTTGACCTTAAGTCTGGTCTCCCAGTGGGGTGATGATAATCTGGTCTCTTTTAACGCCACCAAAACACAGGCGTGTCTTTTTACCGCTAAAAGGAGTCGTTTCGAACAAAGTCCTACTTTTCGGGGTGCATCTGTTCCTGTAACTGATCGGCTCGAGCTCCTAGGCATGGAGTTGACATCATGTCTCAGCTTCGGATCCACCATCGAGTACAAAGCCCAAACTGCGGCCAAGAAACTGGGCATCCTAAATATTGTGAAGCGATACTTTACGCCTGGACAGCTTTTAACTCTCTACAAAGCGCAAGTCCGATCCTGCATGGAGTATTGCAGCCACCTTTGGGATGGCTCAGCTAAATACCAACTTGCCGCGCTTGATTCGGTGGAACGCAGAGCTAAGAGGCTCATTGGCGTCATAAGACTGGTGGATGCCAAGCTTCACAACTTGGTTCATCGCCGCAAGGTTGCCTGCTTGTTGGTCTTCTACAGATTGTACTTCGGTGAGTGTGCTCGAGAACTCCACGACCTCATTCCGCCTGCCCCCTTCTACCATCGGACATCTAGACGCACTGCAGGTTACCATCCCTACCTAGTTGCTATTCCACCAATTGGCACTAAGCGTTTCCAAATGTCTTTCGTGATGCGCACAGCAAAGGAGTGGAACTCTCTGCCTGCGTCTGTATTTCCGAACGTATACAACCCCGATCTCTTCAAAGTGAGAGTGAACAGGCTTCTTCTGGGTAAGCTCGCTCCATCGTCGACTTTGTCTCTGTCATCTCTGACCTAGACTAGAGTCAACAGCAAACCTATCTTAAATAAATAAAAAAACTTACGAGTATACTTACTATACTAGCGACCCACTTATGCATCGATCGCTTGTGTGGCATCTACGGATGTGATGTTTCGACATGTCAAAACGTCAAGATTTCTGTGCTCTATCTAAGATAAACATAATTGTAAACCTTTGTTAGATTTGTGAGTATATTATTACAATTATAATGTGTCAATTAGTGTTGCCCAAATTCAGTCTTGGTCTTGCAGTCTTGGTCTTGTTCTTGCGTTTTTGCAAGACCAAGACCAAGAACAAGACCGCGTATTTTTAGCAAGACCAAGACCAAGACTGACCGTGCAAGACTTGAGCAAGAACAAGACATAGCCTGCAAGACTCTTGCGTCTTGCAGCTAGGACTTAGCGCTATTTCACTGAGTAGTTAGGTGTAACAGTTCGGTGTATAGGTAGGTACGCTTAGGAATTCTATGAGACGCAAAAAACTGTATCAAAGAATATGAAAAACTGGACCTATGCGCATTACGACTAATACCATAAACATAGCGAATAAAAAAATATCTATTAAAATCAAACTGAGTGCATGCATAGTTATGTTTTAACCATCGGCACTTTGATAATGCGGCATCAAAGGTTTTGTACTTACTTCTCAAAGAAATTTGCCGCTTTTCGGAAGTACATGGTTATGATACACGCGCCGGCGGCTTCTTTTGAAATCTAAAACAATCGTTGCCGCCACGCCGAAATCATAACATTTGTGACACTATTTGATTGCCGCCATAGGGCGTAGGTATACTCATGCAAAATAATTTCGAATTTTTTTAAGAGTACCTACAGGTGTTCCAAAGAATAAATAAGTTTCAGAGTGCTTAGAATGAAAATGAATACATTATACTGATCACGCAAGTAGTATTATGATTAGGATAAAATGGTAAGGATAGGTAGTAGATGTCATATTAATTCATTCTAGTAAGTATATATTATAATATTGATTACTTATATGGTTTTAAACTAATTACTTAATTAAAAAACTCTTTTATTAAATTTCTTATAAGTTGAGGGTTCAATCTCTTTCTAGACAGATAAGTATTGTTCTTTAAAATACAGTCAAGTTATTGTAATTAATTTGTTTTTTTACATGTTTTAGCAAATGTAAGCTTATAAATCATAAATGTTTATTAAGAAACAGTTACTTCCATGGAAAACGACATATAGGTCAGTTGATTTTTCGAATTTCTTATCAAATCTTCAGTTATTTATTAATCTGCTTGATCTTTACTATGGCTATGTTAATTCAAGCTCACAATGTTCCAATTCTAATACGTTTTTCTAAGATTTAAAGTAAACTTTAATAAATAGTAATAGACTAATAGGTAATTGCAAGACTTGCAAGACTCTTGCTGCAAGACCAAGACCAAGACCAAGACTGGGAGCGCAAGACCAAGACCAAGACCAAGACCAGGTGTATTGGCGCAAGACCAAGACCAAGACTGGCTAAGTCTCGTCTTGTTCTTGCATTTGGGCAACACTAGTGTCAATCAAATCTAAGAATTAAAGTGTATAATTTTTAATACATAAGAATGAATATATTGAAGTACGTAATTTACCTTCATACTTACTAAACTACCTGCCTATTTTTGTTATAGGTGGCCTTGTTTTTTGAAGTGAATGCAGTAGCGGAGGGCAACATTGAAAATAATTCTATACAGAATAAGGATAAAATAAGCTGCCGCATTGGTAACAACATCAAACTAAAACACCGTGGATAACTGATCCTTGGACGCCTTTGTCACCGCACCATCCACATCAAAACACTGTTCATCTAGCCCGCTGCCTAAAGCACCACTTTCACCAACTTTCACGATCCAAAATGATCCTCAGCAGACTCAAGATTCTGAAACTTTACGCAACACAATACTCAAATAAACTGTACCTCATCTTCAATCAATTTAATGTACTGAATAAAAACATAACTTTGTCTTTTCACAACTGGTCGAATGTATCAAACATTACCTTTAACTTCTAATTGTTTTAAATATGTCTACGAACTGTAATTGTAATTTTAATAAGTACTTTGATTCTAGTACTATTGCTTTTTATTGTTTCGTAGATGGTGTGAAAAGTGCCTAGAGTATTTTCCTCAGGGATAAAGGTGCCTTCATCTTGGGCGAGCTTGAACTCCTTAGCTTCGCTCGGGAGTTCACACTAGAATCCTTCGTTACGCTCGGGATTCAGGCGCCCGCAACTTACGACACTGCTTCATCCCCTTGGTGCATAATCTACTATTTTAAATAAATAAATGACATCGCAAAGTCGTATCGACAAGTTGCGTCGACCTGTATGTACGCCTTTACGGAGTGAACAAGCAAATCTATAATATCAGCCAAAGTCAAATGCACTAACCATAGCAATGTCTGTAAATAAGGCGGACGTTCATCACAGAACATACAAAGACCCCCGATCGCTTCCAAATAGTCAATCAAAACAATAATGTTAGAGCAAGTTACTGCAAATACTTAATAGTCAGAAACTGCCTTCCGTTCAATATTGATTTTGCTGTGAAGAGCTACAGGAAACGGAATAGTTTCACTTGCATTAACTACCACATTGTCTTTGAAAAGTCAACTTGTACGTGTTAATTACTGATAATTACATAATGCTGGTAACATCGAGACACCTTGAAGGCATTATTCATCTGAAAAGTGTGAAACAACAGACAAAAAATCTGAGAAAAAAAATAGAAAATTAATACATTGCATAGTCACGCATCCCTCATATTTAGCTAAGTACTTAAAAAAGAGGGATGGGTGACTATTCTATAAATAGTCATCGAGATCCTTATACCTTTAAACCTATTAAAAAGTTTTGTAATAATATTATACCCTATTACACCAACGGCTCCAGTTTGAATATTTAATTAGGCAGGACAATTTGGAAAGCCTTTGATCCCGAAATAAAGACAGAGAGTTCTAACCTTAGTTTCCGCGGATAAACTCAGAATCTTCCTAAAAAAAGGCTATAGTCCTAAAACACTAAGTAGCATCTATTCAAAACGTTACTCCTAATATCACTGAACTAAACAAAAACCAATTACAAACAGGAAATCCTCTGCCAAACATAATTTCTAATTAGCTCAAAATTTAGTTTTGAAATTTAGACGTAAACAGCGCGTGTCAGAGGTAAACCACGGCTAAATTGCGGCTTCGAGTGCACAAGATGTGTGGAAGGGCAACTCACGAGCTAATTATATTATATAATTAGTTGAAACGACCTAATTCTGTGTTTACGTACGGTAATTCAATTCACTGTTCGGTTAATGGCTATATATGTGGAGTAGATGGGATAATCTGGATGTTTGCCTTAATCTACCTAGTCATTGTGAGGTGATTTTGGATTAAGCTAAGTCTATAGAGAGTACATTAATGTTGTATGAATATATCTAGCGACAAGGTCTATTTGTCAAAGTGCCAGTTTCACCAATGAAACTGAACGCGATCAGCACATCTAAACTGCGTTCAGAAGCAGTCATTGTAAAAATTCCGCAACAATGATGACACTGAGAGCTCTTAAACGCGGTTTAGATGTGCTGATCGCGTTCAGTTTAATTTGTGAAATCCGCCCTAAATGACAGTAAGATAGTTTCTACCTGCACCCTAAATGCGTAACACACTATCAATCACAGTTTGAATGATTTTGAAGTAATCCATTGCTTCATATGTTCGAAAAATGTGTCTGGCCAACAACGCAAATAACGCAATGAATGTTGTTGTACTGTCAAAATGAAACAGATTCCTACTGTAAGTGTTTTACGCAATTGCCCCGCTGGTGAAGTTTAAATTTACTGGGAATTATCGTCAAAATTGGTAAAGCAATTACGAGGTCAATACTTGATTCAGTCCTCAAAAGTACAATATTTATTCACAAAAGTGTTTTTTAATTTGAAAATGAAATGACTCAATTACAAAATTCTTGCTATTTTATTAAAAAGAGCTGTTCACGGCCGGCAGACAGAAAACCATAAAAAATTTTAAGTGCAATTTTCGCTCAAATACGACATTCCCTTCCATGCCACAATGTTGGCGGAGAGTAAAAGTTTGTAGTAACCGTATAAATACTAAGTAACTGTTGGTTGCATGAAACCCTTTGTACCTACTCAGATGTGCAGAGCGACACATTACCTATAGATTTAGAAATCCACTAGGAGTCTGGTGTTCCGTTGAAGCTAAGTTCTAGAAAATAGGCCTTTGTCAAAATAAAAGCCACAACGCGTAGTATTGTGTCCCTACAACAAAACAGCATGGATTTCTAAAATAATTAGACATCCATGTTAAAAAGTTTTCTTATTAATTTCCTCAAGATTGAGTCCACTCTGACAGCACACGAAAAACCAACGAATGAGAAGTTTCCTTTGATCCATCCAAAGAAAATAAAGTAGAATCTTGACCAACTAACTTTTCTTTGTGGAAGTTCGCTCTTTATTAGCTGAATTTTATGAGAACCGGGCCCTCGCTGAATATATTTTTAACTAATTGTAAGTTCCTTACAATCAAGAGATGCACAAAGAGGAAAAAAGTGAATAGACTCCAGCTGAAAAAGCCGGGAAACGCCGCACAGGAAATTATAAGCACCATCCTACACAATATCTAAAAGAACTTCCCCCTTGTTATCATCTGGCACTTTGAAGGCCCTTTTTATGTTATTAATAAAATACGCCGTAAATGAATAAAACGATTCCAGTCGTTGATGAACAACTTTACGAGTTAACTTTTGGGGTGAGAGAAATTTCTTAGGAAACTTGCCCTCCCAACTTTTCGCATAGCGAGATGATTTTTTTACAGAAACCTCGAAAATTATGGGCCAAGTGTTCATTATGTTAATGCGTATCGGGATGAAGCAGCTGCTATTTCATTTATACATAGTAGGTACCTATATAGAATATATAGCGAGATATATATATAATATATAGCTAGTGGCTGTAGACATTTATCATACAATTCAAACAATTATGGACCAAGCGCAATTGCAAAATAATATACGAAATAATTCCGCAATTTGTGTGAAATAGCTATCTGCAAATGCTGAGTATGTTATTATGCTATGTTTAGATGGACCCGCTTCGCTGTCTCCGTAATCCTTTGCGCATCGTTGAACGAGTTAGCTCGCACTTAGAACTCCACCTTTGCTTATTAACGAGTCATATCGAGGAAATTATGGAAATAGGATCGTTCCACACCACTGAACATCTATGAGGTAACATGATGAAAGTCAATTAAAACTATTCAGAGTGAGATTTCTCTCACTATTCAAAATCTGAATTTTTCATTGATATAGAACTTTATAATAGCTCGCTCGAACACTTTTGTTTCGCGAAAACACCAATCAATTTTTCGATCGCTTTATTAGGCCGTGTTTTTATTTGGCTATGTATTTATTTTATAAAAGTGTATTTTGATCACTGATCAGTCTGTTTGCACTCAATCTTTGTTTCAAATTGAATTCCAACATGGCAGCTATTGATTTAATTTAGCAACGGATTTTATTTCATTTACGTTTGAAATCAGGAAAGCCTGGTATCATTTGATTTTAATATTTATACTTACAATTGATTTATTCTACATCGATAAAAAAATATGGATTTTATTTCACTTACGTTCAAACGTAACGTGATTTCAAAATCAGGAAAGCCTGTTATAGTTTGATTTTAATATTTATCTTTTGATTTATTAAAAACCTGGTTACTAAAAATAAAAGTACAATGTAGATTTTTATTATTTTACTAGCTGTGCCCAGCGACTTCATTCGCGTCGAAGTCGTAAAATACACAATATACTAAAATAACAGCCACATTTTAATAAAACTCCCTCGTCCCCCGACCCGCCGCGTTGTATCGCCCGCCCGCGCTATTTCTTCACAATTTCATGGGTTTTAATTTTTTGCGCGGAGCCCTAATTATTTTTCTAAAATAAAAATAGCCTTAGTTGCTCCTTATAATACCAGCTATCTGTCTGTCCTGTCAAAATCGGTCTAGGCATTTCCGAGATTCAGACAGATAGACAAAAATTTTAAAAATTGTTTTTTTTTTGTTATAAGCACTGTATATACTTTCATGTGCAATTAGTAAAAAGCTGTTATTTTAGTAACAAACACATTACAAACAGACACATCAATTTTATATATTTGTATGTATAGATAAAACAAGCAACATTCGAGGGCCTGCAAAATATTCTCGTGGATTTTCATGCCCAACTTTCCGTAAGAGGTTTCCCAAGACATTCTGTCTTGAGAAACCTCCAAGTAAGCAAAAAAGTCGTATACTTTCGAACAACCTGTGACAGCTCTTAGTGAAAACCGGCAAAGAACGGCAAACAAACTAGTGGCGACTGCCAATTGATGGATAATGGTTGGAACCGAAGCTTAAATAGGTGTATTGTGGTTGAAACACACGGAACAAATCTGTGTGTTGAACTAAAGCTATAACTCACAGCTCGCCGATATTTATAGCCTAGTTGTAAAGCTTAACACGTTCGTATGTTTGCAGCAACTATAATAAATTCTGAACAAATATCCTCGTATTTTCAATTACACGTCATGGCGTCAGTTCGTTTTTAACTTATCACGACTTTAATTAAGGATTAGTGCAGCTCGCACTGCGAGCGTTTGCTGTTTTATTACTTACGAACTAGTCCGAGTCCGGATAATCGCTTTGTTTATCTTTGTGATTGTACTGTATTCAGGTCTCAGCTCCTGAGAAATATACGATGGATAAAGTATTTTGTGAAGTAAAAACAAAATATAATGATCAGATAATTACCTATACTCCGTTGGGTCAGGTACTTAGTTATCTAAAGGTAAAAAATCACGTGACGAGAGAGCTGTCAAATTAGTCTGGTTTGCTGACTAAACGTAATACCTGTCACTTCAGTTATCATGTTGTGTCACAGTTGTACTCTTCAATTTAGCAACGTTAATATTATAACGTATACAGGATAGGTACAACGTATTCGTTTTACCTGTCTTTTGGGCTCTTTACAATAGACAGTATGATTATTATGAATATAGCTAAAAATTTGTGCTCAAGCAGTTACATCTACGAACAGTAGTTTAATAATCAAAAAAAAAATCAAATCATTTTTAATACAGGCATTGTATAAGTACATACAAATACATTTCACCCATAGAGACTACATGTCATAAATAAGTAAACATTAAGTATGTATAAACGATAAAGTATAACATAGATTAATAAAAGAGGAAACTATCGTAAAAATCAAATACAAATTTAATTTGACTATAACGTATTTTAAAACATGAAAGTGTCATCTATAAAAAACATTTTTACGGTTTGTTTACCTTTAGTTAATTACTTAAACCAATGGAGTATATAGACCTTAAGTCGTAGGTTCGAACCCGGACAAGCGCTTTACTTTGTATTAATAATTTCATCACCACTGCTCTCAAAACGGTGAAGGAAAACATCGTGAGGAAACCGGCATGTCCTAGAACCAAACATTCATAGAACGTTATTTATTTATCTCGTGTAATCACATTTACTGTGATTTCTCAACGGTATCTTTAAGAGAGTCTCTTGTGGCCTGGGGGCCAACCACCACCTCTTAAAGCAGTATTATTTTAATGTTACTTCAGTGTGAGAAAGAGATGAAGTTATACAGTAGCTCCATCTCATTCCCACACTGAAGTAACATTCAAATAATACTGCTTTAAGAGGTTATGGTCTAGCTCCAGGTGTTAAATACAGGTTACATTGTCTACGCGGATACAATAAGTGATTTTACTAAAAGCCTCTAAGTATTTCTTGATGTTAATATGGCACTTGAGAAAAAGGAAGAAAGGAAATGTTTTTTTTTTTGCATTTTGTTAAAAATAATATCAAACTAATAAGTGGTAGTTTTTAAGTAACGCCGTTTTCAAAGGTAAAACAACTTTTGTACTTTGTAGTAATTAAATTGTAATAATAATAAAACTCAACTATAATAAACTCAAACAATCAAAACTAACTAAACTATAATTAAACTCAAAATGAAATAAATGTTTGATGTGTATTATGAAAGTATTATATTGTAATTTATTTGGCATAAAGCTAAAGTAATAATCATTTTAATTAAGAAATGATTTATTTGTATAAGATTGAAATGAACGGCTCGCCATCACACAGACAAATCCTGAAAGGTTTTCGTTGTGTAGCTAAAACTTATTGTAAAATAGGTTAAATGTGTTGGAAATAAATAAATAATAATAATAATAGCCCGACCGCCGTATCTTTACGTTGACGTCGTGGTGGGGCTTGCGCGCTCGGAACTCTAGGTCTGTGCCGGTAGAGTTTACCTTGCCGGAACAGGTCTAGGATGAGGAGCCAGACCAAGAGAGGTACATGAACCCGCAGGGCAGCGTGTGGCGAGCTGTTGGGCAGTACCGACCCCACGGATCCTATCTCCCGGGAGAAATCTTGTTCCTCATCTCTGGCTTGCCTTTATTGACCAGCTGGAGTGAACACTGACGAGGAACAGAGCTCCCATCTCATTCTTGCCTTTATTGGCCGACTTGAGCGGAGATTCGCAAGAGCAAACGTGCTCGGATGATGGAAGAATTCCAGTAAGCTGGTAGGGATCTTAGCCAACTTCCGGGCTCTGGGATTGTCCTGACAGCCGTAAAATACTTCTCCACTCCTCAAGCACCTCAGGATATGTTGCCCATTTAACGCTACGTCACTAAGTGCTAGCAACCGTTTCCGAGGGCCCATTATTGCGTATGAAAGTCACCCCCTGCCATTTTTTTCCATATATAACAAAACATTGATCAGGTAGGGGCCCACAGCCTTTTCATAGTTCTAGGTAACCAGTGCACTTTCGCCATCTAAACAAATATCCCAATATCTTTGTTTCCATATCCTGCAATAGTCCTATACCAACCGGAGGTTGTCCTTGGGTGCACTTGCATAGTGCGTACAGGGATAGTCGTCGGTTGGTGCCTCATTTCATTAATACCGTCTGATGGGCCTCTGCGAGTTGGCTTCGGCCCCTCGTACGCCTTCCAAAAGTCCGGGACCTCAGGGTCGCGAGATATGTCAAAGACACTTTAAATGAAAATGGTAGGCCTACATAATAAAAACAATGTACAATCAACGGTCTTAAGTGGACTGCCACTGGAACGATCATTTTGGCCTGCACGTCAGATCTGCGCCTATCTCTGTGTACGAGTATGTGATGTTTTAATGCAGACAGTAACGCGCACACAGTATAACTACGAAAGCGCGTTGTTGGTTGGTCAGATGCATGTGTGGTCAACACTAAATAAAGACACCTACAACTACCTACTTATGTATATACTTGTTTTTTTTCTTAATAAATTATCGACCACAGCGCCTATTTAAAAGCAATACTGAAATTCGAAGTGAAAATTATAAGCAGCGATGACAGGTTCGCACGAGTGGGTGGCTGTTAATGTGTGTGCGTGAAGTGGAGAAGGTTCGAACCTCAGTGCGCGCTTTCGACCCTTTTTGTTTTTTCGTTTTCGCGTCAGAGTGCAATTATTTATTGAGTTTCGTTAATACAATGACAATAAGGTATAGACGGTAAAAATAAAGTATACTAAGCAATTTAATTTAAAAAACACAATTTTTCATAGAAACATTTATTGATGTTGTTTACCTTTAAAACATAAACTCCAAACTTTGAAATAAATAAAATACCTAATTTGTTCGTACATCATTTTTGGTTGCTACTGAAATGGGATGTTTTTGGTTTATTGAGGTTATAGCTTAATTTATTCATTTTCTCAAGGAAGTAAGATTGAAACAAATCCTCAATCCTACAATCTTACGATCACTAACTTATTACTATTATGGCCAGTGGCCTTTAATTCCCCGGCTAACATTTAATATATTTTTAATTAATATTTAGTGTGACCTCCGTTATTATGAATGTCGATGCGTGGAGGCCACAATATTACTGCAAATATTTGTGCCACGTAAACTTTCCCACAACTCCATGCAATGGGACTTCAGCTGTTCGAGAGATCTTTCATCTCGCGCTTCCCATCTTTGCACCATTAAACCCCATACATTTTCTATAGGGTTTAAATCAGGGGATCGCGCTGGCCACGGAATAACTTTAACATCCGAATGTTCACTAAACCACTCACGAACAATACTGGCACGATGTATCGGACAATTATCTTGAACCAAATAAAGTTCACCAAGTTCATCCACTGGATAAACATGGCGAACAGTAGGTAGCATTACATCGCTCAAAACCTCGACGTAATTGGAGCTTTTGGCCCGCGTCGGTATAAATGCCAACTCATTCGGCCCTTGAGCACTAATCCACCCCCACATATTCACACTAATTCTTCCTGACTTATTCTTACTTCCGTATTATTTATAATATTACCGTCAGACCAATGTGTATTGTCTCTGCGCCACAAATGAAGTCTTCCTTTTTGACACGATTTGAAAGTCTTCTCGTCAGTAAATACAGTAGTCTCCCAATCAAAGTCTAAATATTCTCGAGTAAAACGCAACCGTTCCTCCTTATGCCTTTGCGTTAAAAAACGGCGTTCGATGATGAAAGCCTTCGGCATGGAGTGCACGGCGAACAGTCCGCAATGACGTATCAAATTCTTAAGCAAATCGTCTTGTAGGTATGAATATATATTCACCAACCATAAAGCGTCGCTGAGTCTGGTTAATAAGTGGCGGCCTACCACATCTTACACGGCTCTTAAGACTCCCCTCTTCCTCAAATCTCCTCACCCAACGTCTCACTGTATCTCTCTAAAAAAGAAGAAATCCTTATTACATATTTTGTAGCGTCACTTATGAGAACAAATAAAATCAAAAACAACAAAATAACTTACACAAAATCCGGTTTCATTGGATATTTCAGATATATGACACCAATTGTTATGCAAGGCTACCTACAATGTTCGCCCTGGCTTCAATATTTATATTTGCTAGCATTTTCAATAAAAATCTTCAAACTCAACACCTCTAATATCAATAACACAAACGCTCGTACCTAAGTTCACCAACCAACAACGTCATACCATTCTAACTACAGTCAGTAAATTGATTTTGATTCAAATCTACCCTCAACTTTTATGTGACTAGTTTAAAATATTCGCTGTCTTTTTCTCATTAGCATAATCAGAAAAAGACTGCATGCCGCGGTAGGCCTATGATGATGACCATATACCGCGCTTTGTTTGTTTGGTACGTGATGAAAGAGTGCAATATACGGGTGTGTATGTGTGTGAAATGCCTAAATAGAAGAAGGTCTCAAGTGCGATGAGTAACGATGCGATAGTTCTGAAATCTGGCGTTGGAGTTCTGACCGCTACTGTACCTATCTGAAACATGAACTCAATCTACCCACTAACTCGAGTGCAAACATGTTTCAAAATCTACATAACACCGGTTATATTAAGTGCTCATACACATAATACTCACATAATACAGTATCATTTACCCATTATGAAATAACGTTTCAATTTGTTGGTAGGTTTTTTGATAGAGTTGCACTTTAGCACAAGAACTTACCACACTCAATTTTTTCTTATTATTTATAGGTACTAATCAAGGTGGCCAGAACGTAAGTAAGTAGGTATATTTAAATAAAATCCAAGAATATGTATTTTCTAATATTCTATAAGGAATTAAAAAGAGCCATTTTAAATGTCTACCTAAGTATTTCCCCCTTAAACATTTAAAACAAGTGGCCGCGTGTTCACGCGTGGTATCAGTAAGTACGGAGAATTGATTTACTGCTCAACTTACCGGAAGGCACAAACTTCCCCAGCTGAGGAAAATCATGAACGGTAACTTCACCATATAAGAATTTCAAACTATGTTATGCACTAGATATGGCAGCTGCTGAGCTCGCATTTATTCGCTACTTACTTCAAATCCTCGGATAAATTTCAGTGAAGTAAAAAATTCAGGAATATATAATATTTTTCGTGAATGTTGCGGCTCGTTTAAAATTTCGAGGATAGCTGAGAAAAGAGTTGAAAATGTAGTATTTGAGGTGGGTTTTTGGCATAAGCGATTGGCCATTAGAATACTAGGTGCTACCACACTTTTTGGCACTCTTTGCAAAAAGGTTTACAACAATATAATATAAGGATAATCAATTTAATCTAATCCCTCAATGACTCAATGGCTCAATGACTACGCTACAGTTTCAAAATTGCGACCAATTTATTTAACGTTAAATTACCAAAAGCTCCTTAAAATAAAAGCTCATAATCATACTCAAACTCGCTGAAAAACATAACACAACAAATTACCCTGAAAAACTTCGGAGCGAAAATTTAATAGGGGAAAAAATATTCACATTTTTCGGCATACAATCAGAAGGAATTACGTGAAGCATTCATCGGACCATGCTTAGTATTCCATCACCAATCACGGCGCTTCAGAGGGAGGCTTCAAATACTTCATTAGCCAGTTTCACGCGCCTCCCCCCTCCCCCCTTTTAAAGGATAGCGCTGATGAGCAACATAATCTGAATTTTGACGATTTGTAAATAAAATCTTTTCACAATTGAGTTTGGAAGGGGATAAAAACGTTTTTGTATTCACGGTAGGTTGAGGGCTTTAATGCGATTTTTATTAAGTTTTGTAGCTGGTTTCATTACGTTTTATAGACACTTTTGAAATTATACTAAGTACCTACTATAGAGTTTATGACGACATTCAAGTGACGCTAACGCCATATGAGAAAATTTCAGATTGTTTTTCCGTATCTCCCATACTCGCTCTTTCACCCGCGTCAAATTTAACATGCTTCCCATTAGTGAAAGAATTTTTGGAATCGGATCAGTAGTTCCGATGTTCCGAGTTTACAACTACATACAAACTTTATAATATTATAGTATAGATTGAAAACCAAATCCCCAGAATTTGAACAATAACGTGAGACTGGTTCACACTATAGCCTAGATTCAACCTCGCACGCCGTATAAACCATTCATCAGGCGGTTCTCAACTGTCCGCTCAACTAAAGAACGACCATCGGTGCCAGTCACACGGGACTATTCCTGTTCGCAACTAAAACGTATGTGTGACATTCGACGCCAACCAGAGCAAAGCTCATTTTATACTGCGAACAGGTTGGGCCAACGAAGTCCTACAAACATGTGGATGATTACTGCACACAATTGTTGTCAGTTGCTTACAAAATGTTGACCAAAATTAGTCAAATGTTTGCTAACACAGCCAGCATCCATGCGTTGCATTCCATATTTTTTTACTGCGTCATGTGTCTGCTTTTCACCTCGATCTCGCCTGATGGAAAGCGATGGATGAGGTCTACAGAAATGCCTGTTCACTCTTACTTTGAAGGCAGACGGGTTATACATATGTGGAAGGGAACACAGACGCTGGTAGAGATGACGATAAATGACGACGATGGCGTGGCCATGGTTAGTTGTATGCTGGTTATTTATTGCACCTAATGGCTATCAAATTATAGTGTGATTTTCCGTGTTTCACTGCATATTAATAGTGGGTAAGTAGGTATATTCCGTACTCATGCAGAAAAGTTTGGTTCCTAGAGGAACCAAACTTTTCTACCGATAGCTCTTTAACGTCATTCCTCTAGGAATGACGTTAAAAAGTTGACGTTGTTTGTCCTGCTACTAAAGTAGTCCCCGGGCCAGCCAGGAGGTTTCAAGGGGGAACTTTATAAAGGAAAGGGATTGTTTTTATCTACATATGTAAAAAAAAAACCAGCCAAGTGCGTGTCGGACCACGTACAATGAAGGGTTCCGTAGTTGGGATGAGTTTATCCCCAGAACAAACTTAACATTGTAGTTTAAAGACATGTTCTCTCATACATTCCAACTGCAAATGTAAGTTGGTCGACTGTTACTCGTTAACTATTGACGGGGTCCGCTAGGGCCGATGCCAGCTAGGTTGCGGGATGTTCGAAAGAGTTACCGTGGCCCCGGCACAGACAACAGAAGGAACACGGGTGGGTTTTAGTCAGTAAAAGTCTGACACGCCCTCCCGCTCCGCCCAGAGCGGGAGAAGTCATTTGATGATTTCCCATCCACAAAAAAAAGGGGAACACTTGACTTTAACAAAAATTAGCACCTTAAAACTTAATGATCCTCCCTTTTCTATGGAGGATGAGTGAACTTTACACCCTGTACCTCATACCTCTACTATGTATTTCAGATTTTTTTTTCACTAACCCGCAATATTTTTGAAAGACTATCCAACAACACCCCACACCATGGGATAGACGAGACAAAAAAAACATCCCCACTTTACGTGAATAGAAGGTACCCTAAAAATTTTTTTTGTCATAATTTTATTTTACCACTTTGTCGGCGTGATTAATATATATATCCATGCCCTTTCTAGTACATAGTAGTCTCTGAGCTAAGCTGCGGACGGACAGATAGACGGACGGACATGGCGATACTATAAGGGTTCCTTGTTGACTACGGAACCCTATAAAGATCGGCAGTAGAATTTTGGTTGCTCTTAATAAAATAACGGTTTCGTGGAACGTAATAAATAGCGTACACACATACGTATAGACACGCCTATAATACCGCCGCATAATTAGAATAGGTATCTAGATATCAATGCATCAAGAACTACTTACCTACATTGAATATTGTTCACTTATTTCTAAATGGCATCAAGACTAAAATCAAGAATGCAGTTTTGTTTGGTCTAACTTATCCCCCTGAAAGTCTGAAAGTGATTGCTCAAACAATACATCGATATACAGACACGAAACTTCGGACACATTGACCTATTACTTACCTGCATGTATAGAAACTTGTAGGTAACTCTAGTATCTCTGATAAAATTACAATGCATGTGTATCGAGGCACAGATTACCAGTTAAATCACTCCATGTACTTACGCGTGTTAACTACCTACCGGTCGCCGGGTCGCACGCGACTCATTTCTCAGTGTGTTGCCGACAGCCGCGAGACGCGTACGTACGCATATATTTCGGTCGACCAACGTACTTAGTTTCAAATTCTTATGATACGGCTCGATCTGGTGAATTATGTGCAGTTGATGGATGTAGATCCAGCAGGAGAAGAGTTAAAAACTTATCTTTTTCAGTTTACCTGCTGATACAGTTTTACTATCGTTTTTTAACTAGGTAAATTGTTTAAACTTGCATGTTTCGTGTTTTGTATTTTATTGTTAGGTGCGTAATTACTTCTACTATGCGTCTGAAATAAGAATATAAAGGTCAATGGCCATTTGTCAAATATCATTTGAAAATTACGTTTAGCAGAAATCTACTTTGTGCAAATGAATTTTCAATAATATGTATTGAAAATTCGTTTATTTACTTTCCTTCTTATCTAAAGGATGTCTCAGTAAGAGTGCACTTTTTCATTTTAAAATAAAAACAAGTATTTTATGACAGAGTTGTGATATTTTTATTGTATTGTAAAGAAGACATGTTCCGATTAAGTATGGAATAAAATATCCGGCAAATGACCCCCACGGCTCCGATGACAGGCCATTACTCTTTTCATGAAATTTTCCATGACTTTTACACAGAGATGTGGCTGTATCTCACCGATGACGCGTTGGATTTCCGATTTGAGCTCAGGAATTGTTTCGGGTTTATTCGCATAAACCCGAGATTTCACAAACTCCCAAAGAAAAAAATCGCACGGCGTTAAATCGCACGATCTTGGTGGCCAGTTGACATCAGAATTTCGTAAGATAATGTGTTCTGGAAATCGTTGCTGCAATAAGTCGATTGTTTCATGCGCGGTGTGGCAGGTTGCGCCGTCCTGCTGAAACCACATGTTGTCCAGATTCATGCCGTCTAGTTGAGGCCACAAGAAGTCCGTTATCATATTCCTGTAACAAATGCCGTTCACAGTCACTGCAATTTCGGCCTCATTTTCAAAAAAGTAAGGTCCAATCACGCCGCCTGACCAAAATCCGCACCAGACAGTTACTCGTTGTGGGTGCATTGTTTCTCATGGATTGCATGAGGATTTTCCGAGTCCCAAATTCGACAATTTTGTGTATTCACGAAGCCATTCATATGGAAATGCGCTTCATCGGAGAAAATGACTTTTTTCGAAAAATTGGCATCGACTTCACTTTGCTCCATTACCCATTGAACGAATTGCCGGCGTTTTCCGTGGTCTTCTGGTTTGAGCTCCTGAGTTAGCTGAATCTTGTACGCATGAAGGTGGAGGTCTTTAGTCAAAATTCGCTGCGTAGTGCTTCGTGAAATTTGAAGTTGTTGAGAACGATGCCGAATTGATGTTTTCGGATTTTCGGCGACACTCTCGTTTACAGCAGCAATGTTTTCAAGAGACCGACCGGTCCGTTGACGCAAAGAATTCTTATTATCCATAATCGACCCAGTTTCTTCAAATTTTTTGACCACTCTTCGAATGGTTGACACATTAGGTGCACTTTCTCGGCTAAAAATTTGGCGAAGTTTGCGAGCCGTTTCAGCGTAACTTTCCCCATTTTTGTAATGAGTTTTCACAATTATAACGCGTTGTTCTTTCGAAAAGCGCTCCATTTTTAATAATCGGAATAAACAGAGGTGACAGCTGTCAAATTTCAGAGTTGCCACTTGCATGAAAAAAAAATATTCCAATTTTAAAAAGTGCACTCTTACTAAGACACCCTTTATTTACATTTTTAAATATTTCTAATAAAAATATATATAAAAAAACCATTTAAAAATATTAGAAAATAGAGGTCCGCCGGTATCGGGAGCAGGGTCCAAGCTACCGGTGGTTAGGGCTGCAGAGCCAGGAACCTCCTCACAATACGAGCCGTATCAAGGAGTACTGCCTTCTGAATCTGGCTCTTGATCCAACCGCCTAACGACAGCCTCGAGAGATGTTGGTCGAGGCTTTCGGACCTTTGGAAGGCGTACGAGGGGCCGAAGCCAACTCGCAGAGGCCCGTTAGACGCTTTCAATGGAAATGAGGCACCAATCGACGATTATCCCTGTACGCACTATGCAAGTGCACCCAAGGACAACCCCCGGTTAGTGTAGGACTATTGCAGGATATGGAGACAAAAAAAAATTGGGCTATGGGTTTGGATGGCTAAAGTGGACTGGTTATCTAAAACCATGGAAGGAGTATGGCCCCTGCCTGACCAACGTTTGATAAATACAATAGACGGATAAAATGACAGGGGGTGACTTGCACATTCAACAATGGTCCCCCGGAAACGGTCGCTAGCACATAGTGTCGTAGCGACAAGGGGGCAACATGTCCTGAGGTGCTTAAGAGGAGTGGAGAGGTATTCCACGGCTAACAGGACAATTCCGGAAGTACGGTCAAGATCCCTACCAGCATCTTACTGGAACACTTTCTTCCTCCGAGCACGTTTGCTCTTGCGAATCTCTACTCAAGCCAGTCAATAAAGGCAAGAATGAAGTGGGAGGTCAGTTCTCATCAGTGTTCACTCCAGCAGGCCAATAAAGGCAAGCCAGAGATGAGGAACATGACTTCTCCCGGGAGATAGGGTACGTGGGGTTGCTACGGCCCAGCAGCTCGCCACATGCTGCCCTGCGGGTTTCTGTATCTCACTTGGACTGGCTCCTCACCCTAAACCTGTTCCGGCAAAGTAAACTCTACCGGCACAGACCTAGAGTTCGGAGCGCGCAAGCCTCACCACGACGTCAACGTAGAGATACGGCGATGGGGTTATTATTATATTTATTTAATAAGACACCAAGTCCCAATATGTAACACGGACATCAAATTCATTTTATTATCTTGTTAATGTTATTTTCATATGATTATTGTTTATTTAAAAGCGTGCATGACGCCACAATATGTATAAGAACGAACCAAACCAATTAATCGTGTTTTCAGTTTCCTCCATTTCGTATTCGTGGCCATGCGGAGTAGTTACGTCACTGATTATTAAATAGTTAGGTACTACACATTGCGTACGATGTGTCTTACTTGTCTTATAATTGCAGTTTCAGGGTGTGGTCACAGAATACTAAATAGTTACTTAGAGCAAAAAAATATTCCTCGGTCTTTCATAAGTATTTTTAACCATTAAACACGCTAAAACATTAAAAAGCATTTTATTTTACTTCATAAAGTGTGTACTACAAAGATACCTACTGATATCTTTATCGAAAGAGTCAGCCCTGTCAATTCTCAATAACTACGCAGCTGTGACGCAGCGGCGCGTAGCTACAAAGCAAAACTTTCTTTGCGATTGTAAGGTTAGGTACATTTTCGTTCGCAGCGTCTAGGGACTCGAAGGTGTAGGCTATTATAGCAGTAGTTATTGCAAATTTTGTATGGAGTGATTTATGTGGTAATTTGTGGTCGAGGCCTTTACTCGACACAAGTGTGGCTTATTTGATGCAAATAAGCCACTACGTAGTTGTCTGTCGCGCCTTCTAATTTAGAACGAATCTCCTTATTGGCAAACAGAGATTTCAATCTGTGTATATTTTGGAACAGACTCTAGACTAGGTATTTAATAAAAATCAACACCTGGTCAATCATAATTGGTCGTTTTCTATGGAGAAGAAGCGGCAAGAAACTCCACGACTCTTTTAAAAATAATTGGTTCTTACAACATTTTCAAATTACAGTGTTTAGGTGTGGGAGGACAGTGTAGGCCTGTCAACAAGTACCAGGTTCTTAACAAAATAGAAAATGGTCTAAAAATACCCTCCCTACCCCTACCCCCCTACCCTTTTACCCTTCGGGGAAACAATGCGTGCTGTTATGTTATGTGGTCTAAAAATCTATAGTCTATTAAGCCTACAACGTTCTCACATTCACAAAATATAAAAGAATCTATTTAATATTATAAGCCGGCCCCCTTCTACCATCGGACATCTAGACGCACTGCAGGTTACCATGCCTACCTATTTGCTATTCCACCAATTCGCACTAAGCGTTTCCAAATGTCTTTTGTGATGCGCACAGCAAAGGAGTGGAACTCTCTGCCTGCGTCTGTGTTTCCGAACGCATACTACCCTGATCTCTTCAAAGCGAGAGTGAACAGGTGTCTTCTGGGTAAGCTCGCTCCATCTTCGACTTTGTCTCTGTCACCTCTGACCTCGACTAGAGTCAAGAGCAAACCTATCTCAAATAAAAAAAATAACTACCTAAGCAAAATATATTTCCCAATAAATTAAATATTGTTGACGCCTCGGTGAAAAGTTCGTGTACCTATTATTCAGGTCTGCCAACTCCATCGGAGAATACAGGCGTGATGAAATCACGCTACGCACGTCACGTCGTAACCACGTAGGGTGTGTTTGAAATCATAGACACGCGCCAGGTAACCATCAACGAGTATCCGTAATCCTTTAAGTTTCCAGTTGTTAATAAATAAAGGAAGTTACTACAATGCCAAGTTCAACATGTTTCAAGTAAGTACCTTCTCAAGTAAGTAGGTAAGTACTTACTTCAAGTAGAAATTGTTTCCTAACCTTCATAGCAAGCATGATATTATATTTCACTTCTTAGAATTAAACCTAACGAGAGATTGAGTTTAATAGTAGGAAATAGATATTATATTTCCTAGGAAAGCTCTCCAGAGTTTCATGAACATTTAAACTGGACTGCCGGTTTCAGCTCGCCGTATTTTTTTGTTTCACTGAATTTGTGACATGCGGTGCTGCATCAGGATGCAAAAAATTGCAGCATTTTTTTAATAAAATGGGCACAAAATAGAAATTGAAACTATTTTTGTTGTACACTTTTTTAGACACTAGTATTACTCCTGAACCATGGTTATGTAGGAAAAAATAACTATAATCTAAACTGAAGCTCTAGCTCCAGTTTAGATTATAGTGATTTTTCCTAGTGATTTTTTGTCTGCATAACTCGTCAAAATGTAGGAAACAGCAGATTTTTTTTTTCGCAAAAGTTGTTCATAATGATGAGTACAATGACCCCTTAAGGTTGAGCGTTAATTATGTTACACCTTGTATACTCATTTTTTATTCTATCCATTCGCGTAACACCACACATCCCTCTTAGCATTCTCATCTCAGCTGCATGCAATTACTTAATTAATTATTAATTTTTGTAGCTCAACATTCTGATCACCAATGTTTTATAAATCTGCCCCTTAAGTTTAAGGGGAATGCGGGAATCGCAGATTGTTCCCGTGACCTGCCGCCATTTTATCCGTCCAGTGTTAATTCTGTGCTTATCAGTCAATTAAAACTATTGGTCGAAAAGATTAATAAATTAATCCGCTCAGATTAAATTTAAGTACCTACGTTTCGATGCTAAAGGGTAAACGAGACGCAATATAATAGAGAAAAGCAGTCTTCTAAAAATAACACAATAGGCGACATGACTGAATATAAAAGCTAGAATGCTTAATACAACCTTGTCCGGTCCTTAAAAATAATAGCTATTTTATTCCTTAAGAGGGAACAGGGCCTGCTATTCTCCATACAAGTGTATTCCCCTTTTTTCTTAATGAATAATGCCTCGAGAGCAATCATTTATTTTTCATAAAATCAAGGTCTACAGTAGATACCCTGACATTTCTTTTTATTTCAGCAACTAATTAGTAAAGAAAATATGACCCTCCAAAAATGACAAAAATGTCCCATTTCTACCACCGTGATTAGGGGACTACCAGACAAATTCGAAGAGTTTTTAACATAAAAGAACATGGTAAGGACCTAGACATACTCTTTTTTAAATTGTAATGTAAAAATTAATTGAATCGGCTCAGTTTTCTAGGAGAAAAAAGGGGAATATGAAACGTCGATCTCGTCAAATTTTTTTAATTTTTTTATTTGAGATAGGTTTGCTCTTGACTCTAGTCTAGGTCAGAAATGACAGAGACAAAGTCGGCGATGGAGCGAGCTTACCCAGAAGAAGCCTGTTCACTCTCACTTTGAAGAGATCGGGGTTGTATGCGTTCGGAAACACAGACGCAGGCAGAGAGTTCCACTCCTTTGCTGTGCGCATCACAAAAGACATTTTTGGTGATATAATCGGTTTGAGCTGCAACTATTGCATTCTACGGGGGCAAACTTGAGGTAGTGCGACGGCCCCTCTTAATTGGCCTTAAATAAATAGAGAATTGAAATGGGTATATTGAGTCATGGAATATCTAAATATAAATGCTTTTGATTGATTTCTGCCAAGCCAAATCCAGATTTCATTGTGTACCTTCATAGGAATATATTGAAGGTTAAATTGTAGATGTTTAAGTTTAACTAAAACAAACTCTAACTTTGAGCTAAAACCAACAAAAACTAATAAAATATATCTATTTCGTTTTCCACAAATAGGCGGAGTTGAAATCGTTATATGTTTTGCGGTTAAAACCAAATCAAAATTAATGTGAAACGCGAATTAAACATAGAAATGATTAATGTACACGTTATTAAGCGTAAAGTGGAAACACAAATATTTTACTGTCGTCATTAGGATTTGGAGCCGCTAATTAAATTAGATTCGACGCTCAGGTGGCGAAAGGCATTAAGCAACACTTATAATTATTGTGATACTCCTTTAATAAATCTAAAGGTATTCATTTAACTAAATTCCTCTACTAATAAATCGAATTAATATCAAACTTTATATTTCTGAAGACACAGCGAACCTGAATTTATAAAGGAAACTCCAATTGTTAGTTACGTCAAATATATCTGGAATTAGAAGTTCAAAAAAATATCGTGACACCTTGCACTTCTAGAAACGTCGCGAAAGAAAATCTTTGACTCATTAAATGTATAATTTCTTGGACGCTTTCAAAGAATTTTTAACGTCAATTTCTATTTATAGAATGCAGAAAGAATCAATTTCCAAAGAAGTTTTAATTTTCTTTTTCTTCGAGTCCTTTTCTTTTTTTTATATTTAAAGATATACTTAAGCGCATCAAGCCAAACGCGGGTAGAGGCAAGAGCGAGCCAAGCTTTTTTATTTGATGTTCTATTGGACCCCTTACGTCGCGGATTTCCTTGATGCAGGAAGGTTTTCCATTAAATCGACCCATACAAAAATATCACAACAGTTTTCCTTAGCCAAGCCCGTTTCCCGAAGCATTTTAATATAGGAGAACAGTTTTTTTTTAAATCCTATATCTGTTGCGTACGTTTTATTACCTGCCAGACAAACGTATATTCGTTTATTATTGAAGTCACTTTCAGACTATAATACGAGTGGTTTAGCTTAGCTGCTCTATGGCGGGATCAAGCTATAAGCGATAAGATTCAATTACCATTAAAATTGACTTGGTCCCATCCGGCCAATTTTTCATCTGTCTACGTTACGCGTTCGATTCTCTTTTCATGAATTTAAACGAAGCAGCAACAAGTAGTTGCAGCAATTCAGTTTTGAATACTTTTTTAATCAGTACTGGCAAGAATTGATAGTTGATTTATCTGGGTTGAATAATCAAGGATTACAAATGAGACAAGTAGATGATCTCATAACATCCTGAAGATCGCAAGGAGAGAGAGAGACCGAATGACGCTTACCGGGAACGATCACTTTCCAAAGCATGTGTATTTATATAATAGGTGAAGCTTAAAAGAAACGAAAGCAACAGCTGAACAATCTATACCCAATAGCAAAAAATTGTTTTTTTCGAGATTTTATTTTACCCCTTTGTCGGCGTGATTAGTATGTATACCCGTGCCAAATAACAGGTTTCTAGTACTAAGAGTCTCAGACCTAAGCCGCGGACAGACAGACAGCGGACATGGCGATACTATAAGGGTTCCTTGTTGACTACGAAACCCTAAAAATGAAATGTTGTTCCTTGGTAAGCGCATAACTTGAGAACGGCTTGCCCGATTTGTAAAATGTTCGTAATAGTAATCAGGTTTTTACGGAAGGAAAAACTGGGAAAAAATCCCGGAAAATCTTAAAATTCGGGAAAAACTGAACGTCCATGTTTTGTATGAACTATTGAAAGGACAGGACAATGTGTGTCGGGACAGCTAATCTATATACAGTGTGACTTGTAATTTGACGTATTCCTTCCAGGACGTGATAGTGTGACCCATTTGCAACAATTAAGCACCCCATAAAGCCTAGGCGAAAATTCATGCAATTCGAGAAAACCCAATTTTTATGTATTTTTGAAAATATCCCAGAATCCATCACTAAGTATCACTTTTCTCTAAACTCTCAAATTGCATGTCCTTTATTGCTATTCCATTGGGTACCTAATACTTTAACAAACCTTTCGATGTAACCAAATTTTGTAAAACATGAAACAGTCTAAAGTTAAAGGATGAATTGTATTAACTATCAAATCTATCTGTCTATTTTCAAATATCATCTACGTACATGAACTTTGACATCGTTAAAATTACGGGGAAGACATCTTCATGTAACTAGCTATTTAAGAGATACAACAATAAAAAAAATTTAGAGGTGCCGACAGTCGATAATGCTGGCAAAGGTCGAATTTGGAAATTGTTGAAACATTTAAAACTTGGCTTATTTCCAAATGACTTAACTGATTTAAATCATCCCACTATTTTTTACCACCCAGCTATCCTGCCTTCCCAGCCACCTGCCAGCTATTCCTGTTTTAGGCTGCCAGATCGTCGTGACCAGGTCGCAAGTTGAGACGCCGCTTTTGAGTCGTTAGTTTTACTCGCAGTCGACGCGTTGATCACTGATAACTTATCACTTATTCCGAATTGGTTTTTAGTGTAAGAAAAATTTAAATGATTTACGATACCTCTTCGTACGACTGGTTGTCAGACTTTCGGGCTTCTGACGACCCGTAACGACTGTCAAGATCCACGAATGACAGCCGGGACCGACGGCTTAACGTGCTTTCCCAAGCACGGAGGGGTCTTGATATGTAAAGATAGTCACCCATCCACGAACCAACCGCGGCAAGCGAAGCTTAACGTGATCGATCGACCCGTGCGGTTGTTATTACTTAGCCCCAAGCCCCTCACAACCACAAACAAAAATATATGTGTACCAACACACATAAAATATAATGTACTACCAACAACCCTAATCCATCCTGATTTCTGTGCGAGCTTCTTTTATATCCATCGCAGTGATCCAGGCAATACTTATACCGTACATTATGGAATGGCCGTTAAGAAGAGCACAAATCTTGAAGTCCATTATCATAAACAACGATAACGCTGAGATATTTGAATAAAGAAAACAGAGTTATAACATAATTCGCTGCTCGCATCACTGGCATAATGATGATACCCCGCACCACGCTATGAAAAGCCGTATCCTGTATCGGATCTGTGTGATGGGAAAATATCTTCCATTATGATTTTTCTAATGATTTTTGCTAATGTGTTTATTTATGGTAGACTTTGTCATCGAAAGTATTTACGTAGAATGTACATAAAGGCGTTAATTGTCTGCAGTACCACAATATTGTAGTAGCATACAGTACCATAATATCTTATCAGTGATATAAAACCACTTTTCAGCAGAAGTACCTTGTGTGGAACTATGTATGTATATAGGCACTATTTTCACGATAGAGATTTCCCTGAGAGTTTTCCTTTTAGAAGATTTCATACGTCGAATGCCAGATATTGGTGTTTACGATTCCACTATTTCAACTACAACGATTTACGAATCCCAGCTGTCTCTAGGCAGTCTTATTCTATCTCAAAATTTCTACAGGTTCTACATAATGTAAAACTATATTCACTGAATAATTCAATGATAATTATGGTCATAATGTCAAGTCATTAAAATACAATTTGCGACTTTAACCCCACTCGATTTAATCTCTTAAACACCTCTAATGATACCTTTCAGAAAAGGGAGACCTCTGTACAAGAATTCTTTATCAAGGCAATCCTACATTGTAACACATCTTGCAAGGCAAATTTCACCAGCCCAACACTTGCACCATCTCAGAAGTAGGTAATAGTTGCAACCAGCAGTTTCATTCTGTTGAAGCCGATTACGAGTTTCTCTAGCTCTTACAATGTCGTCCAATAAGAGACTCAACTTGAATTCAACACGTGAGATCGTTCGGAAACATTGTTACAATATACGCTATCACGGACTCGCCGCTTCATACCCTAATATTTAATAAAGCTTTCGAAAATGGAATTGCGATTTCAAAGAAGATTACAAGTAAGATTGCTTTTGTATTGTCGAAGTTTACGCTGGTTCTGAAGTATTGTAGTTTGTTTTTTTTTTGTCGTGGAATGGAGGGTTTTTAAAGTCTTTTTGTTTTAATATACTTTGGGATGGTAAAGACCATTGAATGTGATTGTAGGTCCAAAAGCGTCAGCGGCATGAGTATTTTCAGTGCATAAGGTCGACCGCCGGTTTTTGGGGTTCCGTAGTCAACAAGGAACCCTTATAGTTTCGCCATGTCCGTTCATCCGTCCGTCCGCAGCTTAGCTCAGAGACTCTTAGTACTAGAAAGCTATAATTTTGCATGGATATACATATTAATCACGCCGAGAAAGTGGTAAAATAATTTTCTTTTAGGGTACCTCCTGTACACGTACAGTGGGGATGCTGTTTTTCTCATCTACCCAATGGTGTGGGGTGTTGTTGGTAAGGGCTTTCATAAATATTGCGGGTTTGTGAAAACAATTTTTCGATTAAGGGATTCGTTTCCGAAATATTAAGCTGAGTGAGAGTGGCTTTAAATTTTGTTAGTCCTGCGTCGTCGTCGTCCCCCCCCCCCCCCGCCAGCTAAACGTTTTAAACCGTTAAATTCACAGTAGTATAGTATATACAACGAAGTTAAAAAGTTGTTCTTACATTTGCAGTTAGAATGTATGAGAGAACATGTTTTTGACCTACAATGTTAAGTTTGTTCTTGGGATAAACTCATCCCAACTACGGAACCCTTCATTGTGCGTGGTCCGACACGCACTTGGCTGGTTTTTAACTTCATTATTACAATGGAGGTTCTCTATATTATGATTACTTCTTTGGGTCCGTTTTTTCTTTCTTCTTTATAAGGTATCCGTTGATAGACTTCGGAGATGCTTGATAGCAAATCACTACATATTCGGAAACACAAACTCAAACAACAGAATCAATTTAATTGTAAATTCATTAAAATCCTTCGTAAGTAGTTGCTATTCCACCAATTCGCACTAAGCGTTTCCAAATGTCTTTTGTGATGCGCACCGCAAAGGAGTGGAACTCTGCCTGCGTCTGTGTTTCCGAACGCATGCAACCCCGATCTCTTCAAAGTGAGAGTGAACAGGCTTCTTCTAGGTAAGCTCGCTCCATCGTCGACTTTGTCTCTGTCATCTCTGACCTAGACTAGAGTCAAGAGCAAACCTATCTCAAATAAAAAAAAGTATTTCGTTTCTTCGTCAGAGCCAATTTTAAAATTGATTATAATAACCTAAAAGCACCCCCACAATATAGCGAACACTTTATTAATTAAGTTACCTTCATTTAGAAATGACACTCCAGTTTTACTAGCAGCGCCTTTCCACTTAGCAGCAGTCAAACTTCATTGGATATTGAGCTATTATACCTGCTCTGTTGAGCTGGTTGAGCTAAGTACTACGTTCTCTCAAAATACCCTGAGCGGGCAGTGTTATTACAAGCCGTTAATATCGTGTTCTCAAGTTTGCACTCTGAATTAGCTTTGTTAGACTAGCTAGGTTAGGTTAGACTAGGTTATAATACTGATGTCTAATCGGTTTTGAATAGACTGGAAAATTATTTTGGCGTACTCGTTAGGAGACTGGTCTAGTACTGTTGCAAGACACGACTTCTGAACGCGAGGTCCTAGGCTCGATGCCCGAGTCGGGCGAAGTGTTATCGGGATTGCTATTGGGAAATGGAGGTAGGCAAAATTACAGAACGCCACCTGGGGCCGTATTATGAAGTATTAATGCCATCATGATTCCAGTGCGAGAGAGAGACAGAGCTATGCATGACCGATAGCACCATCCCTTTTTCGGACTGGAATCATGATGGCATTAATACTTCATAATATGGCTCCTGTAATGATCCTTACATACCCCTTTTGCTTCGTTTACATCTGGTCATACACGCGCGCCGGGAAATTCTGAGTAGAAACCTTCAGTAGAGTCATAGGATTTTACACCGGCTACTCATTACACAGGTACATGGCGTGTTGTTAAGTAGGAAAAGGCCGAAATCATGATGAATAATTATGTGGTTCAGTGTTACTCGTATTGCTTATTTATAAGTTATAAGTGTCACAGACGACGACGGTTGAATAACAATCATGATGAATTACTTCAGTACCTAAGTATAAAAAGCTTACGCAACTTCGATATTTCTCTTCTCAGATATTCGGTTTCACTTGAGAAAAGATAAACATAGCCAAGTGTTGGGATTATGTCAATATCCAAAAACGGAATTGAGAGACCATAGCCGGTCTATTCTGTAAAAATCTCAACGTGAAATCTTAGGTAAGTGAGTTCATTATGCTATAAGGATTGACACTCGCTATTGACAGCTGACTATAAGCTCACTTCATCTGAGATTTTTACAGAATAGAACGGCTGGTCTCACAATTCCAATTTTAAAATTGACTTTGGATTCGAACCCTTCATTCTACACTCGCACTCAAAAGCATAGGTGAATAATATTAATATTTAATTATGATTCTCGATTGATCTTTATAAATGACTTCATAAAGCGAGCAACTAATTCTGCAAAGCGCAGTATTTTACATCTAAATCGGGCTTAATAAAATGCTATCATTTATAACTTAGGCTAACCTACGAACAGAGCTTAAGTTACTAGATTAATAACTTCTCTGAAATTATATTACATGGATTCTACTCATTTTAATTTGAGTTCAATTTGTAATCATTAGGAGTTTTAAGTTGTAAAGGAACATACACATTGTTTAGGTTTTGTCTTCATCCAAATATGCTTAGGTCTTGCCAACTGTTTAGTGCGAATTGAAATGATTATTACTAGCTTCTGCCCGCGACTTTGTCCGCGTGAAATTTCTTGTTCCCCCGACCCACCCCGTCGCTTCGCATCGCCCACTGTAACGTTACGATTACCCTGGGGGCTGATTGTAAGTCACAATATTTAAAAAAGGTAAAAAATACAATTAATAAATTAAACATAAGAACTGGTGTACAGCGCAAGACGCGCGCAACTGGATCGCGAAGGGTTCAGGAATGGCGGATCTGCAGCTCAGGTCGCTCGGAGATCAGTAGGATTGATGTATCAGGGCAGGAATTAGGACTGCGGTGGCCGTGCAGCAGCCGGACGAATGACGGCAGAGTCCCTCCAGTGAGGCGGCGTCTCACGCCACCCAGCGCCTGGATGTCAGCGATGAGGGTTCATTTATGGAATTCCCAGGGCTCGGCGTCCTTACGCCGTGTAACGGGGCTCTGGGAGTCGGGGCAACGGCGTCCAAGCACTGGAGAGCTGGATTACCCGTAAAAAAAAAATGATTTAGAATGTGTTTTGTAAAATAAGTATTAGTTTTAATGACTGTCCTGTGATTTCATATCTGAAAATATAGGTACAGGTAACAGAAATTATTGAACACAGCCAGCCCTTTTACTGCAAAATATATAAATAAACTAAAGGATATGGATTCTGTGAAGCGGAATACCACACTACCCGCTGTAACGACTAGGGCTTCGCAGGTAGGCTACGGAGGCCGTTAACAAATTAGGTAGGGTTTAGTGATGAATAAAACTGAGACGGTAGGTTAATATAATATATATAATTAAATAGCTAGAAGTACCACGGCTAGGTCGTGGATCCCCTAGATTGGGGCACAAAGAACCCTGAGGGTTAGGGATTTACTCCTGTCAGCGAGGCGGTCAGCGATCGAAACGAACGAGTGATCCTTAGACAACTAGTGTTATACCCTGCTTTTAGAGTTGTAACACTTTACGAATTTGTGAAATAATTACCTCACTCGACTAATTGCTATTATAGAAGCAATACAACGCTACACCGCGCTGATACTTCGTTTTCGCTTAGCGCTCTTTTTTACTTTTTTTCTTTTTGCTCGGCTTCTAAGGCCCACTTACACGTTTTGTTGAGTTAAATAAATAAATATACAGTTTGTAAACTTGGAGTTAAGTAATTAACATTTAAACTCTTAATACGCGTTGCGCCACTAAAAAGTAACACCGGGTTAGAAAACCTGATATTAGTATTTTTTGAGTTGGGAAAATTGCAGTTCAATCGACGAAACATAAATTAGAATTGCCATGTCTGTGCCCTGATATGTAATCCGACCAAAAATGAATGAACGAACAATAAACGGAAACAGTATACCCATCTCTTTTACTTTACACATTTTCATTTCTTGTTTTTGAATTTTATAACATGAGATTTCATTTTAATCGTATTGTACGTGGTTTCCATGAAGATTTAATTTATTGATTGATGAAAACGTCAGAAAGAAAATATGTTTTCAGTCTTTTTATAATTTGTATCTATTTTTATATGAGTTCATGAATACATTGCCTGCTGATATAGTACCGAATTTTCAATTACTACGTCGAACAATATAAAATACAAAATAAGTTATGAGCTGACCTCATAACATCAATTTTTTTGACATTACTTACACGACCCAGAGTTAAGCAACGTAACTCTCCTACATCGGTGAGTTAAATATTTAAAAGTTTAACTCAAGGTTTACTTCTTGGTGACGCAAGATGAATTATTTGATTAACTCTGAGTTAGCTGTTAACTCAGAGTTATATTGGATAACCCATCAACACGCAGCATAAACATGTGCGATGTCTCTAAGAGTCCTAGCGTAATGTTAAATACCCTATAGGGTTCCTCAAGAATTGGGCTATAAAATGCAAAAAGAATTTTTCAAATCCGACCGGTAGTGTCAGAGACTAGCGCGTTCAAACAATCAATAAAAAATAAAATGTGTCGGTAACTAATAGACTAAGCGCATTTTTCTTACTTTAAGCATTTTTATACCTAAACTAAAGGTCCGATTCGAATAATTTAAAAAGGAATTTACATATACTTTAATTAACCTTGATTATGAAACTATTTATTTGGATAAGGATTAATATCATGATACGAATGTCTTCATCTTTTGATTTTGCCCGTGTTTTCATTGACTAGTTTGAACAAAAAATGGTTATTATGACTTAACTATAATAGTAATACATACAGCCTTGCTTTTTAGTTGGTAATGATGAGTAATATAAACATGTAGTACAGTATTTCATTTATTTATTTATTTATTTCATATAAGGTAGCTTCACAGCTGACAGTAAGTATACATAATTATTATTCCAAACATTACGCCAATTACGAAGTACACAGAAAAATAAGAAATACCGAGAGTGACGTAATTATTCATATTTATAGTGTGTGCGTGCGTGTGTCTGTGCGGAGTAGGTGCTGTACATGTGTGTGATTATGTGTGTATGTCTATGTGCGTATATGTATGACTAAACTGGCACTACTTAGTAAGCGGAGTATCCGGCTTTTGATGGAGGATTTGGATAATCTCCTTTTTAAATCTGTTTCGTGTGGTATTAAAGGGGTCCAGAGATGAGAATTTATCATTATATAATGCGGGTAGACGCAAGAATGGTGACATCTTATATAATATATCATCAATAGTTTCCGCAGCGCACGCCAAATAATGACTTTCATAGGCAATTTTTTATACCTTGGGTTACATTATTGCAATTTTCATAGAGATCTCTAATTTTTTGCCGATAAAATACAGCCCATATTATTTGCTGATAATGTAGCTTTCTATTGGTGAAAGAATTTTTAAAATTGGTTAAGTATTTTTTGAGTTTATCCGTTACAAACAAACAAAAACTCGTTGGAGCATGTAGCACGTTGCATGTTCCGTGTTGCGTGTCGCGAAACCGTAAGTTTATCCCCTACCAAAAAGTGCTCAACGCGCATAAAGAAGTTTTCACTTCAAAACAGTCGGGAGGTGTCGTGGGACACCCGGTTGGAGCGAAGTTCTCTTCGTTGTGTATTATGTATTAATACAGAGCCATCTAGTATGGTCTTCAAGTTTCAAGTGTCAAAAGTTTTTGTTTTTTAATGCAGAATAATGTAGTATGAACGCTTTTTCGTTAGTGGCGATTTCTAATGAAGTTAACCTATACAAGAAATCAATGTATTTTCTTGCTTTCTATATTAAAAAATTTCAGCTTCGTGCCTATCCGCTATTAAGTCGCCGGTGTATCAAGCACACCGTTTTATTAAACCGTGTAAACGGCATGTGTAAATGATACACTATATTTCATAATTTCTATTTTAGTCCTAAAGTAGGCACACTAAAACGAACTCAATTTCCAATAATGTAAAAAATATATAGGTAGGTGTATCTCACCTACCTATAACCTACCTACCAACCTATACTTACAGAATCCCACTTCTAAATCCGAGCGAGAAATCCCAATATTCGCTCACTGTAAATAAAGTGTGGCCGCAGACATGTTACTTATATATTTTACATTATGTACTGCACACAAGATTTCATTTTTATAAAATATTACTTGAGATTGTTGAGCTCCTGTCCAGTATGATGTTTCAGTTTAAGTAACTTAGGTTAGAAGGAATAAGTTTGTGTAGTGAGCTAATTGTAAATAAACTCAAGTGGAGAATCGACCCCAAACAAATTAGGATCTGATCTGGTGAATTATACGCAAACTACGTATGAATCCGATGGAAGTTCCTAATTTTATCATTTTGTGGAACTGCAAAACCAAAAGAAATCGGAGAAGAAAAAACGGCCTGCCTTACTTTTAATTAACTAGTATACATCGCAGCATTACTTTATTTTCCTTGAAACTAATACATATTTATCTGCGAGCTCACATTTTTTGAACTTTATTTGCTACGACGCGTATGCTACGGCTATGCTTACGTAGACGCCTGCTACGGCGTAGTCGTACGGCGTGTCTGGCTTCTTCTGGGTAAACTCGCTCCATCGTCGACTTTGTCTCTGTCATCTCTGGCTTAGACTAGAGTCAAGAGCAAACCTATCTCAAATAAAAAATTTTAAAAAAGTCGATCCGCCCTTACTTCATCCTATGCAGGGTGGCAGGGACAGTGACGCGATTCCGGTTACCATGGATTTAGTACATGATTCTGGACCCCCTGCGTTGAAATTCTTCGTCGGTTATTTAAAAAAAAAATTTGCTGCTCCATACATTTTGACCGCATAGGTATTGTACTTTTGTAGGAAACAGCAATTTTTTTTTTTGATAACCGACGAAAAATTTCATGGAACGGTCCAGAATCATGTACTGAATCCATGGTAACCGGATTCGCGTCGATGTCCCTCCCAGCCTGTATGTATGAATATAACATTGAATAGGCATACCCATTTTTATTTTTATGGGCATGTTATGTTTATTTGTTATTCAATACATCCAGCAAAAGCTTAATTAGCTTAATTTTATTAATAAACTAGCTTATATGCTCGCGGTTTCGGCCACGTAGATGACGAAAATTAGATAGATAGAATAATCTTTATTATGTACACAATAAAAATTACAGATATAAATGTAGAGATCCCACGAACGACCCACGGGAACGTACTAACGAGATAAAAAGTAGCTTAAATGGCCATGACCTGACATGGCCTGTGTGCCAAATTTCATCGAAATCCGTTCAGCCGGTAAGACGTGACAAAATTACAGACCGACAGTCAGAGTTACTTTCGTATTTGTAATATTACTATGCATATAAGGCACATTTATTGAACAAAACACTTTATTTTATTATTATTATTTATAAACTAAAAATGAATAATAGATTTAGTATCTTTTTACACTTAACTATACTAATATTTTAATAGAGGTAAAAATGTATGGGGTAATCCCCCTACATACAAAGATATTAGAGATTATCTCTGGAACTACCAATCGGATTTGAAAAAATCTTTTTGCATTTGATAGCCTAATTCTCAGGGAAGGTAATAAATTATTTAACATCATGCTATGACAATTAGGAGCCGAGCAAAATGAAAAACAGTCATAGAGAATGCTAAACGAAAACGAAGTACCTAATAGCGCGGGCGGGCGATGCGATGGCATGGGATGGGTCGGGGGGACAAGAAATTTCACGCAGACGAAGTCGCGGACAAAAGCTAGTTAAAAATATGTTCAAACAGGAAAATAAACGTAAACCATCTTGCGCAATGTCAACAATAAATAACTATATTAATATATACTGGTAATATACATAGTTTAACAAGACAGATTACTATAATGCTCCATGATCCATTGTATCAAGCCCAAGAGGCATCACAGTTTCCAAAATTTAATAATACCCGAGGGACATTAATAAATAGGGGTAATGCCTCAACAGCCCGTCTGGAGTTCGTAATAACTTAATACTTTGGAAACTGACATGCGGACATAGTTTATTATGTAATATGTACTTTCGCGGACATTTGCGGTTACTAAGGTAATAAGGTTTAAAACTGGTTCACCGCACATGTCCGCGATGGTACTTACAATGTATAGTTACAAGCACTAATAAGAGGCTCGTGGCTAAATAATACCAGTCGCACGGGTCGATTGAAGGTTAAGCTACGCCTGCCGCGGTCGGTTCATGGATGGGTGACCATTTATTACATGTCTCGACCCCTCTGTGCCTCGAAAAGCACGTTAAGCTAGTGGTCTCGGCTGTCATTCGTAGATCTTTGATAGTCGTTACGGGTAGTCAGAAGGCCAAAAGTCTGACAACAAATCTTACCATGGAGTATCGTGTTACCCAGTATCTGGGTTGAGTCCATGTAAAATCCAGGTATCTAGATGCTTCCGGTTAGACTGGAAGTCGACCTTAACTTAGGTGGAAGAAGAGAAGGCAGATGATTATTGATATAACATAACATAAAATAATATAACATCACGCCTGTATTCCCTGAAAGGTTAGGCAGAGCTGTTCTTATAGTACACCCACATTTCGCCAGTTATGTGCAATAGGGGGCGAGGCTATTGTCATCAACTGAACACAAATCTAGACTCCGGACTACTACTGAGATTATTAATATACTCACATCAAAAAAGTCTAAGCAACATGTACGGTTTTGTACTTTTGAACGATTATTAGAGCTATTGTAATATATTTATATTTATTTTATAAATAATAACTAAGCATTTTTTGACACATTAGTGACTAAAGCAACAAAATCCTTTATTCAATTGTTCATTTAATCACAATAATTAACAATATGTGTACCGTAACATACGTACTATAGAGGCATGAGGAACAGGGTGTAAAGTTCACTCATCCTCCATAGAAAAGGGAGGATCCTCCGACCAGACGAGTGTTGTGTCTGGTGGGCTACTGCTCGACGGTTGATGTCGGGATGTTGTATATATGCTAGTCGCGCGGTAAACTTTGTTTGCGCGATGCAGGATTTTGCGTGACGTCAGTGTGACGCGTTCCATTGTGGCGATGCCGCCACATCACTCCCCTCCGGAGACCGGAGGTCGATAGTGGGCAGAGTCGTGTATCTTGCGACGCTTGCCAGGGCCAGTTGAGGTTCCAGTGAGTCGGAACCGGGTGCCGCATAGTTCGCGGTGAGTCGGAACTGTCTGCGGAGATGCCCCCAGTGAGTCGGGGTGGCGCTGCGTTATGCTCCAGTGCGTTGGATGTGGTACAGCGCCGGGTTGAGGCTGACTGCTGGCGTCGACCAGGAGAGGTTTGAAGGGCTCTGCTTGTTGACCGGCCGAGAGTGCAGTGTGCTGTGCCAAGGTTGCTGATGAGGCTGAGGGTGATGACCAGGTATGCGCGGTCGCTGCATGCTGGTGGTCAGGATACCCGTTGAAGCCGTGGGTGCTGGCTGGCTGTGTGACTCGCCACTCGAGAGCTTGAGGAAGTGATGATGATGACGTCACGCTGTAGTAGTTGCACGAAGGCTGCGCTGACGTTCATGTTCGGGGTCACCAGTATAGAGGCATGAGGAACAGGGTGTAAAGTTCACTCATCCTCCATAGAAAAGGGAGGATCCTCCAACCAGACGGGTGTTGTGTCTGGTGGGCTACTGCCCGACGGTTGATGTCGGGATGTTGTATATATGCTAGTCGCGCGGTAAACTTTGTTTGCGCGATGCAGGATTTTGCGTGACGTCAGTGTGACGCGTTCCATTGTGGCGATGCCGCCACAGTACTATAAAATAAAGTTAAAACGAAATTAAACTTTTCATGTTTTACAAAATTAAATAACGACATTTTTTTTAATTATTTCGTAATTCAATACAAAGTTTGACCGCCTCTGTTGTTTAAAATTTGTCGGCAACAATTTTTCGTTGAATTTATAAGATTGTTTATCTGATCCTGCGGCAATCGCTCCCAATGGAATTTTAACAAGTCTTTCAGTTGTTGGGTTGTCGACACTCCGTCCAGGTTATCTAGAACACGTCTCTGGAGCATGTCCCATGTGTGCTCGATGTGATTGAGGTCTGGCGATTGTGCAGGCCACTGCAATACCCGGATGTTTTCCATTGCCAAGTACTCTCTGGTCCTCCGAGCTGTGTGCGAACGCGCATTGTCATGCATCAGCGTGAATTCTGAGCCAACACTTTGTTCAAATGGGTGAACATAAGGCCCGAGGACATCTTCAACGTAACTTTCAGCGTTCATATTGCCATCTACAAAAACGAGCTCAGTTCGTCTGTTCTTACCCGCCCATACCATCACTGTGGAGCCACTGTAAGGGTGCACCTCCTGGACGCATCTCAGCCATTCAGCGTTTCCGGGACGACGATACACTCTTACCCTTCTCGTATCAGGCCTAAATCCAAACCGGGACTCATCGCAAAATAAAATTTCATCCCATTGCTCCTGGGACCCTGTCAAATGTTCCCTACACCATTCGTTTCGACGGGCGCGATTCTCATGGCGTATATGTGGGCACCTAATTGGGCGTCGTGCTCGTAGGCTGTATTCATGCAGCCTATTTCTCACCGTTTGGTGGCTAACAACAACACCGCTTGAGAATTGTAGCTTTAAATCTATCTCCCAGGCGGTCAACACCGGCTGACGTCTTGCAGTCAGTTATATATATCGGTCCTGTCGAGCAGTTGTACCTACTCCTCCCACGTCCTGGGTGCTGCTCAGCAGGATCCCTTGTATTGACGTAACGCTGCCAAAGACGACAAATCACGCTCCTATTGACTGCCGAATATTGAATGCCGAGATACCTGGGACTGATTTATTTCCGCTTGTAGCATACCTACAGCTCTTTGCATTTCATCAGCAGTCAAATGGCGTCGCTCCATGACATAAAAAATTACTCACCACTCAATTTTTTCAAAAACTGTATATCTCAAAATGATAAAAGTGAGATAAATACCAAATTTATCAAGCAAAGAAAACACATGAAATCGGGAAATAATAATAAGCTTTTATTTTAATGAAAACAAAACACAATCGAAAACTTTCTAGTTTTAAAATCAGCCAGTATTAAGTTTCCGAGAACAAAAAGATTGTATACCAAACTACTTTGTTATGAAAAAAATAAAGTATCAATTAATAAAACATGCAGTTTTTGTAAATGATGCGTGTTGCGTGGACTTTTTTGATGTATGTATTTATTTATTATCAGCCATTATTGTCCCACTGCTGGGCAAAGGCCTCCCTACTCTCTTTCCACCTCTCTCTGTCCAGAGCTGCCAAGGACCAAACTTTATTAAAGGAGTCCAGCTCATCCCGCCATCTCCGTCTGGGCCTGCCGCGATGTCGTTTGCCTTTAAGCGGGACCCATTGGGTCGAAGTTAGGCCCATTGATCGTCTGACATGCGGCAGATGCGTGCAGCCCAATTCCATATAAGGGTGGCAGCTTTTCGACTGACATCAGTTATTTTAGTGACGTAACAGATAGTTGTATTCTAACTTAGCAAAAATTATGTTAAGTTCTCGTGGAATAATGAATGCTTTAACTTTGAGATAAGACCTATTTCATAATAAAATGAAATAAATACAGTAAGGGAAAATCACTTTTAAGTTGCTACCTATGTGTACTTTGTGTATTTATATATAATATTATTACTAAGTGCTCGAGATTGTACCTTTAGGCAAGTATTACAATAAATTATATTAGACTGCCTCGTTGGTCTAGTGGTCGCAAGCGCTACTGGTGAGCATAAGGTCCTGGGTTCGATTCCCAGGTCGAAGTGATATTAGGTTTTTCTATCTGGAATTTCTCCAGTGCCCAGTTGATGGCAATAGATTCGCCCCCTATTACATGGGACTTAAAACAACTGGCGAAATGTGGGTGTACTATAGGTACACCTCTGCCCAACCATTCGGGGAAACAAGGCATGATGTTATGTTATGTTATATTTGTTATTAGTTACTGTACAAATAAAGTACCCAAACCAGTATTTGAAATATACTATAGTAAAGCGATTAAAAGTTTAACAAAGTAAGAAAGAAGAATAGCGAATGGAAAGTTTACTTCAATAGAAATAATTTACATACGAATAGAAAATTACTCAAATACTATCTACAACTGAAGTACCTACATATATTCAGGCAAAAAATAATAAATAATAAATAAATATCTTGGGACAACTCACACACGGCCATCTGTTCCCAAGTTAAGCAGAGCTTGTGTTATGGTAACCAGACAACTGATATACATACTTATATAATTTATAAATACATACATATTATAGATAAATTACACCCAGACACAGAACAAACAATATGCTCATCACACAAAAAGATAAAGATCATTATGCATTAACAGTTTATTTTGTATTTCATTAAAAATAAAAAAGCTTTCTCTACTCTTGAGCAAACTAGCATTTGTTCAGCGTCGCATAAAGTAATTTTTAAAGCTATTTCCGTATATTACTTACCCATTCTCCTTTCTCTCTTTATAAAGCACTTTAACATGTTAAAATGTTTAGAAAATACCGCGTTTTCACATAAGCGCTTGGTCCACTATAAAGCTACATAAATGGATGCAGTGGTATTCGTCATAGTACATTTTTATTAGCTTGCGAACAACCAGTTTCGTTTCATGAACCTCTTTCATGGAAAACACGACATTTCTGTACGATGTTTTCCGTGTACCACGTAAAAACTGCTGACTTAGGGTGATTTTAAAAAGGCTTCTGATTTCAGAGGAGTTTCGCTGAAAATTTAGGGGACTATAGTTAGCATGTTGTTTTTCGGAGGCTGTTCGATGCCGCTTGGCTGCAACCAATGTTTTTCTTAGTAAAGCCCATTTAATTTCATGCTGCATTCTTATTAAAACTGTTTTCAACGCTAGCGACATACCTACCCGCCGGAATACGGCATATTAACCAATAATAATATGAATTACTGTCACTTTGACAGTAACTTCGTCCGCTTGTGAATTCCTCATCCCATGGGAATTTCAAAATTCCGGTCTTCCTTGTCTAAACTAAACATAAAGAATGGTTGCTGGGCCGGACTTATGAGGAAACGGAAACTTTACTTTGTAGCACAAGTTAATACCCACCATACTCTCTGATAAAATACTCGACACACATTACTTACACCCCACATTTATTCACCTTAACTGTTTTTGTTTGTTAATTTTATGTAAATTAGCTTCTTTTTATTCACATTTTTGTATTTTTTTTAATTTATATTAAGAAATTATCAATTACAATTTAGCGCTAGCAGAACAGAACACATTAAATTATTAATTTTGTGTGGTGTTTGGTTCACCAAGATACAGGATGTTCCCAGTTTGGGACCTGCTGTTAAATCTGTCTACCTAAATTTTCTGTTGGTTAGAATTTCATGCATGTTCATTGTATTTTTATGAACTACGAGTATGTGTAAGTTTAATAAATGAATTTGAATTTTAATATCATAAAGTACACCTCTGTGCATTTCAGCTTACTAGGTCCAAGGGTAGTTGACGATGATGATTCAATCAATGAGTGAGTGAGTGAGTCAGGACTTTTCTTTCTCTAATTATTGATTATATAATAGATTAACTGTCCATGAAGCCAACCGCACATTATTTGCTTACCACAGTCTAAAAATAAATCTCAATTTCGCCCGTCCTTCAACCACACTTTACGCACTATCCTTAGCACAACTTCCATTTACGCGTAAATCTGTACCTACCGTCATCCTGTTTGTAGACCTACGTACCGTCTACAAACGTCTACCCGTATCACACCCTGTTTACCAGGAATACCTTGCCAACATTAGCCACTACACTTGGGTTGAAACCCTTCTCCAAATAGGACGAATTCGGGAACTTAGCACGAATTGACTTCGGTCGACATTGATATACGTAGTACATTTTTCACTGAGCATCTTAGTCTGGGATATAAATTGTTTACTTTGCTTTAGTATTGGAATTCTTTGTTTGAAGATATATCTTTATTATTTAGTTAAATGTAACCTTTGTGTTTCTACTGAACTTTTCTTCAAATTGAAAAACGCAAATAACTTAAAGAGATAAGCAAGAACTATGGCCTTAAATACCTATTTATATCATTTATGTATGTAGCTGTGCTTATACGTATAAAGTAATATAAGTAGTTCTTCTCGCTCAGAGAACGATAAGGAAAAACATATTTATGGCATTATATTGGAATAGTTTTATCCGAGAATATTATTTATGGTTTGTCACGCTCTGAATGCAAAATCACAATGCTCCCGCAACCGAAATCCGAAAAACGCCTACTAAGATATAAATGCGAATTCCTCAAAGAATGAAAATCATCTATAGAAAGAAACACGATATTTTTGCTACAACAGCACAGTTTTAAATAATATTTTATTCATGTCACAGCGTCCACTGTTCGAAACCAATGAATTTGTATGACGTAGATAACGCGTTTTATTGTCACAGTTAGTAAATAAATTCTCTCGCATACACCAATCATGTACAGGGCTCACGTACGACTGGCCCAATGAAAGGTATAATCCAATCAATTATTACGCCGTGCTCCAATTCTGCACCGAAATGCAAAGAGAAAAGATTTAATCCCAAAAAAGTTCGTTCCAAAAAGATCGGTCGCTCTAAGTGTCGCCTATTTGCTTTTTTTTCTTTCGCCGTGTTATTGGCATTGTCGCAGACGTAGATTTGTCGCGTCATTTCACCGTATTTGTAATCTGGACGTTGTTAAATGACCGATTTGAAGACATGACTGGTACAAATAATGGTCGTATTTCGATCGATTAATGAAAATGATGGGTACAATTTGTATCGGAGCTAATGTATTGAAACGTAGGTGATGGGTGATAAAGCTGTATTATCTAAACTTTAATAAAAATATCTACATATATAAATATTTTATGAGTTCTGGTTACTTTAATTTGTAGACGAAAGCAAAAAAAACTCGTATTAAAAACAAAGTCAAGCTACTCGAATATCACAAGAGGGAAACATCTTTAAAATTAACTTAGCCTCAAGTGCCAAAGTTTAGAGTGCATATTACAAAAAGTTCGATGATAGTGCACACAAAAACTCTTTTAATCTGAAAAGCGGGTTTAATATTAATTGGCGGGCCAAAGTTCTGTTGTAACATAAATATGTTTATGAAGAGTCTCCCCCGGGAGTCGTTAAGAGTCCGTTGTCACCGCACCCTTCAACCAATGTCTGGTATGATATTGCATCACGTACAATAAAATTAAAATGTTTTGTTTTGTTCACTTAAAGAATACATTCCCTTCCACAAAAACAGACAACGCTTAAACACTTTCATTTTCTAGAACGTTTTTCCTGATCTTTCCTACCCTAATCTTAATTTCACTCAAGTAATTCCTTAAGTTTACCGATAAATAAGAAGAAACGACACACGTAACGTGGGTCAACAAGACAGGCATGAAAGATATATTAAGGTGGAGGCAGACAAAAATATTTGCAAACCTAATTACACTGAGGAAATGTAGGTAATATTCTGAAAGTTTCCGGATAACGCGCTACGTGCCGACCGAGTGCACGCAACAAAAGGAGTTTTTCAAGGAAATGAGTTAACTTTCGCAAGCCAGTGGGCTAATTCAACGCCTTACTGTGGCAAGTTTTACTTTTTCAGCTGTATTAGGCGCTTCGTCATGATATCCCGCGGAAGTACAAAGAGGCCGCAACTTTGCTCGCCGCGCCTCATTTTTCAGAATATCTCGTATTATATGAGCGTTGGAAATTGTTGGAATTGAGTTTTCGACTTGGCGCTGCTGTATTTTAGCTCAGTGAAGGAAGTTTTTTTTTAAGAATGGAGGTTTATGGCCGGACTTTAACTTTCATGTGCTTTGATGGACTTATTTAATAAACTTTTTGTGTATGAACGGTGCGATGGATAGATGATGCCGGAATATTTGCGGTTCGATTGGTAGGTACAGTTTCTAAGTGATTAGATTTTTGCGCTTCAGGCCGCGCTGTTCAATTTCCGTACGGAACCAAAAAGGCCTACAAATAGCGGTTTCAAGTCTAAGTGTTAGAGCTTGCTAGATTTATTTTTCTAAAAAAAAACATACCTGCCTCGCCTAGAACTAGACTAAACAAAACACTGCCGTTATTTTATCAGGCAGCATTTTTACCTTTTTAAAATGGCAAAGCCTAAACGCTTTCTAGACATCTTAAGGCCCCAACACACCTACCACAACGACACTACAACAACAACACGAGAACGGGCACACGGACCACATTTTGACCGTCAAATCAACCGTGTGGGCAATACCGACCGATCCAAGGCGACGTCGCAGCCATAACGCAACCACAACGTTGCGTTGAAGAGACGATACTGGTGCCGATTCTCTTGTACACCGAACTAAACTAAATAAACTATCACTAAAGTTCCTTACTTTTGGCTATAAGAATCTTAAAGCTATTCTGCAAAAAATACTACTAATTTTAAAAATAATTTTGACACAACTAAATCGAATTTGACAATCGCGACTCCACCATAGTAAGTACTTTTTTGCCCTATCCTGTGATTTTTTTGAGCCGAAGGCGCGCAGCCTCAACGTATTTTATATGGAATTTTTCACTTTTTGTATGGAAAATATGAATAACTATTACCTTCTTGTTGAGCTTTAAGGGCTTATGAGTTTTATAAAGGGGGTCGAAATTTTCATTATTTTTGCGATAGGACACACCGTTTTCGAGAGATAAGCAAAAGAAAAGGGGAAACAAGATACAGTACTGCTTTCGCACCTGATGTTGAGGTGTTGGTGTGAATTTTAGTGCACGCCAACTAATTTTATTCCACACCTTTTTAATCGCGATTAAAAATAGTCAGATTTAGTTAGAAAATCTAAATTTTAGGTGAAAAACGTCAAATTCTGAATAGCAAAATTACCGTTTTCATTAAACTAATAACTCAGTGCCATCTTAGTGCTGTCAAACTAAAATAATATAGTTAAGTTGTGTCACTTTAGTCAATTTCAGAATGGTAAATCGTCGTTTGACTGGAATAAACTAAATTTTGGTGATTTTTAGTCCAGTTTAGACGCATTTGTGACAAGAGAATCGGCACCAATGTCACAGTCGGAGTCGATCTGTCTGCAAGCACTAGCCCCAACGTAACCACATCGAAACTACTAGTGACAACATAACCATAACGTAACTGCAAAAAGTTGCAGCAAAACTATTCAAACGTAACCGCTCATTGACGGGGTCCGCTAGGACCGATGCCAGCCAGGGTTGCGGGATGTTCGAAAGAGTTACCGTGGCCCCGGCACAGGCAGCAGAAGGAACACGGGTGGGTTTTAGTCAGTAAAAGTCTGACACGCCCTCCCGCTCCGCCCAGAGCGGGAGAAGTCATTTCATGATTTCCCATCAAAAAAAAAAAAAAACGTAACCGCTGTTTGCCCACATTTTGTCGCTGCGGTGGTGGTACGTATAAATAGGCCCTTATTACGAACAGACACTATAAACACAATATCTGTTACAAAAGCTCCAAAAACATCCTCTCCATACTTCAAAGTTGTTTCAAGTTTATTAAGAGCTCTAGGCAATATTGTTACTAGATAGAGTAACTGAAATCATATTGATGCGAACAAAATAACGTGAACGAGTTATAACAAGAATCAGCTGAAATTATGATTGGAGAATAAATGTATGTATGCCTTAGATTATGCGAAATTATTTCTCTTTAGTTAAACTTTCGCTGCTATAAAGGTTACGCAAAAATAATTGAATGGGAAATATTTTCTTAATTATAAAGTAGGACTACCTCGTTGTTCTGGTGGAGTCATGGATCCTGGTTTCGATTCCCAGGTCGGGCAAGGTGTTATTACGGTTTTTTCCGTGTGGAATTTCTCTGTAGCTGCCCGGAGTCTGGATTTGTGTCCCGTTGATGGTAAATATTTCCCCCGGCCCTCTTTTACCATCGGACATCTAGACGCACTGCAGGTTACCATGCCTACCTATTTGCTATTCCTCCAATTCGCACTAAGCGTTTCCAAATGTCTTTTGTGGTGCGCACAGCAAAGGAGTGGAACTCTCTGCCTGCGTCTGTGTTTCCGAACGCATACAACCCCGATCTCTTCAAAGTGACAAGCTTCTTCTGGGTAAGCTCGCTCCATCGTCAACTATGTCTCTGTCATCTCTGACCTAGACTAGAGTCAAGAGCAAACCTATCTCAAATAAAAAAAATAAAAAATAGGCTCGCTTCCTTTTACATGGGACTTAAACATAACTGGCGAAATATGGGTATACTATAGATAGATGCATCTCTGCCTAACCCATCGGGGAAAACAGGCGTGATGTGAAGTTATGTTATCATATATATTGTACTAGCACTTTTCTCGCGACTTCGTCCTTTCCTCTAAAAATTTTAACACCCCGTCCACTCCTTTGAAAGATAGTTTCCGAAAATTAATGTTTACAATCTTTATCATTTATTTAGATAAATAAGTATTCGGGGCAATTTTTAAGTTTATAGATCAAAGGAATAAGATTTTTCAATTAAACTGTGTCCTCCCTTTTCACCACCGCAGGACTCGTTTTTAAAGAAGCAAAATGGCCTAACATAAATCAATGGTAGGCCATTTTGCTTCTATGAAAAAACAGATTTTTGACGGCGATAGGCCCACTAACTAATTTTATTATAAAACTAGTTGTACCCGGCGACTTCGTTCGCGTGGGAGTCATAAAATACACAATAAACTAAAATAACAGCCACATTTTAATAAAACTCCCTCGTCCCCCGCCCGGCGCGTTGCACAGCCCGCCCGCGCTATTTGGTAACAGTTTCATGAGTTTTAATTATTTTGCGCGGAACCCTAATTCTTTTTCTAAAATAAAAGTAGCCTCAGTTACTTCTTATTATATAAGTTCAGCTATCTGCCAGGGAAAGTCCCATCAAAATCGGTACAGCCGTTTCGGAAATTATACGGAACAAATAGACAGACAGACAAAAATTTTAAAAATAGTTTTTTGTTTTATATACCGTATAAACTTTCATAAGTATTTAGTAAAAAGCTGTTATTTTGACATTGCAAACTACAATTTTATTTATTTGTATAGATGTTACTTAGGCCGTTTTTGCGCTCGCGGCCTCTTTGAAGGTGTGGTACAAACAGACCAGCAACTGTACAACGTTCTCCAAGGGACCAGCCTCGTAATCGCGAAAAAATAATCAGCCATCCATACATTTGAATCGAGTAGGCATTGAAGTTTTGTATGGGAGAGTTGTTAATTTCTTCGCGATTACGATGATGATCCCATGGAGAAAGTTGTTCAGTTTGATGGTCTGTACCACACCCTTCTGATACATGCTATATAATCAACAAATTAAAGTGCCAAAGTCCAAACATGAGTCTCCTATCAGACTACTTATAATAAGTACTCAGTTACCTGCAATTCAAGCCATCCTCACCTTTTAATGATTCTCCTCTCTAGAATATAAATTCTAGAGAGGAGAATCGACTTCGCAAAAGGTCAAGCGCAAAATTAAATAGAACAAAATAGTGAACACGCTGTAGACGCAAATTGCTTCCAGTCCAGAAATCATTGGACACTGTACATAGTTTTAAAATTCATGGGACGTTTTTTAGGAACGTTTTTCATTGAGAAGTCAGTTTATACATTATTTTGTTCCTTAGTCATAGTATAACCACTGTATCACTCAACAATTCGTCTTTCCCGTTAAAAATGTTTACCTATTTCACTTTATACGAGTTCTCAAAGTAGTAGCAAATCCTCCAAAAATTAATTGCTAATAGAATACTTAGGAAATAAATGTAATACCAATCGACTTTTCTTCATGAATTCAATAATAATCACATAAAAAAACCGCCCAAGTGCGTGTCGGACCACTCACAATGAAGGGTTCCGGAGTTGAAAAGAATTTATCCCAAAAACAAACTCAACACTGTAGTTGAAAAACGTGTTCTCCCATACATTGACATACGTCACGGTCAATTCTCCAAATGCAAATTTAAGTTTGTAATCGCAAAACAAAAATTGTGATTAAACTACAAATGAACGATTTTCGGACTTTTTCCTCCACTTGTGCTGTGAGACCTTGCTTCTTGCTAAATTTCATGATTCTAGGTCAACGAGATTTGATATATATGTCGCATAAATGGCCGTATTTTTTATTGCGTTGACTTAGAATCTTTATTCTTTAGAGCTCCAAGGACCGTAGACCTACGTATTTCATATTAATTTCAGCTTGATACCTCCACGCGTTCCTGAGAAAAAGGGTCTTTACAGACAGATTGACAGACAGACAGACAGACGGACAACGAAAGGATAATCCTATAAGGGTTCCGTTTTCTCCTTTTGAGGTACGGAACCCTAAAAAACAGTGACAATATTATTACTAGTAGGTACATACCTGCGTCGTGATAGCCCAAAGTATACTCTCTGGATCACGAGGTTGTGGGTTCAGTCGGACCTGCCAAGTGCCAAAATGATTTATTTATGTAAGCCGCAAGCGCAGAAGACCGGGAAAAGTGGAAAGAGGGAAGCGAGGCATTTGCCCTGTAGTGGGCAACATAGGCCTTATCTTTACCTCTATACTAATATTATAAAGATAAAAGTTTAATCTTACATCTTAATTACCATCAGACTTACAGTAGGAATCGGTTTCATTTTGATAATTCAGCAATATTCATTGCGTTATTTACATTGCTGAGCAGACACATTTTTGATCATATGAAGCAATGGATTAGCAATAAGCTTCAGAATGATTCAGATTCTGATTGATAGTGTGTTACGCAATTACGGTGCTGCAATTCCGAAAATTCTTTCCCTAATGGGAAGCTACAGTATGGCCGTGTGCCATAGTATATATTTTAAGTTAAAACAAGAAATTTCAAGCGGACGAGTGGCGGGCGTAAGCTATAAATAATAATAATAAACCTAAGACAAAGAAACTTCATTGACTAAAAGGGCATGCAAGTAAAACAAAACCCATCACCAAAACATAACGCCCACAATAAATGTTGCACATCGCCATATCTTCCGTATAAAGACAGAAAATGTCCAGGTTCGCAATTGATTAGCTGGCGAGACCTCGGTGCAACCTAGCCCATTAATTGCGAGCCACTTTGGAGAGCAATCGGCGCTATTAATAGTCCACCTCACGGTGCAGGTAAGTAGCACAAGACAGATACAAAGGTACAGAAGGCTAACGCCATGACAATGCACGCACACATAGACACGCTTCACGTACAGCGAGTGCAAGCGCACTCGCAACTGATATTCGTCTGACTTAGTTCGAGATCACCGTACGTACAAAGGTAGCCCGTGAAATTCAAATTTTCTTACGTTTTTTGCCATGATTTCATGAAAATGTCATTCAATAGACCAATTCTAACTTAGAGAGATGTATTAATGATTCTAATGATTACAATTCTGTAAATACATATTTGTTATGGTCGCGAATCATGTTTTGATTAAGATACAACCTGACACTGGCCTGCAAATTGCAAAAAAAACGTAAGAACATTTAAATTTCTCGGGCTATCTTCTTCGGTAAACTTCGTGTTTCCGAATTAGCACGAACGTCCCGCCATAGTGTAACCCCCTACAGAGGCAAAGCTTCTAAGTTTTCTACTGCCGCGGTTTGTATTTACTAATGCACATATCATTGCGCATCTGTATAAAGTTTTCTCTCCATCCGGTGACCTATTGCGGTCGACGATCGTCATCTGTCACTGAAAAGTTTTAAAAAGTTTTTTGGACATACATACATAGAGTTGATAATCAATTAATTTGTAATCATGGTAATACAAAATAGGCAAGTACTTCTATGTTTGTAACAGCTATACATTATATTTAATATAATTTCCGAAGATAGACGATGATTCTCGAAGCGCATACGCCTTTATGTGTGCGTGCGCCTGTTTTCGCTCGTTGCATGGGGCCGACCTTCTGCACCAATCTATTCTGTGGCACGGTGCAGGTAAGGTGTATTGGGTGGCGGTTTTAAGCGTCACTTTAGTTCGCAGTAGTTAAGGATATTGGATATGTTGTATCATGTTGTTTACTTTGTTAGGATGCTGGATTCAGAGTGGATCAATCGTGGGTCCTTATACAAAGAGTTGGTCTATGATCCTGTACTGATTATGTATATGTATAAGTAAAGAGGTACCTATAGGTAATCAGTACAAGATCATAGAAAATTATTTGTATTATCGTTGTTCAATGTCATTAGCAATCCGCCCTGTGCTCTAAATTATGTTTATGTAATTATGGTTTTCTCAAAAACCAGACTGAAGAAAATTAAAATAATAACAACAAATCTATACAAATAAATAAAATTGAAGTGGCTGTTTGTAAGTGAAAATAATAGCTTTTTACTAAATGCATAGGAAAGTGTATAAGGTACTTATAACAAAAAAAAAATTTGTCTGTCTATCGGTCTGTTTGTTCCGGCTAATAAATCTTCATCTTTATCTATACATCTATATCTATACAAATAAATAAAATTGAAGTGTCTGTTTGTAATGTCAACATAACAACTCTTTACTAAATGCATAGGAAAGTATAAACGGTTCTCATAACAAAAAAGCAATTTTTTACATTTTTGTCTGTCTGTCTGTTTGTTCCGGCTAATCTCCGAAACGGCTAGACCACTTTTGACGGGACTTTCGCTAATAGATAGCTGTTGTTACGGCGGGTAACTTAGGCTACTTTTATTTTAGAAAAATAATTAGGGCTCCGCGCAAAAATATTAAAACCTATGAAATTATGAACAAAAAGTCGGATTTGAAAAATTCTTTTTACATTTGGTAGCCCAATTCTCGAAGATAGTTATAGGCTATTTAACATTACGCTACGACCCTTAGGAGCCGAGCAGAAAGAAAAAGTCAAAAGAACACTAAGCGGAAACGAAGTAATAGCGCGGGCGGGCGATGCAACGCGACGGGTCGGGGGACGAGGGAGTTTTAATAGACACAACCCAAGCTGTTAACTTACATTAGTTTTTCTACCGAATAAAGTTACAGAGAATCAAGTCAATGAATAACATAACATCACGCCTGTAATAATAATCCCCGAAGGGTAAAACAGAGGTGTTCCTCTAATACACCCACATTTCGCCAGTTTTGTTGAAGACCCATGTATTAGGGGGCGAGCCTAGTGCCATCTACCGGGCACAATTTTTAATTAAATATTAAAAAATAAATGAATAAGCAATTAAATATTAAAAACATCTAAATAGGTACCTACTCGGTTAAAAGTGAATAAATTTTCATATTTATCCTTTATTTCGAGTTAAATTATAAAGGAGATATGTTTCTACTAATTGGTAAATTAATGTTGTAATTAATTATTATTTGTCTAATTATAGCAGGTACATATGTGATTGATTTGAGATTTTCGTACCATGTCTGTTAAAGAGTACGAATCTACGAATATGTTGGGGTCGGCTTCCAGTCTAACCGGATGCCGCTGAATACCAGTGCGATTCTATAAACAAGACATAATAATTATACAAGATCTAATATAGATCCTACTGTGCATAGCTTAGACTACAAGAAAAACTCTTTTATTTTGCCTAAATACATTTCTATGTATGAACGTAAACGAGGCAAAAGGAGTATGTAAGGATCGTAACAGGTGCCGTTCTATAGTTTCTGCCTACCCCCATGGGAAGAAGGCGTGAGTTTATGTATGTAAATACATTTCTTTCAAACCCAAGATTATAGAAACATTCCTTCCAAAATATCTTACACAAAATAAAACGTTCCTTCGTAAAGTTTCAAACGATTTCTCGCCCCGACAAGTTCAGTCTCTCAATGCACTGCATCCCAGCTCCCGGCTCCCCGTGCGGTGGCGATCAAATAAAGAATAATCGGCTTTCATTAGAAGTCGCTACTGATTTCTCTGAGGAAGTGATCAACTCACGGCTTACGGGATCGAAGAAGATTTAACGCGGTTTCCTCTAGTTTCTGCTTCGTAAGCGACGTTGGATGAGCTGTTTTTTTAGTCATATACAAAGTCTTGGAAACTTGGTTTTTACTTTCAACTGTTAGAGCAATCAAAGATTTTACCGTTTCTTAGTTTTTTAAAACAAGTCATGTGGGTGTGAACGTCTTCACTCTTATTGCAAACATTAAAATGAGTATCTTCCGTAAATCTACGTCTACTTGTCTGATGCTGTAGTCTATTTGATGCATTTATTGCTGACCAGCTAGCATCTTCAGCACTTCAGCAGTCCTAGAACCAAAAAATCGAAGACATGTGACATCCACACTTACCCGCACTGGACCCGCGTGGTGGATACAGCCAACTCCCTCTCACCGAGAGGAGGCCTGTGTCCCAGTAATGGGAACGTTATAGGCTGATTAGCTTTTTTTGTGGATGGGAAATCATCAAATGACTTCTCCCGCTCTGGGCGGAGCGGGAGGGGTAAAGAAAATGCGTAATTAATTAATAAGAAGAAATGATGCAGACAACTCCCCGGCCTCTAAATTAAGCAGAATTACTTAAAACTATATGAAAACTTTAAGTTAAATGAGTTAAATTAATTAATTAAATTGATAATAGAGTTAGGTAAATTAAGCGGAAATTACTACTGTGTACGCGTACCTGCAGCTTTCCTTATTGCCTCAATATTTATGCCTCCCTCAGAAGCCTTTGAAGTCGAGGCATGTCTTGTGCTGTGAGCTGTGAACTATTATAGTGGTTTATTATTATTATAAACGTATACAGAAGCGGTAGGCAACAAAATAGTCGTATTTTTTCAACGCACGAAGTAGAAAAAGTCATTGATAAATACGGAGCATTTGAATTCTCGCGTGCAATCTTATCATCGACAACGACGGGTGCGGCGGCAGCGCGGGACGCCGCCGGTCTATCTATCGGTGGCGGGTGCGGTGCGGTTTTTGTGCCATCTGAGGCGCGGACTGCGGGTACCCAGGTTCAACTACCCGATTACTTGAGTTAAAGTTGTTTATGTGTATTAGAGAATGATGTTTGCATTGACTAATTGAACATGTGTTTGTTGACTTGCATACTTTAATATCATGAAATCCTAAACAGTTACGGCAGAATGTAGGTATGTTTAATTACAAGATCTAATCTCTTTAGCATTTTGATTCATGAAATGAGAACATTTATAAAGAGGGTGTCATTGAGAAGCACCACAAACCCTGCAGGAACGTGCCTGCGAATCCTGAGTGGTACTCGCGAAGGCTTGACTGGTTTTTGATTTAGGTACATTTTTACTAATTTCATTATTAGGTAGTGTTACGAACTTTAGAGGGATAAGAATTATTACGAAGCGTTTCAAAACTTTGTTCCTTTAAAAATTGCGAAAGATGATCGAAAGTAGGAATCTTAATATGGCTATGCGTTTGTCAATCTCTTTATCGAGTTTACTGACTGCAATATTAGTTATAATAAAGTCTGACAAATCATCTAATTGTAAGCGACGTAAGGCGGCTTGGGCCGAAAGAAACTATTCAATAAATGTGTCAATAGGTTGATAAGGTTTAAAATGAATCATTTGATTCAAATACATCGAGGCTTGTTGTTGTTGTTTTTCTGATAATGCGTTCCAAATAAGTGGGTAATTATTAGCGATAGGTACGATATCTGACAAGTAGTCAATGCTTTGCCCGACAGACAACTTATTAAATATTGAACTTTTTGACTTTCGTGAGATGCGAATTATCATGAATAAGAATTTTAAAGTTTTCATGAAATGTTGTCCATTTGCTGGGCGTGCCATCAAATGAAACAAGTTTTAATGGCGGTAATTTACGATTTAAAAACTCGAATTTATGAGTGTTTTCATTATTTTGAGACATAAGAATGTTGGATTCGATTTCCTTTATTTGACAATAGATTTCATCGAACGCTTGTAGCGGTGCGTAGTTCGGCTTTGTCGACGAACTACGTTCGAATAAAGCAAAATTATAAGCATCGAGCGTTTCCATAAAGTTAGATCGAATTTGCTCTAACGAACGAATTTGAGACAGAAATTGAGTTTAAAAAAATGAATCTACAGAAACCTGAAGGCCGAGACCGTAAATACTTTGAACCATTTGAAATAAACTTTTCTTTTGGATTTTAGAAGAACAGCTATGGAATCATCCTCAGCAATCGCGTATTCATTGTCGAAAATGGATTTGCCCTAATGGCGGCGCGGAAGAGCGTGGAACCCAATACAGAAATACGCTTGTACGATATGACTATATACAGAAAGCACAGTTAATAGAAATCTCTATTCCTAGACAGCACGTTTCGCCGAAAACTTTGTTGTTAGAAAACATTGTTTGTAGACATCTCGGTACATAGGAAGCACTGTTGACAGAAATCTCTGTTCATAGATAGCACTTCTTGCCGTAAACTTTTTCATAGAAACCACTGTTTCCAGATACCTTGGTTCACAGAAAGCGCCTCTGGAGAAAAAACTATTAATATTTATTATATTACTAAATTTCGCTTTTCTGCCTCTCTATCCATAAAAAAAACACGTTTATTTCATACAAAAATGCCATTTTAACAATACAGAAATACGCTTGTACGATATGACTATATACAGAAAGCACAGTTAATAGAAATCTCTATTCCTAGACAGCACGTTTCGCCGAAAACTTTGTTGTTAGAAAACATTGTTTGTAGACATCTCGGTTCATAGGAAGCACTGTTGACAGAAATCTCTGTTCATAGATAGCACTTCTTGCCGTAATTATGCGTTTTTAAGCAGAATAATTAGGTGAATGTGTGATGTGAGGAGTGTAATTGAGTAATAAATGCGTTGTTTTGGTCAGTGGGTCGTCTTAGGGGCGGATGGCCTTTCTTGCAGCAGGAGTGCTGGCCGGTTGGCACGGCACGCCAGCATTAATGACATCATCCGTCGGGCTCTTATCACCCGGCGGTGATAAGAGCCCCGACGGATGACCCCCGCTGGCACCCCGGCAGGTGCCAGCTATTTTGGAACCCAATGGCTTGGCACGCAACGATGGGAAGAGGCCAGACGGAATGACCATAATGCCTTGGAAGTTGGGTAGGCCTTTGGTGTGGGATGCAACCTGTGTCGACACCCTCGCGCCATCCCATCTTCCTAGCACGGCGGGCCGTGCTGGGGCGGCTGCTGCAGGTGCAAAAAACCTCAAACGGCGCAAATACCTATAACAACCTTATTGGGAGCTATATGTTTGAGCCGTTTGAGGTTGAAACACTAGGGCCGTGGGGTCCGAGTGCTCATCGAGTATTTCGGGATATCGCCAAGCGGTTGGTCGACTCTTCACGTGACCAGAGGGCTGGCCTATTTTTAGGTCAAAGACTAAGCATCGCCATCCAACGTGGCAACGCACTTTTTCCACTGACAGCGATGCGGACGAATTTTTTGATGCCTAATGAGCTCTCCCTTTTATTTATTTATTTTTCTCTTGTCTTTATAGACTTGTACATATTACAATAAAGTAAACGATGAATTATTTAAAAAAAAAATACCATATTTATCCTCGAGTTAAATACCAGTAAGCCCTTGTAACCCGCAAGCCTATTACTTTGCATCACATACATCTACTTACCTACATAATATACTCAAGCAAAATATTACTTACCGTGCCGCAGCACAATGTTGCACATTATAAACTTCATTTTCCGTCAACTCTTCGCCAATCTCCGCTGTTTTCCATCAGAATGATTCACTGCCGTCGTCCTTCACAAAAAGAAGTCAACAATGGCCATCGCCAGGAAATGAGCCGTTCTGCACACAGGTAACACAAAGTTACAAAGTAGATTAATTACTCGACGGGAGTTTCGCTTATTGATTAGCAACAGATATAAGGATATTCTAATGCTAGAATAAGAAAGCGGTGTACGGTCATACAATAACGGCTGTCCAAATACAGAGCGTTTTTTGACATCTTAACGTCAAATACTGCTGAAAATGACAGATTCTTATGACGGCCGTTATAATATGACAGAACCGCTTTCCAAGAAAACCAAAACTCAGACGTCCGTCGATGGGTTTATAGAGCGTCAATAAAGCGCCTGCAAGAAAATAATAGCAAATTCCACTACCGACGTCGATTTTAAAGATTAGGTACATTCGTCTCTCCACTAATCCATTACCGTCGTAGCGTGTTACATAGAAATGGCTAGCTTCTTTAAAAATCTTTGTACAGACCACCAGAAAAGGTACTAAAATCAGGTCTTTGATAGCATTAATCGCCTACTTTGACTTCAAAAGATCTTTGTAGGATGAGATCCGTCTCGCATGTTCCTACAGCGAAAGACTCCAGAACGCTTTCCCTAATGGAATGTTGTGTTGTATAAAGTTTGATCCACAAAAGGTCAGCGGACAAAGACACACAAAAAGGAACCACGAGCTCTTTACTTTTTTCTTTGTAAATAGACTCTAAAGTAGAAACTTTTTGGTCAGATCTGGCCGACTTTTTCGTTTTCACCAGCATCCGATGCACATTTTGTCGTCAGTGTTGTTTTTCTCATTTTTCTCACGGAATATTGCGCTGCTGTACTGTCGAGCATCGCTCTTAGCTAAGACCCTTTTCATTAGTATTCGGAATTCTTTTATTCCGTCTTTTGCAGTTTTTACATCAATATGCACTTGAATTATTGGAATCTAGAATCTATTTTTTAGATAGTGTGAAAGTTAGATGTCGGAGACATTGTTGTAACAATATTGATTTTTGCCAGTGTAATAAAATTTTACTTTCGGCAGTTTCCCATATACATTCAATTACATTATTGCTCCATTCGCGTATTTTTCTATATAGGAAAAATATTTTTCCGTGCATAATCTGACTCGGTAGGTTTAGTTCGATCAATCTTTCAAACTAGTCAGTTAAGCCATTTAAAGGAAGCAGCCTAACTATAAGGTCCAATTAATATCACCGGATAATTGAAGCTCATAGTTAGGTAGCCTGCCGAGCAAACTGAATCAAGCATTAGCCGCAAAAAAAAAGAAAAAGTCAGAACTCCAATTCTCAACTCATTTATTTTCATAGATGAATAATCTCTAAAAGACTATGTCTTTTACATTCATCGCCTAATTAGTGGATACGAGTACATTTTAGTACATAGTAAAATACTCATAATCGTTAACAATATCATTCATTGATAGGATATATAAGGTAGGTATCCATTGGTGTCAGTTCACGACACAGTGCAAGCCAATATGCCAGACTACCCGTCAGCTTTTCGCGGAAAGAACTAAGTGAGGACCGCTTCCAAAAATGCAGTGTGCATTGTGAAAAATCGGGGCTAGATTTCTTTTACCAATCGCTTTATTTAAAGGAAGAAATATAATGGAATATTCCAATGCTTTTTACCGTTTTCCTATTGATTTACATTTCATTTGTCTACAATGCATTTAAAACTTATTTCAAATAAAATATGAAGCTATACTACAGTCATTTGTTTTAACTACCTAGTACAGGGGGCCAACCACCATCTCTTAAAGCAGTATTATTTTAAAGTTACTTCAGTAAATAAATAAATAAATAAATATCTTGGGACAACTCACACACGGCCATCTGATCCCAAGTTAAGCAGGGCTTGTGTTATGGTAACCAGACAACTGATATACATACTTATATAATTTATAAATACATACATATTAGTGTGAGAAAGAGATGGAGCTATAGAGGACGTCTAGCTCCATCTCTTTCCCACACTGAAGTAAGATTACAATAATACTGCTTTAAGAGGTGGTGGTCTAACTCCATTACGACACAACTTAGATGTAGCATAATTTTGAAATGCATTCATTCTTTGTGTAAAGATCATTGTCGCCTATAGCAGTAATAAGGATTAGTGTTTTTGAAGGCGCACTCAGATCGGATGGTGATCGGTTTTACGAATTTTGCCGATGCTACATCTAAGTTGTGTATAAGCTGCAGCTGTAGCTATTTTTAACTTCGTCTCGTAACATAAACCTAGGCGAAAAGTTTCTCATTAGAAAGTAATATTTTTAACATATTCATATTATGCAGTTGTAGACAAATACCAGCTTTTACAAAAATATATGTGAAAGTAATGCACAACTCTAAATAGTAAAAAATTAAACAACTTTCGACTTGCACTGTCACGGATGCTCTATCAAATGGAGACCTACTTAATACCCTTAAACAACGCACTTAGGTACAGTCCTTATAGTTAGACAGATCTACAAAAATCATAAAGGTAATGATATGTAGATATTTTATATCTATTCGGGTATACCTGCTTTACAAATCGGAGAAAAATTGGGAGAAGATTGTCGACATCAAATTTTTATATTTACTATTCTAATTTGTATGAAAATTTACAACTGATATATCTTTTCGAAACGTTTGTTTCCTTTCAACAGTTCATAAAACACATCATAACGAGTTAAATTACCAACAATAGTAAAAATTGAAGTGTTTTCTTTTACACAACATATAAGAAACATATTGTGTGATACGAATTGTATTCCTAATTGAAATAAAAAGACAACTCGCTTAATCTATATTTTTGATATACTTTGCCGATCATAGACATTGCCTGCATGACACAGAATAAGCATGATTTACAACAGTTTATTTATGAGGCGAAATAGCTACCACGTTGGAATTTATGTATGACCTTAGGATTTTATTTTGGCATACTAGACAGGTATACTATTTAATATACGATGTAGTAGTAATAGATCACTCACTAACAAAGGTATTCACAACCTCTTAAAGAAATAGCATTTCATCTACACACATGAATTGGGCCTTTTACTGCGTTAGTTCCAGAGGTGACGACAGCGAAGTAAATAATGTGCGGTCCAACAGCTGACGTCTACAGAAACATTGCAATCGTCAACGGCACAATCGTCATTTAATGAGATTCTATGGAATAGTAGGTACGCATACTTAACACTCCATGTATTGAGTTATCTGTGGAAACGCCAAAGAATTAATCCATTATTTCTTGTTTGTTCCTTGCTTGTTTAATCTACTTTTCCCATGTTTTCTTGATCGAATACAACCTCTATATTATAATAGCATAGCATATATATACATAAATATGTTTTAGTATCGATATTATTATTTTATCATACTTTCCCCAATATCATTCTTTCCGCGTTAATAAAAAAGCTATAAAAGTAAACGAGGAATGACTAAAATAATAATTATATGTACTACAAAAATAATAACAAATTGATTAAATTCTCGTAACAATTAAACATTATTTTTACTCTGTAACATTGTGTAACCAACGATAAAAGTGAAAAAATATTTTGACGGCAGTTCTTGCTTCGTTACATGTCCGTAATTATTCTTATTCACTCACTTACGGAGCTTAAAAAAGTAATAAGTACGTTTTTTGTTTTGGAGATATAAAAATGTTTTTCACCGTTGTCGTTGGTTATACCCACAGTACCATAATTTTTACCCGACTGCGAAGAAGAATTATGTTTTTACACAATGCTGCTACTTACAATCTATCACAGGATGTTCTGAGCTTAATATAAAGACCGACATCCTTATAAAATATTTTCTCTACAAACTATAATATATAACTACGTATATAATTAACATACAATGATTATTTTAATATTATACTAATAACAAATTAACGTTTAGTAATTTCACAAATTCATTAAGTTGGTAACCATCATTTCAATGTGACACTTTCAAAAGAATGTATAAATTTTTGATTGAGCAATTTTTAATTTCTGTTTTTTAATTTGCAACATTAATATTAACGAAACGGAAAAAAATAATGGTACTTACATCTCTCTTAACTGCCACCCGACTACGGATAACACTAACATTTGATTAATCTATACACCTAAACCTGATTTTTTATAGGTAAATCAGTCCAATAAATTAGACATCAATAAGTACAAATAAATGTTCTCACATACACAGAGACTGTCGAAGTCATAACCTCTACATTTGCAATACCATAGTCGGGTAAATAATGTAATATAATGTAATCTACGCATATCAATTGACTACAATATTATTTGGCAACAACGCAGTGGAATTATTTACATAAAACACTCAGTGCTCATAATTTACTACTTACACAATTTACAATGGACGACGAAAAAGGCGTAAAACAATGAGATTATAATCTATAACTACAATAAATAGTTTCTATCAGGTTTTTAACCGAGGAACTGTAACATTCACCCGCATTCATTTCTTACAGTTCATTACACATTGCATCAGTCATTGACAAACTCGTATTGGCAATATTGCACACTGCACTGTGTTCTAAATTCAAATTCTGCATTGTTCCTTGCTTGAAAAACTTACGTGGGAACTAAGTTGCCAGATGTATAAAATGCTAAGTGCGTAAGGCTAGCAACACTGATTAAAAGAACACTATGGGAGAGATGTGAACCCTTGTCTGGTAGCCCGCACTCCTGCCTGTTGTATTCGAAGCAGAAATTCTGTAAAACAAATATAAATATTGAAACTTTCTTGACGATACAGCTTTTCAGAAGATACCAGTTTAGTTCTTGCATAAAGCTTTTAAAATTAGTCTGCAACGAGAATAAGTAATTGAGAACTACACTGAATAAATAACAAATGCAAAATATTTTATTTCACATAAACCTACATGGGCACATGAAACGTCAGAAGCTATGTGCATGGTTCCAATTGGTCGTTTCCTATGGAGAAGAACCGGCAAGAAACTCCTCAATTCTGGGCTGACTCTATACAATGTGTCTGTACACGGTGTGGCGAAAATTAAGGGTGAGGTACAGACCATCAAACTGAACAACTTTTTCCTAGGGACCAACATCGTAATCGCAAAAAAATTATCAGTCGGCCCATACATTTGGTCGAGTAGGTATTGAAGTTTTGTATGGGATGACAGATTTTTTTTCACGATTACGATGTTGGTCCCCGGGAAAAAGTTGTTCAGTTTGATGGTCTGTACCCCCTTTAAGTTTTGCTATTCCATGGACACGCTATCATTATTATAGGTTCATATTCGATAGGTGGTAGACATAGTTTCAGTTACGAAATGAAACAACATGAACCACTAAGTATAAAATTTACAGCACAACCCACAGTTTCGGAATCACGAACGAAATCGGAAGAGTTTCCCGTCACGACACTGTCTCTTCGTTTTGGCTCCAGAAAACTCGTAATTTTGTGAAAGAAATAATAAAATTTTCCGAGTTTGGAAAGCTCGGTTCTTTTGGAAGCGTACAAATGTTAGATATACGTTTGAGACCCACAGTACATACGCGTTGGTATGAAGCAGACTGAAAGAACTTTGCGAAGGTAGGTATAGATACAATAGAGTTTTCTTCAAACCACTTCACAAATTTATTTTTCGTTACTCGATTTTTAGTTTCCAAGAAAAACCGAGGAAGAAAGATCTATGTTGTAATTAGTGTAGTTAGTGTCTTGCAAACAATCTTGGTCCATGCTGTGGCTTGGGTATTTTCAGTTTGTTTTTGGTACAGAATTGCTCGGTTGTAAATCACTCCAAAGACTGCTTGAGCTGAAATTTTCGGTCTGTAAAAGGCAGAATTATTTACAAACCTTAATTATGTTTGACGCCATCCTTTTCAGGAAAGCGCTCGTGAACAGCGCGGCTTCATCGCCACAGGACCTCAGCACTGTCTCTTCAGAGCACATCAGGTACTCTTGGAATGAACTGAAATGAACAGAACTTTATTAAACACTCCACAAAATCAAACTAACCTTTAAACTACGAAACATAAGGTCGCAAATTGCTGATCGCTTTTAATTTTAATATCACTCAATTTGCATATAAGGAGTCTAATGAATTTTCACATCAGAACCTGCTATGGATATTAAAGTTTCACGCTTTAAAAGTGAAAATACAAGGCAGAGGTCTCGTTATAATTATAAGGTCAAACCTTTTTTAAGAACGCGTAGCAGAGAGAAGAGGATGATACCTATTATTTTAACGTGCTGGGCCGATATGATAGAAAAGGATCAAAGAATACAGTATTTTTATGCAATTACTAGCAGTGCCCCGCGACTTCGTTCGCGTGGAAGTCGTAAGATACACAATATAATAAATAACAGCCACATTTTAATAAAACTCCCTCGTCCCCCGACCTGTCACGTTGCATCGCCCGCCCGCTCTATTACTTCGTTTTCGCTTATTGTTTCTGACTTTTTTCTTTACGCTCGTCTCCTAAGGGTCATAGCGTGATGTTAAATAGCCTATAACTATCCTCGAGAATTGGGCTACTAAATGCAAAAAGATTTTTTCTAATTTGACTTTTCGTTCATAATTTCATGGGTTTTAATTTTTTTGCGCGAAACCCGAATTACTTTTCTAAAATAAAAGTAGCCTAAATTACTCCCCGTAATATCAGCTATCTGCCAGTGAAGTCCCGTCAAGATCGGTCCAGCCGTAGACAAAAATTTTAAAAATTGTTTTTTTGTTACAAGTACCGTATATACTTTCTTATACTCGTATTGCATTTAGTAGAAAGTTATTATTTTGGCATTACAAACAGACACTTTAATTTTATTTATTTGTATAGATGATTGCCTATAGGGCGAGCAACGTAGAATTTTTGTACTTGAAAGTGAAGACTATGACTGCTGCAAAACGTAGATCAGAAAATTCTAGCGCAACTCACGATAAGGCGACCTAGCCAAAAAGTAAGACAGCATAAGTTGATTAATAGAGAAGGGACTTATTCGTTGACAATTCAACATGAACTGTTTATTAAGTGATCATAGTAAACGGACGAGGCCACACGACATAGCTAGTACCAAATTGTAGGGCAAATTGATACCACTTACATCAAGAACGACAGCTGATGTTCTGAAGGTACTTCCAGCCAAATAAACCAATCATATCAGGTTAAAGGGCACAATCGGAATGAAGCCTAATTAGCAGGAGGTCATAACAGTTGCCAACCGGTCATCAGTAATGGTTGAAAACATTTTTACTGGTACCGTTAAACCTGGGAATGATATTATATTTTAACTAACAGGACAAAGGAGAGATCATGTATATTCTTAGATCAAAAATGAACAACAAGTCTTAGTTTAAATGAACGTTCCCATTAAGGTGTATCCGCAGAGGTAGCCCGCAAAATTCAAATTTTCTTGTGTTTTTTGCAATTTGCAAGTCAGTGTCAGGTTGTATCTTGATCAGAATATGATTTGCGACTCTATAACAACAATATATTTCAGTGGTGCAGCTGCAATTATCATTAGAGGGAAGCCGAAGAAAAAATTGTTCATTTCTGTAATAAAATTCATGTAATGTTTCTAATCTTATGATGATTGTATTAAATTGGTATTAAATATATATAATGGGATGTGATACACAGTTACCTACACATACAAGTGTACATTATTTGGCAATAGGAGACATTAAGAAGATTGGCGGTTTCGAAGGGAAGCCGATAGGAATCGGGTTGTATGAAGGCTTCGCCACTGATGTATTTACATAATTATAATCATAAAAACGATAAATATATCTCTCAAAGTTAGATTAGTTCTCTTTTGATCTGATTTCGGAAATCATGACATTTTAGATCAAAAGAGAACAAACCTGACGCTGACCTGCAAATTGCAAAAAACGCAAGAAAATTTGAATTCCAAATTTGAAAAAATTTGAAATTCGAATTTGAATTTTGAATTTCTCGCCACAACTGCGGATCCACCTTAACTTATAATGTCAATAGAATAATAGTCACGTGGGCGACACCGCGGGCACAGCTAGTAATATTATACTCAGACCATTTCTGTCTTTTAACCAGACAACAAGCTGAAGGGGAGAACTGGCGAAATAAAAGGTAAATTCAATCGAATCATAAAAGTTTGCGATATCTAATAGCTATCCTGATTAATTGGGTTCATAGGGTTACTTTACTAGACTGGACTAGCCACCATGGAAATTCTTCCACTGCAAAGCAAGGTCTCTTCTCAAATGACTATATGTACATACTCGTAAGTACGGAGATGATACGGGTATGAAAACCATTATTTCAGAACTGTTGTGTGTGCAGACTTTAAATAGTTTAAGGTGTAACAAAGTAAACACTATGGTTTTCGTCTAGTAACGCGGCGACGCTTGGCTTGTCTATGCCCACGTCTTTTATTTAACAAGAACGTCATTAAAAAAAATCTATGGGATATGATTCCAGTTTATTATCAATCATTACTTGCTCCCTATTTACTGCAGATGTGCACATAATTGTCCATGTCAATCATCGCTATTGGAGTCAATTGACTTCTTTAATTATTAGGCTGTTAAAACGCTTTGATGGTTTCACGATTTCATGTCGGAGAAGCTTTTTTTTTTTTAAACGCCTCACTATACCATTTAAAATAACCTGGCTCAAAAGCGATAGGTAACATACCTACCTTTAATCTAGATGAGAGAATATGTTCAATTTTTCTACATCCTATGGTTCACATACCCACCTGACACCAAAAAGAAAATATTAATGTTAATTGACCTCAACTGCTGTTTTCCAATGAACACTTATTTACTTTAGACCCGTTTTCCGGGAAAATATCTACCTAGAATAGAATATAATACTCTTTGTTCTATTCACCATATGGATTCAAGATATGAATACAGAAATTTTCCATAAGATGACACAATGGACGGTCTTATCGCTAAAAGTGAACTTTAACTAATCCCTGTATATGATCACATTTTTTTTCCTCTATATTTCCTTAGACCGTATAGGCTCGTGGAGATTGGCGCGACGCGACGCCACGACACGACACAGGTAGAACAATTTCTATGAAAACTTCATGGAAATTGTTCTACCGGTGTCGCATCGCGCCGTCGCGCCGCGATCTGCAAGAGCCTTATGATATTTACAGGTCATTTTTTTTTAAATCTTTATTTATTTACAGGGTTTCTTCTTTAAAGAATATGCCACCCCGATTATTGAATACAATAACAAACTAGCCTACCCGCAACCTTGTACCCATGATAATAATATTATAAAGTGTTCTGGCCTCATCTGATAATGGTGAGGCCAGAACGCTATTATAGAAGTTACATGTCATTACTAGTAACTAACAAAAATATAATTTTAATTAAGATTGCAGCATAATAAATACCCTCAAGGATCTATAACTTATTTTAAACTGTATCTAACTTAGATATGTCGTACGCAACGAGGCAGAAAACAAGTCACACAGAATATCAAACTCTAACCCGTAAAAGTTGTAGTTGGAAGACAGTTTGCGTACAACCGGTAACCTGTGTGAACCCACACGTAGACTTGTAAACGATGGCCAATTACCCGCCGATCATGAGGCCCTATTACGTATGATGTGGTATACCTAATTACCGGTGTTTGTCGGCTATTTTTGGTAACTTTAATGTTGAGATCCAATATCGGGTTATACTTAGACTAATAAAAGCATAGAATTATCCAAAAATTACTGAACGGTTAAATAATTTCATGCTGACTATGTACTGCTCTAATCGAAAGAAGAATTAGATTTTACAGGATTTTTAGTAACTAATCAATGGTACATGTTGTCATAAGCGTAATTAACTGAAAACAACGAATCGAATATTTTAGGACCTCTATCAGCAATTCATCAAGTACCCTTGAACATTATGCTTAAAATGTTATTAAGGCATGAACAGAATGAACACAAGGAAATCTCTAAAATAAAGGCTCACTCATGTAAACTTAACATCGATCTAATTTTGTATGCCTTTTGAAACTTAACAGCGCATCAGTAATGCAGAGTTAAATAAGCCTGTCCATGCATAATAACAGCAGGCAGAACTGGCCTTACGTTCCAGTGCCAATTTACTAGCGCCAAGTCCGTGAGGAAATCGACATTCAAGTCTATGTAACATTCGGAATATTCCATACTACTTTAAATTCAAACGTATCACAAAACCACATTAAAGTAAAAACCCCTTTTACATTGATCTGGTAAAAATGTAAAATCCGATTTCGGAATTATTTCAGTGTTCCGTTAAAATAATGTAAACATTAGCTTTGAAATAAAATGCATGCTTTAATTCAGCCAGAGTCACAGTCGGCACCGTTGCTTTTTTTCAGTGTGGAAATAGCACTGTTTTTGTTCATCTTTCCATTGTGTCAGTGCATGGCCAGCGATGTATAAATCCTCTGATAGTGCACGAATATTTTAACTAGAAAAAAACTGACCAAACGCACAACATTCCAATGTAAATGTTATTCTGCACACAAAAACATACTACAGCAGAGTTTGCTGGAAATTACTAACATTATGCGAACAAAACCCGTCGTTAGCATCAGAATTAGACAGAAATAAACCAAGAAAGAAATGAACATCGTTTTCCTTTTTCACAAATCAACAAATGCCCGACAAATTGTAGACTAAATTGTATGGAATGGCGGGGATAACGGAATCATTAAAACACCGAAAAACTCTTAAGTACACCACTTAATCCATACTGAATCTTAATCAGGGTTTAATGGTGAGGAGAGAGGCGCGCAATGTCTTCCAAACAGCCTCCCAACATCAGCTTATCCAGGAAATTCTTCGAATTTACGTAAACCCGATAAAATTAATGGTTGCAAACTCATTTAGATAAATACTATGAGAAAAAAATAGATTTTTTCCAACCTCCACAAATACTGTAGTGGCTAGTAAACATCAAGCTTAATTTTACGGAATATTGGAGTTTTATTCACTGCGATCTTGTATAAAGACTCGGTCAAAATCTAAACCAGAAAAATTATATTACAAAGTCGACAGGCCCCGAACCTCGGGCGGGCGTTGTTAATTTACATGTAAATTGGCACAGATAAGTATTATTATCAGTGGAAATCACGCCTCAGACTAGTAATTAGTTCGTAAGGCTGGGGGAGCAGTTCGATTTGTTGAATGTTTTACTAACGCGGACTATTCAATATTCAGGACTCCTCCCGACTCTTTGAAGTACCAACTCTACGACTACTCTTGATAACTTTCATGACAGTTTAATTTGCAGAACTTGAAAATGAGTGACGCCGTCCATCTTAAAAGATAGCCCAAAAGACTCAAATTTTAGAACAACTCATGCTTGGTTCCTGATTATAAAAATAACAATGTATTTATGTATGAAACAGTGTTGATTCTCAATAGATATCGGCCTTGTCGGTTGCCAAAAAACAAAATATCTAATCGCTGAACCGGCGGGAGTGCGGCGCGGCGCTCATAAACGAGTTTGTCGTACGCGTTTCATATCAAAGTGGATGGATCTACACGAGATTTTTAATACATATTAATGTTGTTCTACTAGAGTATTATTATCTTTATGGCCTTAAGCAATAATGGCGCATCAAACCTCGAACACGTGCGCGGTGCTTCTGACTATTTTAGTATTCAATTAAAATTAGGTAGAGAGTTGATAACAACAGTGATAAGTGAGTCTGAGTTACAGACAGATAAGTTCCATAAAAGCTAGCGAAAATGGTAAACGTTACTATCGAGTATCAAAAACAAATATACTGATATCACCAAAAAATCATACGATGACGTAACTCCGTTATCTTCCTTCTCCAGCGTGATTTTATCTGCACTCATGATGCATTACTCGAATATGCCAACAAGATTTAAATCTTCTGCAAGATCTAAGAAAGTTTTTGAGCAAAACAATTTGCAGACTGTTGTCTCTAGTAAGTCGGCGAATGGCACTTTGAACATTTAGCGAGAAGCCTGCATTTATCAGTATGGGTTTTACTGTAAGTGCTTCAACTCAAATAAAAGCGGGACTTGTTGGGAACTTCTAGAGATGTGCTGTGGAAACAGTAGTCGCTGTAGGTTTTGTTACAGCGAAATATACCTGCACTGGACTTTGTACATAGGTACCTACATGAAATAACATGAAGTAAAGGGAAATGACTTAATGAAATTTTAAGATCGGCACAAGCGTTTTGACCTTTACCCGACTAAGTAAAACCAGAAGCTTACACACTTATAATATGATTTAGGTAATTTTCAAATATATTTATTTAACCTTAAGAACACAACAAAATGTCGGTATGTAAAGATGGTCACCCCGTAGATGGGTGACCATCTTTACATACCGAGACTCCTCCGTGCCTCGGAAAGCACGTTAAGCCGTTGGTCCCGGCTGTCATTCGTGGATCTTTGACAGTCGTTACGGGTCGTCAGAAGCCCGAAAGTCTGACAACCAGTCTTACCAAGGGGTATCGTATTATACAATGACTGGGTTGTGGAGGTCAGATAGGCAGTCGCTCCATGTAAAATACTGGCATTCAGCTGCATCCAATTAGATTGGAAGCCGACCCCAACATGGTTGGGAAAAGGCTAGGCAGATTGATTGAAGCACACAACAAAATATAAACCTAAGCTACATTAACACAATAAAAAATGAGGCACTTTATGAGGCGAGCAATACGTCTTTCAAAGCTTTTGAAGCATGGCTTTAACGTATCTGTTTATAACATAAACTCAACACACAATCATTGATACATGAGATAATACGCAAATTATTTAGTAATATTATAATTTTACTAATTGCATATCAAAAATTATAAATAAGCTGATCGCGCGATTTGTAAATACTAGCAAATGAGCGACCAGTCAATGATCAGCGGACGGAGCCTCTCTGCCGCTCGTGCTTCGGTGTACCTGCGGGCGGGGCCGGGATTTAGGTGACTGAACTCATAAGAAAACGGACAACAAAAATGTGAGTAAATGAATTTGTTTTGTTGGAATTCTTTATATTCTGAATTTCTGATGCGATATGAGCCACACGGATGCCAAAATCACTTTTATTTTATTTTGCATATCCCAATACCGAACGACGTTCATTCTTATAAGTTCGCAGAATTCAGCAGAGGTGAGGTAAAACAATAACAAAAGATTGGATGGAGTTATCTCATAGTTACTTATATCTACACTGAGAGTTGTAAGGATTGGATATAGTGAAACCCTAGGCGCCAATATAGAAGAAGTCTATGACAAACAATGGAAAGACAAAGAATTGATTAAATTAAATCTTAATTATGAATTGATTGTCCCGCCACTTCCCGCAATAGTTCTAAGAATCAACAAAGATAATATTGGGCAGTTTTGGCAGCAACACCATACTATGATCACCAACTTCAGTGCCAGTGCCAAACGTACCTAGTGATTACGTGAATGGGATTTTTATGACGGACTATAAAAAAGATCCATGCCCAAAGTGAAAACATACAATATACATCTGGCATTTTACAAGATGGAAGGTATAAGTTTAAGGCTGCGTTTCCACTGGAGATTTGCGAGGATGCGTAGCTATGGTTGTACATGTTATCAACCAATACGATCATGATTTTCATAGCGTTGCTTGGCTTACGTCTGGTGGAAAAGAATCCAACAACGCTCAGTTTTTACATGCGTCAAAGCGCATCTTCATAGCACATCTTAACCGCTCCGCTACACAACTTAACTCTGGTGGAAATACATATACACCTAGTTTCGTAACTTAGCTTCAACGCTTAGCGACCTCGGACAAGGCGGTGGAAATGGCTTTCCATCAGAGAGCTATTGCTTTTTTAGGCTGGCGCCTAAAATTTACAAACAACAAGTCAACGTTCGCTAAAACGAAGCGATATTATTGGTTAGGTTTACACACATCTTGTAGAAATCGCATCCTTGCACATCTCTTGTAGAAACACTGCCTTAAAGGAGCTTATATCTACCAAGAAATCGTGAAATATTCTTCACTTACCAACAAACAGTTCTGAGATGATCCTCATGGCTGGTGACCAGTCCTGTTTGATCGGTCTGGTACTGATCTCCTTGCTGATGGTTCCCCAAAGTCATCAGCGTCACTTCATAATTCTTGCTACACGTTTCATAGTCTGACCTGACCATCTTCACACAATCAGCATGTTTCAAGTACTCGTCCTGATACTTTCCTCTGGTGCATAGCTCTTGAACTACGTCGGTGATACCAGCGTAGATCCGACGGAACACTACTTGTTCATGCTTTTCCATGCACACGTTTGTGTAGTTGTCTATGCATTTTATTCCCATTCGCAGGTCACTGTAAGAAAATTTTCGATTAATCAATATATTCTGAGCCGAGTATAATGCCTTGTGGGACTCCGCAGACATAGGCAACCCTTTTCTTGACGGGATGCTATCAAGAAAAATTTCAGTAGCACCCCTTTCGTGCTCTAGTAACAGTTTCGAGCGTGATTACCAATTTATTCAGCTGGTGATTATGGCCAGCGTGACTTCTGTCCGTGTGGAAGTCAACTGAACCATAAAACATCCTACGGCACTCGGCAAAAGTGTACCTTTCTATCAGTGAAATATTTTTAGCAATCGGATCAGTACTTCCAGAGATTACCTCTTACAAACAAAAGAACAATTTTAACCTCTATAAAATATTCATAAGTAATTTACTTGACTGAGTGGAAATCCGGGGATGATACAGAATTTTATGCGGATTTATGGAGCATGATAAATAAGTATGTGGAAATTGCAAACATTCTTCTAAGGAAATCCCTCTAACTCCTTACTTGTCGGAGATCAGTAAATAACACATCATTTCCAATCATATTTCGTTCCTGCTCATGTTAGCTGCGCTATACCCTTAAAAAAGGAAAAGATCGTGAATTTAATATATCATCCGCGACTCACAATTATAATTTACCGGGAAGACTAGTGGGAATTTCTCCTTTAGACCCAAACATCTTATGTATTATGTATTCTCCGAGTTTCAGCTATGACCAGATCAATCCTTATTCTCAAACGAAGAGTTTTTCCAGTTTTTCTATTATACAAGTATTTAACATACATAGTTCAGACACACTTTAACATAGTTTCACGCGGTCATGCCAGTATTCAATGGAGGGGTAAGCAGTGGAAGTAGGTACACCGATATTTCACCAGCTATATTTGAGTCCTATACAAGGTGTAACATAATTAACGCACAACCTCTTAAGGGGTCATTGAACTCATCATTATGAACAGCTTTTACTATGGGACCAAACCTCAAATCGCGAAAAAAAAATCAGCTGTTCTCTACATTTTGACGAGTTATGCGAACATAAATGTAGGGAGCAGCTGATTTTTTTTTGCGATTTCAGGTTTGGTCCCATTATAAAAGTTGTTCATAATGATGAGTACAATGATCCCTTAAGAGGTTGTGCGTTAATTATGTTACACCTTGTATAATAGGAGACGAGTATTTCACATGGTTCCTTTTATAACTACTAGTGTTACCAGAAACTACTGCACCTGCTAGTGCCATTAAAAACCGTTTAGCTGCAGATGAATTATAGGCAAACAGACATATGCATTGCATTTTATTATCCATAGAAAATGCAGCGCTATCAACGCTTATGAAATATGATAAGTAACATCATGCAGACCATGCTGCTATCATCAATCCACCTATCGAGTCATCTTGGCATATGGCAATGTTTAAGAGATAACAAACATATGTACCTATCTTTGTTATCTCTTAAACATTGCGATATATAACATATTATGTATGTACATAAACTCACGCCTTTTCCCATGGCGGTAGGCAGAAACTATAGAACGCCACCTGCTACGATCCTTACATAGTTTATAAGAGATAACTGTGTAAATGAATAATTTGTTAAAACCATCGTTATAAATAGTAATTTTATATACGTACTTTGATTATCCTCGGGGATCCTAACAAGTTCATTAAATAGATTTGATGATACTATTAAACCGAATTTACGTACGCAATACGGTAATGTCGTAAAATTTAAGGACACAAAATCCTTTAAAAAAAGAGGAATCCAAATAGTACCTGCATTTAGATTTTAATATAAATCGCGTGTGCCTATATCGCGTTTGTGAATTAAATCGCAAAATTATCTAACGGATATGACTAATATAAATTCGCGTTGAATAAGCTCGATAAGCATTGATAAAATTTTTGTCTCTTATTAACAAAACATGTTAGAGATTAATTAAAACAATTAAAAAAAAAATATTTAAAAAATGTTTAGTTCTTCAACATAAGTAACACAATAATAGCTGCACATGAATCTACAATGGGAATACCGTTACCGTTCCATATTGCACTTTTGCACAAATCCCAGATTTTTTTGTCGTTCCAGTGTTGCTCTTATAGTATAAGTTATTAATTTTCTTTTCATGAGTACTACCTACACTCCCTAAAAGTATGTGCCTCGTTTGAAATAACACACTGTAGGTCTGTATATAAATCGGGAGATAAGCTTGTGAATAAATATTGCAAACAGGGAAATCCCATCAAAATATATCAAGCATTTGAACAGACAAAACGAGCTTATAACATACGTATCATAATTTATTGCTACAAATACCTACATAACGGCAAACAGCGTATTACATCGTAGGCCCAAGAACCTCCTCTTGGACCATGGCCAAAACAAACGAACAGCGAGGTGTTCATAAAAATTACCGTCCGTGTTAGGTACGCTAATATCTCGTAATTTCAATGTTTGCCGACCTGACCGCAGTAAAGTGCTTCATTGGCTATTCAGCTCTATGAAGCCGCTGAAGCGCTGAGCGAAGTCCAACAACTAGTTTCAAATTGCTATTTACCGCAAACAAGAGCACTAAATTAAGATGAGCTAACTGCGTGCCGACCGCGCCATTCCAGCGCTTGAAGTTACTCGTCCCTGACGTAGCCAACTCTTTAGCAAGACTTACTTTCGCTAAGTTCTTGGTTGAGCGTAAATGAGTGAGATCGCTGCACCATGATATCGTTGAAGTGAAAAAAGAGCGACCATTATCCGAGCGTTTTGTAATTGGAAATTATAGGGCTGCTGGTTATTTGAGCTTTCTGTTAGTGTTCTTGACTTTTCGTTCTATAACTTCAGTTGTCGTATTAGGTGTTAATTTTGTGAATGTTTGATTGTTCTTGCTTTTGTTTCCGTTGTGATTGAATTGATTTTTCCTGACGGGTTTACCGGTTTAACCGTGAAGAGAACAACAGCTGAAGGCCCGTCTTAATTAATTAAAAATGCATCTATGCGTATTTAAATTAACTATAGGTAAGTAACAGTTAATTGATCAAGGATAAATATTATTTTCTGTCAACTTATAGTACCCTATTATTATAAATAATGAGATATTACAGACAGCGTAATTTGTACATAATTTATTGTTTTATTGAATTATTATTTATTTATTTAATACTTCATGCACAGAAATGTACAGAGGCGGACTTAATGCCATAGGCATTTTCTACCAGTCAACCTTTGGGTGATACAGAGACAAACAGTGGTAGGTGCAATTATGAGAAATTGTGGAATACATATTTATTTAAATATAAAGATACACATATACCTATTACAAACTATAAATATAATAATATATACCTAATTATATATAAATAAGCGCAATTAATTACCTTGTCAATTAAGCAATATCCACCATCACCTCTTTTTACGTCATTTACACCAATTTAACAGACTTCACACATCCCTGTATATAAATGCAACGCTAATCAATTATAGTTTATAGAAAATTCAATTACTTAATTAACTTACACGCAACTCTTGTCCAATTCCTCTCGTGTGAGTGCAAACGATATTTCTGGCGAGCTCAACACCGGTAGTGCCATCGAACATCTTTGCAGTAGATCCTCTTCACGATTGCAGTGGCCTTTGAGCGCACCGGCTAAAAAAAAAGAAACAATCAAATATTTTCACGTTCATTCCAATGCGAACTCATACATAAATATTGCAGTGTTTGTACAAGTGGCGAAGCGAAATATCGTCCGCCGACATTTAAAATAAATAATTATGACACTTTCACTCATTTTGGTTTATCTTTAGCAATAAATTTTAAACCGCCTTTAACATTCATTTTGAATGGGTGATCGAATATTTATTAAATTCGAAAGTTATTTAAAAAAAAAACGTTTATTTTAAAACTAACAAAAACAGCTTTCTTTATTCTATCACAGCCCGATGTATTAATCTTTCTGACCCCCACCAAAGTGGTAGGAAACAAGTGAAATAACATATTTTACAGAATATTTCAGTGTAGCTGTATTTAGTTAGGTGAAAAGTTTAAATTAACTTTCCTTAAAGTCTCATTGAAGTCTAGAAACTTATAATTCGGAGCCTACACCGGGATTCCTAATAGGGTTGGTAGATATCTTTTAAAAAGGAACCCAATGTAGTACAATTAGAAAACTTGGCGAAGAATTACCTAATTGCCTGGTTAATTAAGAAAAATCTATTGTTACTGCCAACCATTCAAACTCTTTCTTAAGTGATTCTTTGCTATACATACTGGATGATATTTTTTTACCGTCTCGAAATTTTTACAGGGTGTTCTACCCATGAATATGAACAACTTTCACTACGGGACCAACTCTGAAATCACGAAAAAAAAAATCAACTGTTTAATAGAAAAGTTCAAACCTACTTGACCAAAATGTATGAAACAGCTGATTTTTTTTCGTGATCTCATAGTTGGTCCCATAGTGAAAGTTGTTCATGTTCATGGGTAGAACACCCTGTAAAAATTTCGAGACGGTAAAATAAAATCATCCAGTATAGACCACCTGTTGGGCTTTCAAATGTAACAGGGGAAGGGGCAAAATGAGGCCTAAACAAACTAGATCCTGTCCATAGCTCTCGTATGTTTTCAGAGAATTTATAATTCGAATCACACATTACAATATGACCTTATCAAATATAATGTACGGCACTTACAACGAACGACTTCGAATAAACATTTAACCATTTGTATAGTTTAACAAACTACCGCTTTCTTGACTTTTGACTTCTGGTCAGTTCCGATGGTCATACACAACATATTAATCGATTAACGTCATATATCAATCATATGACTTCATAATGACGTCATTACAATGAGTAATATTGACTCTCAACTCTCCAGTAAATTATTTGTATTCAAACCATCTCTCAGATTCACTTATACAAGATAAATTGAAATTTAATTTATCCGTTCTATTCCTGAACAGCTGTTCAGCATTACTTTGTCGAACTACTGATAAATGATAGCCCACCTATTGGAAACCAGTGATGAACGATGGTTCTATTACACAGTGAGAGGCAGCTGCTGAATACTAAAACGAATGGCCAAATCGTCTTCAAAACCTCATCTATCTCTGTCGAATGGTGCTTCCATGATTTTTGTGTTCTATGTCAAGGTGGACAGTGTCTTTTGATTTTGATTGCGTATTTAATTTAACAGTTAGATTTGCTATTTTCTTGAAAACAGTAAACAAATCAATTCCCAAATGACACGTAGAAGAAGCTATATATAATATGTATATTCAAATTTTGGCAGACCTTGCTGCAGAACGGTTTTTGGTAAGTTAAGAATTCTGCCAACTCTACAGTCTTGGTTAGTTGTTTACGAGTCTGTTCCAATGTTGATATGTTTTCCTATTCATCTGTCCTGTTGCGTTAGAAAGTGTTGTTATCTAGTCCTATTTGTGCGCATGCTCGCGTCACCGCCGCCCGATCGTGTTTCACGTGGCGTCCACGCAATCAGCTGTTTACTCACATGAAATCACATTGTGATTGGATCGGAAAATTTTAGAGAACCTATTCTTTGTGGAACGGCATTGCCCTTATTATAAAGACTTCATTCCCATCTATCAATTTATGTAACCTCATTTCTTGTTCTAGTACTGCAGATTGCAGTAATGCATTCAGTCATGCGTCGTTATATACTTTCGAATTATTATTTATGAGTAAAAAATAAGGATATCAGTCCCTTCCCACATCAGCAATGGCCTCGAACGTCATTTGACATCGTGTATCCTGTCAAACAGGTAGTTATTTTTAACAGTGCCGTTCTTAGCACTATGCATTCCGATGGTGTAGTGGGGAGCCGAGCCCACCACGCCGCTCGCTGCCATTGGCTGGCTCATATCGTACGATGTTTTTGCATGTGCGCGTGTAGTGTACGCATTATACCATACGCTCTCACTCAATCGAAGCATAATCGTCGGGCAATTTAAGAACTATAGTAAGCAGCCTGATTGAATTGCTCCGATGCCATAGGAAGTCATTCTTGCCTTGACACGATGACGTAGTTGCTCTATTTGTTTTGATTCATCATTAGCCTCATATTACAGAGTATCGTAGTCAGCGTTTGCGTAGTTTTTATTTAGCTTAGTCAGATAAAATTGTTATACCTATGTAGGTATTTCACACGACTTTCGTTATCTTCACTACCTGTGTACCTGTGCACGGTAGCTGCTATAAGCGTTATATTTTCATAAAGTAAATGGGGGGCGTAAACAGTCTTATGGTCCTCATTTGTCAACGTCTTGATCTTTCCAAACTTCTAGAACTTTCCCAGTACCTACTTCACTAGATATTGTAATGAGTGATATAGGTAGAGTCAATTATATTTTCTTAACAAAGATTCCTTATAAGAGATTGATGACTTCATCCCACAGATATTCAAGAGCCTTAATGGAGCTCCTTATAATTTTGCATCGAGATTAGAAACAGTATTCCACAGGCACCCGTTGTGATAAGCTTCGAGATAAAAAGTCTAGAAACTGCAGTATAAATTTCGAATGCGGTTTGTCTTCGTTTCTGTTTAATTAATCACATTTGTTGTGACTGAAAAAAAATATAAAAAGGACAACTAAAATAGATTAAATCCTCCGACTAAATTAATCCCAACAGTACGATTTCATTGGATTTGTCATTGGAAAGACAAATTAAGGTTAAAATTCAGAACAGTAAACCTGTCCAATGTTATAATTATATCGAAAAAGCAATTTCAGCTAAGCTACAAGACAATAAGAATTATTTGAGTGTACCTTTATAAAAATCCTTGTAAGTCTTTTCAACTTTTTCTCTAACATTTAAAGATCATTAACGGTTATTTCAGACGAAAACTTATTTAGGAGTAAGGATGGGCTGCGAACGGGTTATAATTTTGGGGATATACCTAATGAAAATTTACTATCTTGTTCTTATCTATTTTAAAGGGTTATATTTCTGAAGGATGGCATTAATGTCAGCGTTTATTACACGAACTCGCTATCTAGTGAGTGATAATGACATTGATAACACGAGTAAATAATTGAAGTCTACAGTAGGCTAGGCGTATAAAAGCTATTTACCTAAATGTTGACTGGCCTGACATATTTATAGGTACATAGGTGTTTCTTGAAATCTTTCTTGTCATGTGCAGTTAGTATGTTGCATACGCGATAGTATTCAATTATTTTTTTATTTTTTATTTTTTTTATTTATTACTATAAGTTACAGCATGCTAATTAAAAACTGAGCCCCACAACCCGTAGTAGCGGTTTGACTGTGGAGTCTGGCGAGCTTTTATACACAACTAAAACACAAAAAGAAACTTAAATACTTAAGGCTCAGGTTAGCACTTTAACAAATTTCTACATAATATCTTTTAATTTTATTTTTAAATCGTTTTTCATTGCTTTCACTCATCATGTCTGACTGTTCAACAAATATGGTAATCAAAGTAATTGGTGACTCAAGCTGTAGTGGTGAATTGAGCTGTCTGGAAAATGTCCGGATATAAATATAGGTCCCATTAGGTTCGCCCACTGCTATTTACCATCAATGTATAATTAGTACTTAAGTAGCTATTTTATACAACTTTGAAGACGTTCATTGAAAGGGTAGCAGCATACGGAGTTCCATAAGTGAATATAATTTATATCTACGGAATTCGAAGTTCCAACATTCAATTTACCTACCTACTCAGGTCTTTCAAATATTTTATAGAAATAAACAAAGAGATTGCCAATTGTGTTAAGAAATAGGCATGAATTCAAGGATTCGAACGATTAGGTATTTTACAAAATATGTGAAGCACCAAAAGCAGAATTCATGAATCTCATGAAAATGTACAGATTTTGGTAGGTATCAGGGGCGCAGTCTTCATACAACCCGATTCCTATCGGCTTCCCTTGGGAACCACTACTCTTCTTAATGTCAAATAATATGGTACACCTGTGTGTGTATCTGTATATCACATTGCATTATATATTGTAAATTTATTACCAGTTTAATACAGTCGTCATATGATTAAAAACATTACAAAAATGCCTGTAATTTTTTGTCTGAGTTTATGAGAACTGGACAATTTTTTCATCGGCTTCCCTCTAATGATAATTGAATCGCTTGTTTTCAAAACAGCACTTGTCCAAAACTGTGTTTTTATAGGAGGAACAAAAAACAAGATAGCAAAATATTTTTTCAGGATGACCCATGATTATTGTCAATTGAGAACAAATAAAATATATATTTTTAATGATTAAGCAAATAAAATAATAAACAAAATGATATTTTTACCCTTTTTTATATTAAAAATTTTGGACATGTGCTGTTTTGAAAACAAGCGATTCAATTGTAGCTGCGCCACTGGTAGGTACATACATAAATCTGTATCTTTATCGAGGTCCATCCGTGACTCGGAAAGCACGTTAAGCTGTTGGCCCCGGCTGTCAATCGTTACGGGTACAGTCAGAAGCCCAAAAGTCTGACAACCAGTCTTACCAAGGGGTATCCTATTACCCAGTACCTGGGTTGTGGAGGTCAGATAGGCAATCGCTCCTTGTAATACTGGTAAGTCAGCTGCATCCGGTTAGACTGGAAGCCGACCCCAACATAGTTGGGAAAAGGCTAGGCAGATTTTATTGATATGAAAATGTATCTTTTAACGTTAAAAATGGACATTTTTAACGTTACCTACATAACTAGTGTCGAAAATAATTTATTTCCAATCACTATAATTATAATAATTTGTTATCGATTTAACACCTCGTCATCTTCTTCCTTTGGCGGCATAATTGTATTGTAAGTACATAAATAGGGTTATCTACTTTTATTACTCATTGAACCTCTTAAACAGCCCACGATGTTATCTGAAATGGGTGGCGTGATCGGTTAGCTGTTTTATAATAGGTGTGTAACCAATCCACGAAGAGGCATTACTTTGTGATGGAAAATATGAGTTAAATAATTATGAACTACCACCACCCTATGCTCAATTAATTCTTGCAATTTTAGTTAGGCCGCCTCATAGTATTCTTATCTCTGGCCTGTATAAGCCGAGCCATGCCTTAAGGGGAAGCGCCAAGTAGCCCGCGAAATTCAAACTTTCTTATGTTTTTTGCAATTTGCAAGTCAGTATTAAGTTGTATGTTGATTAAAGTATCATTCGCGACCATAACTAATATGTATTTACGTATCATTAAAATCATTAATACAACTCTATAAGCTTGTATAATCCTAATTGTCAAGATTTCATGAAATAGTCATTCAATAGAATTTCCTGGTCTTAAAGAGTTTTATTGGTGACTTTAATTATTAATAATTCTGTAAATACAGACGTTTTATGGTCGCGAATCATATTTTGATCAACATACAACCTAATACTGTCTTGCAAATTGCAAAAAACGTATGAAAATTTGAATTTCTCGGGCTACCTGACGCTTTCTCCTTAACCTAGGACGATAGCTCATATGGTGGTATTAAAATCGCCAGTACCTACCTAATTTAAGATTGCAGCAGGCCTGACTGTCCAGGGTACGCTGGAAGATCGTGAAGGGTCTTTTAATGTCCTCCAGTTACAGGTATCTTATCCCTGTACTTAGTTATGGCAAAAAGATTATACCCAAAAATAATCAAGTTTTTCATGTAAATAAGTAATTACGTTGCTCTTTGAAAAATACAATGGCTTCACTGTCATCCCGCAGTTAAGTGTTATTTTAATCATCGTCAATCGACACTGATATTGATAACAAATAGTTGGCCTCGCAAATCTTTCATTTATATCGGTAAACTCTATTGGTCAAAGCCGAATTGAACGAAGAGGATTCCGTACCTATCTATAATATATACCCATTACCTTATTAATTACAGTATCCATCTCTGATCTTCGAGTTTATAAATATATAATGGTATAAGAGCACAGAGGAAAACGCGCAAGGATGGAAAATAAAGTTAAGTATCTTCCATAGTTCCACTTCATGAAATTCCTAAGTAACTATTTCTTAGTGAGCTGAAAGACAAAGTGATTAATTAATATTCATTTCTGAAGCCCACAAAGCATAAAATTTCCCCACTTAAAAAAAAGTAAACCTAATGCATTTAAAGAAACTCATTTGGTATTTTAAATGCATTTTCTACCTCCGCAGACTTCAGCAAAGATTTTCAAAATGGTCGTGATTCATTTGTTATTATTTCAAAGTTTGGGCCGGTTCTTAAGACACACTCTTAATAGATTATCTCGATATACTCGTATATCACAATAGCTGATCGATCAATCGTTATTAATTGGCGATATATGCGCATTACGTGGATTTGCGGAGGAAAATTCCTGAACGATACTATCAGAGATAGAAATTCGCAAACAATGTTTTTTTTTTATGTAGACGTACGACAGCCTTATCGATAACTTATCTAAATTATCAGTTACGGTGTATTAGATAACGTGTGATTGATTTATATCACAGTTTTAATGGTCAGATAATTAAGTAGGTCTTATAACTTATTAATATTACCAAATCGGGCGGCCTGTTTTAATAATAATATTCCAGTATATTTTATACAAGGTGGAACAGGACGATTGACATTCCTTTAAACTACGTAAAGAGAATCATGTTGTTTACCCGTATACAAAAAATCAATCAAATCCAATGAATACCCACACAGGAAATTATTTTTCATTTTCTTATTTTTCAACATGATGTAGATCTGAGTCCGTAATAATAGGTAAACATTGCCGCCGACGCGCCCCGCACCCCGCACCGCACCGTTGGTCAATGACGTTTCGTAGATAAAGCGTGTTTACTTTTTATGCAGTTGATTCTGCTATTTATTTTGTTTTTTGTATTTTAAAATGTTTCGGTGGACTAGTACTGTGCTCGTTTTAATTTAATGTCGTACGTCCAGATCTACATTGTATAAGAGAGTGCAGTGGTGGCCCAGTGGTAACTGGCTAACCAGCGCTTTACTTTGTGTAAATTATTTCATCACTACCGCTTGGTGAAGGAAAAGATCGTGAGGAAACCGGCTAATTATGATGATGATGATATTTTATATTTATAAAAAAAATTGGAATGAAAAAAATAGAAATGAACCTATTAGAATTGCTGTATCTTTGGGGAGAACGTTGAACAGCTAGTTAAAATAGGGTTTTAAGTATTAATACAACATCCGCACTTAATTAGTGTTCATGTTATATCTATGTAAATGACAAATGTGAAGCCGCAATCGTCGCATGCATACTCATTAAAAGTTTCGTCCCGCTCTTAAATTATTACCTCTGTCAAATTACAGCCAGATACAAAGATATTATTATGGACCAGCGAACTATGCTAGCGAGGTGGAGAAATCTACACAAAACGATATTATGGAAACATATCAATGTCAGAGAATATAAAGCGGCGAATGATCGCGAAGCAAATCGTCCGTCGCACTGATGTCTCGGCGCCCGCACCGGTCATTTGTCATAGAGCTCAGATGGGGTAACTTTTTGTTCAAACCGCTGACTTCATTCCAAGTTTTGAAAGGAAAACGAGCCTTATTATCACACCCCGACACTAATGCTCCATTCTTAACGCTAATCGTCTCATTTTCGAATAATAAACTCGCAAAATTGCAATTACGTATGAATCATCGTCTTTCTTTATGACATGATTGCTTACATGATTTGTAAATGAACTACGTTATTTAACTACAAACAAATAGTTCACATCTAGACAAATTACTATTTTCATTTATCTATACATATCAAATTTTCGCGGAAAATGTTTAAGCCAGCCTCCTGTGGGTAATAAATTTGGATAAAACAATTTCATCTGACTGGAATCGCACCCCAAACTATGCGGCTTACCTCATAAATCCCGATTAGCCTTCGGGTGAAAGAATGAATCAATAGATTATCCTGCAATAATATCTGTTGAACAAACAACGTATGTTTCTGTTTTACTGGATTGCGAGTTATTTCAAACTATTTAATTAAATTAATAGTTAAGTTCATTTTATTTAATCAGTTAGTGTTCCTCTGTTTCCGAACTTCTAAGTGAAGTGGAAACAATTAAGTCTTTGAAGAAAAACTATTTGAATCAAGTGCTTGGAAAACCGGGCAATTCATTCAATTGAGATAAGTTCAAGCATCTCCTTCATAAAGATAATTACTGGGGAAAATTTTTATGGAGTTATTTTGATTCAAAATACTGTGTGTAATAAGACTGTTTAACTTGAATTTTGACCATTTCTTTATCAGCAGACATCGGAACAGGTAGAATATATTTATCTAAACTTCGAGGGAGGAAGTAACATAGAGTGGATAATACCTCCTCTAAAAACCCGGAATTTAAAACTCACGAATTATTTATTGAACTTTTTATATTGTTAAAAATGATTGATTTGAATAATCATATTACATTTTTTAGGGCTCCGTACTAAAGTTGTGTCAAATCCAAATGTTTTGTTTTAGGAAGGTAAAATAAAAGTAAGTTGGCTGGTTTATGTGCTTATTTGTTTCGTCATTCGTCTGTAAGTTCAGATAATCTACTGTAATACTCTACCAATAGGTTGGTACTTAATACAAAATGAATTAAGAACAATGTTGGTGCAGATGCAAATTAATTTACGAGATCAATTATAATGCTGAGCTGACGATATAATTCATAAACATAAACAGGTTTATGCCTAAGCAGACTTTCTCTAATAACTAGCTAGACATAATTATTGATTTCCACTCGACCACACAACAGTAAGTGATAGCTTATCTAATGGGAATTAATATCCAACATTGATACGATTTCGGTTTTGGATTACGTGTAATATTTACTTAGATACTACGGTACTTAAGACGACACCGCGCGCGCAGTGGCGCCCTCATCGGTTGTTTGGTTATTTCTTATATTTTAGAATGAAAATGCAGAACATAAGCATGTTACGTTGTGCTCTACAACACTATACTTTATTATTATTACAAACAGTAGTTTTACATTGTTAAGTTTTATTATAATCCTTAAAATGGAAAATAGTGGCCACTAAGCTCCGTTTTAAGGATTGTACTAAAACTTATCAATGTAAAACTACCGTTTGTATAATAATATTAACGTATAGTTTTGTGGAGCACAACGTAACTTGCTTATTTTCTGCATTTTCATTCTAAAATAAAATAAATAACCAAACAAACAATGAGGGCGCCACTGCGCGAGCGTGTAATTCATAGTTAATTTATAATACCTATAGGTACGCCGTACGATTCATTTGTACCTCAAAAGTTTATCAACATGAAATAAAATTTCTATACACTTCTCATCATCATCATCATCGGAGTTAAAAGATAATTTATTATTTGCATGATACATAATATTATTTTAATTGAAATATTAGTTCAACTTCATTAGGGACTCGCGAACGGCTCGGAAAAGCATCGAAATAGAGCGGCAACAATGGGATCAAATGTAGGTACTTAAGTACTAAATGCTCCAGAAAGACACATTCGTGTCGAGGTGATAATATCATCCGACATAATAAATAGTACATTATGATACAAGTGTGCTATGTTGGTCATCACCTCGAGGCGGGGAACCGAATGTGTAATGATCAATGCACACGCGTTTCATACGACCTTTTTCAACACAGTTGCGAGGCAAAAAATAAATAAAGTTTGTGAACTAATTACGTATATAAAAAAAAAAAATGACCCGCGGATTCCTTTTATCGCGGTGTCATCGCAGGCTGAAGGAGAGGCAAAGGCACGCAGCCTTTGAACAGTCTAATAGGTATTAAAAACATAAAAACTGAATATTTTGTATGTTATTTGGATGTAGAACACGAAAGAATGTTATTTTTTGACAAAAATAAATAATTTGATGAAATATTATGTTAATTTATCATATTGTATCTAAGTATACAGTACCTAGGCATAAAAAGGCATGAAGTCTCTTTGATGAGTTTAAAAAAGCGCACATCTCCGACTAGTAAATAGTTATCTGTGGTGCAAATTACCGCAACAGTACGGTAATATAAAGTAAAAAGCACGCGTGTTTAATACACTGCATTATGAACCTAAAAGCGGTTGAATAAGAGTCACTTTACGAGCAAGTGTGTTGAAAGGGTATATTTTAAATTCCATATCCTAATCATATAAAAAGGGTCACTTTGGTATACCGACCTCCCCATTAATATTTATTTTACGTTAAATGCTGTTTGCATTATCATACCTATCTACATTTAAATTAATTATGTATTACAGGATTTACAGGCAATACAAACCCGACGGTCCATCATTCAAAACTTAATGAAGGGATTTAATTAAATTATGAATCTGTTGAGTGCTGCTCGAGTGAAAAACTGGTGTGCTAATGAGGTCTGTACCAGCGGCCGGACACTGGCTGAAAACCCTGAAGAGACAAATGAAATAGGTCGTAACTCGAATAACTCTCCTCCCAAAACAAAACGAGTATTAAGTCGAAAGTCCTTCGTTTAAAAATATTAACTTCCAAGGGTTTGGGACTTTGTGTCGTAATTTACGACAGGGCATACAATGCCTTTATTAATATTGTTTGCTTAAGTGTTTCGGATACGATTATAACATTATCTAGCCTCAAATTCGGATTCACTTTCAATTATTTGCATATGTTATGTAGCTCACGTACCTACTTTCCCACAATTTTGTAGATATTTTACGGAATGAACCAAAAAAGTCCTGAAAGTGACGACGTTAAATTTGATCACTTAAAAATCTGGTAACAATTCAACTTCCATTGAAAATTGCTACTCGTTTTGCGTGCCCACAGTTGAAATCGAATATTCAATCTATATCGTTTCAAAATTTTGTTTGATTACGTAAAGGCTTTAGGGGCGCCAAATTGACCGAATTCATGCCGCGGGCTGGGTGTAATTTTCCTTTTGCTCGAGCCAGAATCGCGTATTGATACCTAACGTGTATACCTAACCTATTTTAACAATTCAACACACAGCGCGCTATCCAATTGTACGGAGGAATTTTTATGAAATTTAAAGATGCCGAATTATGAAAATTTTGTTACTTGTTCAGATAAAAATGTTTGTAATTTAATCCATTTTTATTACTGGAGAGATTATTGCTATTAAGACAGAGCATATTGTGTGATACGCAGTAGAAAACTGAACAGTGGAATCTTTCAAATCTGAAAACAGTGCTCAGCACTTTGAACTGACTAAGCAGACGTATCTAAATCTTTAAACAAATGCGACCGGAATAATGCTTCTATTTTTCTAAAAGCCAGACGACACTAACTCTTGAAAAATAAACAAATGTTACTTATAAGGAACTTGTTTAATGGAGTACCTACCTTAATCCATTGCCAAAAAGGGTTAGGTATAACTTTTACGTACCGCCAGGTAAACAGGATAAAAGTGAAGCAATTTGTGGTAACATTTGTACTTTAGTTGATTAAAGTCAACCGGTTGAATTAGTTTACGTTCATTTCAGTTTACAATTATACGAGTATTTACATGAGCAAATAAAGCAGCGCTTTTCAAATGGGTCATCATCGATATTCATCACGGGGCTATTGAATCGAATAGGGTACAATTGCACGCCACCAGCGTAGTACTGGCAGGAAAAAACATTATGGCGTTCTTTATTTGAAAATCGGATTTTACGATACGTACAGCTGACAAGATAAGTGATTTTCTAACTACGGAAGAAGTTGCAATGTTATGTTGTACTGAAAATAATATCCAGATTGCGTTTTCAGCTTTTAATTATTTTATTAGATTATTAACCGTTATTTGTTGTTGTCACACAAATTAACATTGGTTTAGTTTTCAACGAGTGCATTGCACACGTGTGGGTTAAACAAGATGTAATTGCTACACATTGTGTCACGCACAAATCAATTCAAATCAAATCAATTTATGAGACTATTCTCATGAATACATTCGTCGATTGTCGATACTAGTGCACTACAAATAGATACGCTACGACTGCAACTATTAACGTTTATAAAGTAAATAAAATATGAGCTTTAATGTAGGTGCAATTTAGCAGCTGCATTATTTAGCTGAAAGATCAAACAAGGTGATATGAATGCATAGACAGTTTGACTCAATTGATGTTATGTTTCTCAGCAAGGCTTTATTTAGAAAAGAAATGAACTGAGTTCACTTTTATTCTGTTTATTTTTATATCGAGCCTTTTCAACAAAAAAATCGTAAGCGGCAAAAATCACAAAACTATTTTCTCTTCGTAACCACTTAATTAGACAGTTTTACATCTTGTCGCGATTACTCTTCAATTTTATTTTAAATTTACACGATTTTATTGTTGTAAGAAATTATCATCGTAAATGATAACATCGTTAATTAGGGGAAAAAAACCCTTTCCCGTAAAAAGTGCAAATTGTCGTTTACGATGTTCGTCCTGTAAAGGGTCGATATCGTTCTTTCTAACAACATAAGTAGATCTGTTGAGTAATACATAATTATGTGGATAACGTTGTGAGTAGTGTACCTATATGTTACCTCTATTATTAAGTTCTAACCTATGTTTACTTACTACTACTTCACTGATGTTTGTTGTCCCTAAATGAATAAATAAATACAACATAAGATCATTTTGAAGGAAAAGCTTCTTTAGGAAGCCAATGATCCTGAGATATCCTATCCTACTAATATTATAAATGTGAAAGTTTGTGTTTTTGGTACTCAATCACGCAAAAACGGATGAATGGATTTGGATGTTTATCACATTGAGATTGTTATAACCTGGATAGTTTTTATCCCGCGCAGACGAAGTCGCAGGCAGAAGCTAGTTATTAATATTTGTTGCTAGTTAACTCCACTTAACATGTAAGGAAAGCAAGCCTGATGGGTTTTATTGAACATGGCCTTGTATTGAAACGTGTACAAACAACATATTTAATGAACAGGCAGAATATTAAGATCTAGTCAAGCGTGTCAATGAGAACGGTAAGCGCGTCACAGCACGTAGGCGTTTGGACTCGAGCCCGAACACGCTGCCACGCCTCGAGTTATAAGCACATCCATGATGAAAAAATAGCGCGCATCGTCTATGCTCTGCAGTTCCAATGAACTTGTGAAGTGGCGCTAACGTTCTGAGTGCGACTGTACCGAGCGTCATAATCGTTGCCTTAGAAACCTTGCTAACAGAGCATTGTTATGCATAATTTTATCGCCGTAATGGTAATTTTTAGGTGACGTCAGAGGTATCGTCAAGTACATATCTTTTAGTACTTATTATTATAGTATATCCTCGTTTGCCATTTTTTTATTTACCTACGCAATCAAATGTTGTTTCATATCTTTTTTAAAGGCTGCCCTTTTGTACCAGTTTGGCATCGCAACAATTACATTATTTACGAGAGCGGTTATATTTTATAGTTTTACACTTAAATACAACAATCAATCGGATCCTTTATGGCAGGCTATTTATTCAATTTAAAACAGCCTGTTTTTCTTTCAAACACTTAACTATCTAGAGCTACCTATACGAAGGTAAATATAGAAAACTTGTTTACATATTTTTTCAGAGACTATTATTAAACCGAACCTACGCTAAGGACAGTTGAAGGATTTTAAAAATACGTCTACCTACATTTATGTTATTGTACAGAATACCGTTTCTTGGACCAAATCCAGAAACGCCCTCTTGTTTCAACGTAGTCACATAAAATTATATTAAATTTTCCCAACACACTGAAACGAGGGGAGAATGAATTCTAAATAATCTACACCTCTACACGTGGCTTAAATCGTTTATATTATAGTAACTGTTGGAATTAAGTGTTTAATTTCTGTAATATCATAAAACCTTAGTACTGTAGAGGCTTTAATCGGGCCTGCCTTCAACATGAATCCTCCGCGAATTGTTTCATTGGCTGATAAGACAAACACTAGTTTATTGAAATATAGAATAGGTTTAAACTTTGACATACCTATAGTCAAATTGTTTTATATTGAGTCAGTGCTAGCTTTACCCTTGACAATGTAACGTGCTTTCCCATAAGCCAATAAATAGTAATAGCAGTGCTCCTGTGTCTCATTCATATATCCAACAACACACCTCGGAGACGAGACCACACACACAGACGTAGTGGTCTGCCCTAGTATCGTGGCAGATCACTACAGTACATTAGCTGGATGTGTGAAATGGGTTATACATTCTAGTCTAGCACGATCAGCGCCATGTGTATATCCTGATATACACCCTAATGTTTTTTTTCCCAGGCCAGTGTATAACTGGCGATGCACGGCTAGGGCACAACTTCACAGGCCGGTGTATACAGGGTGTTCGGCGCATGGTTGAACAAACGAAAACAGCAAAATGGTGCGGTCATGTGATATGTACTCACGCCAAAAAACTCGGACTTTTCTCCACTTTTGTTTTTAATAAATTTTATTTAATAATTCAAAAATTACCAAAATTCATCGCTTAAACCCATAGATATCCACAAAATGCCAAGAAAAGTGTTCCAAAGCTGCTTGGTTCTGTTGTTATGTTCTGATAAAATTCATACTTTGAGCAGATTTTTGAATGTTTTAATAAAATACATTTAAAAGAAAACGTGGAGAAAAATCCGAGTGTTTTTGACGTGAGTAGGTACATAGCACATGACCGCACCACGTCGTTGTTTTCGTTTATTCAACCATGCACCGAACACCCTGTATTGATTTATATACCACATAATTTTTTTTTTTTTTATCATATAGTATTCTGGTACCAGAAGAAGAGAGTTCTGCAAAAAAAAAACACTACTTTTGCCTCAAAGGTCCCTTGGCACTGAGCGTGCTAGATTGCTACCTAATAGGTTGATTCTCCATCATCCGACACCCACTACCCAGTGCGAATGTGATGCTCTTAACCAAAGTACGCTCCATATGTTGGAGTGTCCAGTGTCCATACATCTGCACTTCTGAGGACCTAAAAAACGCCACTGATTCCGCGATTGGCATGGCCACCTACTGGACCCAAGTCATCTAACAATTTACCATCGACTCGAAAGATGAGGGTTGTTTCTCCAATGAGTAGAAAATGGGAGTCGAATTTTGTCTTAAGAAGCGTTTAAAAGTAAAGCAGACGAAACCTACGACACCTTGGAATTATTTACACCTATTATCGATCCCGTTTTTTGTATGGACGCCAGCACATCAAGCTACCCGAAACTGTCAAATTTTCCCAATCAACCTTGAACCTAATACTTTAGCAATAAAGTCGAAAATCTATTAAAGAAATTTGACAGATTGGAGTAGCTTGTTGTGCTGGCGTCTGTACCTACGTGAAGTTGAAATAACTCCTAGCCTACTGTGTATCAAAATGAACGTTTTCTCATAATGATTATTATCATCGCTCAGTACGTTTATCTGCCATCTGTTTCCAATACATTTATTGCAAATTGCAAGACACTATAAATCAGTGACATTGTAAGGTGGTCATGTTTCTAAAGTACCTATCTAGTTGTGAACATACCTACTACCTATGTGTTCATTTAGCACCATTTAGAAAACTTATTACAAAGTGATAACTTTTTTTTATTCGTAAGTCTAACAGGATTTTCACGATTTCGGGCATTGTGTAAACCCCATTGTGTGATCCCTGGGGTCACATAAACAGCTGATCATAACTTCAGCTGTAGGCAGCATAGCAAGGTTAATTGAATCGATAAATAAATATGGTGTTACTCATGGTCGTTGACCACGTAACGAAACGTTTTACAATTCAGATAAGTTTTATGTCATCATTTAGCGTGGATAATTTTTTTAATAAATTTAATTTTGCTGCATATGTGTAATTTTAGATACTACTTTTTTGATATTTGTACGCCGTCAACGGCATAGTGTACTTATACATATTTTATTTACAACACCTGTTTTTACACCCACCTATGTTTTATAAATAAAAACTTTGTCTTTGACTTCACTATTAACCTTGAAACGAAGCAAAACAGAACCTATCAACTCTTTATTTATTAATGAAAGTTGCTTTCAAACCTTGATATGTTGTTACTTACTTATTCACATGTCCCACACTAGTTTACACAGTATTGGTAGGTCGTTTTATCTTAAACCTAGATAACAGAATATCTTTTTAGAGTTCCCCAAATGTTGGTAAGTAGGCAATTAAAAATATAGAAAATGAAGTCAAAAATAATCTTACCGGTAACACTCAGCGTGGTGATAAATAATAAACAGCATAAATTAATGTCTCTAGACATTTTGAAGATATTCAACACTTTCTTCTAAAATAGGTATCTTTTTTAATTAATTATTCAGTCAATCATAAATTACTTTTTAAATAAGTACCCGGTTTTTCACTTGTTAGTAAATAATGCAAGTCAAAAGTTTGTAACCATCCAGAATATTACACTTTAACTCGTGTGCTTGTAACAAAAAGTTACAGTAAGGTTTTCGTATTTCAATACGTAATTTACAAGTTTTTCGGAACGATACGTCTAACTCCACCTACGCATCAATTTCAACTGGATTGAAGTGAAGAATGAACGATTCACGTTAACGGCGCGGGCGGGAAGCGGGAAAGGAAATAGAAACTGGCTGGACCGAGTGCACGAATAAACTTTGAATGAAGGAATATTTTTGAATGGTTTACTCACAGTTTTCGGTTTACTTCATTATAGGGTGCCAAGTCATTGTAACTTTCAGCATCAGAAACTCAGATGATACAATGTCAAATATTTATATAATTTATAATAATAGAAATGGTAAACCAATAGTTAGAAATAGGAAGTTAGCATGAACGAAAGTTAGTCTGTGGAATAATGAACTAAAATGGCTATTCATCGGTCAGCAAGCTAAGGATGCCGTCTATTGTCATTGTCAAAGTGTCAGTGTCAGTCAAATCTCAATTTTTGTAATTCTAGAAACTATTGCCGATCGCGAACTTTATTAATTTTTTTTTTACTGAATTGAATAATAAGTTGTAGTTTTAGGAATTTTATGTGGAAGCATAACATAAAAGTGAAGTTATTACAATAATAAAGCTATCTGATCGGTAGATATTTCACTGTAACTGACCAGCAGTGGACCTAAATAGATATAAACATAACCTAATAATGGCTAATAAAATTTTGGGAAATATTTTAAGAGCTAGACCACCCCTTATGTTATTTAAACGATGGGAAGGTTCGAATTCAGAAAAACGTGTGACAGTCCATGATCCATTTTATTCCCAGCCGCAGAAGAACAAACAAACCTACTTAGAGGTTGTAAAGATGTTCGAAGGCCGGGACACAAGAAGACGGGGTCATGTTGAGTTTATATACGCAGCTTTAGCAAGAATGCAGGAATTCGGTGTCCAGAAAGACATTGAAGTTTACAAAGCCCTGATTGATGTACTCCCTAAAGGAAAATTTATTCCTGACAATATATTCCAAGCAGAATTTATGCATTACCCTAAGCAGCAGCAGTGTGCCGTGGACTTGTTGGAGCAAATGGAAGATAACAGTACTTGCTGTTTACATTAGCTTTGCTTGTTACATAGTCCTAGCCTCTATCTTTTGTAGCACTACAATCCATGTTTCAAATCAATTGCATATATGATTTCTTACTATTTTTACAGACCATTTAATAATATTATGTTTTTCTCTGAAAGTACAGAAGTAATGCCAGATTCAGAAATGGAACAGATGCTTCTGAATATATTTGGCTCCCGTGGCATACCTATTCGTAAGTTCAGGCGCATGTTGTACTGGATGCCAAAGTTCAGGAACCTAAGCCCTTGGTATTTGCCTGAAGAACTGCCCGGCAACACAATTGAGTTGGCCACACTTGCTATAGAGAGAATAACATCAGTAGATCCAGACACCAAAATTGAGATCTGGCAGGTGATAATTTTGTTTATTCTTTTTTAATGTAGAAGGGATAAATTTTTTTAGTAAAGTGTTTATTAGTTTATGGTCCCTTATGAGAAGCCGTTTTGCTTCAAGTTTTAAACATCACTTGAGCAACTTCTTCCTCTAGTTTTTGGTTCTGCATCTGATTAATAAAAGTAATTTTTGTCAGACAGAAGAAATAGAAGCCTGTTTAGACAAGACTTGGGTTGTGAGTGCCCAAAGTGAAGCCCAAAAAATTTTATTAGCGGAACAGCCAACTGATGAACCTCTGACAGTGAAAGGACCCTTCAATGTGTACCTGAGGGAACAGGTTGTAAGCTATTTCTTACTTGTTGGGAAGATAAGGCCTGAGATCAAAGATGATACAGATCCTGATGGTAATGTCCTTTATATTGTTATCGTATTTGCTTTTTGATTAAATCACAATCCTTTTAAGCAAATTATAAGCTGTGTCTTTAAAAATAAAATTATTGGACTGATAATAATTTTTATATTATGATTATGTTTTTTAGATGTTTCAAACATAAAGAAACCTCTTGGAATTCCTGGAGTTGTTGGTAGTACAAAGCTACCATCAGTGAGACAAACATTGCATGAACAAGATGATGGTACAATAGTGTCTGTATGTGCTACAGGTAAGATTGTGCTGTTGTATGAAAAGTAATAAAAAGTCTGTAGATGGGGTAGGGATCCCGAAAAATCCTTGAGATTAATAGCATCAAAGAGTTTAAGCACTGAAACAGGATGCGGTATATTCCTAATACAATAATGAGATCATTTTTTAAAAGATAATTAATAATTATCTATGTGTATAATATTTCAGGCACATCCTCAAGAGATTCTTTACTATCTTGGATCAGGCTGCTAGAGAGACATGGTAACCCCCTATTATCAACCATACCAGTAATATTCACTCTCACAGCCCCTGCAACTGAGATGTCTATACCAGAAACTCAACCACCTGTCAAGGATAGCAGTAAAATTGGAGAAATCGGAGCATAATAAGCGAAAATAAGTTATTTAGAGTTATTGTAGTTTCTATGTAGTAAAATTGTTGTTTTAAAATAATTTTGTTTTAATCTTAAGCCCGCTTACAAAACTATCATATATTTTTAATGCTTAGCATATTTAATTGAGATTATGTCAATAAGTTATTTGAATGTAAATAAAAAAACTGCTTTATTCAGTATATTTCTTTGTTTGATAACAAAATCAAAGAACTGTACAAAATTGAGAGTAGTATACAATACCTGTGTACAGGATAGTTAACATGATAGTTTCAAAATGTACAAGTTAAAAACAAGCCAAAAACCTAAATTACTGATCTACTGCTGTTTATGTTACAAAATTATAAACACATCATACTGGGTTGTGTAAATTCAGTAGGACTGCAATATCCTGTCTGACATGCAAAAACATAACTGATCAGTGTACATAATACACAGTCTTATTTCAAAACATCTCTTAGAAGTGGCCAGTAAGTTTATGGCGAATGATCATAAAATAATCTACTAGGCCACAAATTCGGAGGGGTGTTTGTTGGAGTGAGCAGCGAAGCATTACATGAGGAAAGAAGTTCATTAAACACCATGCTGCACATGCAGGAAATGACCCTCCGACTTTGTAGCCAAAGACTAAAATCAATAAAAAATGTATACATAATCACATCGGCCTTACAAAATAATTATCATATTCATCCGTATTTACAACATAATTATTCTACACAAGAGTCAGTCCACTATTTAACACAGGCACACAACATCTCTTTATGTCCATTCATAGTCTTCATCATCCTCAAATGATATGGTTCCCCACTGTCAGGTGATGTTGTGCCAGTCTGCTTGGGGCAGTAAGTAAGTCTCATTGGTACTGCGGACTACGGTGACTCCGGCTCCATAGTAAGGTATGACATATGCTGAACCGTCAGATGGACCAACAACCTAGAAAATCAAAATATCACTGTTAGTCTGTTATGTGATTGATAATGGGTAAAGCTTACCTACTGACTAACTTCTTTTAAAGTCAATTCATATGAAGAAGGTAAAGAAGATAATAACCTATTGAACGCTCCAGTCTGATGAATATGACAGATGTTTTCATGCCCGCCTCAGTCATATTTATATGACTGAGAACCTATGTTTGTTTTTTATTTAATTGCACAACCCAATATTATCATAAATCGATGGTTCATCGATTTTTGAGCTGGGCGCTGGGGACAGCAATTGAATGAAACCAAGCAGTCAATAGATTAATTCTATCGAGAAACTGACCTATCAGTTTTAACACATAACATCACGCCTTGTTTTCCCAAAAGGGTGGGCTGACCTATAATAAACCCACATTTCGCCAGTTATGTTTAAGTCCCATGTAATAGGGGCAAGCCTATTGCCAGCATCCAGGCACAAATCCAGACTCCGGGTTGCTACGGAAAAAATTCTGATGGAAAAACCCAACAAGTCTTAATAGTCCAAATTAATTATTTCCTAATACAATACTCTCTATAATCATTGTTGAGGAAATAACCGACTACCTACAAACAATTTGAAAAATAATGTATAATATTTACCTGAGCAGCAATGAGTATTATGTCCAACAGCTGTCCTAGGAACATGAATCCCAAAGTACAGAGCTTAGCTAGTCCTATTCCTGGATAGCCTAGGTAGAACCGATCCAGTCCAAACATACCCAGGAAGACAGAAAGAAGCAGTGCTATCTCAAGAGAGTACTTATTTCTGTGAAACAAAAATATTAATGATCAAATGATTGTAGAAGAAAACTTATTTCAAAATATTCTATGTAAATGATTAATTTCACTTACGTCCATTTACATGGCAACTTTCTTTTGAATGAGGAAGTCTTTGTCTCATTGCAGATTATTCCTTCAGCTGCAATACATAGCACTGCAAAAAAAATGATATTTCACTATGCATGGATGAAACTTAGCATTCGTCATTTAAAATTTATAATGTAAACATGTAGGTGTACCTTCGGCTTCCCCTTCAGACGGAATATCTTTCCCTTTGACGCATCCTTTGAACTGTTGGGTGTCTGGATCGATTTGATCTTTGTTCGGGTCTGGGCAAATGTACTGGCCTAACCGCAGCGTGCTGCAGTCCACTGTCACCAATTTATCCCCTTTAACTTCATCTGAAGCCCCTACTCTTGAATATATAAACAAAAAACATATCTGCACGAGATATATTCGTAACATTTTTGTATCTGCGTGCTTCCTTTCAAATTGAAAACAAGTCTTTGATATTGCTAGGTATTCATTTTAATGTGTTAATACCGCCACATCCCGTAGTTTATTATAGGAGATTGATATTTATTCTGTTATTTCGTGATTCACTTTACAATTCGACGACACTGATTACAATTTTGTCGTACTCGACCCTGACGTAAGGTTAATTAAATTGTGTTGATAAACACTGTTATTGCTACACGAGCAGTATCTTAGCGGCTTTACCGTGAGTATGAAAGAGATAAAATTGGTGATAATGCTCAATAACCTAGGTTTTTTGGGTTTTATTTTACCTGTGGCAATATAATTTGTCATTTGAAGTGACACCGAGAAATCCGTTCTGAAATAAGATTATTCTTCGTTAAGAAAATATTATACAAATTAGAAAAAAAAATATTAATATTCTATTTTCCAAGTGTTTTTCATTGAAAACAATGATGAAAAACTTCTATGTTAATCAAGTTCTAGTGGTCGTTAGCGGGACTACTAATTTGGTGAAAATGCCGAGTGTCAGTCAATCCCCGGGTCGGGCAGGGTATGTCGAAGAGTTTCCGGTAAAATACAACCCTCTCCCTACTACATTAGTGGTGAAATGTGTGTGTATTATCCCTTTCGCCATCCTTACCTATCCCTTCGCCAAATTGGTCCATTATGATCCTCTTGTCCCTATATTTTATTTGGGCACCAACGAATTCGAAACTCTCGTACGAAGCTCGCTAAAACATTGTTCCAAACTCATACCACTAAACTGCTAATACTAACGCAACACGCGCACAGACAACACAAAATACATTGCTAAATTTATTTTCTGTACATGAATTCGCCCACCCATTCATTTGGGGTGCAATTTTATTTAGTAAGATAATGTTAGAGTGAAACTGAAATATCGAACCAAGCGAGTGCGTACGAGATGGATTATTATGTGACATTGAGCGGCGAGGATGGTGTAATGCAGTATGCAGTAGGCGTAAGTCATTTATTAAGAACACAATTATTATGAATTAATATGTCACCTCTTTACCTTTAATTTACAAAATATCTATTAGTAGCTCTAGAAATTTGGAAATCAAAGTTGTTTTATTACTAACCAAACACCTATTTTAAATGTAAATAGGAAATCATTATTTCCATAATAGTATAGGATCAATTGAATTTCGTATTTTTTTTTAAGTAGCATAATTATAAAATAAATTAAAAAAAAAACAAAAATCTTTTATTTCCAACTCAAAAAAAAAATGCAATTCCCGTAATGTACGAGTATTCTTAGTTTCGTTTCGTAGTCCTCGTTCCAAAATAATCAAATAAAATTAAACAATCGTTCTAAGCATTTATTGACAAGCCCCCATCAGAAGACCGCTAGGCTGTAGCTGTCAAACTAGATTAACAATCTTGATATGTAACTGAATATTGAGGTAGGTATAATAAAAACAAAATAACCCATAAAATTTAATCATTCAAAAAAAAACAAAACAATTAAAAACCAAACGTCCTCTTAACAATAAATTTAAAATAGTACAATTATTATAGGTTTTCAATGAGTTAATGAAATAATATTTCATTACTTTTTATAATAACAGTACTAACCGTACAAATAGGTACAGCAGATATTTTTAACATACGATTGCCTATGCGTGACGAATATAATTATTTCTTCATTCCCAAAATGCATACCCTACTGGCATTATTTGGTAACCAGTATCATCTCTTCTTTCTAAGCGGACTGCTGCAATCCACTGTAATCGTCGAATCTCTTTTTTGGAGAAACTAAAAGTAAATGATTGATAAGAAACACTAACAAGAAATCCAATCCATCCAATTTATAAAACTCTGTACTTAATATAAAATATATAATGGTTACGTTTAAAAAACTGGCTGGCTACTTGTTGCATAATACAGACAAGAATATTTTTGTCGAGGTTGTCTATAAGCGAACAAAACACGAAATTATTTCACTTATCAGTGATAAGATAAGTTATCCCAGTTTGTTTTTTACTTCCTTCTTTCCGTCTTTTACACCAATTTGCCACACAGGAGGTCATTTTTGTCCTTGCAAAACTAGTTGTTTCTTGGACTTTTCACTTGTCAAAAAGATGTGGGCGTCGGTCACTGAGCGCGCGTCAGACTGATTGACGCGTTGATTGTACTTTTTTTCGTACCGTCCATTTGATTGGGGTTTGCGTGGAACCATTTTAGAGCGGAATTCGTGTTCTACGGGGTGTTTGGTAGAACGTTGAACATACGAAAATGGTGGTTAGTTGGGGTCATCTGCTACCCACTTGGCCCAAATTATTTGACCTTGGCCCCACCGTTTTTTTTTTTTTACTTTTTCTTAATTTTACAGAAAACTACCAGTTTTAACTTTAAATTCGAATATCTTTACTTGCGATGGGTAAAACAGGCAGGATGTTGTTTTGTATTAATGTCTAATAATAGCAGACTCTCATAAAATATTTGTTTGATGTTAGTAGGAAAAAAAGTTTAGTCTTTAAAGGTGCAAAAAGATGTAAAAAAATACTTAGAGCATAACTTTGACTTGCATTAAAAAAAAAAGCGATCGAGAACTTTTTTTTTTTTTTGGCTTCGCACGGTTTGTGCATTTAGCCAATGTCACAGGATAACATCAAAACATCTCTGCTGTATGAACTTTCTAACGGTATGTAATTTACATTTACTAAAACAAAAAGTCAGGACTTATTTGACAATTTTATCAAGTAAGAGGTTTTTGACGAAAGAGAAAATTAAAATGTTTTGCGAAATTTAAAACTGTAAAGTTGTCAAAAAATGTAGCAATCAATTTAAATGAGAGGAATACTTAAATTACCCATTCAAAGGGCCTTTTTCTGTTACCAGTCACTGCATAGACTCCTTTGTTGCGAAAAGACAATGACCAAATTAGTATGAAGACTGGTGCGTTTTGTTTTTTTGGCGGCAGTCGATATAATATGAAAAAAACGGTGCAGAATAATATTATGAATGAATTATTGTATGGGGTCTTATATCGAAAACTCAGTCTGGACTGAGTTATATCAGTTTAAAGACTAACTAATATTTTCATACATTATGGAATAATTCTTGTTACAAAGCATATTTTTGTCCTTCCCAAGCGAAATTTACTATTTAGTTACTAGTCATATCTTCAAATACATGTTTACATTTATTATGTATTGGTTAAAAACAATAAAACTGGTCTTAAGGAGAACTTTTTATTTTAAAAACAACATATTACATTTGGACGTCATCGTCGCTAGGTTCATCATTAGCCTCATTTTCGACGTCGTGTCTTACAATTAAACTGTCGAAAAATAGTGCTGGGGGACTAAGATTAGGTTGATGTCTGCCCCATCCTAAGTACCAGACAATAGCCATCGCGTGAGAACAGCAGCCGAGGGTTCTTTTTCCTACAATACAGCTACAGTAGTGGCCTATTATGGCTTCTCTTCCATGCGCATTTTCTTCATACAGTATATATACATAATATATCCGAGCCTGCCGATGTCTGGACTGAATTATTCCCCTAAGTAACACAGGATTGGCAGATACTATTCCGATTGTGTTATATTTTGCGTGTTAACTTCTCGGCATACTTCTATGTGATATTGACCATTATTCTTTATATGCTTGCCATAATAGCTTCGAGCTTGTTTTATCTGGTAAGTACCAAGAGCATATAAAATAAGGTCATCTGTGGTTAGTGTTGGAAAACTATTTAGTTCCGGGTTTTCTACGGTTATTGCACGGAATATAGCTCTGCGAGCATTTAGATTATTTGCAATTACATAACGGCTTAAATAGTTCTCCATATCGGATCTTTGGTGTATTTCACTCAATATATTAGTCACTAACCTGTGATCAGTCAGAGGTTGACCAAACGCATTAAGTATAGCACACGCAATCTTAATTTCATCAAAGAGGTGTGTCATTGCTCAGTTATTGTTCGTGTGCCTCAATTGCTTCAACTGGTTCTTCAGCCTGCCATTTATTGTTTCAACGACCCAGCGACACATCGTTACTTTCCGGGATTTGTTTGCTTCTCGGGTCGTTAGCTGTGAGTCAGTACTGCTTTTTGTAATAGGCATTTTAGGACAATATCCATATGATTGTAACGGTTCAATCGAATCTCTGAACCCTCGATCCAAAATCAAAACATCATTAGGTCTAAAAACCCAATGAAATGGATCTTTTCGGCTTTCTAATATTCTATTCAGTATAACTGAGTCAGACGTCGTTGCATCATAGGGCCCATATACATCCACCATGTGTCCATCAGGGCATACTATTAAATATGGCTTGTAAATGTTACGCCACTTATGCAGGCTATATGACTTTCTCTGGAAATAATAATTGGTACTTCTTTGGAGGTACATGTATGTCGCATCATGTATTGTAACAGCTCGTTCAGAATTGTTTCCAAATAAAGCATTGGGTATCGCCAAACACCTTGAAATAATTTCATCGCGAGATATATGATCGTATCCAAGATGTCTTGGAATAAAATCTCGCTTCAAGCATTCTCTTACAATCGTCATCGTCCTCTCAAATGTAGAGCGGGACATTCTTAAAAGGCTGCACAATCTTTGGTTAGAATCACCAGTGTGCAGTTTCATCAGCACCGTTGCCAAGGCTGTAGCTGGCCTTCTTGTGTTATTTTCAGCAATTGAAGGTATGCTTTGCAGCATTTCTTGGAATTGAGTCTTTGAAAACCCAATATAATAGTGGAAAATACTGTCACTGATTGAAGATAGCCGTTTGAAGTTTAAATGTCAAGTTTAAATGCGACTGCAATAGTCTCACCATGTCCATTAATTGTCTTGGAGAAAACATATTGTACACGTGACGTGTACTCCGTCCGATGTCTTGCCAAGCACTATCATTTCTATGTTCTTCACATACACGAGAGCCAAAAGGTATAAAGAATTTCTTCTCTTTAAGAATAGTAGCTCTTAAAGACCTGTCAATCCGTTGTAAGTGTCGATTTTCACAAATTGCAAAAATGCAAACTGGTATTCAAAGGTGCTCGATGATAACCGGGGAAATGAAAATGGCGTTGTCCTTGAACACGTCCAGCTGGCTGTTCTACAACGTTTGGTTGCGCTGCTGGTTCCAAGATGTGTGGATCCGCTGGATGTTCCAGAACATTTGGTTCCGCTGGTTGCTCCAATACGCTTGGTTCCGCTGACACGTAACGGTCAGCGCGTTGTAAGCATGGTCTGCAAATCCGGTCCCCGACACCAAACTAGAAACAAAATGAACTACCATTAGTGAAATGAAAATCGTCATTAAGACTAAGAAACCGTTTTTTATTCAGTTAATATAAAGTCTGAACAATGCTAGAAATAAAAGAAAAATAGCAAAAGCAAGGTGAGTTTAGTCTTAAATATTTAAGATATTCTTTCATAATAATAATCAGCTGTCTTAGGGCTCGTTCACAAAACTGCGTTGCGTCGTCGCATCCGCAAAAATCTGCGAGCTCACACGACGCATCGCAAGAACTTGCAAATTGATTCGCATTGCGCATTCCTGCGTCACCCTATTCGTGGAAGGGAGACACCTTGTCGCACGAATTCGCATCGCACCGATTCGCAGTTTTGTGTACAAGTCCTATAACACACGGAGCTCCACCCGCCGCGGCACCGCTAAAGCACACATGGTATCTAGAGTACCCAAAAGTTTTTTGCCTCAAGGTGCACATGGGATCTGCAGTCCCCAAAGCGGGTCTGACGTTATATTATGCCTTAACTAGTGTGTATTTCTTTATGGTAACAGTACCGTGTAATTTCTTACTAAATAACAACATATATTTATGACAAACCTACGAGCTCTCATTTCAAAAATGAAAAAAAAAATTAGTTCTTCTCCGTCTGTGGTTCTTTGTTTTGGTTCTTCATTACTTGTAAATATGTAATGTAAATTGTACTGTGCAATGTGATTTTATTCACGTTTTACATTAAAAATAAACATTCCATGGATTTTAAACCTAAAAACATATAGGTTACCACTCGTATTTTTGTTTCATAAAATATTTTCTATTTTTATTTATTTTTTAACAATTTTATAAATGAAGTCAATCACACATTCAAAGGACACCAACACATTTTGAAAGCCCTGCTCGTTGACAATAGAAAAAATATCAGCCGGAAGCAAAATACCCAGAAACAAAGTCGTAAATAGGGTTTTTGTGGAACACCTGCGTGCCACACGATGCGCGCGGCCAGTGACTCATCGGTCGTGTGCGCTTAAGGTGTAAAATAGATAATAAATATGTGCGCTTCAGCGGCTTTAGGTTAGTCACATGAAGTATATATCACACTTCACATGGGAATAATATTTTATTTTGCCGGGATGTATAGTCTATTTTATTTCTACTTCTCCTACTACCTAAAATATCCGTATAAATATATCGATCCGTTGCGGCGTAAAGGAACAACAACAAACAATAAGTTGAACGGAGACATTTTTACAGTTTTTCGTATTGCATTAATTATATTCTCGTAAACAACTTCCCTCTGTTATATTTCTAATATTGATGAGATACTGCATCAAGGAAGGATGTGCTTGCATTAATTCAGCAGTTAATGGCATTGACGGTCTCCGGCGATTATTACTCCGATTTAAAGTGCGTTGGCACAACAAACAAAGTCCCAAGTCTGCCATATTATCACAACAACAAAATGCAACACGTAAAACACAATCACAGTCCGAGTATGTCAAGCACAGGTTATCCAGTTAAAGAAGCGTTTTTCAAGTCCAGATTATTAAGCCAAGTCGTCTATAAAATCACCACGAGAAACTCTAAAAAAACACACGTAAGCCACGAAGGTAGAACAGTGAGTGCTTTGTTTGCCAATGTGTAATAAATATAAAATACCTTAAACAGGCTCGTGCGCAGGTAAAAAATTCTTTGACTGTGATTGGCTAGCGTTCTAGCCAATTAGCAGTGCCGCCCGGTGTTGGCGTCAGTGAAAGCGCACGGGAAGGACAGCAGCGCATCATTTTGAAGTCAGAATTATGATCTGGCTATAAACGCACAACGATAAAACAAACTTCAAGTGGTAATTGTTGAATTATTTACAATTGTATTATTTTTTCTTTAAACACCCATAACTCAGTTCGGACTGAGTTTATGATAAAAGACCCCATACAATATTTCATTTGTTATATTATTCTGCATCACTTTTTTCATATCCGATCGACTGCCGCCAAAAAAATAAAAGGCACCAATTTTACGCATTGGCCTTTCTAGGAAAACTAAACCACTTACATTTTGTTACCTGGGGTCGGGAGCACTAAGCAGGTAAACATTTTGTCTCACTCGTGCGCAGTCATAAGGCATGTTTTTTTCTCTTTCGCTCCCGGCGGGGCCCGCTGAAGAGGCCAAAACGATGATTTTGAATAATTTGAATCAGTCGAGACTTAACTGCCTCTGCGATCGTTTATGCCCGTCACTTCTGTTTTCGTTCAGAGTCGTTTTGTTAATTACTTGTTGTGTTATCTGTCTGTTAAGTTTCTTGTTACTGTACTGTTAAGTTTCTTGTTCCTGTGCGCTATTACGTTTTTATTGGTGAAAAATGGCTACCTTTACCAGTGAAGAATACGCTGACATGTTGTTAGCGTATGGACGCGCCAACACTAATTGCATACTGATGTAGAAGATGTCAACTTTTTTCGGAGCATACTGTGGACGGACGAATCTAAGTTCGATAAAGAAGGGATTACCAACTTGCATAATTTGCATCATTGGGCCCCTAAAGAACAAAACCCCCATACGAAGAGACGAAGAGGGTTCCAAAGAAGATTTTCAGTCAATGTCTGGGCCGGAGTGATTGGAAACAGGCTCATAGGGCCCCATTTTTTGCCCGAACATCTTAATGGGAGCAATTATTTAGAGTTTTTGATCAACGATCTACCACCATTGCTACAAGAAGCATTTGATGAAGACAGGCCTATCGTGTTCCAGCATGATGGCTGCCCAGCTCACTGGAGTCTGAGCGTACGCGAGCTACTAAACAATTGTTTCCCCAATTCGTAGATTGGCAGAGGCGGACCAATCCCATGGCCTCCGCGATCACCCGACCTCACTCCGCTCGACTTTTACGTGTGGGGAAGAGCCAAAGAACTTGTCTACTTCACGGAAGTAGAAAAGCGTGAAGAATTAATCAACAGAATTAATGCTGCATTCCAAGTGATGAGGGGAGAGATGCTGATGCGGACGACAACCGTTGAAATAAGACGCAGATGTCGCGCGTGCGTTGAAAATGGAGGGCGTCAATTTGAGCAATTACTTAATTGAATAAATTCATTTAAATGTAATTTAATTGTTTTATTACCCACTGACATTTAGGTAACAGAAAAAGGCCCTTTGAATGGCTAATGTAAGTAATCCCCTCATTTAAATTGATTGCTACATTTTTTGACAACTTTACAGTTTTAAATTTCGCAAAACATTTTAATTTTCTGTTTCGTCAAAAACCTCCTACTTGATAAAATTGTCAAATAAGTCCTGAATTTTTGTTTTAGTAAATGTAAATTACATACCGTTGGACAGCTCATACAGCAGAGATATTTTGATGTAATCCTAAGTTCTCGATCGCTTTTTTTTTAATGCAAGTCAAAGTTATGCTCTAAGTATTTTTTTACATCTTTTTGCACCTTTAAAGACTCTAAACTTTTTTTCCTACTAACATCTGTACCAAACAATAATTTTATGAGAGTGCTATTATTAGACATTAATACAAAACAACATCCTGCCTGTTTTACCCATCGCAAGTAAAGATATTCGAATTTAAAGTTAAAAAACTAGTAATTTTCTGTAAAATTAAGAGAAAGTAAAAAAAAAAAAACGGTGGGGCCAAGTGGGTAGCAGATGACCCCAATTAACCACCATTTTCGTAAGTTCAAAGTTCCACCAAACACCCTGTATATCATTCTTAATTCGTTGTTGGGCACATACAAACTTGTTACTGTTTTAAAAAGTAAGAAAATAAGAATAAAGTTCTTCAGGCTAATCACTTTTATACACTGGTTTTACACTTCAATCAACCTTACTCGACCAGACACCAAACCAGAATCACAAACATAACATCACGCCTGTATTTTTCGAAAGGTTAAGCAGAGGTGTACACCCACATTTCGCCGTTCCACTAGAATCACAGTATAATAAATTATTACTTTAGTAAGTAAACTGTGCTAGAAAGATAGCCCGTCTGTGAATCACAGAACATATACCTACCACGTGTAACAGGAGAATTGATATTCCTTTAAACTACGTAAAGAGAATCATGTTCTTTGCCCGTACTTATACAAAAAATCAATCAAATCCAATGAATACTTTAACCACAGGAAATTATTTTTAATTTTCTTATTTTTCAACATGATGTAGATCTGAGTCCGCAATAATAGGTAAACATTGCCGCCGTCACGCCCCGCACCCCGCACCGCACCGTTGGTCAGTGACTTTGCGTAGATAAAGCGTATTTACTTTTTATGCAGTTGATTCTGCTATTTATTTTGTTTGAAAACTGCAATTTTCAAATTTTCCATTAACTATTAATCTTCGTGTTTTAAAATGTTTCGATGGATTAGTACTGTGCTCATTTTAATTTTTTGTCGTACGTCCAGAAACACGTTGTATACTTACTGTGAATGCCCAGGCTGTGTTTGTGTGATACACATAACACAGGTCACATACACACTCAAGTGAACGAAGAAACGAACGTCAGAGTGAATGACAGATGTGAGATGAGTTAATAAGCTGACGTACGCACGGACGCCAAAATAACGCGGCGGGATTTTATCGCGTAATGGATTTTCAATTCTCGATGTTGAGCCGAGCATTGAGAATCCAACAGAGTGCAGTTCAACGCGTGGAAAAGCACTGTTGGATTTTCAACTCTCAGCGCTAAGCAGAGCGTTGAAAATCCAGTGTGCGATAAAATCCCGCCGCGTTATTTTCGCGTCCGTGCGTACGTCAGCTAACTCAGTACCCCCACAGACTACTTACGGCTGGGGCCAAACCCAATAACCTATCACCAGTCTTGGCATACTGGAGATAGATAAATTTATCCATCCATCTTGAAATGATACACCTTTTCTGTAGGTTCGAATATTGCTGTATTTCTATTCTCACACATATATACAAATTTGGTACTACTTACTACTCGATTTAACAGTATATACTTTAGACTTCTTAAAGATAACCTTCTGGCTCCGGGGCTCGAAGAGAACTAACTATCTATAGATAGTAAAAGTACTCTGTGAACTAACTTAGCAAAACAGGCGCCATGCTCCAAACATCATGTTTCCATTCCACTTTCGTTAAAAAACCAGTAAATTTACGGTAACTGTCAAATGAGATACTTGTAAACTTCATGACTACACTGATATTTAAAAATCATTTGAGTCAAATCACATACTTTCAATTTTATATTTAGTAAGTATATTTAGTAAATTTTATACCTACTTATCTACAATCACTTTGATAGATTTCAACTCAAATCTCAGAAAATTTGAGAAAATCGAATATCATTAGCGCACTGGTCTAGTGATCAGACCTAATAGTGGTCTAAATGTGGAATGAATTCATAAATTCCAATTTCCAATCCTATGAATAAGTTCGTTAATTTCCTGTACGAACATATAACCGAAATTGTCAATAGTAGTGCACGAGTGACTAGATCAGCTTTAATATTATACTAAGTAGGTACGATTTAAACTGGACTCGACCCATATTCTAGTTTAATTTCCGGGAGAACCACGGTCGCAGAAACTATTCAGAATACATCTAGAGGCCATTTTAAACGATCGTACTATTACTATATGATATTCAATTATACTTAGTTTAATTTTTAGGGCTCCGTAGTCAACAAGGAACCCTTATAGTTTCGCCATGTCCGTCCGTCCGTCCGCAGCTTAGCTTAGAGATCTTAGTACTAGAGAGCTATAATTTGGCATGGATATACATATTAATCACGCCGACAAATTGATAAAATAAAATCAGTAAAAAAAAAATTTTGTAAATTGGGTCTGTTTTTATTTTTCCTGTCTACCCCATGGTGTGGGGTGTTGTTGGAAAGGTCTTTCAAAAATATTGCGGGTTTGTGAAGGCCATTTTTCGATTAAGGGATCCGTTTCTGAAATATTAAGCTTTAAAGTGCTAATGTTTGTTAGTCAAGTGTCCCCCCCACTGCCAGATATGTGAAAAAATTACGGTAGGTATATAGTTACAACGATATTTAAAAGGAAAACAACTAAGTAGGCTTTATATGTTAACGAGTAATAGTCGACCAACTTACACTTGCATTTGGAATGTATGAGAGAACATGTTTTTCAACTACGATGTTAAGTTTGTTCTTGGGATAAACTTATCCCAACTACGGAACCCTTCATTGTGCGTGGTCCGACACGCATTTGGCCGGTTTTTTTTTTTTTATTAGTGTACCTTTAGCTAAATGTGCAGTCAGAGCATTTACGTAGATTCTAAAACTCGCACAACTTTAAAATGGTTTGTATTTTTGCTCAACACTACCTTGCTCGTAACGTGTGAAGTAGGTACTCGCAGAGTGAGTACCTACTATAAAAGTTTTAAAATTGTATTTTATTGGAAAAATTGACTCGCGTTCGCGTGAAGTTAAGGCTCTTATGTCGACAGAGAGCCCTCATCTTCTCTTCACATTTTGTAACAGCCGCTTTCATGTTTCAGTTCAGCCTAAATTAATTGCATTTGATGGTGCAGTTTATTGGATGGGGAGCGAGATGTTTATTGGATGGTGACTGATGAGGGTAACTTGTAAACAAGATACCAACCAAGCTTTTATTTTAAATTAATTTTTAATGATAAATCTAAAAATGGTCTAATATTTTTCTTGTAAGAAAGCGTATTTAATATTTATAACGTGTCCAAATTACAAAACGACGCGACCCAGTGCAATTTTCCTCAACAATTAGACGTTGTCAGAAAAAGACAATAAGGCAACGTCTGGCGGTACCTAATGAGTGCAATCTTGAGGTGCTAACAGCCCCAGTGTAATTGCAGCCAAGACTAATGCGCTCCATACAGGGAACAAGTTTTGTTTACCCGACTACACCAGGGTATATACATATGTTCTGTGGACTACACCTGCAGCACGAATAACTTGTCTTTGTTAGAATACCATGAATAATGCGGCTGGCTGGTTGGCTGTTGTCCGCATAGTAATTAGAATTGCTTACTATACAACACATGCATTTTGATTGTACCATCCTCTACCTAGGTATACATATAATATGTACATAATATACGGTTATATTCATGGGTCAATTAGCGTATAGTCAGACTGTTCTGAGGAGTTCTGAATTATTTTGATAAGTATCGATTTTTTTTTGCTGTGGGTCATTCATTAATTTATAGTCAGTATTTTTATGGAGGAGGCCTTTTAAGGGGGCCTTTTATGGAGGAGAGATTCCTTTTTACATGAGGAGCTCGTGGCTAAGTAATAACAGCTGCACGGGTCGATCCATCAGGTTAAGCTACGCTTGCCGGGGTTGTCCGTGGATGGTGACCATTTTTACATACCGCGACTCCTCCGTTTCTCGGAAAGCACGTTAAGCCGTTGGTCCCGGCTGTCATTCGTAGATCTTTGACAGTCGTTACGGGTCGTCAGAAGCCCGAAAGTCTGACAACCAGTCTTACTAAGAGGTATTGTATTACCCAGTTACTGGGTTGTGGAGGTCAGATAGGCAGTCGCTCCATGTAAAATACTGATATTCAGCTGCATCCGGTTTGACTGGAAGCCGACCCCAATATAGTTGGGAAAAGGCTAGGCAGATGATGATTTATAAGTAATGAGGGCCAGCACCAGGGACGGAGATGTTCCTTGCGTGCAACTTTTAAGCAGACTACAATACTGCCCTCGATAATAAGAAAGACGTATCTAACAAAAAAATAAATACGGAGAAAAAAATATTTTAAGTTGAAAAACGGGAAAACCCATGCTGTGATTTAGTTAAGTATTGCATTTATTAAAATTCTGTGAATGTACTATTTTTTGGCCCATATCTCCTCTTAATTTAATATTATAACATTTTAGTAGTGATAATATATGTATAGATATATTTTTTTTTTACAAGAAGCGTTTCTTTTTAGCAAAAAAATCCGGAAAATTACCTAGAACTAAGTAGGAAAGTCGTAAAACACCATATGCGCCCTTTCAATTTAGCACAAATACAGCACTACCGTAAAACGGGGGGAATAGGGATGCAGGGGTGAATCGGGACGAAATTTTAAAATGGATTATAACGTTGAAATTATATAGTTTGTTGCCAACAAGGACACTTAATCGTTAATTATAATACAATAAACACAAATAAGTGTAATTTTTGCCAACAAACTATATTAATTCAATGTTAAAATCCCTTTTAAAGTTTCGTCCCGATTCACCCCGTTTTACGGTACCAAGTCACCAATTACAACAGCTATTTTCATAATATTAAGTTTAAGAATAAAATGCGCATTTTATTATTTACGACTTTCATCCTTAGTACCTTAGCTGTTGCGGCTATTCAATTAATAATGTAATGCAATTAAAGATAAAAAATAAAACGCATTTACCACATACATCTATTGAAGGGAGTGGTGTACTAAATTGAAAAGACGCAAGTGGTAAATAGATCCTTTTCTCCTAGTATTAGTCCTAATTTTCAAATGAATTGAAAGGCGCAATAGCCAGTTACGTCTTTTCATTGTCACACGCGGAAGTTAGTGAAAAGATGCGCCTTCTTACTTCTCGATCAGAGTAGTTATTCATTGAAAGATTAGACTCATCTACGCAAATACGTCTTTTCATTTAACTTCCATCAAAATGTGTCCTTTCATCTAAGTTAAAGTATAATTGATAATGGAGATGAGCCCTTCTTCACTGTGGTAAATCTGAAATTAAATGAGATAAGAAAAAAAAAAGTATCAGCTGATTCGTCTTCTTTTCCTCATTCCGGCAATATAGGTATATATGTAACTCAATTTTGGAAAAAATGTTAGATACGTCCTTTTTACTATCGGGGGCAGAATATGTAGGTACCTAATTTGTGATGCTTTGCTATGGTGGGAGATTTAGTGACTGAATTGGACGATGAATGTGCTATTTTGAATAGGTAATTATGGTTATAATGAACCGGTAAATTCGCTCTGGCGAAGTCCTCACTCAATAATTCGATCGTTGTCTCATTAGTGGAAGTAGGACATGCATAAGTTATTGAACGGACAAAGTTTTTCTAAACTTTGCTTGAACTCATTATAAATTCAGGATAAGTCGGTAACAAACCGTGAGATGGCACAGTTTGCATCCGGACATCGGAGTTGCCCTAACGAATCAACTTTAACTAGTCCATCTCATGATCAAATTTAAGAGACTAGCTAATACTCGATTTGGGCAGAAGTGGAGCACCGAGAGCATCTAATGAGAGTATAATAATTTTTAATTATATTTTTTGAGGTACTGTTAGTAATTAATTAGTTGACATCTAAGTGAAATGCTGAAAAAGCATAGAAAATTATTCATTGAATCACCAACCATTGTACTACCAACCATTGTACCATTAATTGAACCAGAGCGACAAAAAGTCGCATTTGGTCATTGAGGTAATATGTAGTATAGAAAGACGCGCACGATTTTCCGCCTCTTTATCCACGTAGGCTTGTCCGTGTTTGATAACCTGTCAGTGATTTGCCAAAAACCGGCAAAGTGCATGTCGGACCACGCACAATGAAGAGTTCCGTAGTTGGGATGAATTTATCCCAAGAACAAACTTAACAGTGTATTTGAAAATTATGTCCTCGATGCCGGAAATCGCAGTTCACATTAAAGAGGTCCGAAGAGTATTGTGCAGTCTAGATGTGAACAAGGCCAGCGGGCCTGACGGCATTCCAGCGAGAGTGTTGAGGCAGTGTGCGCCTGAACTGTCTCCTGTGTTGACACGTTTGTTCCGCCTTTGTCTTAAAAAAAGGACGGTACCAAAATCCTGGAAGCTCGCAAATGTGCAACCAGTGCCCAAAAAGGGCGACCGTGCAGACCCTGCCCATTACCGTCCGATCGCCATTACCTCCATTCTGTGCAAGGTTATGGTACTGAACAGTAAGTTGCTGACCTACCTTGAAAACAATGATCTCCTCAGTGACCGTCAGTATGGCTTTCGCCGGGGACGGTCAACTGGCGATCTTCTTGTGTATGTCACGCACTGTTGGGGCGAGGCCATCGAGAAACACGGCGAAGCACTTGCTGTACCGCTTGATATCTCGAAGGCCTTTGACAGGGTCTGGCACGCTGGTCTACTCAGCAAGCTTCCTGCTTATGGCATCCCTGCTGATTTTTGTAGCTGGATATCAGACTTCCTTAGTGAACGGTCGATCAGAGTAGTCGTTGACGGCTGCTCTTCCGACCTTATGGCTATTGATGCCGGAGTTCCTCAGGGGTCTGTTCTCTCTGCAACTCTTTTCCTGCTACACATCAATGACCTACTTCAGTCTGGTATTGTTGGGTACGCAGATGACAGTACAGTTTCAGAGAGATACTTGTCCAGCGCAAAAACCAGCGGGGCCGAAGTTCGTTCCTTGAGAGGCCATGGCAGAGCGGACAGATTTGACCTTAAGCCTTGTCTCCCAGTGGGGTGATGATAATCTGGTCTCTTTTAATGCCACCAAAACACAGGCGTGTCTTTTTACCGCTAAAAGGAGTCGTTTCGATCAAACTCCTACTTTTCGGGGTACATCGGCTCGAGCTCCTAGGCATGGAGTTGACATCATGTCTCAACTTCGGTGCCACCATCGAGTACAAAGCCCAAACTGCGGCCAAGAAACTGGGCATCCTAAATAGGGTGAAGCGATACTTTACGCCTGGACAGCTTTTAATTCTCTACAAAGCGCAAGTCCGATCCTGTATGGAGTATTGCAGCTACCTTTGGGATGGCTCGGCCAAATACCAACTTGCCGCGCTTGTGGAACGCAGAGCTAAGAGGCTCATTGGTGACGTAAGACTGGTGGATGCCAAGCTTCACAGCTTGGCTCATCGCCGCAAGGTTGCCTGCTTGTCGGTCTTCTACAGATTATACTTCGGCGAGTGTGCTCAAGAGCTCCACGACCTCATTCCGCCGGCCCCCTTCTATCAGCGGACATCTAGACGCACTGCAAGTTACCATCCTTACCTAGTTGCTATCCCACCAATTTGCACTAAGCGTTTCCAAATGTCTTTTGTGATGCGCACAGCAAAGGAGTGGAACTCTCTGCCTGCGTCTGTGTTTCCGAACGCATACAACCCCGTTCTCTTCAAAGTGAGAGTGAACAGGCTTCTTCTGGGTAAGCTCGCTCCATCGTCGACTTTGTCTCTGTCATCTCTGACCTGGACTAGAGTCAAGAGCAAAGCTATCTCAAAAAAAAAAAAAAAATGTTCCCCCATACATTCCAACTGCAAATGTAATTTTGTACGCTCAATATTGATTTACTTTTTTTTTAAGACTACAGCCTTCTTAGCATGTTTTCTATACTTATAGATTACAGGTAAATTGATTGACTATTCTCTACATTTTTTTAAAAACCTTAGGCTCAGCCTAGTTTGTTTTTGAACCTAAAATGGGGGGGGGGAATGGTCTTTTTTATAAATGACATAACACATGGTAAGTACAGTTTGCAAAACTTTTTTTTAAATTTTCTTATTTGCTCCCCAAAAGTGACTCCCATATTCAAAATTCTTGTATTTACGTCACACGTCCGTGTTTGGGTCACAGAAATTCATATGTGTATTAAATTTCAACTGAGATTCGGACAAATTGGCTGTGACAGACGGACAGACAGACAGACACACGAGTGATCCTATAAGAAAGAAGAAAAGGGTTCCGTTTTTTCCTTTTGAGGTACGGAACCCTAAAAACCGTGATGGGGTATGGAAACCTGGGTGGTCCGTAATTAAAACTCGTTCGATAATTTAAATGAAACGATTTTAATTAAATACACAGATAAACTGGTTACATGCTTTATTATATCACTCATTGAATACACAAAATCGATTACAATGATTTCGTTATAAAACATTAAATACGATACAAATATTATATGGGCACTAAAACTATATATTTTGTTGTTGTTTCTTCGTCTTGGGAACACGCTTCTTGTTAAGCAGTCTTCAGCCTCGCCAACCAGTAAAAGATGGAGACCTGATAAAATCGAAAAGTTGAATTAAAAATGTATCCTCAATCTTATTTTCTTGGGATATTACCTATCTATACCAGGAAGCCTATTAGACAGAACGTTTAAAAAGTATATTCTCAGTGCAAGTTTTCAAATTTGCCAAAAAGACAACAATGGCCACTCGAAATTGTATATAGTTTAGTGATGCGGTAGTATGAATTTTAAGTTCTGGTGCTGTCAATGTTACAAATAATTTCCGCACATAGAATAGATTAAATCATTTGAATTTTGATATTTTCCGTCTGGTTTTTATTATTTTTATTGATATACTAGCTGTTGCCCGCGGCTTCACTCGCGTTGGTTTCGTAAATTATCCCAGGGGATCGTACTACCGGGTAAAAAAATATTCTAAAAAAATGTCTAAAAAAATATGTCCTAACCCAGGTCATGGTCTACCTGTGTGCCGTAAATTTCATCGAAATCCGTTTAGGCTTTAAGGCGTAAAAAGGTAACAGAGAGAGAGGTAGCTTTCGCATTTATAATATTAAGTATGGATTAATTTATATGTAAAAAATATACCTATATATCATCATCATCTGCCTAGCCTTTTCCCTACTATATTGGGATCGGCTTCTAGTCAAACCGGATGCAGCTGAATACTAGTATTTTACATGGAGCGACTGCCTATCTGACCTCCACAACCCAGTTGCTGGGTAAAAATATACCTATATATATTAATTTAAAAAAAAATGCATAACACTTCATTGCTGCATTGCTTCATTTACATAATTTACTAGGTAGTACACTCCTAATTAATGTACTACGCATCAAACACAATTTATAGAGATACGTTTTAAAAAAACCAGATTTGTGATGGGGCCAAATATGTAGGTATGTACCATAGGATACTATAGAAGCTGTTTCACAAACTTTTCAAAAAAGCTTCGAGAACTTGAACCATTACTCAGGTCAAATTTTGGTTGACTTTTACATTGTCTTACATCTAAAACATAATTATACAGACTCGGGGTTCAGATTTTAATTCCCACCCAAAAAAAAATGGTTCAAATTTTACTAAAGACTACAATCATAAGATATGAAGCCATGGGTTCGATTCCCAGGTCGAGCAAAGTGTTATTGGGTTTTTCTGTCTAGAATTTCTCAGTAGCAGCTCGGAGTCTGGATTTGTGCCCGGTTGATTGCAATAAGCCCGTCTTCTATTACATGGGACTTAAACATAACTGGCGAAATATGGGTGTACTATTAGGTAGATACACCTCTGCCCAACCCTTCGGGGAAACAAGGTATGCTGTTATGATGTTTAATCATAAGATAATACTTACGTGTTGAAAGTGGGCGCCTGTGGCTGCGGCGCCTGCGCCTGTTGCGCTAAGTTACCGAATGTCAGTGTGTTCTGTGTCGCTAAGTTCTCAAACGTTGCGTTGGATTGCGTTGGCTGACCGAAACCTGCTGTAAATTATATCTTGTTTTAATACTCGTTTTTCATTAGTGGCACTTAATCGAGCCCCAGTTTGTAGCGAGTTTTTGAAAATTCCAGATGGTAGTGGCTCAAAACCGTACGTTATTTAATTCTAAGTAAAAATAGCTTTTTAAAAAGAAAAAGTTTTACGACTGATGTGACGCTTGCACAAGAAAAACATGAACGCTATTAGTGCAAATAACTGAGAGTTGGCACAAGGAAGACGAGGCTAAATGGCAGTGGCGCAGCTACAATTATCATTAGAGGGAAGCCGAAGAAAAAATTGTTCAGTTTTCTTAAACTCAGACAAAAAATTGTAGGCATTTTTGTAATGTTTTTAATCTGATGACTGTATTAAACTGGTATTAAATATATGTAATGCAATGTAATACACAGTTACACAAGCAGGTTTATCATATTATTTGGCAATAGTAGACATTAAGAAGAGTGGTTGTTCCGAAGGGAAGCCGATAGGAATCGGGTTGTATAAAGGCAGCGCCTCTGCTAAATGGGTAGTCATTTGTCTGTGTAATGGGAATAAATAATGTCTTTCCCTTTTGACTAAGATTACGAGGATACTTACTGGGTTGTGCGCCTCCAAACATCTTCCCAGGCGATGAACCGCCCCCGAATGCGGCGCCTCCACCGAATGTCGCCCCCCCTCCGAACGCTGCTTGTGCACCGAACCCTCCCACTGGACTCTTGTTGAAGCCACCGCCGAACGACGAGCCGAAGCCGCCACTGCTAGGCGTGGAACCAAAGCCTGTCGGTTGCCCGAATACGGGCTTAGAACCAAATCCAGGCGAGCCACCGAATGCGGGAGCTGGGGTTATAAAGTTGCGGTTAAAATACAGCTTTTGCATGCATACTCTAACGTTCGAACTGCTTACTCAGGCCCCCTCTCTGTAGGGAGCTCAGCTTATGCAGTAAAGATTACGATATTTTCATTCAATTAAATTAGCAGAACGATTTTGCAAAACGATGACAGTTGGCATGTCAAGGATGGCCGGGGCTTGAATTTATTTATTTATATACTCACTTACAATTACTATCATTACAGGTACAACCCAATGCAATAGTGAAGCAAACCTAACAACAACAACAACTTATTTTCTAAAACTTATTACATATAATGTTATCCTTGTGAATTCACTCCGTGTACAAGCAAACACATCTATCTCCTCTGCTACAAGGTTAAGAGTGCGAAGCGCCCGCGCGCGAATATTGATTGGAAACAGTCGATTTGAAAATTAAGGAAGTTTCAATTCGTCATGTATTATGTTATAACAAGCCACGAGCTCGCCCGATAGGTTTTACAATCGGCAAAAATGACCAAATTTTCTTGACCACACAGATTTTCTTCCCTTATTGAACCCCTTTAGATAATGACTTTTCAAAAATCCTGCCTTAGTGCTCACTTTCGTTAAACAAAGGATCTCTTGTACAAAATTGAAGACCCAGCGGTTTAGGCTGTGCGTTGTCTGACACTAAAAGAATGAATCTATGATTTTTATTACGTAAAACGTAAGGTCTAAATAAAGCTCATTTAAAAAAAAAAAAACAAAATAGGGACGTCGATATACATACACTCACCGGCTTGTTGCTGCGGGGTTCCGAACACGGAAGGCTTGTTGTCTCCGCCGCCGAATGCCGGAGCCTGCGGGCTACCGAACGCCTGGCCGACAGGGGAAGGGGTACTGAAACTACCGCCCGTCGTGTTGCCGAAGATTGATGACGCCTGCGTTGTTGGTTGTTGGCCTGGTGAATGGAAATGTATGTTAGGGGATACAAGTTCCTATGTTCAAGTTAGTGGAAAGTATTAAACGAAAATTATTATGCGTTTTACGCCTTTAAGCACCCACACGCCTTGAATTTTTAACCAAAAAATGATGCCGCTTTCATTTTCTCCTACCCTCATTTGCTAGTCTGTGATGTAAAATGACGATAAATGTTGTAGTAAAAATTATAGAAATTTTGATTGGGACAATACAGACTCGTTAAATTAGATGACCGTAGCGCTGTTTATTAGCATGTTGTAGTTTTTTTACATAAATATAACTTCAAACAAAATAAACACTTACCAAACCCAGTAGAACCAAATCCACCTTCAGTATTAGCATTGCCTCCAGACCAGAAATTAGAAGCCGGCTTCGGTTGCCCAAAAGCCGTAGCCCCTCCGCCACCAAATATTGCAGCTGCTGTAGAGTTAGGCTGGCCGAATGCTGCCTTGTTACCGAATACATTCGTGTTGGCACCGCCAAATACTGAGCCTGGAGAACTGCTGAAAATTGGAGAATAATTTTCTTTTGTTGTTTAATGTTTAGTCAATTTTGTACAGAACTGAAATAGTTTTAGGCTTTGCAAATGTATGTGTGAGGTTTTAGCTTAACTTTCTTTAGGGAAAATAATAATAATTAATATGCGCAAAATGTTTTTTTACCTTCCCCCAAATATACTCCCACCACTAGTCGGCGACGGGGCGCTCGTGGTAGATATACTAGCAGCCGCAAACATACTGCTTTCACCACCGCCAAAGATAGAGCTCTGAGCAGTCGTAGTTGGTTGAGACCCGAACACCGACGCTTGAGTCGTCGGCGCCGACCCGAATACCGATGCTTGAGGAGACGGCGTTTGTGACCCGAATACAGAAGATTGAGTAGTAGCAGTCGACGATCCGAATACGGAAGCTTGAGTCGAAGGAGCTCCGAACACAGGTGTCTGGGCATTAGGCGATGCTGACCCAAAAACGGAAGTTCCCACCCCACCAAATACAGATGATTTCGTCGTATTTGCTGCAGCAAATATACTCTGTGCACCAGAAGATGGGGTTGTCGTTGACGTAAACGTGCTTGGAGCATTCGAAGCTCCACTGCCGAATATAGACGATTGTGTAGTCGCTGTTGCCGTTCCGAATACAGATTGTGTTGTAGTAGTTGACGCGCCGAATACAGAAGCTTGTGTAGTAAGTGTCGATCCAAACACCGATGACGTAGTTGAAGCACCGAAGACTGAAGTAGGCGATGACGGGGCAGCAGTCGTAGATGCAGCAAAACCAGATGGTTGAGCAAATGATGAGCCGAATATCGAGCCCGCTTGAGTTGTGGGTGTCACCGTTGAACCAAATACTGATTGAGGCGATGGTGGAGCTTCAGGAGTCGAAGGGGTCGGTGTACTGAATACTGATGGTTTCGTACTGCCCGCAGTCGCAGCACTGCTGAACACTGATTGAGCGGTGGAAGCGAATACCGAAGCTGTTGTAGTAGCTGTTGGCGATGTGCTTCCAAATATAGATCCTTGGGACGATGTTCCGAAGACGGACGAAGGTGTGGGTGATGGCGATGCTGCTGTTGCAAATATGGATGTTGGTGACGTAGGTTTTGGTTGAGAAGCTACGGCAGCACCGAACACAGACGCGGCAGAAGGACTGGTCGTAGTAACACTTAAGAATAGTGAAGGTTTTGGTGACGGGGGTCCTTCTTTTGTAGAATATTCTGGTTTCTCTATTGGTTGCTCGGATGTGGGGCTACTAGGTTTGGAATCTGAAATTAAAATGGAGAACATTATTTGTATTTTCGGAAGTTGGCATAAATTTCAAATGATGTCCAAAATAATCTACTAATAAATTACCTGGGCCAGCCGCTGTATTGGTAGCACTAAATATTGACGAAACACTAGACGTGGATTCAGACTTTTCTAGTGCTTTTAATGGTTCTACTTTAGCGTCAGATTTTAATTCTAATGATTTTGGTGGTTCACCTGGAAAGTAGAAAGTCATGATTGATCATTATGCATTGTTTTAATACCATGACATATTGTTTCTATTGAATTGATTTATTTTTACCAAAATGATGAGGGATATTTTTTTAAAGGCAATGAGATTTTAATCATGGTATTGTTATAATGAAAACCTTACTTGGAGTAGAGCTGCTTGCAGGTACAGGCTGAGATGTAGCACCAACTGTAGAGGTTTTATTTCCCGTCTGCACAGTTAATGGTTTAGGCGCTTCTTTATTATCACTCACAGGTTTCTGTACAACTTTAGGTTCTACTTTCTGCGGCACATTTTCCTTTAATTTCTCTTTCTCAACCGGTTTAGGAGCATCAGTCTTTACATCTTTAGTGGTTTTTAGAACATCGGGAACAATTGGACTAAGTGTGGGCGTAGAGGTTTTCATGGCAAAGAGATTTGTTAGTGGTTTATCAGTCTTAGGTTTGATAGCTGCAGTTTTACTATCAGCTTCAGGTTCTCCTGTTTCGCTTGATTTTGGACTGCCGAATATTGAAGATGGTAGTTTACTTTCAGGAGCAAAAGGTTTGGGATCTAGGGCGAAGACGGGAAGCTTGGGTTCTGTCGTAAACGCTTGAGTCTTAGGTTCCGGAGCAAAAGCCTGCGGTTTAGAATCTTGTACAAATGTCTGTGGTTGGAATTTACTGAACATGTTGTTAATGTCTGCTATCGGTTTGGCTGTGAATACTGCTGATGGTGCCGGGGTGGATGTTGCTGCGGTTGTCGTAACTAAAATCAATGTAACGCCCGATTACATACTTTTGCCAGAGATATTTTTATTCGTAGCAACAGCATGCATATAATTGCTAATGAGAAATATTTCGTCTGGTGTTCAATGTAACTTTCTAGTTATACTGTTATGCTCATGCAGAGATTTAGAGTTTAACTAAAGAACAGTTCAGTTCAAAAAGTAAGATGTATTAAACTGAAAAACAGTATTTTGAGAAAGAGCAACACTACATTTTGAACAGCAAAAAAGAAACTAATAACTTACATGCAAATGAAGAAGGCGAACAAATATTCTGTCCCATGAAAGTATTGGCATCGCTCTTCGCTTGTTTATTCTGTAGTAAGTCTTTGAGAACACTTCGGGTATCGGCCGAAGCTGGCGTACTAGAGAAACTAAATGCTGGGGCCACGGGCTTCAGTTGTGGTACTTGCGGTTGGGGCTTGGCTGGCTCTTGTTTTGGTTCTGTAAATAGTTATAAAAACAAGGTTTTCTTTTGTGTTTTGACTTGGTCATGTCATGTTGATCCTAGTCGCATTTCATAGTAAACGCAGACAAGGGTTGAGATAGAGCAAATTAATGTCTGTTATACCCTTTTTGCTTTTAAAATGAAACAAAGGAATATGTATAGTCGCAATACGATGGTTGTAGCCGTGATATAGTTATATCCCTAGGGATATAGCAAAATATCGTAATATAGTTATATGAAAGTGGTTCATAACTATCTTACTAGAAATATGACTATGATAAGAACACGATCTAGTAATATAGCTATTAGGGCACTCCGACCAAATAGGTTAGGTTAGGCTAGAATTATGACCAACTACGCGCGATGCGGCACGGCGAACAGAGCTCCGGCAGGATCTCATGGCGGCATGGAGAGTGCGATTGTCGCAACCCAGCGCTGGGCACGCCACAATTGCGGCGATAAGTCCCCTCTTTGAGGAGTGGCTGGAGAGGCGCCACGGCGTCCTTACCTTCCGCCTGACGCAGGTCCTTACCGGACACGGGTGCTTCGGGAGGTACCTATTCCGGATAAGGCGGGAGGAAACGCCCGGGTGTCACCACTGTGTGGATCGCCCGGAGGACACGGTGGAGCATACGGTGGAGGTCTGCCCGGCTTGGGCGGGGCACCGCCGTGTCCTCACGGAAGCGATAGGCGGCGTCGATCTCTCGCGTCCCGCCCTGGTCCAGGCCATGGTACGGAGCGAGAGTACATGGGAAGCCATTACCTCCTTCTGCGAAGCAGTAATGCTCGTGAAGGAGGAGGCGGGACGCGTGAGGGAGAGGCAAGCTTTGCGCCCTCACGCCCCTAGTCGCCGCAGGAAACGCCCTGGGCGTCGGGAATTGGCAGCCGATTCCCGGCCACCGTAGGCGCGGGCTTGCGACGGCGAGCATTGGGTAGCTCGCCGTCCGGTAAGGACCAAGCCCGAGTCGACGGCGCGTTGTGTTCCACGCGCGCCTCAAAGAGATGTCAGCACTATTGACGGGATCCGCTAGGGCCGATGCCAGCTAGGGTTGCGGGATGTTCGAAAGAGTTACCGCGGCCCCGGCAGAGACAACAGAAGGAACACGGGTGGGTTTTAGTCAGTAAAAGTCTGACACGCCCTCCCGCTCCGCCCAGAGCGGGAGAAGTCATTTGATGATATCCCCATCTACAAAAGAAAAAAAAAAACTACGCGCGATCCGAACGAGCGCTACGTCGAAATTATGTCGACAGTTATGAAGCGCTTTCATATTACTATATTACGGTCCCTAGGGATATATCTATATCACGACAACAAACATCTCTTACTGCGACATATTATATATGGTAGCTAGCCAAGCACACTAGATCCTAACACGAGGCGTATTGGTTTTTGTTGAATCTTACATGCATCGTTACTTTTTTTTGGGATTGGTATCTCGCAGGTCAACTTAGGAGGTTGTCGGGCTTGCCTGTGGGTTCCGCAATAAATGAATGCCTCCAGCCTGGGCATAAAGCTTATAAACTAAGCGATTACTCATTAACCCTTTAACCGCCTACGACGGATTAATCCGACAAATATTTTCGTGTCCATTTCGCCAGGGTCGTATATTTACGACCAAATATCGTAATGATTCAAGTTGCCCGGCGCTGGGGGCACGACAACTGATATGAAGTCGGGCGGTTAAAAGGTTAAGAGCACCCCCTGTGGGGTACGGACCTCGGCTTAGGACAGCAAGGGACAGGCTGGATCCGATTTAATGAATCGTTGCTGTTATTTGGGTCAATATAAGTATACAAGAGGTGTCATGAGTTTTGACAGGTAATTTACTGATTTTGATATGCAGTAATGAAAACGTAAGTTTGGTTACTCTTGCCCTACCTTACTGTTAGTCATTGACCAGACCATAATAAGAGACGGTTTATGTGCTATCGATATAATCACTCACCATCAGTGAACAATGTTCTAGCGACATTAGTTAGTCCTGGTACAGTTGGCTTCACACCCCCGACAGGCGTGAAAGATGGCACATTGATAGGTGATGGTTTAGCTTCTTGTTTTGGCTCCACTTTAGGTACTACGAATGGTTGTGGTTGAACTAAAAATTAATGGATTAGATGAGTTAAGACAATTGTAGGTTTTTAGTTAAGAAATTCAATTTTTCTTACGATTTTTGTAATTTGCAGCTCAGTGTCTGGGTGTATGTTGATTAAAGTATGATTCGCGACCGTAACAAATATGTATTTTCAGAATTATAACCATTACATCTCCCTAAACTAGAATTGGTCTCAAAACGTCATGATTTCATGGGAAAGTAATGCAATAGACCAATTCTAATTTAGAGAGATGTATTACTGATTCTAATGATTACAATTCTGTGAATACATATTTGTTACGGTCGCGAATCATATTTTGATCGAGATACAACCTGACACTGACCTGCAATGCTAAAAAACGTAAGAAAATTTTAATTTCGCGGGCTACCTTAGCGCATCCACCTTAAACTAAACACTTTACCATACTAAAACTTGCAACCAATGTTTTCCTAACTCACCGTGCTTGACTTGTGGCTTAACATCAGGCTCAGTTGTAACAACCTGCTTCGTAGGCTGCACTTTCTCCTTCAAACTCTTCTGATAATTCATTCTCATAGTCGCCAAATGCTGTCTCATCTCAACATTCACGGGCTTTATCTTGACAGTCTTGTGATTTGACAACATATCTCTTAGAGCATCGAGTTTCTGTGACGTCAGAAGTGGCTCTGTCTTCTTACTGTCAGTCGTATCAAGACTCATGTTAAGGATGTTCTTCGTTAGTTTTGAGAGGGGATCCCTGTGGAGTGGAGTTTTATGTGTTTTATTCTAACTACATATTGTTTGTGTTTAGTAAAATTAAGGTTTGCATCATGCAAGAGTGTATGCGTAGTGCGGTTCTCAGGAAAGAGGGCGTCAAGTTGTAGTGCCGTGCAAGCCGCGACGGCTCCGCCTTATTTCAAAGTGCTAAAAAGGAAAAAAGATATAGTAGAAATAATATTCTGCGATGGCGCTTGCGTGATTTCAATTCGTGATCGGGTTCCAGAGATAAGCCTGCCTAGAAATGACACTTGAATATTATTACAATACAGCTGCAAGTAGACTGACGTTTTTAATGACATCTAATCTGCTTATCATTACGTAACCACACCGACACTCGATGAGCGTAATTTTCTGTACGGAGCTCTGCTCGCTGATGACTAAGCCGTCCTTATTCCAATACACATAAAGTTTAAATTGGCATAACATAAACAATAAAACCTACTTATTTCTGAAGGGTGTGCTTCTTAACAGCGAGGTAGACTTGAACATGGGTGTGACGTCACATTCGTTGAGCGTATTTCTTAGTGTACGGAGTACTGCTTGTTGGCGACTTAGAATCTCTTGCTGTTTGACTAGTGGTTGGTATACGTCGTCTAGGATTGGGCGTATCATGCGGTGGCCTGGCCTGAGGTAAAATAACAATTATGACATGTACATTAATGGTAGATAATGTATAATAAATATAAAAAATATATAATTTAAAATAAAAACAATGCTAGATTTTTGCTGCAATCATTTATTTTTGTTGTTCCATAAAAAAATGTTTTATGGAACAACAAAAATAAATGATACTGGAAAATGGATAAAACTGCATATAAAAAAAGACCACGAGGATTCTTTGGCGCTCTATAACGTTGAAAGAATTTCACAAATGTTTACCAACAGGGTCTCCTGTTGGTAAACATTTGTGAAAATCTTTTGTCAAATGTATTGAAAAAAAAAAGTGCGAGTCGGACATGCATACAAAGAGTTCCGTACCACCGTACAATATTTAACACTACATTATTTAAAAAAAACACTTCAGTTAAAAAAAAAAACACTTCTTGTATGGGGACCTCCTTTAATTTTTAACTTTATTTAATTTTTATTATTTGGTGTTATAACGGCAATAGAAATACACAATCTGTGAAAATTTCAACTGTCCACCTATTACGGTTCATGAGATACAGCCCGCTGACGGACGGACGGACGGACAGCGGAGGTTTAGTAATAGGGTTCCGTTTGGCACCTTTCGGGTACGAAACCCTAAAAACAAGATGGTGGCGCTAGTTACGATTTTGGTTACACGCCAAAGATAGTTGTACAGCTATACTTTAATAAAGTCGAGACTATATCGACGGTCTGCAATATGGACTCCAAGTTAGCTGCAAAGTTGGAGTTTCAATGTTGTTTGTGCAGTTTAAAGCTTCGCACTATTATACAGAATGTTCAAGGAATATTGAACGCCAATTTAAACACATGGACAAATCAAGAGTGGGGCCTCATCCATATTAATTTTGTAAATTCTAAAGTAACTGTCTGTCTGTCTTTTCTCGGTCACCTTTTCACGCCTAAACCACTCGACGGTTTTCGATAAAATTTGGCAAAAAAATAGACGGCATCCTGGAGTAGGATATAGGATACTATTTATCCCGATAGTACGTTCCTGTGGGATAATTTACGACATCCACGCGGGCGAAGCCGCGCGCAAAAGCTAGTCTATACAGATGAATAAAATTGAAGTGCCAGTTTGTAATTTCAAAATAACAACTTTTTACTAAATGCATAAGAAAGTATATACGGTACTTATAACAAAAAAGCAATTTTTAAAATTTTTGTCCGTCTGTTAGTTCCGGCCAATCTCCGAAACGGCTGGACCGATTTTGGCGGGACTTTCACTGGCATGTAGCTGATGTTACGGGAAGTAACTTAGGCTACTTTTATTTTAGAAAAATAATTAGGGTTCCCATCATCATTATGGGTTTTAACTTTTTTGCGCGGAACCCTAATTATTTTTAAAAATAACTTATGAAAAAATCTTTTTGCAACTGGTAGCCCAATTCTAGAGGATTTAACATCACGCTACGACCCTTAGGAGCCGACCAAAAAGAAAAAAGTCAAAAAGAACGCTAAGCGAATCCGAAGTGATAGCTCGGGCGGGCGATGCAACGCGGCGGATCGGGGGACGAGGGAGTTTTATTAAAATGTGGCTGTTATTTTAGTATATTGTGTATCTTACGACTTCCACGCGAACGAAGTCGCGGGGTACAGCTATTCTTAATATGTTTACATTGATTACTTTGGCAAAGCCAAATTATTATATCGTAAGCTTACTTGTTAAACTGTGAGTCTCTCGTCGCAGCCTCATTCCACTTATAGTCCAGCGATCTCTGAGCTTGTTCGAGCTGATTCTGTACATAGTAAGCTAGTTTCTTTACAGACGCCACGCGTTTAGATGTCAAGGGGTCCGCTGGCGTCCATTGGTGGCTGTCTTTAGCTCTGAAAGTAATATTGAATGTCTTGAGAAATTGTAGAAAACCTTTTTAAAATGGAGTACCTAATGGTAAGTTCTGTTTGCATAAACAGATGGTAAATAGATAATAATAGATGGTGGTAAATAGATGGTTTTTAACTTTCTGCGATAGGGCTGCTTTAATTATTCCAAGTGTCCAATAGTGATAGGAGTCGTCCAGGGAAAACATGCCCATTTCTACTGCGAAACACTATGAATGGAAAAAAACTGTTGCCGTAAAAACATAGATGAGACATTTCAACTAAGTTTTTTTAAAAAAAAATTTTATTTGAGATAGGTTTGCTCTAGACTCTAGTCTAGAAGTTTCTGTTTTCAACGTATCGACAAACCCCTTTCGTCACAGCTACAATACGGCCCTCGTATTTTGACGATTCCAAACTTCGCGCAGAAGGCTGCGCAGTAACATTTTTTAATAACCAAATGGTGACACGAGGCGAGTGTGAGTGAGAGAACATGCGCAAAAGTTCAGAGCCTATGTTCAGACTCGCCACGATACGTCAGCCGCTGGCAGAAACCACTTTAGGTGGTCAGTAGTCAGGACTCAGGTGTACCATCGGCCTACATCGAAGATGTTTTTCACAATTTACATTATTTAATAAGATAGGCAACTTACTCAGCATGCGTACGCGCCTCAGCTACTACCGCGCATGCGCGAACCAGCTCTAACTTCAGTTGTACAATGGCATTGCGCAACTCGTCGGATGAACATTCCTTTCTCAGTTGTTCGGCATCTTGTGAGTTGTAGTTAAAACTAGCGTTTATTGAGTCGATGTCACGTTGTAACTGTCGATGAAATAAGATGTTCTTTATATTGTTATGAACCTTGCCTTTCCTTCTCGATATTTATGTCCCTCTCTAATTTATAATAGTCTACTACGTCATATGGCGGTGATTGTGTTATTTGTGTTGCCCATTGCAACAATAAAAAAAGTATGTCGGTTTAAATACTTGTTGGACTATACCATTTGCGTTTTAGCTTGGCAATAGGGGTCATTGACCCTCCTACATTTATTGACAATATTTATTTTAAAAAAACGGAAATAAAGCTCGTTAACGTCTTGAATCAACATCTATCGTGATCCTCAACATTTTTCACTAATGTAAAATGATGCTAAAACGCAAATCGTATTATAATCATAGGATTAGTCCTAGTACAACAAAAACATAAAACCAACTCACCTTCGCCTGAGTTTCCCTAGTCTTCACCATAAATTTGTACAGCTCCATTTGAAAATCATTCACTTCTTTCACGAGCATATTCTTCAGCTCCTGATTGGCTTTCATTTCGTTGATCTTCTCTTGTTCTGCTTTTAACGCGGCGTTTTCTTGCGCCTGCGCAGGCTTGGGAGCTACGGGTTGAGGTTGAGCCTGTTGGGGTACAAAGTAATTAATTTTGTGCTTAGAATCAAACTCATCTAAATTTAAATCTCTATTACTACTTATAATTATGGGCTTATATCCTGTGAGGGCAGTTTTAGTCTGTGGTCCGGTAGATATTCTCGTCAACTAAATGATTCTAAACCTAAAATTTCATTTGGAAACTTGAAAAAAATAAAGTTAAAAATGACGTTTTGACAATGACATTTGGCGCGAGTGTGAATTTCCGTGTGTTTTTTTATTGAAAATAAAGTGTTTTCGTGTCTATTACATATCTCGTAATACGAGTATTGTTTAGATTATATAGTATGGTCTGTTTATTCAAGAACACAAAACAATTTGCGTTCAGTGAATGCAGTTGATAAAAACATTAGTAGACCATTTTTTGTGAGCGGGGTCATGCCGGGTCATAAGGTCATGTCACACCCGCGCGCGGCGCTGGCTGTCTCAAATTACCAGGCGAAATTTAACCGACATTTGATCGGTTAAGCCGCGTGGATCGGATGGTTCACCGGTGAACCAGCGCAGCCTGAAGATTGGCGGCGAGTGGTTCACCGGTGTAGCAGCGAGCAGGGATCGGACTATTAAAAGAGGTAACTACTGGCTAGGAACTGCAACTAATATCACTGCCCGACAGACAGGGTCCACGATTGCTTAATCAAATCCACCTAAGCATATACATTGTGGGATGCAATAAGTATTGAGTATTGTGACACTGCATATTTAGTTTTACGTGCAAAAAAAGCACTTGGAAACTTTTAAATGTTTTTTGTACACCTAAAACTGTTACGACAGCCTAATTCAGTGTCATTATTGCAATTCATAATCAACTCAATAACTCGATGTACTATATCATCGGCTCATCGGCTGTGTACTGGATAGCTTAGAAAAGATTAATTATTAAATAAGTGCATGAAAAATGTTTTATACCACAGGAGCTTGTGGAGTTGGTTGAGCGATAGGTGTTGGTTTTATTTCTACCGGAGCCGGCTTCTGTTCAATTTGTACTGGAGCTGAAACAAATAACAAACAACGAATGTGTTAAGCATCAGTTTTATTAAACTTGTCTGTTTCTTGTTTTGTGTTAAGGGGGAAGCGCTAAGATACCCCGCGAAACTCAATTTTCCTTACAATTTTTGCAATTTGCAGCTCAGTGTCTGGGTGTATGTTGATTAAAGTATGATTCGCGACCGTAACAAATAAGTATTTATAGAATTATAATCATTAGAATCAGTAATACAACTCCTTAAGTTAGTATAATCCTCAAATGTTAAGATTTCATGAAATAGTCATTCAATAGGATTACTTGGTCTTAGAGAGTTGTATTGATGACTTTAATGATTATAATTCTGTAAATATATATTTGTTATGGTCGCGAATCATATTTTAATCAACATACAACTGACCTGCAAATTGCAACAAACGTAAGAAAATTTGAATTTCGCGGGCTAGCCTGGCGCTTTCGCCTTAACTAAGATTTTTTTCGACAACATGATACACATACATAAACTCACGCCTTCTTTCCATGGGGGTAGGCAGAAACTACAGAACGCCATTACTACAATCCTTACATACTTTTGCCTCGTTTACGTTCATAGATCTGAAGCTCAATTCCCGTAACTAAAAACGTTCAAAATCTAGTCGCAATCTCATCTCAGCGACAATCAAATGTCAAAAATGTAGTTAAAATATAGGTACTTTTGACATATTGCGACTGAGATCAGACTATTAGGCTTAAGATGATGAACATTATGTTCTTAAGATTACGAGAATTGCCCCACTGGTCATACACGCACGCCGGTTGCGAGTACTACGCACCTGACATTTCTGTAGAACACCACCAATAAGGTACAACTGCCCCATTACGGATGCAGAGATTCGCATCACAAAAAATGATGAGAAGTTGCTACTAGCCATGCGTTCCAATAATAATCGTTTAAATCACCTCGCACATTCTCGATGCTGTTACAGTACAAGGTATAATTTTAATCACTGTTAACCTCTTAAGGGGTCATTGTACTCATCATTATGTAGGAAACACTTGATTTTTTTCGCGATTTCAGGTTTGGCTCCATAGTAAAAGTTGTTCATAATGACGAGTACAATGACCCCTTAAGAGATTAACAATGTTTAAAATTGCACCTTATATACGTCTTATCATGTTTGTAAAAGTCGTCCCTAAATATCTATTTCAGAATTTCAAATAATAATTATCAAGTTTTGGGGACACAAACTCAATGTCATACATGACAAAGTTCAAATTCCGTTGTAACCAAAATGTAATTTAGGACCTTTTTATTACAAATGGTGTATCAAATAGACTTCATAAAGCTAAATTATAAAATTGTTTATCCAAGTTTAGTATACCTGCAGCAAACAAGCTTTGGGATTGCGCGTAGCTGGGCGGTTTCGGTATGTTCAGTATGCTGCTGTACTGTGAAGATGGCGCCACTGCTTGCGGCTGTGGCTGTGGCGTTGGTGCTGGTTGTACCGGCTGCATTGTTTGAGGCTGAAAGAAAAAGCAACACACACATATTGAAGATAAGGTTGAATTCACTATAGCAGCATGCATAAAAAGTTTACCCTACAGCGGTGCAGCCGTTGTAGGGTAAATGACTATTCTCATACAGAAAAGGTACAAAGATTAATCTCGATGTATTCTCATGTCGATCACTGTAAGTACTACTATAAACTGAGGTTTGAAAAATTTTTATTCTGCGCCGTGATTTTTTAGTTTTACACAACGACATAGTGTTATTACTATAATAATGTTAGGGACGCCGAATTAAGTACTTAATTTAATAAATAATGATTACCTTTGGTTGAACGACGGGTGATGGGGTGGGTACCGGCGCCGGCGCAGGCGCGGGCGCCGCTTGCGGAGGAGCCTCTCCCGGGATCGCACTAAAAACAATAGGTACTTACGTTTTAAAATAATAATAATAATAATAATGTCCCCACCGCCGTATCTCTACGTTGACGCCGTGGTGGGGCTTGCGCGCTCCTGAACTCTAGATCTGTGCCGATAGAGTTTACTTTGCCGAAACGAATCTAGGGTGAGGAGCCAGACCAAGAGAGATACATGAACCCGCAGGGCAGCATGTGGCGAGCTGTTGGGCAGTAGCGACCCCACGGACCCTATCTCCCGGGAGAAGTCTTGTTCCTCACCTCTGGCTTGCCTTTATTGGCCGTCTGGAGTGAACACTGACGAGGAACAGAGTTCCCACCTCATTCTTGCCTTTATTGGCCGGCTTGAGTGGAGATTCGCTAGAGCAAACGTGCTCGGGGGAAGGAAGTAATCCAGTAAGTGCTGGTAGGGATCTTGACCATCTTCCGGGCTCTGGGATTGTCCTGATAGTCGTGGAATACCTCTCCACTCCTCATAAGCACCTCAGGACATGTTGCCCTCTTGTCACTACGACACTATGTGCTAGCGACCGTTTCCGGGGGCCCATTATTGAGTGTGCAAGTCACCCCCTGCCATTTTATCCGTGTATTACCTAACATTGATCAGGCAGGGGACATAGTTTTTCCATAGTTCTTGGTAACCAATCCACTATAGCCACCCAAACCCATAGCCCAATATGTTTCGTTTCCATGTCCTACAATAGTCCTGCACCAACCGGGGGTTGTCCTTGGGTGCATTTGCATAATGCATACAGGGATAATCGTCGGTTGGTGCCTCCTCATCGTTTAAAATTGTCTAAGGGGCCTCTGCGAGTTGGCTTCGGCCCCTCGTACGCCTTCCAAAAGTCCGGGACCCCAGGGTCCCGAGAGATATATAAAAATAAAAATAATAATGTAATATTTTACATGATACAAGTAGCAGACGTAAGCTCTGAAAGTTCTAGGTTGAAGAAAATAAACGGTTATTTCGTTTTTTTTTTGGGTTCTGTAGGTCCGAATGAAAAAACGGAACCCTTATAGGATCACTCGTGTGTCTGCCTGTCCCCAATTTGCTACGAATCTACTGGAACAAATTTCGTACACATGAATTTCTGTGACCCAAACACGGACGTATAGCGAAAATAAAAGAATTTGGGGGTCACTTTTGGAGGGCAAATTAAAAAAGTTTTGCAAACTGTGCCGTGTGACATATCAAGTGAAAGGGCTTAATGTGAGCATCTTAATATTGTTTTTTTTTATAATTTCAAAGAAATTATTTTAAAGTTATTTAAGTATTTACATAAATACCAAAAAAAAAACCATACTCAAGGGGGGTATGGTCTGTTTTTCTCCAAAACTACGGAGCCTAAAATTTTGAAAAAGATAAAAGAGAATGGTTCTTTACTTATAGATTACAGGAAAATCTATAAGAAGTATATGGTCTTAAAAACATTGGCAGTTGGAATGTATGGGAGAACATGTTATTTATTTATTTATAATTACCTTAACAACTACCATAGCAGGATTAACCTAATGCGATAGTGTGGTAGTATTTATACACTTACAATATTAAATTAACCTAATATGGAACTTATATAACATACTACCTAATCTAAATTATATAAATCTCATACATAACAATAACACAGAACAACGACATATTATAATATAAATTATTAACATTTATATACAATACAAAACATATTTTGCCTAACCTATGGCAACTTAAGTGTAGCATAATATAAATAACAGTACCCCTGCGAGTTCACTCCTAGTACATGTAAATACGTCAATTTGTACATTTGTTTTTCAACTACAATGGTAAGTTTGTTTTTGATAAATGATGATGATGATACATTTACGAGTATCTTGGGAAAACATGGTAGATGACATATTCATCGTACGGAACCCTCACCACGCGAGCTAAACTCGCACTTCTCCAGTTTATGTATCTGTTTTAAGCTGGGGATTATTCATCGATAATTCGATACCTATCAAATTTTGCATGGGAATGTCATGTAGTGTACATAGCACACAACTTATATCTATCAAATATAGTTCTTACCTGGTCATCGCAGCAGCCGGTAAGGGTAGTTGTTGAGGAGGAGTACACACTTGCGGAGCTTGCTTGTTCAAGTTGATGATGTTGAATATAGTGAGCAGGCCACTTTGTGACACCACGTGTAGTAACGGCATGTGGGGCAGAGTTGTGTTCTCATCTGTAATATAATACTCAAAATTGTTATTTTCATCGTAAGATTTAAATTGTTATATTGCCAGGATAATAAGTGAGATGAACCATAGTAATAATTTACAAAAAAAAAAAAAAAATGGATTGGTCTAATGTGACATGTATATAATAAAACTAGCTGTTGCCCGTGGCTTCGCTCGCGTGTGAAATTTCCAAAAATCCTTCCCTAATGGATGCTTACAACATACAATTTCAACTTTGTAGCCCCAGTGATTTAGGCTCTACATTGCTGAATCAGTCAGTCAGGACAAGTAATTATACAGGGTGTAAAGGACAGCCCTCCACAGACCTATGGGGTGAATTCAATATATCATACTAAGATGACTGGTACATGAAATTATTTTAGGAACGTTAAAGGAATCCAATAAACCTGATTTGTGTTATTACCTCACACGCAATGTATCGTTACCGTGGCAAAACGCGTTTAGCGTACGGCAGTGCAGCGAGCCTTCAGCCGCCGAGTATTTCGACATACAGTGCTGATTTTTTTTTATTTTAGTGGTTTTTTTTTGAGGTAGGTTTGCTCTTGACTCTAGTCTAGGTCAGAGATGACAGAGACAAAGTCGAGGATGGAGCGAGCTTACCCAGAAGAAGTCTGTTCATTCTCGCTTTATTTACATAAATGGAGTGCTGCGTACAGATAATGTAATTTTACGTAGAAATAAAGGAATAGTAACTGAAAATACGATTAAAAAAAAATATTGTCCTGAGAATATTTCCGGTGGAATATGATTCAAAATAAGGAGCTGAATCCACCCTGTTAGTTTGCGGAGGGCTGTCCCTTGCATCATGTATATGTATAGATAATAAATGAATTTTCGAATCTTACGAGCAAAATGTTCATCATAGATTGTACTAACATTAACCATCAACAATACCTACCCCACTGCATTTGAAGTGTAGCGCAAGTATCGATACAAATACCCACAGGATAGTTCTCCTGTTTTTTATCTGTTAGAGGCAGCTCTGGTCTTGCTTCATCAGTCTACAAACAAATTAAAATTATGTAATTATAATGTAGTCAAAAGAAGAGTCAACTAGACGATGGACTAGTAGAACAGTATTTGTCAATTACTTAACTGTGTAAAAATGAGTAATTTCAATTACCTGACACCACTGAACCCAGTTGGCCCCATCAGCGGATCCAAGTGTTGCTATCTCCATACCGTTTGCTGACGCCGACATTATGATATTCCTGATTAATAAATGAGATTATTGTTTATTAGCTGGATGGAGAACTGCCAAAGTGTATTTATGCCCTCTACACCTTACCTTATTATGAGGTGGTATTGGAGGTAATATTAAGGAACGAACTGCCTCGTTGGTCTAGTGTTGAGCATGAGGTCCTGGGTTCGATTCCCAGGTCAGGCAAAGAGTTATTGGGATTTTCCATTAGAATTTCTCAGGAGCAGCCCGGAGTGTGCCCGGTTGATGGCAATAGGCTTGCCTCCTATTACATGGGACTTAAACATAACTGGCGAAATGTGGGTGTACTATAGGTACACTTCAACCTAACCCTTCGGGGATTACAGGCGTGATGTTATGTTATTCAGGAACGTTTCACACACGAAAGAAACGCTATAGATACTACAACACATGGTTAAACGTTGTTCAAACAAATATTTTAATTTGCATAATATGGTTGTGGTTAAGTTTTGGTACCAACCAAGTAGCCGTCGAAATTATATTCTTACCATTGCGCCAATCCCTGCAAGTAGTAGTACCAGGGTCTATTAGACCCCATGCTGTAGCAAATATCTTCGTAGTTCTGACAGCTGGGCTGCCCAGCTTTCGGAGTATTTATGATGGTAACAGCTGCAAGTAAAATTGAGATCAAATCAGTAATTATTTCAACATGATTAATTTGTATCCTAAAGTCAAGCAACAGTCTCTAAGATTTATCAGATAATAATTTTATTATTAGGTTTTTTTTTTTGTTATATTTATTGCACAGGAAGTTTTTCTTAATATTCAGAAACGATTCAGAAACCAAAGACAAATTAAGGTTAACAGAAAAAAAGGTTTATTAAAAAGTGTCATAAGTTCAAATAGACTCAACAAGTTATTAACAAAAAAACAAAAAAAAAACATTAAATAATTTCAAAAAGGTATACCTGGGCGACTATTACTCGTAGCATTTTTATACACAGCCGCGAACTGAAAGGTTGATATCCAGTACACAGCCAACGCTTCCACGGGAGCACTCTCAAACAGGTTCGGCGCAGGAATGGTCTTAGCAGGAGTCAAGTCTGGTTTGAATTGACTAAGGGTACCGTCACTGTTGCCAGTGACCAGTTGTTTGCCCTTAGGACTCCAGCAGAGGCATCTGATAAAAGAAATATTAATAAACTCGGGGACATCTTTTGTGGTCTGGGAAAGTCAATCACTTCTGCATGACTCTCAAATACGTTGTTGCAAAAACATTTGGATACTATGTCTCCTCTGCAACATTCTTCATTATAGCTCTATATCCTATCTGCATGGCTGTTTTTCGTGAACTTGTGCTTTCAATGTTCCATTGTATGTATGTAATGTATTTCCATCCCTTAAATATTTAACAATCAATGCAGTGCATTTGCAACCCAGCTTTCGTTATCATGGATACCATGAGATTGGTGAATGATAACATCGTGAGGAAACCACTTATAAATAAATAAAATTGAAGTGTCTGTTTGTAATATTAAAATAACAGATTTTTAATTAATGCATATGAAAGTACGAGTATATACAGTACTTATATAAAAAAAAAAAATTGTTATCTGTCTGTCTGTCTGTTTGTTCCAGCTAATCTTCGAAATGTCTAGACCTATTTTGACGGGACTTTCACTGGCGGATAGCTAATGTTATAAGGAATATCTTAGGTTACGTTTATTTAAGATAAAGAATTAGGGTTCCGCGCGAAAAAAGAAAACCCATGAAATTGTTAATTGTTGTTGTTGTTGTTGTAAATATGACCATGTGTCGAGCTACAGGTCTGAGCTCAAATGGATGCCCATTCGCCAGAGAAGAAATTTGCGTGCTTTGACCACGCTTTTCTCCCTTCTTAACTCTCCCACTCCCCCTTCTTATCTAGTGTCTCACTTCCAATAGCTATGTTCTTCACACGCTAAGAATCTTCGTTCTTCTAACAATCTTCTCCTACTCTGTCCTTCTCATACTTCTGACTTTGTTCATTCTTCCTTTCATATTCAGTCCATTCTTCTTTGGAATGCACTACCTCTTGACATCAGGATGGCCACCAGTCGGTATGCATTTAAACGAGATTGCGGAGTTATTTTCAAAATAAATAGCATAGTCATCTCAAAACCTCTCTCTCTTGAATTTGTATATAATATATATATAATATAGTTATATATTATAGTAAATATGTATGTATGTGTATTATAAGTTTATGACTTATTTATGTACAAATTATTCCATTTCTAACAGAGCACCTGCCATCTAATCTCTTCACCACCCTTGGTTGACTGGTAGAGAATGCCTAAGGCATTAAGTCCGCCTTTGTACTTTTTTAAGTGTGAAAAGTTTAAATAAATAAATAAATAATAAATTGTTAACAAAATCCGATTCAAATAGGGAAGTATTGACATCCACGCGGGCGAAGCCGCGGGCAACAGCCAATAGCTAATATAAGTCTGCAATCGCCAATCCTCCTTGAGCAAGCATCGTGATAAGTCTGTGTGTGCCTTATCTGTATGAGAAGATGCCTTGGCTCTGCAGTGGAGCAATAATAGACTGGTATTGTTATTATTAATCCAAAACAAAACTTAGGCAAATATTCTTACCTTGCTTTAGATGGCACTTTCTTAACTTGAGAAGTGCTAACTTGCGATACCAGAAGTGTGCCATCATAGAAGGCAATGGCGATATTATCAGGGATGCACGGGTTCCATTGTAAAGAAGACACAAAGGTGGATGGGTTCACATCGCATCTGATGGCTAGAGAGGGAGATGCATTCTGCAATAGAATTGTAATACTATGATTAAAAAAACTTTTTTGCAAAAAAAAAAAAACAGCCAGCTTTCAAAAAACACTACAAAACGAAACATAACTTTAAAGTTATTTTTAACTGACTTAAAAAAAGGAGGAGGTTCTCAGTTCGTCAGAATCTTTTATAATGCAACAATTTTTTTGACCTTGGTGACTAATATGACTATTTCTTGACTATTTTTTGGTATTCCCAAAATTGATTTTCATGAAGTTTTTAAAGGTGTGGATTGTGTGGTGAAGGACACAATTTTCAGCAATTATTTATCATTTATCAATTACAATTTAATAATGTTATTTAAACAATAAATGTTGGAAAAAGTGGTGAGATTTAAAGTTGAAATCTTCTAAATACTGAATGTTTTACTCATTCCCTTTATTGAGTGATTGCATAAGAATTTAACCTGACAAGGGTTTGTTTACACTTTTATTAGATAGTTTTTGAAAAGACTGTAGTCATCTTCACTTTTACTATAATAACAAAATATTGTAACCATACGATTTAATGTGAGTGTAATACCAACATAACTTACCTGATTCTGGAAGTCAGTAATCTTATATATTATTAGTAGTTGTCCACCTGTAACGGCCAACAGTTCCTGGTCACAACTAGCAGCAATGTGGGTTGGCTTCTCCTGGAGTTTTACTGTTGTGTGCTGCGGCTCACACTCCTTGTCAATCAGCTGTTGTAAATAGTATACTGTAAAAAAATAGTAGTAAGTACTTAAGCTGCATAATAATACACCTAAGTATAGATAGTGAGGTCAAATGAAAGTCGGTCAGCGGTAATTATACATTTTATAAGTGTTTCTACCTTCATCTTCACTAACAGTGAGGTTTAACAGAAGAATAGAACATGCTTTGTTCTCAGTAACAATAGAACATTTAATAACAGTTTTATGTGGAAGAGAAATGTGAGAACAGGTCTGTGTTTGAACCAATTTTTATTGATTCACTTGTTTCTTAATGTTGTGCAAATATAATTAAAAATGCATGTCTACCTGATAAATGCCCGTCTGGCGAAGCAACAAAAACTATCCCATACTTGCTGGCGCAGGCAACCAAATTGTATCCTCTGTTTGGCAGTGGATCAATAGTATTGAACACTTTTAGTTTACGTTGCAATTTGTATAGAAGATTCTGTAAATAGATAAATAGTTTTTGAGAATTTTAAAGCTTTTATTATTTTAATTGTATATGTAATAACTACACGGATCCAAAATTTAGTTGCAAGACATCTTGCAATGCGGAGATTGCACAGTAGACATTAGATAGTGCATACATTAGTGCTATAGTTTCAGTAAATCTTAGTCAGTTTTCTCTTACTATGGTTATAGAATAACTGGTGAAAGTGAATGTTTTGATATTTCCAGTCAGTGCATTACTTTTCTTTGATCACCACAATAATAACCTATAACCTGTATGAAAAATCGATAGTAATCGATGACAAATGAAACTTCTATCGAGCTTTGTTCTTTTGAATCTTGATATTAATCAAAATACTGTAATAAAATGGACTAAAATTCAAATTTAAAATTACAGTTGTAACAAAATACTTTACGTACCGGTTCGTCGACCGAATTAGGCCCAAACACCACCTCCATTTCTTCGGAATGAGTCTGGTTTGCACGAAAATGTATGCAATATTAATTAATCCTTCTGTTGTCACACTGTAGTTGATATTTTTGCACTGTTTTTGTTGGTTTTTAACAGAAAAAATAATTTTCTTCAATACTATTAGCAAAATCTGTCAAAACTGAAAATCTCAACTGTCAATCGTCTGACGTGACGTGAGACGTCCGGTTTGTCACTTTAAATTTTTTCAAGATTGTAACTTTGATACTTGACTTTTAAGCACATTATCATTCAACACGTCAAACCGACCCACGTTAGGTCGTTGAAAATCCGAACGTCGTAATACACTACAGAGAATGTTTATCGAATTCACTGAGCGATTCACTGAGATGTTTCAAATAACCAGTAAACAAAGAACTGACTGCTATCTACAAACAGGCATTTATTTTACGAGGTAGGGGTACTGGATTAGCAGTGGTGGCCCAGCAACAATACTTTAGTTTAGGCCGCACAGTTGTAACGTCGAACTTCTATGTAGATCTTTGGTTTGAAACCAGAAAGGCATAACTTTTATGAATAGGCTTCTTTGTTTCGTTCAAGTCCCAGGTGGGGAGCATTATGGGCTGGTTATGTTATGTAAACTAGTTCTCTAAAATAAAGAGCTCCTAGGCACGACAAAGGTTTTTCTTGTTTGGCAAGTTACATCATAGTTGCACGACGATGCAAAAAAGCATATTCTGCAAGACTGTGTAGCGACCCTAACGGTGCGCCCTACATGCCTCTATTTATTGCGTAACATAGCATTCTGTTACAGAATTCCCAGTATTACGGCGATAATAATGAGCATTATTCCATAATAGTTCAGTTTAATTTCTAATTGTTGTCCGGCCATTAATCTGTTCGCCTTGCTGATTTCGTGATTCAGTATTATCATTATTGTCGAAGCTTTATGTCGCTATATTATTGTATCCTCAGCAATAATATAATTGTGCTGGTTTTAACCTATTCATGGACACGGTTGATTGACGATCGCCTTTTTGTATGCCAAAAGTCTTCTCACTTTTTGTCTGACAGCCTAGCTATAATTTCTATCTTCAGGGAGTGATGTATTCTCTCTACTATACCATTCCCTTGCGAATGGTACGCCGTTGTAAGGATTTTCCTTATTCCTAACATATTCATCAAACTGCTGAAAAGTTCGCTGTCGAATTACCTTTCTTGATCGCTCGTTATTGTTTTTGGACAACCGAATCTACTTAACCACCCTTCGTAGATAGCTTTAGCTACTGTGTCAGCAGTAATGTTTGTAACTGGAATAGCCTCTGACCAACGTGCATACCTATCTATGACGGTGACGCCATAACGATAACCTTCCTGTGACGTCGAAGTCGGTAGAGGCCCAACTACGTCTACGTGTCTATGTTCAAATCGCTCTGTTACCGGAAATTTACCTATTTTCGAAACTGTGTCGGTACTTTTACTTTCTGACATTGAATACACGATCTAATCCACCTAGTGACGTCTTTATTAATTTCTGGCCAAAAATAGCATCTTGTCATCATTCGACGTGTGGCCCTAACGCCTGGGTGGCTTATGTTATGAACTGTATCAAAAGCTAACTTTCGGAAACTGAACGGGGGGGTGGGGGGGGTGGGGGGGGCGAGGTATGGCCTTACCTGGTTCTTTGAAATATAACAATATATCTTGCTATTACATAGTGATAAATGTATTTGTTCTAATACAATGTTGCCTCGTGATTCCGCTAGCATGTGTGTCATTTGATCGTCGGTTTCCTATGCCTGTGCAACTTCGTCGAAATCGATGCTCGTGGAACAAACAACAGACTCTACCTGTGATAAAGCATCAGCAATCACGTTCTCGTTTTCGGTGATGTACTCGTATATCGCTAGTAAACTCGCTGATGTACAGACGCCAGCACATCAAGCTACTATTATCTGTCAAATTTCTTTAAGAGATTTTCGAGTTTATTGCTAAAGCATTAGGTTCAAGGTTGATTGGGAAATTTTGACAGTTTCGGGTAGCTTGATGTTCTGGCGTCCATACAATAACTGCCATATGCGCATCGGCGTTTCTCGATACGTCCCTATTTTTGAAAACGCATACGTCAATGGCCTAGGTATGGTTGGTAAAAACGGTTAGTTCGCGACCTTCTACCATGTTCCTAAAATAAATTATTGCTAGGTATATTGCTAATAATTCACGGTCGTGCGTGCTGTATTTTTGCGCTGCAGATAGAGCCTCTTGGAGAAATATCCTAGTGGTTTTAATTTTCCGTTAGTCTCTTGTTACAAGAGTGCACCCACGCAAGTGTTTGATGCGTCGCACATTAGAGCTAATTTATGATACTTATTTCTCCCGGGTGAGCTAGCGTGATGGCGCTTTGTAGACTTGTCTTGCAGTGCTCGAAAGCAACCAACACTTTATCATTCGATTCTATTTTAGACTTGTACTTCTTTTTTGCTCCATGTAAATATTTATTTAGCTCTGCCTGACCTTCAGCAGCCTGCTTCAAATACGATCTAAAGGGTTTTCCAATAGGGACGGGTCGATGTTGACAGTCTGTGGCAGCCATACTATTTTGGTGGGATCTGTAAAATCTGTTGTATATTATGCAGTCAGTGAAGCCAAATCACCATGGCAAGTTACACGGTTGAGCAGCATGTGCAAATGATAAAACTTTATTATCAAAATGAGTGTTCGTTAGTGCAAACGTTGCGCGCATTGCGCCCATTTTACGGCAGACGCGGTGGCCCTTCAAAGTCCACTCTCCAACGATTGGTGACTAAATTTGAGACGACCGGTTCGGTAAACAACCAACCAACACCTTTACGTCAAAGGAACGCCAGATCGGCCGAGAACATCGCCGCTGTACGTGAGAGTGTTCAGGAGACTCCGAGGCAGTCGATTTCTCGCCGTGCTCAAGAACTCGGCCTTTCGCAGACCTCAACTTGGAGAATTTTGCGTCGGAACTTGGGTCTGCATCCGTACAAGATCCAACTGACCCAAGAGCTCAAAGTTACTGACCATAGACAACGCCGTGTGTTCGCTGAATGGGCATCGGAACGCTTGGAAGAGGACCCCGATTTTGGCCGAAAAATAATCTTTAGCGACGAGGCACATTTTTGGATGAATGGTTTTGTTAATAAGCAAAATTACCGTATATGGGATGACCACAACCCACATGAGGTTCACCAGGTGGCAATTCATCCACAAAAAGTTACTGTTTGGTGCGGATTTTGGTGTGGCGGCGTCATTGGTCCGTACTTCTTCGAAAACAACGTTGGCGAGGCCATCACCGTCAACGGCGAGCGCTACAGATCAATGATAAACAATTTCTTTTGGCTTGAATTGAACAATATGGACGTGAACGACATGTGGTTCCAGCAAGATGGCGCTACTTGCCACACAGCGAACGACACAATCGACATTCTGCATGAACGGTTTGAGGGTAGAGTTATCTCTCGCAGAGGTGACGTGAATTGGCCACCAAGATCGTGTGATTTGACTCCGCTAGACTTTTTCTTGTGGGGTTTTCTGAAGTCGCAGGTCTATGCCAATAAACCACATTCGACCGTTGCCCTAAAAGCCAACATAACGCAGGCCATCGCTCGGATTCAGCCGGATCTATGCAGCAGAGTCATTAAAAATTGGACCTCTCGGATTCGTGCCACCATACGAAGCCGCGGCGGACATTTAAACGATGTCATATTCCATCCATAATGGCATAAATGGGCCTTTTAAATAAAAAATAAATTAATATCTCATCTATATCTATATATCTATACGGTATAATAAATTAATATCGTTAATATCTCACACATATCTTGTTTTATTCAATTTTAACATCGACCCGTCCTTGTTGAAAGACCCTTTATAAAAATAACTATTCCGAGAAACCGTCGCAACTGCTCGACCGTTTCCGGCCGCGGGAAGTTCTGTATGGTCTCGACATTATCTCCTAGAGGCTTAATCCCTTCTGAACTAACATTGTAGCATAAAAAATCTATCTCTGATTTCCCTAAACTGCATTTTGACTAATTAACCGTTATTACATACTGTTCGAACCTACTAAAGATGAGTTTAAATGTTTTGTGAATAGGTGTGCTTTGGTACTGGCTATATGACGTCATCTATGTAACAAAATAAATACGAGGTTTCCTTTCCATCGGGATTCTAGAGGTATTCTAAATTTTTCAGACCTGTATTGTTCATGGATCTTTGAAACTTTTGCGCCGCGTTGCGCAATCCGAACGGCATCCGAGGGAATCCGAAAGGAGTAATTATTGCTGTATTTTCTATATCCTGCGGTGCTACATAAATACTATAATATATACATAAATATTATAATAGGCCCGGTTAATATCTAATCTTGCAAAATTGTCTTATCTGCTAATCCATACGTGAAATCCTGCAGTCTCGGTATCGGGTACCTGTCTGGCTTCGTGATCGCGTTGAGTGAACGATAGTCACCACAGGGTCGAATCTGCCCATCCTTCTTCGGTACGATGTGTAAAGCGCTCGCCAAAGGACTGCTCGATGGCCTGCAAATCCCTAATTCTTGCATCAACTTAATTCCTCTTGCAGTAATTTGTATCTGTGTGGTGGTAACGGCCTAGCACGCGTAAAAACTGGGGAGCCTGTAGTTTCTATGCGTGTGTGATGATAAACATTGTGGCTAGATGGTTCTTTATATGAAACTGGCGTTGTTATGCTCGGAAACTCCTCTAGCAACTCTCTATAAGCGTTATCTGACTGTATACTCGAAACGGATGGTTCTGAACATTTTACAACGGGTGCTTCCCTACTCATCTTGGTAAGACCGTCAATCAACCGCTTAGTAAAAAAATCTACAATCAGTTGGTGTGCCTATAGGAAATCAGCACCGATGATGGGCTGTTTCACATCACAAATAATAATCGACCATGTAAAACTCTTTATTAAACCTTAGTTAAGCTCTATGTTAGTTACACCATTATGTTCTAATCTCAGTGTTATTTGCTGCGAAAAGCTTAAAAGTACACTCGCGTTTGACTTTATTATCTCTCACTTTACTCACTGGTATCACTGATACATTTGTGCCCGTGTCCACTAGGTACACAATTCCACTCTTATAGTCTTGCACACAACCCTGCGGCACAATCTTCCACAGTCTGCACCGTCTCTAGTTTCCCGCATCTTGCTGTCTCTTGGACCAGTTACACGGCGGTTCGTACGCTCGACCGTTTTCCCGGTAGCGGTAATGATGTCTGTATAGCCAATCTGGGGAGCCAGGTCTTGTCTTCTGGACCTGAAACGCCCCTACTGTCATTATCTGTCTCTCCGGTCTCGTCGCGGGTTCCCGTCTCGCTTCCTAATTTCGCTATTCTTCCCGCGCAACGCCTTCATTTTTACTGATAACACTTTTAGATGATTGGTCAAATCTGTGTTGGTGTCGTTTGATAATGCCGGGCGGTTTTATTTGCTTTCTCTTTCTTCATTTATCAGGACCCTTAATATACAGGGTTAGTTTTCAGTAACCGGCCTAATTTTCACAGGGTGTTCTACCCACGAATATTAACAACTTTCACTGTGGGGCCAACTTTAAAATCACGAAAACAAAATCTGCTGTTTCATACAAAAGTTCAATACCTACTCGGCCAAAATGTATGAAACAGCTGATTTTTTTCTCGCAATTTCAGAGTTGGTCCTATAGTGTAAGTTGTTCATATTCATGGGTAGATCACCCTGTGAAAATTTGGCTAGTGATTAAAAAATTGCCCTGTATAACACGCACAACAGCTCTACATATTATTTCTATTAAAGTTAATAAAGTTACCAGTCAAACAAATTATAGTCTTATAATTAAAAAACCACCGCGAATTTTCTTCTTTTTTTCTCAACCGCTACGCAAACTGATTCAGTTCGGTAACAATAGAAATTTACTTGTGTCTCATAACATAGGTACGGTTGAGGGCCTAAATAAATTTTATTATTAAATTATTTTGAAGACTAGGGAGGGAGTCTTCGAAATATTCATTCAGAATAAACTCTCCAGACTTTTAGCTACTTTCTTTTTTACTAAATGTACCTATGTGTACTTAACCATCTTATATTTCTATCTTTCCCTGTATTACTTAAAATAGTTCTTGTTCGTAGTTTAGTTTTCTGTTTATCCTATCCATGTTATATTCTTCTTATTTTCCTATTAACTGCGTGCCCGGTGTCGGTGTCGCCTGGGTGAATTTCATGACTCTTCCGATGGGTGTTCCAAAAAAATTCTTTCATACAAACCTTGCCCTCCTGACACGTCACGAACACAACAAAAAAGATATCGGGACGTGTCGTGGAACACCCGGTTGGAACGAAGTTCCTTTCGCTGTATAATACGTACCTATTAATACAAAGCCATCTGATATATAAACAATAAGATTAAAGTCTATCCTATTTAACTTCATTTAAAATTATAATTATAATTGGTACTACCAGAAAAGGATGAAATTCAGAGCCGGAAATTTAATACAGAGCCATCTAGTATAGTTTTTAGCAAGCTAAAAACTACGGCTAGCTTTTTCGTTACCTCACAATTTCTGCCAGTTTAATCCTGCCTGGTATAAGTGTTTTAGGTCAGAGTATGATCAGTGATTGAAATGTTTTTTGCCGACTTTGCCGTGGGTGTAGTGAAACAAAATAGTTACATAAGTGTAAGTAGGTATTTATTACACTAAGAAATGTAACAAAACGTTGTTGAAGACCCACATGAAAAAGCGCTTCTCCGTGTATTAGCTAGGTGTTTATTAGGAATAGGTAAATTCTACCTTCGCGGATGTACAAAACTAGGTATTCTTGATATTCTTGTAGTTTCCTTATCTTTAAAAGTATTCCCACAAAATAATTTATTCACTCGGGAAAACTAAGGAACTTTTTTACAAGCCAACCGAGAGTGGTTTCAGGGAGAGGCAACTTAAACAGATTATAGTAAAACTTGTATCTCCACGACTCCACTTTATAGATTTCCTTGGGATTATCATTCGTCAAAGCTTTGACGAATGTCTCTATGATTTTCTCGTCCTTCAAAGAGTCGTATCTTGCGTTATGAGAGGTTGCTGACTGGAGATAATTAGAGAGTGTTGTGATCCTTTTGCCGTAAAAAGATTTCTGTTCTTCATTCAAATGTTCGAGCATGGTGTTTCCTTGTGCTCCTTGACTTGCAATTATGTTGCTGGAACTAACGAAGCCACCTGGAATAAAAATTATAACCTTAACATTATTCATTATACATGATACAAGAGTAAAACGGTGAGAATAGAATTTGCTGGGGGAAAAGAAAAAGAATTTGGTGGTATGGTTTTCTTAGTCCGGCGATCTTTTATGCGTCGCAACATCCCCAAAAAACGTTAAAACTGAACGTCAAAGTTGGAAAAAGTGCGCATGAGTTTGATATTCTGTAAATAATTGCATTTTGGCGTTATTGTGTGTGTGTGTGTGTGGTGTGTTTTCGACTTTTGTTTGTGTTAGTACGTATACAAATATTTCGCTACATAAATTAAGGTAAGAACTTGCACATTTTTAAATTGTTATTATTTTGTAAATTTTCGAGGTGATTAGACACGCAAAAGGGCCACACCTGAGGGGTTAATGGATAGGTGAGTGAAGATGGTCACTAAATCGTTTTATGGTCAAATAATTATCAATCTAAGCTAACTATTTACAATAAGGCAGCCATACGACCATTTTTCAATTAGAGGAGCAATTCTCGTAATATTAAGAACATTCACAGTCTGATCTCAGTCTCAATATGTCAAAAATACCTATACTGGATGATTTTTTTTACCGTCTCGTTTTTACAGGGTGTTCTAACCATGAATATGAACAACTTTCACTATGGGACCAACTCTGAAATCACGAAAAAAAAAATCAGCTGATTCATACAAAAGTTCAATACCTACTCGACCAAAATGTATGAATCAGCAGATTTTTTTTCGTGATTTCAGAGCTGGTCCCATAGTGAAAATTGTTCATATTCATGGTTAGAACACCTGTAAAAATTTCGAGACCGTAAAAAAAATCATCCAGTAGATAATTTCCCTGCCTTTTTGATATTTTATTCTCGCTGAGATGAGATTGCGACTAGTTTTTGAACGGTTTTAGTTACGGGATTTGGGCTTCAGGTGTCGTGTACCTATTTATGTATGTATATGCACCTGGTGGGAGGCTTCCATCAGGTGAATATACATATACCTGATACACCTAAAAGTCAATATAGGTACCTACTACACACACACATCTACACATCTCGTCTCCACTCAGTTCAGTGGATACCACTGAGCGGAGATGTATCATATTTGTATGGCGCGATTGAAGCAGAGATGTGAGCTGTGCCTCGCCGTGATTGAGCTTGGCAGTGGTACAAAGCGGAGATGTGAGCTGTGCCTCGCAGGCTAGCGACGGCGCGCAGTAGAGACGAGAAGAGATGTGAGCGGCTTGCGATGAGCGGCGCCGCTAGTTCCCCTCGCGTCGCACATCCCGCCAGTCGCTCTAATCAGCACACATCTCCGCTCTTGCCAGCACACATCTTCGATCTAGCCAGCACACATCTCCGCTCCAGTCGACGATGGAGTGAGTATACCCAGAAGAAGCCTGTTCACTCTCACTTTGAAGAGGTCGGGGTTGTATGCGTTCGGAAACACAGACGCAGGCAGAGACTTCCACTCCTTTGCTGTGCGCATCACAAAATACATTTGGAAACGCTTAGTGCGAATTGGTGGAATAGCAACTAGGTAGGGATGGTAACCTGCAGTGCGTCTAGATGTCCGATGGTAGAAGGGGATCGGCGGAATGAGGTCGTGGAGTTCTTGAGCACACTCATCGAAGTACAATCTGTAGAAGACCGACAAGCAGGCAACCTTGCGGCGATGAGCCAAGCTGTGAAGCTTAGCATTTACCAGTTTTACGTCGCCAATGAGCCTCTTAGCTCTGCGTTCCACCGAGTCAAGCGCGGCAAGTTGGTATTTAGCTAAGCTATCCTAAAGGTGGCTGTAATACTCCATGCAGGATCGGATTTGCGCTTTATAAAGGTGTAGCGACCCTAGCGATGCGATTTGCTGAATTACATTTTTGATATTGTAAAGGAACGCCAGAGCCGGGCACGCTAGTCACTTACATACCTTCGCCCAGTTACGTCCTATTTACTGTATTAATTATAACCGAGTAATTGTGAACCTTTAAACTTTTATCATATTCAGTACAAACCAAATTGCAAATCATTTCTACTGGACCCTAACCTTAACACGCACAACAAAGGGTTACAAGCTGTCCAGGCGTAAATTATCGCTTCACCTTATTTAGAATGCCTAGTTTCTTGTCCGCAGTTTGGGCTTTGCAAGTTTGGGCTTTGTACTCGATGGTGGCACCGAAGTTGAGACATGATGTGAACTCCATGCCTAGGAGCTCAAGCCGATCAGTTAACAGACCCCTGAGGAACTCCGGCATAAGGTCTGAAGATCAGCCATTAACGACCACTCTAATCTATCGTTCACTAAGGAAGTCTGATATCCAACTGCAAAAAATCAGCTGGGATGACATAAGCAGGAAGCTTGCTGGGTAGACCAGCGTGCCAGACCCTGAGACCTGACCACCTGTCAAAGGCCTTCGAGATATCAAGCGATACAGCAAGTGCTTCGCCGTGTTTCTCGATGGCCTCGCCCAGCAGTGCGTGACATACACAAGAAGATCGCCAGTTGACCGTCCCCGGCAAAAGCCACTGACGGTCACTGAGGAGATCATTGTTTCAAGGTAGGTCAGCAACCTACTGTTCAGTACCCTTTCCATAACCTTGCACAGAATGGAGGTAATGGCGATCGTACGGTAATGGACAGGGTGTGCACGGTCACCCTTTTTTTTAGGCACTGGTTGCACATTTGCAAGCTTCCAGGATTTTGGTACCGTCCTTTTTTTAAGAGAGGCGGAACAAACGTGTCAACACAGGAGACAGTTCAGGCGCACACTGCCTCAACACTCTCGCTGGAATGCCGTCAGGCCCATTGGCCTTGTTCACGTCTACACTGCACAATACTCTTCGGACCTCTTTAATGTGAACTGCGATCTCCGGCATCGAGAAGTCACAATGAGGTACAGTAGGTGGTTGCTTGGAGCCAGCGTCCAGACGTGAATTGCTTGCAAAAAGAGATGCAAATAGATTTGCTTTCTCACCTGCAGAGTGAGCCAGCGACCCATCAGGTTTCGTCATTGGAGGTAAAGTGGGTCGACAGAAATTCGTTTCAGCCGCTTTAGACAGGGACCAGAACTGTTTACTACCCGGAAGGTGCGAAGCCAGCTCGGCCCCAATAATTAACATGGTACATCTCAATATCTTTGTTCATTTCATTTCTCAATAGGTAGTTATATAATATAATGTTTTTAAACATGCTTGTAAATTCGAACATTATTTTGACAACCTTCTTCGAGATAAATCGAAAATGCTGTAAAGGTTAAATACATGCGAGCAGCGGCCCATATAAAAATCCATATCTGTCGTGTTTAGTGGCCGGCAAAGTTTTTTTTGGCTTCGCACGGTTTGTGCATGACCGGCAATGTTAGTATGAAAATCCATAACTGTCGTGTTTAACAGCCGAATAACTTACTATGAAAGTTCAAATTCAAATTCAAATTTATTTATTTGTGACACATAGGTATAATGTTGTGGTACATGATGTTATAAAATAAATGTATTGTATCACTATGCGCTGCCTTGCAAGGCGTACAAATATTGTTTGCGTACACAGTAATAGTTGTATAGGTGGTACTTATAGCCTATAAAATATAAAAAAGATTGCTAAGTAACCTTCTTAAATCTTTAGCAATAAAACATACATAAACAAAACAAACCAAATTAAGGTAACAATATTAATAGCTAACTAAAGTAAGTAGGTAACAAATATATCTGAGAATAAGGCATAACGGTTTTTATTTTTCTTCTAAATATTCATGTACGCTGTAATATGCTTTCTGTATTAGGAACTTATGAAGCGTTTTTTAAGGGTATTTAAGTCTTTTGAAGCTCTTATAGGTGTAGGTAATTTGTTACCTATATATTTTTGGAGCCATTCCTAGAAAGCTTTTTGAGAATAGGGCGGTTTGGTGGGTTTTTGATTTAATTGCACCTTGATGGCGTTTAGTGGAAAGGGTTTCAAATTGGTTAAGGTTATTTTTGATAAACATGACAACTTCATAAATATATAGGGACGGAAGTGTTAGTAATTTTAAATTAATAAAAAATGGTTTGCAACTATCAGTGTTTTGGATCATGCATACTGCACGAAGACACTTTTTTTGGGCTTTAAAGGCCAATTCTCTATCCGTAGAATTACCCCAGAATATTACGCCATATCGCAGAGTGGTGGAGACATATGCGTGGTATGCGGTAAGAACGGTGCTACGATTGGCGACCTTGCTTAAATTGTGTAAAGCATAGCAATATTGATTTAGTTTTTTTACTACATGATCAATGTGTGTTTTCCATGACATGTGCTGATCTAACCAAAGCCCTAGAAATTTTGTGTTGTTAATTTTAGTAATTGTATTATCTTTATATTTAATATTTGTATTAATGGAGTTTGTTCGCTGGTTAAAATTCATGATATGGGTTTTCCCTAAATTAATTTTTAAGTTGTTATCGATTAGCCATTGCATAATTAAGCCTAAACTATTATTTATTTCATTTTCATATCTTTTTAAGTTTTTCCCTATAAATATTGTAGTACAGTCATCAGCAAATAGAGTCATGGGGTGTTCTATGGTTCTGGGAATATCATTTATGTAACATAGGAATAACAACGGACCAAGTACACTTCCCTGGGGTACGCCGTAATTTATAAATCTTTGTTTTGATAAGTAGGTTTTTTCTGTGTTAGTTCTATGACATATTTTTGCTATTTTAGTAATTTGTTTTCTGTTGACTAGGTACGACTCACTTATCTGTCGTGTAATTTAAAAATGGAACGAACTTTTTAATTCGACACATAGGCACCAAGGAGGTAGCTTTATCAAAGATTTCATTTAAATCTCCAACTGGCTAACAAATAGAGCTGTTTAAAGTAAAAAAGAAAACAAATGAACATAATGGCACGTAAAAAAATATTGTTGTTCGTCATTTATTCTGGAATTTATAATTAATTGTTGAACTTCCGCGCATTATTTGAGAAAAGTATTATACAAGCCTTGGCCGCAACCAGGCATTGATGGACTCACGTATGTGTGCCTCGGCTTCGCCTCGACCCACATTTTCACGTTAGTCCTTCAATGCCTCTGCTGTCAGCCGCTGCAGTAATATACTTAGTCTAAAAAATATTGCTGTCTAACGACTTTTATTTTTGGTGTGAAATATTTCTACATAAAACGCGCTTCTTATGTAGCGCACTCAAAACGTTGTGCTTATGGGTGCATGTAACGGGACCGGGATTGTGAGGATATTACAAGTTAAGTTTTAACATTTAAAACTTGATTTTATTGTAAAAAGTTGTTTTTTTTTTAATTATGAAATAACATTAATTAACTTTAATCTAACTAACTTAAAATAATAATTATAATATGTACATATGTAAAAAAAAAACATAATCATAGGGCATCAAAAAATTCGCCCGCATCGCTGTCAACAGGAAAAGTGCCCAAAAGGCTGGCAGCATTGCCACGTTGTATGGCGATACTGATTCTTTGGCCAAAGAATAGGCCAGCCCTTTGGTCACGCGAAGAGTCGACCAACCGCTTGGCGATGCACTCGGACCCCATGGTCCTAGTGTTTCAAAGTTATTTCATAATAAAAAAAAAAAAAAAAGTTGTTACTTTTTCTTTCAATATGTTCGAATATAACCAGAAGGTATGGTCCAGTAAAAAAAAATAGTCACAATGACGGGGAGTATATATGAATGATTCTCGGCTTCGTTAAGCGTCTTTTTACACCTGTAATATTTTTAAATAGGTCCTTAAAACAAGCAATTACCTGGCACAAAAGCCACGGCACTCAACCCGTGTCTTCGATGCTCCATCCGCAAAGCTTTCGTTAAAGCCAGCACGCCCGCCTTGCTGGCGGAGTAGGCTCCGAAGCCTGGCAACGGCTGTAAGCCACAGTGGCTTGCCACGTTAATTATACGGGGTTTTGAGGGCCCCGTGATCTGAAATACAGAATGAGTAAGGCAATCATCTAAAAAAACATGACCTGTATTTGCTGTCGCGCAGTCGGGTAACAAAACAGTTAAAACAAAGTTGAAAAGGTCTTGTACCTACCTATACAACATTATGGATGGATTTTTCTTTATATATATCTACATTTATTGAAACGATATTTTTCAGTAGGTACCTAATACGGTTATTGAATTGTTGTAAGAAAACCAATTGAAAATACCAATCAGCTCGCTCAGCGTCTCATAGGAAATACTAGGTGCCTTTTGCTGTTTGCGTAGGAACTGGGGGTTAGCAGTAGTGCGCAGCTAAATGTTTTTTTTTTCTGGTTCGGACCTATTGGTAGTTGGCTCCGGAGAGCCTTAACTGCGTAACCGGGCTTTGGTGGGGCCAGACGGGCCTCTCACCGTATTATCAAAATTTTAAATAGCGTATCTAAGGGCGTCCCCTAGCGGGACTCGAACCTAGACTTAGAGCGCTATGGATTACTAAACAAGTGGGGACTTGTGGCATCTGTATGTTGCAGCTAAATGTATTGTTTCGAAACGACTACAAAGGGCCATGCAGCAGTTACAGCGCTACAAGGTTATTGTGGCGCGTGGCAAAAATTGGAACTAAGGCCGCCATCTTTTCTTTTTTTAATACGTCATTTCAAGTGACCAATCACAAATGTCTACCAACAGCCAACAGAAAATGTTTATCAACGTCATTCGGGCGCCACGATATCCTTGTTACAGTAGTAGGTATCCTCGCGCCCTATTTAAAAGCGAGCAAATCGCAGTCGCGTCACTTTTTGTTGGAAAACCGTGAAACGCCCTCTGTCGGCGCGACCACGCGTTCAGGTTCACCGAACAAAAGAGTAACATTAATTAAGCACGCTACGATCCCGTAATCGCTTTTAAATAGGATGCAGCCTAGTCTTCATGCGTTGTAGTACCTTAGTATCAGTGACAACAGACTGTGCTTTGGAAACAAGACCACAACCTCTTTCAAACAAAGAAGAAGTAAAACCAAATAAAAATATTATTTTATATAAAACGCAGGTGTTGTGTCTGGTGGGCAGTTGCCGAAATGGACAACACCCGTCTGGTCGGAGGATCCTCCCTTTTCTATGGAGGATGAGTGAATTTTACACCCTGTTCCTCATACCTCTGTACTAAAACTGTGATGTGGCGACATCTACAACGCCACACCGCGGTCGGTTGGTCCATGGATGGGTGTCCAACTTTACATACCAAGACCCCTCTGTGCCTCGGAAAGAACGTTAAGCCGGTGGTCCCGGCTGTCATTCATGGATCTTTAACAGTCGTTACGGGTCGTGAGAAGCCCGAAAGTCTGACAAGCAGTTTTACCAAGGGGTATCGTATTACCCAGTAACTGGGTTGTGGAGATCAGATAGATAGATAGATTGATAGATAGAATACTCAGACAGGCAGGATAGACAGTCGCTTCATGAAAAATACTGGTATTCAGCTGCATCTGGTTAGACTGGAAGCCGACCGCAACATAGTTGGGAAAACGCTAGGCAGATAATGATTTTATATAAAACGCGGAACATCATAAATAAACAAATCCAGGCTTCCGTTTTCAATTAAACATTTTAAACAAAAAGAGATTGTCATTTTCCCTATAGGCTGATATTACTTTGGGGGCTTACGATGCTCAGCATTCCGGTTGCCCAGAAAATAATACCTACGTGTTTTCAGAAAATAATGTTTACGAAGTCAATTTCATTTTGAGGAAGAATCCTATTTCATTTGTTTGCGTAGAAATCACACGATTATTTGGGGCGGTATCAAATTTTCTATCGTTGTTATTACAATACCTGTTTTTGGGAAGCCGTAATATTATGAATTTTAACTTGTTGCCACGGACACCGTTGTTTGGGAATTTGGGATTCGGTAGGACAACGACTTTGCTAGTAATATCGTCTACACCTCCAGTCTCGAAACATACCTAGGTATAAGTACATACATAAGTACATATATGTTTGTGTTATTTTATTTATTTTATTGTGTTTGGGTGGCTGTGTTGTTATCTAAATTACGAAGGTGACAGCCGGAGGACTTAAAAAAAAACCGAAATTAATTTAAAGAAGAGTTTAATTACTTTCAAATTACAATATTTGACTTATATTAAATCTTACGTCTAGACTTGGACGATGCTAGTTCCGAAGTGCCCTAAAATTCATTATTCTTAAAATTACAATGCTAGCGATTGCTATGCGGATGTATGTGGATGCGGCATCAGCAGATTTAAAAGTAGGTGAGCGTTCGGCGACACAAGGCGGCGATTCGTTTATTCAGCGAAATGGTGTATTGCGATTTTATGTAGAAACATCAGATTGACGTAATTAGGTTATCATTGCGCTATTCGGTTGATTTGGTGTAGGCAGACCACGCAACATCTATGTTCTCGTATATTTTGTTTACGTATCTGTTTCATATTGATGTTACAAAAATGAACTCAATTTGTTATTTTTATTAAATGAGAAGCGCTACACAGATACTTGGATTTTATTATTCGCTTTGTGTCGTTTAATATATCAGACATGTTTTGTCATCAACAAATAAATTGCTCAAGTCCTACAAAAAACACAATGCTATTTTATATATTTTTCCTAAAACGGTACCAAGAGAAACTTAGACCAAACGACGTTATTTCGTATTACTTTTTCGGTTTCTGTATTAAATTAACCTTCACGAATGGCTCGATACTTGAATGTGGCGGGTAGTGTGGTGTGTGTGGTCGTGTGTGGTGTGATGTGGTGTGTGGAGTTTGTGTGTTTTATGATGTACATTATAAAAAGTACTCTATTTATCTATCTATGTGGGTATTGATACACCCTGTGCTGTCAGATACGCTACCTCCTTGGTTATTACTGCATGGCGAGTACTTTTACCCCTGCTTACAGTATTAGCTAATTTTTTTTTAGGGTTCCGTAGTCAACAAGGAACCCTTATCGTTTCACCATGTCCATCTGTCTGTCTGTCCGAGGCTTAACCCAGAGACTCTCTTATTACTAGAAAGTTGTAATTTGGCAGGGGTGTACATATTAATCAGGCCGACTGTGGTAAAATAAATTCTTTGAAAAAAAATTTTTTTAAGTTGCCTCCCCTATACATAAAGTGGAGATGACTGTTTTTTTCTCGTCTATCCCATAGTGTGGCGATTCGTTGGATGGCGGTTCAAAAATATTGCGGGTGTGATAAGCATTTTTCGATTCAGGGATCGAATTGCAAAATATTAGGCTTTAAAGTGCAAATTTTTGTTAGATTCAAGGTTGTTTTTGGATATGTGAAAGAAATCACGGCAGCATTATTTATAAAGAAGTTACAAGGAAAACTAGTCGGCCAACTTACATCTGCAGTTGGAATGTATGAGAGAACATGTTTTTCAATTGCAAATGTTAAGTTTGTTCTTGGGATAAATTCATCCCAATTATGGAACCCTTCATTGTGCGTGGCCCGACACGCACTTGGCCGCATTTATCCGGTTGGTATACACGTGAAATAAAGTCGACACTTTTTGAAAAGAGGGTTTACTTACCTCAAAAGCGCTCTTCCTAAGGTCAGGCAGGAACGCATTGATAACCCTCATGGTGCCAAGCAGGTTGACGTTTATAGAGTTTTCAATCATAGCTGGTGTTTGCCACTCATAGTCACCTATTGTCATCACTCCAGCATTATTTACGACAGCATGAAGCTCTGAAATGATGATATTATATTTTAAAACTTCAGTCACATAGCAAAATTTGAACCAGTCAAATCAAGCAGTAGACGCCGTTCTGATCGAGTTTGTGATGTAAAGCCTCGTAAAACCGCAGCAGCACGTCGCCATTTTGCCTACATGAGCTCAAAAATATATAATAGAATAAATAAAAATATCTGCATCTATTCTGTTACCAGGAATGAATGCAAGAAAAAACTCGATATTTTACTAAAATCGCTTACTTATGATGCAACAGAAAAACTTGTGGAAATTTAACATCTCGAAAAACACACACACACGACACTCAACACACACTAGCACACTCTTACTTAACATTAGGTACTCATACACACGGCACTTATCTCAAAATGTATTACTAATATATTATTGTGTTTCTTTAAATATTTCTTAATACCTTTGTTAGTCTTGGAACAACCTACCCTCTCACTTGGAGTCGGGCGTTGGTAGCTGCGCCACAGTCTTTAACTTTTGCAGCTATCATCGTTTAACACTGTTATCTTTGAATGTATTTGATTTTTTGTTCCCAATAAACGATTATATTATTATTATTAATTAGCTTAGAACTTGTAGGTACTTAATTAAATCGGTTCTCTAATTTCAAAGTAATAACTAAACTTTTAAGTTCATTTTAATTAAAGTAATGACACTCGAAACAAAATAGTTTTGGGCAGTCTAATATTTTAAATTTATTCTAGTCCCACTCCGGTGAACTCTTGCTACGCGCACAGAATATTAATTTCAGTAAAACGTCTCTCTGTAAAGGTGGTTTTAATTGACCCATTTTATCACCCTAGATCCCTTTTTAACTAGTACCTGTATTATTTAAATAACTAATGTTAAAACAAAAAACAAAAAACAATCGCTTACTGTAATTAGGGTTTTCATTCAGCAAACATTTGACGTAATCTCGAAATCCGGCGATACTTTCCGTGTTAGTCACATCTAGCGAGTACGGGTGTACACACAGCTTTCTCAGTCCGTCCGCAGCCTTTGTATCAACTCCATTGTACATACCAGCTACTGTGACAAGACCTTCACGAGCTGACCTGGCTGCTATGGCCCATCCGAGGCCACTGTCACAACCTGTTATTGCTACCACACGCATAATCGACATTGCTTTTGATCAGAGAATATGGTAGAAAATTAAAGGTAGTTTTTGCTGCACTTCACAAAATAATTCCGTGTAAAGGTGTAAACAATAGTAGTCCAGATAAGAACAAAGCTGGGAAGGAACTGACGTCCATGAACGTGATCCTCGACCGACTCGTTGCATATGAAACGGGTTTCGGCTTTCGTTGCATATTTACAATGAATATCATGTTTTTTCCTCATGTTACAGTCCGATAGTGTAAACATAGTTGATAATGTGTAAATTTATTCATGAACTGTCTTCATGTATCCAATAGTTGGATAGATAAACCAAATTACCACTGTCCTACAAAAGATTGGTAAGGCCGTTAGGAACTGTAAAGGTTGCCTGCAAAAGGCGACCTTACGTCGCTCAGGACGGTAGCAAAATAACTCTGGTTGCATTCGAAAACTCAAGCGAATTTGGAATTAGCTTTAAAAATAAAATATTAAGTAGGTTTTTGTTAAAAAAAAAAAAACAAGAGTGATATATTAGGCGCGTAGAAGTGAAGTTTTTTTTTTAAATAAGCGGAATAATAGTTATTTGTGCAACAAGAGAGCAAAGTTGCTTTTTGCGGCGAGTGTTGATTTTGAATCCCGAGTAAGCTAAGGATTCAAAGACACGAGATGCAAATACTTTGGTCTCGTGTAACACATACAACTTTTCACCTCAGCAGTGAGAACATATTACCTAAGGGTAAAAAAAATACAATATGGCAAAAATGAAACCTAATGTAGAGTAAAAAAAATGTAATTCGATTATTTAGAAAAAAATATATAATAATTACATGATTTGCAATTTTACGGTTTTATGTGTATCCGAACGTTTTAACGTTTGTTCCTTTTTTGGGCCTAACGTAATTTGAAAATCGAACTTCGAATCGACTTGTTTCTATCTCTCGCTTTTTTCGTATCGAAGTGAAAGTGAACTTCACTTTGTTCTGAAGTTCAAATCTATCGAATATTGTGAGTAGACCAAGCACTGTTTTCAGCATTTACAAAATATAATTAAAAAGTTACTTTGTCTCACGCTCGCAGCAAAATCGAATTTTGCTCACTGTTTTTAAACAGCAAAACCTGCTTGCTTGAGGAGCTGAGATGAAAATATAATTGTATCTATTATTTACACTCCCACATAATATTGCTCTTACATCAGCACTCCTCTAGTGCTGACAGTAACTACTGCTGAAATTAAGTAGGTAATTTACTAGGTATTAGGTAATCTTCTAAAACTTTATGAGCTCTAAATATACCTAATCTTATAGGTATTATTCTAGTCCCCTGGGTTGTCCCCAAAACGATAATTTGCTGTTTATATTAAATTTATAGTCCAAATAGTTTCAATAAAGATTAAAGGTACCAGTTGAAAACTTGCACACCAATAAATGTATCGGATTTGTAGGTCGCGATAGTGCAAGAGCGGTAACTAGTCTCAAAGTATTAAGTGCAATTTCTGCCAGTTAATCTTTAGGCGAACGCTGCAACTTTCTTAGCTCATAATCCTGTGATCGAAAAGCAGTCGCAAGTAGTTAGTATTTAGAAGCATGTCTTATCACCAGTGATAGGAATAGGTAGTGCTAATTTGCCTAAACTTCGAGGAAGTAAGTAACATGGAGTAGATAATACCTCCTTTAAAATCCCGGAATAATTTTAATGACGTTTAAATCCCGGGATTTAAAAACCACGAATTATTTATTGGACTTTATTTATAGATAGATAGAATACTCTTTACTATGTACACCATAAAAATTACATATATAAATGTGTGTGTGTGTAACCCTAAATAATGTTATGATTTTTCAAATCAATAATTTGTAACTACAAATAACTTACTGAATGAAGTGAACTTAGTATATCAACGAGGCTATAAAGCACTTAAGTACGCTAAAATAAGGTCTCGAAATTCGAAACCTTTATAGTTCTAAATCAAATTTAGGGGTCCCAAACATGTTTCGCCCTAAACTAAAATTCGTAAAGTAACCGATGAAAATGTCGAATACTTCGACAAAGAGACGCCAATAAAAGAGGATCGTTTCAGCACGAATACCCATTTGAGAGATTAGACCTATTGAACGGAAACAATCTTGTATTTCTGCTTGACTTAATTCAGGATCGGATCTGTCAGCCTAAAAGTGTTTCGCCAAATACACCACAAATAATGTTAAATCGTTTCAGCAGCATGTTTATATCTTAATCCTAACTTAAAATGTTATAATACGTTATTTTTTCTCATTTAATCGCACATCTTCGTTCCAACTCTTTCATAATGAAATCTCGAAAAACTGATCTAATTAAGAATATTGGCCCACTGAATGTTTTCGTTAAAAATCTTTTATGTATCCGCACACCTCGTCCGCGGAATTATATATAAAAAATAGTGGTATAAAATTGTATGAATCGTTTTGGTCGGCGTATCGGGGCCGTGAATAGATTGGCAAATAACAAAATGCGTCCGGCCCAGCGGGACACGCACTAATTGTGACGTGGCGCGGATATTTACCGTCGCACCGTTCTTTATTTGTTGCATTGATTTTACATAAATTTGCCACCCGACGGGAGGACCGACATAGATTGTGGACGTACCACGATATTGGGATTCAGGGATCAGAGACGAATCGCTGATAAATTATGTGTTCCCTTTTTTGTGAGACAGTTTTAGGCTGTCAAAAGTCATCCGATTTGGGTAAATGTTTTGGCCTACAAAACTCGTCACTATGATTCGACATTGGCATTGTATTTTTGGGCCACAAAAATGCTTCAGCACTTCTTTAGTACAAAGTAGTTCAATTGTTACTCCCCCCAGTTCTCAAACCACAACTGGTCTTTGTGTAAAGTTTTCTCGTTAGCCAAAAATCTCTTTCCACGTCTAGGATCTGGCAAAAATCGAACGCGCTCACTTTTCAAATTTCATTCATCACACTTTTAAAGTAAAAAGAAGTCGGTCCGAGGCTGTGCGGTGAATAGCGGTCATCCGACCGGCACTTTTAAGGAGAAGGGCACTCCGGGGAAATCTGTACGCCCTCGGCACAGTCCTGATAATAGTGTTTGCTCATTTGAGTGTTCTTCTCCCGGATTGTGTTCCACAACGTTTAATAGCATAGGGAACGTGGAGCGTGGCTTTAAGAGCCTCGTAGACGAGCCAGAAGCGGTGTGTGAGCGTTATGTCAATACGCCGGAGGAAAAGTATCAATTAAGCGTGTTATTAATTCTGGGATGATGTTATTTAGAGAGCCAAAAGCATTCAAATGTTGATACTGACGTGGTTCGGCAATTAGAATAAGAATGACCTCATTTTGTGACCTCATGTGTAATATAACGCGAATAGTGTAACGATTAGATGAAGCTTAGCAACAAAATTGTGAGGGCATATTGCTTTTTGTCGCTACCACGCCTCGGGAAGTTCCCACAATCAATCATCATTCGTCAAAGGCACTGCTTGCCGCCACTCCGCCTAAACACACACTTGGATAATAATTAAGCTGTAAGTATTTTCATGTTACACTCCAGAAACATTAAGGAGCAATTTACGTAACATTCAGTTTTAATGGAATTAGGTAATTTTGGAAAGAAGGTGATAAAAACATACATTTGGCAGCAAGCTAGAAATACGTAAGTGCTTTTCACGTGAGCAGGAATGCAGCTAAGTGTCTATTGTTGCCATGCTTCTCGAGGTAAAATGAATTTAATAAAACAGCAGCAGCATTATCAGATTATTTGTTTAAACCAATAACAAAAAATTAGACTTGTATATCTAAACAAGCTTTCAAAGGTCGATCTTCACCCAATCACTGCCTTTTTTCGAACCCTTCTCGTAATGCCGTGTGGCCATAAGTACTAATCACCTATGCCAGTTCAGTTGTGTGATGAAAAAATCTCGTAATTCATTATTATTTCTTAGGTACGCAACTCCCCCACTCATTAACGGGGAACATGTGACGGAACCTGTGACATTGCGGCTTTACTAAAGCAAAGTCTGTGTACAGTCACGAGTACTAATATGTATACGCTGAGCAACTTTTAACAGTCATTTTCTCCAACTGTATTGATTGTAATTTTATGTTGTTACGAACATAGTATTTCGAAACCCATACTATTATGAAAGAGGTCTTATGTCAAAGTTGTAATCGTAATTCCACGAGAAAATCGCTTTTGAATTGTGCTAAGTGTATACATATTAGTGCTCGTGACTGTACAAGGATTTATGTTAGAAAGCGGAAAGGTATACCACAGGCAGGTTATTCAATATAGCTCACATGTTTTCCTTTAGGTAAGGGGAACTATATACTGAACAAGACTGTGAGATCCTTTCATGTTTTAAATTAGAGTATTGTAGAAGGATTCCAACGCAAAGGTGGATGAATCGCATTTACCATGAACAATTATTTGGCAAAAATTTAATAACTGGACAATGATTCCAATTTAATAAATCTGTACGCCAAATTTTATTATTAATATCCCTATTAGGTTTTCAATAAAATTAATCTTTCACTTCAATGCACAATTTTGCAATCGCTGAATACGCTGGCAATTTACGCGCCACAAAGCGAGCCTGCCAACGCCACAGCAAAACAGCTACAAAATATTGCCACCTCGAATTTTACCGCTATATTTTTCAGTTCATAAAAGTTTATTTGTGCTCGATAGCATGCAAAACCTAGCTCTTGGGGAAACTGAGACCTTCCGTAGCCAGCAATCATTCCGCAATATTATGCTACATTTAACACACCGACGGTTCTGGCAAGAGTGATTCGTGGAGCCTTTTTGCTAAATCTATTGTGTGGAAATGAATTGAATGGTTTTTTCTTTTGATTTCATTTATTTTGATAGCACTTGGAAATTGAACTAGTGTTTCTTTATTTTACTTGTACAGACAAAACTATAACACAATCGCAATGAGACTACATTTCCAACGCAAACAACGGTAATTAATAATTCATGTTCCTCCGTATCCAGTCACTGTAGTGGTATACACTAGTATAGAGCGACGGAACGGAGGTCCCACAAGGCGCGTCGGCCCTCTTCCCACTTACGACGCCCGCTACTTCATACTTCCCGTCGTACAACGTCATAAGTGGACCGCCGGAGTCTCCTTTGCACGTGTCCTCGCCGGTGTAGCCCGCCGCACATATTTGCCGCCGCGACAGGTTCGAGTAGAATTTCTTGCATCTTGCTTGAGGGACTAGGTTGACGATTGTCGATTGTTTGATGTCAGATCGGTAGCGGCCGTTTCGCCCCCAACCGGCGACGGCGAGACGAACTTTGGGGAAGTCCACATTGTCAATGTCAATGGTCGGCAGGCAGATGGGGCGAATGTAGTCTGGAAACGGAAACCAATCAAAGATTACTAGAAGAGAAAAGAAGGATTAGGTCGAGTCTATATCTAATGTTTATTTACTGAGCCTGGATTGTGCCTGTTTGATGGCAATAGGCTCGCTCCCTGGCGAAATGTCTGCCTAAGCCTTCGGGGACAACATGCGTGATGCTATGTATATGTGTACCTATTTAGGGCGTGGTAATATACAAGGTGTAGATAATTTAAATAACGCACATCCTCTTAGGGACTAACTACACTTATTCAGCTTAATTCGACTTTTGTATGGGGATGCGTTTAGCTTTCCGGAAAGCTGAACGGATGCGTACGCATCTCCATATAAAACTGGTATTTTCTATGGACAAAAGCTGAATTGAGCTGAATTAGTATAGTTAGTCCCTTAAGGAGTCATTGTACAACTTTTATTATGGGACCAAACCTGAAAATCAGCTGTTCCCTACATTTTGACGAGTTATGCGAACATAAATGTAGGGAACAGCAGTTTTTTTTTCGTGATTTCAGGTTTTGTCCCGCAGTAAAAGTTGTTCACAATGATGAGTACAGACCCCTTAAGAGGTTGTGCGTTATTTAAATTACATCTTGTATAAGCATGTTTATGGCTAGCGAGCTTTTTGACCGACTTCAAAAAAAGGAGGAGGTTATCAATTCGGTTGTATGTTTTTTTAAAAATGTTTGTTACCTCAGTACTCTGTCATTTATAAAACCTATTTAGAAAATTATTTTTTATTTCAAAGGACATACTTCCAGATTGGTCCCATTTTTATCAAAATCGAGTTCTGATGATAGGATACATGAGGAATGGAGGTGATCACATAGTGATTTTGGTATTTTCATCAACAAGTCAAGCATTTGCATTCAGAAAGTATCATTTGGTGAAGTGGAACTGACACAGATGGCCACGGGAACTCCTCAATGATAAGTATTTCACGGGCGGCGATAAGATATCTCGATTAAGATACGAGCAGTTAAGCGACTATGACGAAACAAATTTAAATAAATGGTTCTGATGAAAATGGTACCACCGTACTGATCTGATGATGAAGCCGGAAGGTAGGCATCGGAATTCCGTAATAAAACAATGTATCCTAACCGTGTTTGGGCTTATTGGCATTGTCATGAGACGCACTCTGGCTATAAATGATTTTTAACCGAATTCAAAAAGAGGAAGAGGTTCTCAGTTCGTCGGAATCTTTTTTTATGTGTGTTTATTATTTTCTTTGAAAGGGTGTACTATCCAGATGGTCCCATTGTCATCAGGTTCCAGATGGTCCCATTGTCATCAGGTCAGGATCTGATGATGGAATCCTGGAGAAATCGAGGGAACTCTTCAAATATTGTAGGCACACCTATAGCGATTTGGGTATTTTTTATAGCATTTGCTCTCGGAAAGCACCATTTGGTGAAGTGGAACTGATGACGAAGAACAGATGGTAAGATAGCCACCGAAACAACTCAATAATAAGTATTTCACGGGTTGCGATTCGATTACCTACTTTAAAATGATTGCTAAGCAATATAATCTCGTCACAATGCATGGTGATAAAAACCTAAAATGCCGATCCTAAGACACCGACTTCCGAAATTAAAGTTATTTTTCACTTTGTAGTGTTTTTTTGGAAGTCGGTTGTTTTTTTTCGCAAAAAGTTTTTTCTTTACTGTTGTGTTAAGACTGATAACATAAAGTAGGTACCTATTGATATCATTTGGAAGAAGTTGTTCGTAAACCAACACTTTCCAAAACTTTCCATTTGCTTGTTTACAAAACAAGTCTAGAATCTCAACAAATAACAAAGTTTGTTATTCAATTGGTTTGTATTCCAAATTGCTGTAATAAGTTGTTTCAATTATTAACAATTGTTCAATTTGACCTGGAGTAGTATGAAGTGGAGACTGTGAGTAGGTATGTGTGCTCTACAACATTTTTCTCATAAACATAGGACAACTAAACTTATAATAATTATAAGTTTACCTGTACCTCGCGTGTTATGATGTTTATTTGAGCCTCTAATTCTTCAGGCGGGAACAGGTGAGTATCTATGCGCCCATGATAGATATCAGTAATCACATCGATGAGACCTTGTTGTACACGTCGTAAGTTGGATCAAATGGCATATGCTGATAGTGCTGACGACGTTAAATAAAGGCCTAGCGTTGTGTCCGATTGCACGTTGTTTACTTCTTGCAATGTGGCCTTCATCTGTTTATTAATGGACGTAAATTATTTACATTCTACTTTGGAACTTTTGGCAGCCATATTTATCATACTATGTTCTTATCAAACTTTAGCAGACAGTAATTGTTTTTAACTCTTTATTTATATAAACTATCGAGACTTGTTCGGTTTTCTTTTCTAGAGGTAGGTACCTACTCCTCAAAATCTTAGCGTCACGTCGCCAGGTCACCAGTTTTACTTAGTAAATTCTAAAATATCGGCGTCTATTCTATACACGAACGTTCAATACGTGTACAACTTAGTACAATGTTAAAAAGCACGTTCATACGAGTGAACTATTTTCCGTTAACTGACAAAGGATGTGTTCAGCGAAACTCGTATGTTCCTTCCTAGAAATAAAGAAGCTTTTAGTAAAGATGACGGGCTAACTGGCACCTCGTCTGATGTTCGTTCGCTTACTAAAGCTCGTATTATTAATTCACTCTCATTTTAAGCTCACTAAAGTAAAATTTTATCGTACCTTGCGATGCCGACTTAAAATTGTAAACGTTCAAAGCTCTCTGCGTGTTTGCGTTTGTGTTCGGTGTTCGCAATTTCGTATTCGCTAATATAGACCAGCTTAACCTTCTGCGACTGAGGTGGTAGTCTATCGGACACCACCAATCACAAAAAGCGTTGCCAGTTTGTAACCTCGCGCGATGTAGCTCTGTCTCGCTCAGTACCTTTTTTTTTTGAGAACACTAATTCATTTTTATTTCATTATACATAAACCCATTAATCGTAAAATAAAACCAGAGCTCTATTATTTATAAAAGTTGTGAACAAATCATGCTGTATACAGTGACGCCTGACAGACTACACCTCAGTCGAATGTTGATGAAAAACCCACCTCAGTTGCAGAAGGTTAAGTATCGAAGGTGTCTTACCCGTGTAAGGTGCATGGCCTTTTATTCTTATCAGTGCGATGTCATTTTTGAGCTGCGTGTCGTCGTACTGTGGATGCAGCACCACATTCTCGGCTTTCATCACGATGTTTTCTATACATTTCCGTCCTTGGCCTAATACCAATTTGCAGTCTTTTGGGAAGGTACGCTTGTCGTATTCAGCTAAGTAGATATCGATGCTGTTGAATAAAGGTAATAAAATTGTCATAGTGTTTTAGACTTTGAGAAAATTAACAGTGTTGGAATTTGTGATTGCATGTTCTAGGAAGTTATTAAAGACGAAGTCACTACACAGAAACCACTGCAAGATGCCAATATAATCAACGCAATTATATGCTTATCATCGTTTTGAAGTTAACAAGTTATACCTAGTATAAAAAAAAACCTCTAGAATACATTTAAACGTCCACTGTGGGACTGGGACTTCTTTTCTGGCTTGGGTACTTATACACCGAGTTAAAACACTTCACGTGCCAATTGGATTGGTGAAAATTGTCGTCACTGAATTGCAGTTTCCTTCCTATAAAGAATCTAATGTTTAACAGGCTAAACGCTCTCAAAATGGCGAAGGAAAACATCGCGAGGAAACCGGCATGTCCTAGAACCAAAAATTAGAATACATGTGACATCTACCAACCCGCACTGGGACCACGTGGTCGATTATGGCCCACTCCTTCTCACAGAGAGGAGGCCTGTGTTCCAGCAGTGGGAACGTTATAGGCTGGTTATGGATTGGAACAGGCTAAAGTTGATACACTTACACTAATCCTTAGGAAACTTACTCTATAATCTTGCCTTCTTGATCAACGACACAGTGTCCGGCAGTCAGAATAAATCGGGAGCTGAGGAGGGATCCTCCACAGTTGTAGGCTTTCCTCCTATCTCCGTAGTCGAAGGTAATTTCCAGGAGTACCGTCCAGGGAAACTGCTCCAATTCTGTTTCGCGGCCACCTGAGATAATGGAAGATAGATATTATTTATTTATTTATTTCATATAAGGTAGCTTCACAGCTGACAGTAAGTATACATAATTATTATTCCAAACATTACGCCAATTACGAAGTACACAGAAAAATAAGAAATACCGAGAGTGACGTAATTTTTCATATTTATAGTGTGTGCGTGCGTGTGTCTTTGCGGAGTAGGTGCTGTACATGTGTGTGATTATGTGTGTATGTCTATGTGCGTATATGTATGACTAAACTGGCACTAGTTAGTAAGCGGAGTATCCGGCTTTTGATGGAGGATTTGGATAATCTCCTTTTTAAATATGTTTCGTGTGGTATTATGGAGTCATTTTTAGGTTCCTTAGGTACTGGGTGCCTGAAATTTCAGGAGGTTTTTATTTAGGTAATTTGAAAAGAACATGTTTATAGTTTAGTAGTTGACCGAATAGGAAATAGTTTGGACTGTTAAAGATAGGTGCACGAAGTGGCCCATTTGTTCAGACTGAACGATTTTAACAGATGGTTCGCATTCTGGTCATCAGGTGCGACACGATCTTGCGTAAGCGGTCTGGAACCGGTAAGTGGTCCTCAGGTAATCGGTAGCTTTGAAAATCTTTTTATAGGGGGTTTTCGGAAAGTGAGGAATTAGAAGTTTTGCATTCATAACTTTCTATTATGATGACTAATAAAATAAAACAAACTCGCTAAATTAGGAAATGGTTTTAAATATAAATTAATTGTCAAACACATTAAATACAAGATACCCATTAAACCTCGTCATTTCGAAATACTTCACTAATTAATAGTAATACTAAGCGTATGACATTTAGTTAATAGAATTGGAAACTCCACACCACAATTTGCGAGAGTTCCAAATGTTACAGAAAATAATAGCTAGTTAATTAAAATGTCTATTACACGATATCGTTAATTTCTGTGGTAACAGCCATGGAGTAAATTAAGTTATTTACATCCGGGAAGTTACATTATATAGCTTAGATGGATGTTTGCATATAATTGTAAAAAAGTATAAGACTAGAGATTAGCATAGCTAGGATTACTTTTCTAGATTCAGTCGAGCCTTAATTTATGATATTAATATTGTGACTGAGAAAGCTTAGTCACTAGACAAATGGAATTAATAAAAAATAATAAACATACATACAAACATAAACTCACGCCTTCTTCCAATGGGGGTAGGCAGAAACCACAGAAGCCACCTGCTACGATCCTTACATACTTCTTATATAATAATAAACAAGAATCAAAACAACTAATTATGATACAAAAGTGTCTATATTTCGACTTCAATGCTATTAGTGACGGATTCAGAACAAAAGCACTTATTATAGTTTTAACACCATGCTTTAGTAAGTCTACGTATTCTTATACCACGTGTAACAGGAGGATTAACATTCCTTTAAACCACGTAAAGAGAATCATGTTCTTTGCCCGTATACAAAAAATCAATCAAGTCCAATGAATACTGTAGCCACAGGAAATAATTTTTCATTTTCTTATTTTTCAACATGATGTAGAACTTGTCCGTAATAATAGGTAAACATTGCCGCCGCCGCGCCCCGCACCCCGCACCGCACCGTTGGTCAGTGACTTTGCGTAGATAAAGCGTGTTTACTTTTTATGCAGTTGATTCTGCTATTTATTTTATTTGAAAACTGCAACTTTTTAATTTTCCATTAACTATTAATATTCGTGTTTGAAAATAGTTCAATGGATTAGTACTGTGCTCGTTTTCATTTAATGTCGTACATCCAGAAACACGTTGTATACATACGACTAGCACTTCCCGTGCGACTTCGTCCGCGTGAATTTCGTACTTCAATACCCCGGTAGGGGTAGATTTTCAAAAAACCTTGATACACATCATTCTTTATTTTCACGCACGTTAAAATTCTTCCATACAAACTTTGAATCCCAAATCCCCTTTAAGGGGTAGTTTAGAAAAATAAAACATGACAAACTTCATAATTTATTTAGTATATTCATGCCAAGTTTCAAGTTTATTAACTCAATGAATAAGATTTTTCATACAAACAAGATCCCCCCTTTTCACCCCCTAAAAGGTCGAATTTCCGATAATCCTTTCTTAGTGGATCCTTGCAACATAAAAGGCATCAATTGCCAAATATTCAAGTTTGTAACCCTGGCTACAAACTTGACACTGATTCATCAACGCCGAGCCGAAACCACAGGCGGTTTATGCTCTGCGTTGATGAATCTGTCGGGACAAGTAATTATGTATATATAGAAGATACCTGCTATACGATCACCGATGGTCACATTCACAGGCGGGGTTTCTTCCACTGAGCGTGTAAACCTCGAATTAGGGCTGTTATAAGGCCAAGCTGAATTGCCGAAAGAATTCCCTGGCCTACCTCTAGGCCCTGTGTTATAATATCCCGCTGGTTTCGGCCTATCTGTGCAAAGAAAATAAAAAAAATGAGCAGAGAGAGAAAATAGTGTGCAAAGTAAAATGCTATAGTGAAGAGATCAAAGTAACATAAGGTCCAGTTGTGAGTGTGCTCAAGAACTCCACGACCTCACTCCGCCGGCCCCCTTCTATCATCGGACATCTAGACGCACTGCAGGTTACCATCCCTACCTAGGTGCTATCCCACCAATTCGCACTAAACGTTTCCAAATGTCTTTTGTGATGCGCACAGCAAAGGAGTGGAACTCTCCGCCTGCGTCTGTTTCCGAACGCATACAACCCCGATTTCTTCAAAGTGAGAGTGAACAGGCTTCTTCTGGGTAAGCTCGCTCCATCGTCGACTTTGTCTCTGTCATCTCTGACCTAGATTAACACGTTCCGGCACAGACCGCCTCTCGCCGTTATCTCGATATACCTTTTTAAATGTATGTAATATGGCAAACCGCCTCTAGACGGTACCGTCTGTAGCCACACTGTCTCATTTCATTGTTCATTGTTACTACTGATATGACGTCCCGCCTATAGGCGACAACGTCTATGGCCGTATTTGTCGTATCAAATTATTAAAAATATGTGTAACATGGTAGTACGGCTTTAGGCGGTATGATGAAATGTATAGGATTTTTAAGTGTCATATTAGGATATTTAAAAAAAGTCAAGTGTCCTGGAACGAGTTAGAGTCAAGAACAAACCTATCTGAATAAAAAAAATATATAAAAAAATAGATGAAAACCAGCGCCAGGCACTAGTTGTCGGGCATGCTGGGCCTATTTAGCGCAGCCGTGAGGCACACAACTGCTATAACTAAATTTTTTCTATTTTTAGGGTTCCGTACCTCGAAAGGAAAAAATGGAACCCTTATAGGATCACTCGTGTGTCTGTCTGTTGGTCTGTCCGTCTGTCACAGCCAATTTGCTCGTAATCTAATGAACCGATTAAGTTGAAATTTGGTACACATATCAATTTCTGTGACCCAAAACATACCGTGTTACGTAACTAAATGAATTTCAAATATGGGGGCCAAATAAGAAAATATGTTTTTCAACTGTAATGCTAAGTTTGTTCTTGGGTTAATTCTGTCTCTTCTTGCTTCATCCCGACTACGAAACCCTTCATTGTGCGTGGTCCGTCACGCACTTGGCTGGTTTTTAGTGTTCTGTAAAAAAATGGTAAGAAGGAACCCTTACGGTGCGACTCAGTCTGTCTGTCTGTCCGTCTGTCACAGCTGAATATCTCAAGAACTACTAATGCTATCAACTTGAAATTTGGAACAGTTTTATATGACGTTTGCTCAACTATTTTGCAAATAAGAAAGACTTTTTTTTTAATGCCACAGGGACTGAAAGGGCGTCTTAAAAATTCGAAGTAGGGCTACTAGGGCATTTGGGAGCATATGAGGGGGCATATATATAGCACATGTGAAAGAGCGCTGTTTGCACACTCTCAAAATGATATTTTCTTTTTTTTTAGGTCGCATAGTTTTCGACTTTTGATGAAAAATGTAAAAAATACCGTTCCCCTTATCTCCGAAGTTTGCAGAGAGAAAAATCTGAAATTATTCTATGTGATACAAATTTATGTAAAGATAGCACACTTTTCAGAAATCATCAATAAAAATTGCATTAGTTCCACTATCGGTCAAGAGATGGCGCTGACCTGAAACTGGAATATTCTACACCACAGTGTTAAAATTCCTACTTTTGAAGGACTGTACGTAAAGTAACACATCCAAAATATTTATATATGGTACGGACGGAACCCTTGGTGCGCGAATCCGACTCGCTCTTGCCCGGTTTTTATTGTGTGCCTGGGGCAAATAAAATTATTTACCTACATTCTTTCTTTACTTTAGAATTTGAAGGCAAGAATGTGGCAAGTACAGAAAAAAAGACCAAACAAAATATTCTTGAAAATATTTTTAAAATATTTACGTAAATTTATACATGCAACTTTTAATTAAAATTCCCAAGCAACCTGCACCTTACGTCCTGATCCTGATTATTCTAACGTTTTGCAAATAAAGGATGGCTGCTTTGTTTTACCTTTCACGTTAAAAGCGAAGCTATGAATAGAGTTCGGTAACTTACCGATAATCCTGTCGGCTTCAGACGCCTCGAGTCCGCAACATCCTGTTTCAGGCTCCGGTGGGAAGCTTGTTAAAGGGCACTGCCCTTGGTTACCAATGTTACCATCCCTGCGACTGCCTTGCCCATGTGCGGGGAAAAACGGACTCGATGTAATATACGGATTATTATTCACGTTGAAGTAATTTTTAGGCGGCGCTGGAGTAATTTCCACCGGATTATACCCGTAATCACCCCCTTGATCAGGGTTTCCGATATTATTTCCGTTAGCAGATCCCCAGCCATTCTTGTGAGGCCTGTTATTTCCAAAATCATAACCGTTTGGATTTTGCGAATTTGGGTAATAATTGTAGCCAGTATTTGGGTCTTCATAATTATTTCGATTACCGAAATTATTGTTATCAAAATGTCTGCTACCAACAGTAGGTGTTTGGGCTTCGTCGAAACAACATATCTGAAAGATTAATAACGTTAATTAGCATAAAATAATTATAAAATTAAATCAATTTGTATTTCAAACACGGGTATAGGACGGGGACGGTATTCGTCAATTTCAAATTGCAATTAATAAAATATATTTTTTACTGGAACGCTGTTAATTATTTTCCGGTAGTTTGGTAGCTGTCATCCAACTTTTAATTGTAAAATTTTCGAGTTAATACATACACACAGCTCGATGGATTCATAATTACACGGTTATTTATGAAACCATTTTATCGTGTCCCATTTACACTCCAAGTATTTTTAATGACATATTTGGTGATTAACGGTAATATCGGGATAAATTGCTCATGTTTGTGTAAAGTTCGTAATAAATGAGGAGGAGGAATATGAGTAGTGACTAGTAGGTAAGAGGTGTATTTACAAAGTCTCCTTTGTCGATGTTGGAAAATCCGAAGACTTTGCTGTATTCCTTGTCACTGGGTGATGTACAAGGATGGGCAATTTGCCATGCTTCTTGTTCTTGCTTACTTAATTTCCCATATGATGCACATTGATCAGTTTTTACGCACTTGTCACACGCTGAAACCAAAAATCACGAAGACAGACTGTTAAATAAATTTGAATCAATCGCTGATTCTGATGGATGCATAAAATTAAATTAAACTGGCAGCGCCCCACGGTTTCACTCACATAAGTCTCGATCCCGTAGGGATATCGGGCTAAAAGTATCATATGCATTAATCCAGGTTATAAACTGTCTGTGTGCCAAATTTCATTCAAATCCGTTTAGTAGTTTTCGCGTGAAAGAGTAACAAGCATCCATCCATCCATTCATCTTCACAAACTTTCGCATTTGTAGTATTAGTAGAATAGTAGGATGCACAATATATAAATTAGATAATTAATACATTAAAAATCGTGAACGAAATTATACTAGAAGAAAAAAATACCCTCAGAAGCGGCTGTCGTAATCAATATTGCGAAGAAACCGATAGCTAAATAGCTCTTCATTGTTATATCAGAAACGTTTCAACACTTGGCGTCTACAGAACACAATGTTTTCTCATGATCACATCATAATAACTGACGGAATACTATAGCATCGAACTCAAATGCTTTACTCATTATCAGGCAATGGAGGAAATCTGGTATTTACTACTAATTACATGTCGCATCGATGATTGGACTAATAGTTTTGTTGAGTACATTCAATGGCCATGCGATTATGATGAAATCATCAGTTTCTAAGAAAGAAGTAATACTTTTACGTGTTTGTTTACGAAAAGTTAAGAGGAAAATTTTACTTCTTAGTAAAATTTTCCTTTTTACTTAACACGCGTGTAGTTTCATAGTGTTTCAAGCTCATAGGACCCCATTAGACCCCATTAGGTTGCCAAACACAAATCACAATTACACCTATCCAGAATCACAGATTTTAGGGGCAGTAGTGAGTAATGACTGCTTGGGTAGTAAGCTTAACGTGGCTTGAAAAGGGCGGGTGTGGCGATGATACTGAATGTGCATCGTGTTGATACAAAGCATTTTGTGCTAACTTACGACGTCTTTAAAGCTATGCTGCGGGTAATACCTACTTATAATAAAACAATAAATATATACCTATAAAACAAGAGTATGTTTCACTTTAAATTGTACCCGCTAAAAGGATAATTACATCTTAAAATCCTTTCTTCGATAATGCGGTCCACTTTATAATTTCGGTTTACCGACTTACAAAGCGCTTACCGTCTAGTCGTGTCCGCGAATACTAAAAAGCTTAATAGAAAACAAACGCATACTAGACTGTAAAACTGATTCAATTTTCATTAAATTTGAGCAGAAAGAACGCAAAAGTTCCAAAGCAGATGCATTTCAAACAGAATTTGTGGAATTCGCAAAGTGAATTGAAAAGCAGTGGTAATTGGTCAGCACTGTCTGCAAGGGAAAACGGAATCAACGCACACCGGGCCGCAGCAGGCCGCACCGGGCCGCAACGGGCCGCACCATGCCGTACTGTGTGACAGAAACTCAATTAGCAGGGAAATACACGCTCTTTAACATACGAAATCAAACGTTCGAGTATTTGCTTTCTGTGGGGAATGGCTCAAACAAAACGCTGTTAGTTATCTCCTGCAACACTCAACTCAAACAGTTGAGTGTTTTAATCTAGTCCCTTTATTAATTCCTAGAATTAATTTCATTTTATTGAGCCCACTAGACGATTCTAATTAAATGATTTCTACATAAGATGGCAGCCGGCTTTTATTATTTTATTAGTTTCCAGAATTACTGTTGTTCTAGATTAGACATACTAGGTACCTACTAGTAATCAATTTATAATTGTAGGCATTATAATAGACATAATAGAATCAGTATTTCCATACAACGTGGAAATACGGCAGTATTGCCACATTGCGAAAGGCTGGCACGCCTTTTGGGCAATTTTCTGCACTTTACTGTTGACAGCAATGGGAAAGACAACTGTCAAAATGGCGCTCTCGTAGCTAGTTCCCAACACTAGGCGTGAGATGGTTTTATTTTATTTTTGCGAAAATGATGCGTTGTTGTGTTACTAAATACTCCGAAATTGGAGTCCATCATTTCCTGAGAGACCCTAAAATTAAAATATGGTGCCTTAAAGCTGTTCGTAGAGATGTTTTATAAATTAAACTGAGTAGACATATTTTGAGGAAAGTGACTTTGAGGATATATTTATGGTTTCAAATTCTGACACTTTCCATGTCAAATACTTGATTTTTAAAATATTAAAATTTCCGAAAATAACGAAATAGCGAAATAAAAGCAAACTCACGAATGAACGAACTGTCAAACTTATTGTAGGCCGTGGGGACCTAACATCTATATTACTATACTCTATGGAACTAACTATGACCACGCCATCTACAATTAGCTTTGCCCGACCTTCCCGATTCGGACGAATTTTTTGATGCCCTATGAGTCTTTCTCCTCCTTTTATTATTTTAAGATTGTTAGCTTATATTATAACTAGCTTCCGCCCGCGGCTTCGCCCGCGTAGTGTGTTGATAAAAAGTAGCCTATGTCCTTCCCCAGGCTTCAGACTATCCATATCAAATTTCATCACAAACGGTTCAGCAGATTAACCGTGAAACATACATTCACACAGATAGACTAACGGACAGACAGACAGAAGTTACTTTCGTTTTTATAATGTCGGGTATGGATTAGTATGCATACCATTATTATTGAAGTGGATTACTTGTTAAAGCAGTTTCACTTGACGAACAGTAGCAGTAAACAATAAAAACTAAAAGTACATAGGTAATTATCGATAAGTTTTGATGGTTCTACTTACTGCAATATACTCCTGTAAACTATATTACATGATTTTTTTCGTTCAGCGAAAACATGCAGATTTTGCGAATAAGAAACCCGTGAGCAAGCTACGTAGAGCTGACCGTGGGAAAAACATGGCGCGGCCAAATGTATCCCTGCTACCTTTAATGTTTGACCTTGCGATTTATTGATTGTCATTGAAAATGCAACCTTTAATGGGAACTGCAGACGTTTAAAATTAAAAGGTAAGTTATTGGGTATTATTGGTATGCGTGGTATAAGTACATTGTCTCCCTTAGCTTCTCCAGTTAAAATTGTGGCCTTCACAATGTGCCTCCCTAGTTCAGTGACTCGCAATCTAGTACCGTTGCATAATCTCGGTGTGTCCAAGTTGCGCATTAACAAAACGGGTATACCTACCTTTAATTCCAGCTTATGGGATGGCACCCCGGATAGCTCTAAAGAGTTTAGAAACTCCACGGGGTAGCTCGTACAGTCGTCGGATGACATGACTGTGTCGATGGAGTTGTACGTTGATGTATAGTTATTTCGTCCAAGATTTTTTTATTAATTTTCGTAACAGTCTCATTTTTTGGTGCTAATATGGTTCTTTCACACAGCCAATTCTCATCCTGGATGTTTTGTTGCAAATTTGGAAAAACTTGCGCAATAAGCGCGTCTTCCGAATCCACAACATGACAAAATTGGTTGGTGAATAGAACCATACCTTCTTCGTCAGTATCTAATCGACCATCACCTATCTCGAGCAGTTTCTCAGCGTACGCGCCCGACTCCACATCACTGAATAACTGGACACGCATGTTAGTGGTGAGATGCAGCTTTTGAACTTTGGTCCACACATATGATGCTTTCAGACATGCATTAATTTCGTCTGCTGGAGTGCCTCGCTCGATGACAGGCAAAGTCTGCCTAAAATCCCCAGCCAGTAAAACCACTACACCACCCATTAACGTTTGATTGCTGTGAATGTCTTGTAGACAGCGATCAAGAGCTTCGATGGCGCGTTTGTGTGACATAGTGCACTCGTCCCACACGATCAGCTTGCACTGTTGCAACAGGATGCCACGGGCGCTGCTCTTACTGATGTTGCACGTTGGGGTTTCTTCGCTCGCCAGATTAAGAGGTAATTTAAAGACCGAATGTGCCGTCCGTCCACCGCTTAGCAATGTTGCAGCAATTCCAGAGGAAGCCACAGCTAAAGCAACATTATGGTCCCTGCGAATTTTTGCTAGAAGCAAATTAAGTAAAAAAGTTTTGCCTGTCCCACCCGGGGCATCAAGGAAAAATACCCCGCCTTCACCAGTCTCAACTCGTCGTAATATTTTGTCATAAATCTCTTTTTGCTCGGGTAGCAGATGTGGCTCAGTTTCGCATACTTGAGCGTCTAATATGGTGGTATCATAGCTTAGCTCTCTGATCAAATCGTTTGACAGCTCTCCTCTACGCCGTGGTGTGGGCATACCAAAATCGGACAATTTCTTTCCGGAAATTGAAATTATTTTGTTCTCGATAAGCCACAATGCCTCATTGAAACAAAGATCATCGTTGACTTGATCCATTCTTTCAAATCTGTGCATGATGTCCTCTGATAAAGCAGTTTTGTACTTGTCCCATAGTTGCAGAGGATTGGATAAACCGCAAGTGCATATCAATATGGCAAATAGCTCTCTTACTTGCGCCGGTGAGCGACACAGCACGGCCTCTTCGATAGTGGCGTCCCAGTGGTTATCATCTTCCAACAACCCCATCTTCTCACACACCTGTCGAAAAGTTGCAAGTTCTTGGCCGTCAACTGTTTTTAAAGCCAAGAAGTTGGTGGGACCCCTTATTACATTCAGCAGCAATCGCAAACAATAACATTCAAAGTTGCTAACGTGCACAGTGTAAATGCGGCCAAGAGCGTCTCCTGCCTTCACACCTGGCCAGTCGTCGACAGGTGTTCCTTGTAAACGACGTTTCCATTCCTTCCGCGCTGCATTCCAAGTATAGTAGCGAGGTACGTCAACGTAAAATAATGTTTTTGCAAATGCGTCATTTTGGCACAACAGGAAAAAAGCAGTTAGTGTCGTTTTAGGTGGTGCTGCTAACCTCTCTCTAAAATTATTTTCAGTAAAATAAACCCTCTCACCATTGGGTAAATGAATCGCGAGATGAGTGACTGTTGGGTGTCTCTCGTGCAGAGGCAGACCCAAGATCCGCCACGCTGCTTCGTTGCTACTAACATATCGGCCGGCTCTAAATGTTTGCACCTCATCTCTCGGGTCAATGTTTACATTCCCTTGCTGGCGGATGTTAAAAATAGCCTGGTCGCTACCTTTGTTAATATATTTACAAATATATTTTATCGCCTGCACCGTATTACAAAATTCTACATTTATATGGGAATTAAAAATTTTAGACAGGAGGGGAGAATATGGGACCACCCAACTATTGTCCACCAATATTTCCCGTGTTCCTCCTCGGGTTTTTAGAATAGTCGTGCGGCCGCCATCCTCCGGTGCTCTGCGCCTGTACAGAGGATAGCCTTTGTCATTGGTTTGAGTATCTTTTAAAAGCTTCCTCGGATATTTTTTGGTACATTTACCTTCCTTCATGCATGGTGATGAAGAATTTAGTGCACCACAGGGCCCGTGAATCATATTCTTGGTTACCGTATCATAGAGCTTTTGATCGGTTTCCGGATTTGGTATCTCAGCACATATGACTTCGTCAATTTGGTTGGGGCGTAATTTTTCCTTCAACCACAGCAGTAAGTGCACGTGAGGCAAACCTCGTTTTTGCCACTCGATCGAGTACATGAAGCACTGCATGTCACCAAATATGTTACCTTTTGTAAGTAGAGCAACCAACTTCTGTAATTTTATTTTAAATACTCTGGCTGTTAAGTCATGCCTGTCCGTTGAATTTTGACCAGGCATAAGCTCTTCGGTGATTTCTGGCCAGGCGGGGTTACATGTCATTGTAATAAATAAATCAGGCCTCCCGTAATTACGCACGTATGTAAACGCATCCTGCGTATATTCATGTAGATATCTCGGGCTATTTACAAATGATGACGGGAGAATCACCATCTGACCCAAGTTATTTGGATCTGAATCCGCATCATTTCTTATCGCGTCTTGCAAGTGAATGTAGTTTTCTGCGCGCAATTTTTTTTGATTTAAAGAAATAAACCTTAAGCGCTCACTCTCCATCTTTACATACATGTCTACCAGAAACTGATGAAGGAGGAGCCTACACCTAAGCAGTAAATTAAAATCGCCACGACGGACCATCAAGTGATAGGCATAAAAATCTTTGCAGGACACCTTTTTGTTTGGCATGGGCTGTTTGGTAACTGGATTTATCTGCAGAATGTCAATACTGTACCCCTCTTGTCCTTTCCAAAAAATAATTGGGTACTCGAGAGCGTCATAATATCTGTGTGTATCGGGAACCCTAGTGAGCATACCATCGTGCGCCTGTACAACGATGTCCCGAGACGTAGTTTGTTCACTACTAACTATTACGGCAGCTATTTCATTTGTGGTCGGGACATTAAACCGTCTCTCATGTTGACCACGTGGTACACGGTCTGGGTGGATCACTACTTTGAAATTAGTGTAATTGGTAATTCTGTCTCTAGCCGTTTTAAATTCATGCACCAAAATGTTGTGATCGTGTAGAACTCGTTGTAATTTTTGAACTATGTTTCTTTCTACGCCTTGCACATACACAGTACGCCTATTGACTTGGGCTTCTTCATCACCCATGAAATAAACTTGTAATGATTGTGGTTCCATACTGGCCGCAGGAAGTAAAGAACCGATTCGATGGTATACTTGTCCTTGTATTGTGAAGGTCGGGCAAAATCCTGGCATTGAGACAATTTTATCTGCTCCAAAAGAAGTCATATGAAAACACGTATTGTATTTTCTTATATTTCTCAGAAAACGGCGAGACTCGTCTGTTTCATTAGAGAACAGTTCTCTCAAAGGTTCCACTGGCTCGTCTATAGAAGGAATGGCTACTTTCCCGCCTGAACAACACATACCTGCTGTTTCTTCTTTCCACTTAAGAGCTCCGCAAAATCTGCAATCTTTGCTCATTGCTTCTATTTTTATAAGCTTGTGAGTTTCATAATCAAGAGTCTCGTCATACTCAAATGCAGCTTTACCAAACACCCCCCACGTGTTTCGTGAAAATGTTTGACGTCGCTGTGCTGCCCTGTCAGCAACAGCGCGTCTGCGAGATTCAGCCGCTGCAAAGGTTTCTGTGGCTCTTTGGGACGCCATGTAAGTCGCCTGCTGCTGACGTCGAGCTTGTGACTGTTCTGGTGTCTCCGCAGCCCGTTGAGACACCAGATACTCAGCATGCTGTTGACGCCGATCTTGAGACTGTTCCGGTGTTTCAGCAGCCCGTTGAGACACCAGATACTCAGCGTGTTGTTGACGCCGATCTTGGAACTGTTGTGGTGTTTCTGCAGCCCGTTGAGACACCAGATACTCAGCGTGTTGTTGACGCCGATCTTGGGACTGTTCTGGTGTTTCTGCAGCCCGTTGAGACACCAGATACTCAGCGTGTTGTTGACGCCGATCTTGGGACTGTTCTGGTGTCTCAGTAGCTCTGTGCACCGCCTCCCGCACCGCCTGCTCAAACCTTCGCAGTTCACATTGTTGAGACGTCTCGTTAACTCGAGCTATTTTCATAGCTCGAGCTTTATTAGTGCTTTGTGAAACATTAGACTTACGCTTTCGCGGCATTATTGTCAGTACTGTATAAAAACTTAAACTAACCAAAAATAAACAATTGTAATAATCTGATGAAAACAAAAACGAATATTTATTTACATAATACTTAAAAATACAACCTATACCTAACTAATTAAAAATACAATTTCTATAATTAAATACTTAAACAAAAAAAAATCGAATCTATCTTTCTACTTAAAATATACTCCGTAATAAATCGCAAAATGAACACAACCGTCAACGACGTCTGCCCTCACGCGTCTGTCCGCGTTCGGGTCGCGCACTCGGAAATGGCGCGTCATAGCCTGGACCCCCTCCACCCCCGCTCAGCGCGCCGACGACGGCGCCTCCGACTCATAGTAGTCATTAATGGCGCTCCACCAATTCAATCTTATCGTGATAACTTTTAAACTATTTGTCCAAATTGCTTAGTGTAAAAGACAAAGTTTATCTACATTAAATACAGAAAGTGATTAATGTATTAATTTTGATAAGAATTAACTAAGTACTCTAAAATGTGCATTGTAAAAAAAGTATCCAATTTAAATGTATTTATGGCTCACTATTTTGGATATAATGACTTCTACATAAAAGGTAGATATATGCTGTCGCGGACTTTTATTTAGAACTGTTTAAGACAAACATTCCCACGATACATTATCTTCGTGTAACTCTAACGGTTTAGGCAGCGCACGCCAAGATAGCTCTCAAAAAGCAGGAATTTTTCCGACTTAATTGATTCTTATCGTTATATTATGGCCAAATCACACAAAATCTTTATAAATTGTACCCTATGTGTTATTCTGATGTATAAGCTATATTACTGTAAAGTTTCACCAAAATCCGTTCAGTAGTTTTTGCGTGAAAGAGTAACAAACATCCATCCATCCATCCTCACAAACTTTCGCGTTTATAATATTATATATATATATTAGTAGGAAGTAGGATTAGTAGGATGTAAATAGAAATAAACCTAATTTCCTTAATAATAGAAATATTTGAAGAGTTAGTCGTCCGCTTATTAAACTAGAATAAGCAAACAAAGGCAGAGAAATAACTAATATCATCATCGAAGTATAAACTGACAGGTAACTATAGGGCTATTGTTTATAATGACAACGAAGAACAATAATCTGTATCAAGTCAATTAACAGCCGTTTATCGAGCTCGTTAAAGTTCAATTATATGGCAGTGCCGGCAGTACATTACATACTCATAGCGAGTAGGTGCCGCTGTTGGAGATTCCCTTGTTTTGATATTTCTGCAACGTCATAGCGTACGTAGCTAGTGTTGACACTTTCATAACTTTGTACAGCCAAAAGTGTCAATTTGCTTAAGAGGGCTGTCGCATTTTGTCACCTCTGTATTAATTTATAAAAACACATTTTTATTGTGATATTTATTTAACTTATCTCAATAACAGATCATATTACTTATTGAGCTGAGTTTATTAGATAACACAATAGAAATGTGTTAATAATTACCTTATAAATCTATATTATCTATTAGTTCGCCAATGGGGTTGGCAGCTTAAAACTTTTGACAGATGGCGTTAGCATAGCTTTGTCACGTTTGTTTTTCAATTTGTGTGTTTGGTTTTGTGATTTTTTTCATCAAAATACCAAGATGGATACTACGAAAAACATGTATTCAACATGGCGAATAAGCGAGCTAAACTAGTGCTAGCTAGTGCTTCTTTACAAGGAAGAAAAGCAGACCTTATTGAAAGGTATAACCTTAAAATTCTACATCAAGCTTTTTTATTTATGAAATAGTTTTGTTTGTAGGATGTACACATTTCGTAATACTTTTCGCCAACGCCAACATTACTACAAAAAGCCAAATTGGACACAAAATTTCATATGGAACACATAACAGTGAGTTCTATGATCATGATCTATTTCATGTAATTTGTTTATAGATTGGAGCTTTACGAACAAAATGTCAATTTTGGGAACACTAGTGCTCAAAAAGATGATGACCCGATAATGCAGGTTCCTGATTCGAACACTTATTAGGATATTAACAGCAGTACTAAATTACCACCGCTTAACAAAATGCATATAAGGCAGTATTTTTGTTTGTAAGTAGGTACTATTCTAGTCACTGCATAGCTATCGGAAATTGGCGTGCACCTATTTCTTTGCAATAAGCCACTTCACATTTCTTAGGCATTTTATTAAATCATAAACAAACAAACACTTCGTATAAATGAAAATAGTTTTGGTTAAAGCTATGCTAGCGCCACTTTGACAGTTGCCAACCCCATTGATTACATTTTTACAAAAAGTTTCTTTTCATTTAACATTCTTAAAAATTTGGTCCCGTGTGAGCGAGAGAGGTGACAAAATGCGACAGCTCTCTTAAAAATTATTTCCCCAGGGAAATAATTTTTAAGCAAATTGACACTTTGATAATTGTAAATTTTATTTGCATACAACTGGGAAAGAATAACAACTGCTTTGAATTTACGGACAATTTGTTAGGCAATTTATATTTACAGCGCAAAGTTCGACTTTGCCTTGATTACTTTTTATTAGAATAACTTACGAGTATCTGGTCCTACCGTTCTTAAAGACTTTGTACATTATCATTTATCACCTATGAATCATTTGCATTGAGATACTTACACATTTTTTACACACATGATACATACATTTTGTATCTATGGACAATAGGATGGTATTCATGACCTAAACTGCTATTAGTTCGTTCTTCCGATTTAACTCAAAGCATTTTCACATGCCTGTAGAGGCCTGTAGGATCTTATTCAAGTACCTAGACACAGGTTTTCAACAAGTTTTCTTAAAACTATTTGAGCATATCAAAACATTTTCAAACAAACTTTCATATTATGTCATTTACTTAGATAAACGGTTCAGGCTGAGCGGTAATTTACAACTCTCTTCGTTGACTAAATCCGGGGTAAGTCTTAAGGTATTAAAATGCGGCAGAACTTCGCTGTTCAGTTTTAAGGGACAACAGAGCTGGCAGCCAATTTAATGTAGATACTAAACACCCTGGAACTGGTCCAAAAACTATATTACGATTTACGAAACGTGGATAGTATGTATGATTTTATAGGATGAGTTGTTCTTGACTGTGTAGAAATATTTTCTATTTTATAGGGATGTAGGAAGAGGATGAGTGTAGGAAATGTTAGTCGTTTTTCAATTGTACATAAATGGAAAGTTACATTCATTAAACTCATATAAAACATGTTTTCTTGTAAAGAAATAAAAAATTTAAAGCACTTTAAGAGCAAGAGTAAAGTACTAATTTATTTGATCACGTTTATTAACCAACTTCTACTTGAGATGATTCGCATGAAGCCAAAAACCAAAATTCCCCAAACTAAGACTGATAATATTTCTGTAGTATAAATATATTCCTCTGGGTAGGTATGCAAGTCTGAAATCCATCATCATAAGGTGTAAACTTTCTCTTCAAGACTGAGTGGCTCTCAGCTATTTCTGTGGAAGTAGTTTCTGAGTAAAGACCTACAAACACTGATGAAAGTACACAATGCTCATGAGAATACATATTATTATTCCGTCTGTAGTTTCATGCTAAGGAAAATAATTAATCAGGTGCGTCTTATGTGCGAAAATAAAACAAAAGTGTTACAATGCAGGTTCTGAATTTAAAATAGGTTGCTGTGTTTTTTATTTCTATTACATAGGGCTTTCAAAATATTAAACAGTTTGTATGGTTTTAAAGCCAGGTATTCATTCTCCTAATGGACTTTAGAAACATGTATGTCGCCAGACTGTACCGGCTTTATCACGGAAGCTTGCTTCGGCTTTACAATTTACTCGGTCACATAAAATATTGTCCGGCTTCGATGTTTTGGGTCTAAAAGGGTGTGAAGCAGAAAATATGCATGACAAAAAAAGAGTTTCCATCGCACTGTAGATTTTTCAAAATTTAATTTTTTTCGATTTTTTTTTAAAAAAAGCTAATTTCTAACATCACACCGGAGGATAAAAAAATGTTAAGAAAAACAAAACGTAGCAGCGTCGCTCTCTCTGTATCTTTTGTTTTTATGTTTCAAGTTTTTCTTAAAAGAAAAGGAAAACTTTGTCATACCATTTTCGACGCAAACAAACCCAGTTTGACCAACTTCTGACACCATAACTGACACATTGATATCTATTGTCTCACTGTATCCAACTCGCCACCCCACAATAATTTTTCTAAGACGGTTCGACTTTGACGGCACTCAACAAATATCGGGTTTCAATTTTCTCTCAATTAACTTCAGGTTACGTTGAATTCGACAAGTGGCACTTAGTTGTAATGGGTCTATGTGGGGAGGGCTCTCGGGACCCTTCGTGCTTACAGTTATATCGGAAGGGTTGCTTATGTCCCATTGTGTCGCGACTCACGGTTTCTGAACTTTACCGTTCGCTTGTCAAGTTAGTTGAAAGGATACATTGTGGTGGTGTCATTCGTTCGGCTTCTTATTATTTGTTATTTAATAGATATAGGAAGTTTTGAGACTGTTCAGTGGTTTGGAAAGTAGTTATTCGTTTTTAAAGTCATTAAAGACGTTAGTATATCTTTAGACTTGACTTGCTGTGGTTATAATGTTCACGTTTGGCAGAAAGTTTTAGGAGCCCAGCGGGGCAATTGCGTAACACACTAAAAGAAGGAATCAGTTTCATTTTGACAGTTCAACAACATTCATTGCGTTATTTACGTTGTTGAGCAGACAAATTTTTCGAATATATAGAATTAGCAATAGGCTTCAAAATCATTCAAATTGATACGCAAGTCAAATTGATAGTGTGTTACGCAATTAGGATGCTGGTTTACTAGCAAAATCATTATTATTATGTTGAGCAGAATTAATCAAGCTTTTTTTTTTTTTTTGGATGGGAAATCATCAAATGACTTCTCCCGCTCTGGGCGGAGCGGGAGGGCGTGTCAGACTTTTACTGACTAAAACCCACCCGTGTTCCTTCTGTTGCCTGTGCCGGGGCCACGGTAACTCTTTCGAACATCCCGCAGAATTAATCAAGCTTAACATATTATAGAGCTGTGTACCTATTTTTCTACACATACATTTCGTTTATATATTTATAATCGACAAAAAACTATAGTTCTAGGTACAAAATAAGCTTAGCTGACGTTTCATAAGTGCCCATGTAGTTTCATGTGAAATAAAATATTTTGATTTTGCTTAAAATAATACTTATACCTACTAGCACAAAACTTTTGAGCGTGTTTACTCCTCTAATCCGATTGACATGACTTCGCCGTCCTCACTCATGACCTAATGGACAAACTGTATAAAACAAACTTCAGACAAGGATCTCTTTTTGCCGGGAAAGTGGGGGAGTGCATTTAGTACTGGCCAGTAATAAACATGGAAAGTCAGTTGAAACAGTTTTGATGATAGTGAGTGAATGCGCCTTTTACAGCGAGCTGAGAATGTTTTTGGTCACGCAGTACCAGATTTTAAGGCTGCAGACTTGCAAAATTCCTTCGCGGCGAATTATTTGGGCAATTTTATGTTTTTTTTTTTTAACAAAATAATGAAATAACATGGAATATTATTATTGCACATAAATAGCCCTAATATGAGTAATAGCTAGTTATTTATTTTTAAGTTCATCTGGGTGGATTATGTTAGGTAAATCAAGCGTTAAATTCAAAGCTCTTTCTCGCCCAAAAACATTTTGAGCTATGTTTGTGTGCTTACTTTATGGCAATAAAGAATTAATTTACAAAATTACAATTGTACGTGATGTTGACATTTCGTCTTGCCATAATTCAATGCGTTGATCGACGATCGAAATTATTTATTTAACAAAAGATGAAATAATAAATCAGTAAAAGAAATGCAATATTTTCGTTTACACAGAAAGCAAAAGTTAATAAATGACGAACATCGCCCCCGCTGCACGTGTCGAAACATCGATCATGGCTCTTAGACGAAAACTGGGGTTCTCACCCTACGCCAAACATTTTCCATTATCCTGCATGGCTCTGTTACGTTACGGGAATAGTTTCTTTGATATTGATATTTAGAATATTATGTAGTTTGAAGACGCAGCGTAACTTGAACAAATACAATTCTGCCAGCCTTCTGGGCACGTTTCCGGATGGCATCGATGCGGACGACTTCGACGCATGTACTCCATTGGTTTAGGTAATCATAAAACTTTATTTATCTCAACATCATATTGCAGGCACTGGTTTATACAATACATACACATACATAAACTCACGCCTTCTTCCCATGGACGTAGGCAGAAACCACAGAACACGACCTGCTACGATCCTTACACCTTTGCCTCGTTCACGTTCATACGTCTGGTGATACACGCACGCCGGTTGCGAGTACTACGCACCTGACCTTTCTGAAGAACATCACCAATAAGATCACTATAATATGTCTTCCTATGGCGCCCCCTCCCGGCGTTTCCGTTCACATCTGCCGCGTAAATACCTTTTGTTAGTCGACTTTCATTCATCCTCTGAACATGACCAAACCATCTAAGCATACTTTTCAAATTTTGTTTAATAAAATGCACAATCTTAAAGAGAAAGGTGTCTGAGGTAGGAGGGTCGAATAAAGAAAACGAATTGTGTAGAAACGAGTTCAAAACCGATGAACACTAGAAAGGGTTTGACACAACTGCATGACACTCCATTGATTTTCCCAAAGTCCTCTGCAGAAAATTACTTCGTACATTTAATGACATTGGCCGTTGGCCAGAGGGTTATAATTTAGTTATGGCCGTACATCGTTAATCATTGCGGTCAAACAGCGCTCACCGTAGTCCCAGATTGATGACCGTTTTGAAACTCACAGTTTTTAATGCGCTGATCGTTACTAGATTTTCTTGTTGTATTCTGTGGCACGTGCGTTTGTTAATTAGTGTGTGCATGCCTTTATTTGTGTGACTATGGTTCGGTTAGGTTAAAACGAGGTTTAGAGTGTTGTGGAAGTAGAGTTATATGAATTGTGCTGCAAAAAGATTAAACCTTGTTTAAAAAGCCATTTAATTTTGAATTCGTCGTTTTGTTAATGTTTATGTGCTTGACTCTCGATGTTAAAAATCAGCAGCAAGTACGAAAAGCAGTGTACGAAATACATATGTAAAGTACCAGCAGCGTTCAATCTTTGGTTTGAATAAGTTATTTATCTATTGAGCGCTTGGTTTTATATCAATTGCCGTGCCCCCCGCGCCCAGCTCAAAAATCGACGAATGGTCGATTTATGATAAATATGTCGGGTCGTGCAATTAAATTAAAAAAAAAACTGGCCAAGTGCGTGTCAGACCACGCACAATGAAGGGTGTCGTAGTTGGGATGAGTTTATCCCAAGAACAAACTTAACATTGTAGTTAAAAACATGTTCTCTAATACATTCCAACCGCAAATGTAAGTTGGTCGACTGTTACTCGTTAACTTGTAAAGCCTACTTAGCTGTGATAGTTTTCCTTTTCATTTCGTTATATATTATTATTGTATATACTACTACCGTGATACCGTGATTTTTTTACATATCCAGAACTAACCGTTTAGCTGGCGGAGGGGAGGGGGGACACACTTGACTAACAAAAATTAGCACTTTAAAGCTTAATATTTCAGAAACAGATACTTCAAAATTGTTTTCACAAGCCCGCAATATTTTTGAAAGACCGTTCCAACAACACCCCACACCATGAGGTAGATGAAAAAAAACATCCCCACTTTACGTGTACAGGAGGTACCCTAAAAAATTTTTTTTTCGTGATTTTATTTTACCACTTTGTCGGCGTGATTAATATGTATATCCATGCCAAATTATAGCTTTCTAGTACTAAGAGTCTCTGAGCTAAGCTGCGGACGGACGGACATGGCGAAACTATAAGGGTTCCTTGTTGACTACGGGACCCTAACAAAAAAGGAAATTAGGTTCTCAGTCGTATAAATAAGACTGAGGCGGCACGGGCACTAAAACTTTTGGCGTATTTAGGCTCCTGCAAACAGGCGCGACATGCGACGCGACACAAAGGAACTGCGTGTCACGCGAGAAGTGGTGCCTTTGTGTCGCGCGCGATTCACGTCGCGTGTCACGCCTGTTTGCAGGAGCCTTTAATCCGATTGGAGTGGGCAATAGGTTAAAAGTATCATAGTTTTTCTAAAAATAAGTATAGAGTTTCTTTGACTAATTGCTGTTCCCTATTCAAAGCATACCTTTTACAAAAGGGCCAGATTGTATAATTATACAACTATAATAATCTTTTCATTCCTCCTACCGTTATTTCGCGATCCTTTGTTCTTTGACACTGAATGAAAGAAAACTTTATACCAGGCACAGATAAAATAATTACTTCAGGAGCTTTGGGTAATCTGCCTAGGAAGGAAAAAATAAGAAAGGGAAGGACTAGGGACTTAAATTCAGAGAGGGGGCAACCAACCGAAAAATTTACTTCGTAAGGAGACCATCATTTTTAGGGTACCGTAGCCAAATGACCAAAAACGAAACTGTTATGATTTCGTCATGTCCGCCCGTCCGAATGTTACATAACCATTTTACTCGGGGACTATTTGCACAATACTATGTATTGATGAAAATTGGAAAGGTGTATTCTGTGCACTGCTAAAAAATGGTGTAAGTAGTAAAAATACAAAAAAAAAACTTGGGGTGGCACTACCCATTGATATAACCGAGGGATGAAAAATTCAATGCACATAAGCGTGTGATATATTGTTAGATCCCATAATTAAAAAGACTACGATGTATCTAAGTGACTTTGATATTTAAGTCACAAGTTTTAGAGATATGGAATATTTGCGGTTAGAACTGCAGAACTAACTGTGCTTTTCGTAGTTATTCGAGAAATAATAATAATTTTACATTTATATTCAAAATTCAAAATTTATTAAAATAAAACGTTTACAAAAGTGTACATGTAGCCAACAGCGTTAAGTTCTCCATACAATTATACTGTCTAAAATAAACTAAAAACTAAGATATTATTATTATAGGTGCAAGTAATGGTTGTTCGGAATTGCAATGTTAGTTAGCGACCAGCCCGATCTAGGATAATTTAAGCCTGTGTTTCAGGCCACCACTTTACAATCCAACTATTTTGGTGCCTTAATATCTATTAAAACTAAGCCTATGTAATTATACAAAAGTAAACAATTACGCGGGGATCAAATATCATCATGCCAAAATTTCTAGAAGTTGTTCTGTGTCTGTGTAATGTAGTGTCTCTAAATATAAAGATAACATTTACATTTTTTATACCTTACACTATAGAAACTTAGTACCTTGTTGAGCCTATTATATAGAAAAGGACCCAAGAACAGATAAAGACGATTAGCAAACGCATGTCTAGTTTGAGGCTTTATGCAAAATAAGTCCTTCCTTCTCTTGTCAGAAGGTGCAGGATCAAAAGGAAGTGCAGTGTGCTGGAGTAGTACTATGTTTAAAATAAACAATTGTCGTACTGTAAGCACCTTACATGCTGTGTAGAGCTGGTGCGTAGGAAATCTAAAAGGGCGAAAGGTACCTTTGGAATTGCTCTTTGACCACGCTCTAATGGGAGTAAAATTGTTTTTGCCGCACCGCCCCAAGAAGTTACGCAATATGTAAGAATGGATTGACACAAAGCTAAATAGACCTGTTTAATTAATTTAAAGTCTGCTATGTTCCGTATATTCTTAAAAACATATATTATTTTGCAAACTCTCGTACACAGTAAATCGATATGTTTACGGAAATTGAGATTTGTGTCGATGGTAACACCTAGATATTTTAAATGGTCAGCTATAGCTAAAGTGGGGCAAAAATATGCGGTGTCAGCATTCATGCAACAATTATGTGCGCAAATGTTTAGATTAGTAAGAGGTATGTTAGTATTTCTCATTATAAATAAAATGTAATTGGTTTTAGCTGCATTTAATGTTAGGAGATTATTACGGAGCCAATTAGACACAATGTTAAAACCATTTTGAGCATATTCATAGGAGTGACAGGCTGCATAGCTCATTAATATACATAGATTAAAAATAAAGTAGGGCCCAAAATGCTACCTTGTGGAACACCAAATCTACTATTTTTAAGTTCAGAGCTTGTATATATATTGTTAGTATGAACTTAAAACTATGTCAATACCTAATAACTAAGAGAGACTTAGTCCTTTGGGTGCGGCTCCACACCAGTGGGCTGTCTAACCTATTGCCTATTAGCTTTAGGATGCTGTTACTGCTCCCACGTAATATGCTTAGCAGTGAGGCTGTCTTAAAATACTATGAATTACAAATTTATTTTTGCGGTAGATAAAATCGACACTGTGCCTGCGTAAATATTCATTCCAACTACGAGTACAGAACCGTTTACTGAACGTGGTCCGACACGCACTTGGGCGGTTTTTTTTCCTTAGGTTTACGCCACGTTTTTCGGTTATTACAGTACCTACCTAAAGTCATTGGGTTTTGAAACAGTCAGCGGAGCGTGGGACATTATCTACTTAGGAATAATTAGTTTGAGATATTTTTATGAAGGCGTGAGTAATTAGTTCCTGAGTATTTCAGCTATAATTTAGGGCTGTCTTATTCAGTTGGGTACCTGTTAGGGTTCCGTACCCGAAAGGTGCCAATAGAAACCCTATTAATAAGCCTCCGGTGTCTGTCCCTCCGTCTGTCAGCGGGCTGTATCTCATGAACCGTAATAGATAGACGGAGATAAAACAACAAATAATAAAATAAAATAAAGTTACAAATTAAAGGCATCCTTTAATTTGTAACCATACAAGAAACGTGTTTTTTTAATTGAAGTATTTTTTAAAATATGTAGTGTTAAAATATTGTACAGTAGTACGGAACCCTTCGCGTACGAGGCCGACTAGTACTTTGCCGTTTTTTTTTTTAAATATTTTTCATCACTTTGTATGTAAAGTTAGATAGACAGTCTACATTAGCGCCGTGTTATGTATTTTGTAAACGTCTTGAAGATCAGTATTTAAAGTACATAAGTAACTACGCAGTATTGTTTGATACGTGGCAGAAAAACTTTGATAATCACTAACTAGAAAGAGTTTCATAAACTAACTCCACCACCAGTTTGACCGTTTAAGCCCCAAATTAAAATGATCTTCAATAAATCTAAATGGACTGAAAACCTGTCACTTGAAAATCCGAGTCGAGTCCAAAAATTGCAGTGACCAATTCCCCACAGACTTATCACATATCACCCGAAACTAAGCTCCTTAATTTAGCGAATAGAGGTGAACTGCGAATTCGCTGTTGGTATTTTGTGAGTCTGTCGCATCCGTCACTGCAGTAAGCCGATTTGTCTTAATTCGGAAACAGGCCGATATTCATTTCCCTCGGTAAACTCTATTCTGTAACGCATTTGAGCGATTGCCGGTTTTAGGGGCTTCGTTGGTGCGAAATTCGGAGAAGTAACTGTTTTCGAGAAAATTAGTTTTTGGGTGATTGACTTTTGATTTAGTGATGTTTGGTTGGGTCTATACAAGGCAACATAAGTACCAACATTTCGGGTCGAATAAATAACACGAGACAAAATTCGTATTGAAATAATTATTCATATTATAGAGCTAATACTTAGATGAGTTTTTTATTTCTAACTTTTTTCTACTTATTTATTCCATTACAAATGAAGGGTAAGGGAGGAAGAAGGATCATAGTCATAAATGGTTTGAAGAAAAACCAAAAAAACTTTCTTATTTTAAAACACGTTTTTATTTGAATGAAATTGAATCACATTAGCAAGAGAAATAATAATAATATTACATTCTACTATTATAAACGCAAAGAAAGGTCCATAGACTCTCGCGACTCGACAACGATCTTTTTTTTAAAGAACCCAGTTTTTTTCATATCGAATTTCTGAAGTCAGTGATCTTTCTTTTGTGTTTCTGTTTTCACTTTGTTATAAAAAGCTACGGCGTAACCCTCTGAAGAATTGTACAGACGCACTCATTACCTACCCTACAAAAAAAAAAAAAATGTTAGAATCTTGGTAAATATTGATCAAACTGACTGCTGCAAACCATATTTTCTAAAGCATAATATTCAAAGCCTCCCCAGTATTTACATTCTAGAAATATGTAAATTTGTCCGTAAGCATCAAGAGTTTTACACAAAACGTGAAGACATCCAATCACAGTACACACTTAGGCTCCAATCTAGACTAAACATACCAACATCCAAGCTAAAAATGCTTTCTACAAGTCCCTACGTAATGTCTATAAAAATATACAACAAACTACAAGACAAAATAAAGAAAGAAGAAAAGTTCAATATATTTATAAAAAAAACTTAATAAATTACTGATAAACAAATGCTATTATTATGATCCTGTTTAATTTATTTTTGATTATGTTTTGTTGAATGTTAATTTTGATTTTGTTGTTTAATTTTAATTACTATTTTGAACTTATTTAACTTTAATTTTATTGTGATCTTAATTCAATTAGGTTTTCGATTATAATTTTATTTCTTCCTCAATTTTGTTTCTGCCTGTGATTTTAATGTTTTATTTCAATTTTTAATTTTAATTTGGCCCGAGGAGCCTGATTGTTCTGTGTGTATAAAATATCCTGTAGTTTTAAGTAGCTTTTATACATTTAATCAATATTTAATGCATGATGTGCTTACCTGTAAGAGATTGATACACTAGATCCGAATTGATTCAATGTAACCCATAATTGTCTGAGTGTACTCAATTGTTGGTGAGCCAAATAAATAAATAAATAAATAATAAATTACTCCTTAGATGAATATTTAAATGATAAACACAAATAATAGAAGAAATGTATAATATATAGTATATGTTAAGGAAATTACTAATATAATAAAAAAATAATTTAAGTATGAATAATAATTGATAACAACAATAAATGATAATCACGCAATTTATAGGTATGTTTAAAATATATTAATGACATGGTAATTATTAATAAATAACATAATAACAAAGAAATAACATAAAATAATAATGTAGCAATAATTATTATTCACGATCTCCTAAAACAGAGCTTCCTCTCTCCTACCATTTTGCTGTACTTTACAGGGTCCATAATGATCTCAATTATTATATTATAGTTACCACCTAAACCTAAGTACACATTATGGTGAAGCAATAAAGATATTGGGTATTGAGTATAAATACCAGTCTCTCTACTAGATGGCGTTGTTGCATCTAATTATGAAAAACACTATGATCCTTTTTCCCCCTTACCCTGCAAATGCAGAGTATGTAGTAGAATACATCAGTTAAAGTAAGCGGAAAATCCCTGAAATTAAGTAGCAACTGTAACAAGTAGGTTAAACCCAAACTTTTTTATCGAACATCAAAATTATGCTAAAATCGTTATAAACAGGAATGTTTTAATGAAATCAAATGGGATCCTTTTATGCGCATATTTATGGTTCGCATTTAAAATATAAATTCAGCGCGGCAGCTGTAGAGGCCGTCGACAACATATTGCGTCCATGTGATACGAGCAAAAAACTCCAAACTGCGCAAAAAGTTACTTTTATTCCCACTGTTTCACTTCATAATACGTATTTTGTTGGACAAAGTTAAATGTTGTCGCTTAAACTTCCAGTGTTTACAGGGATAGTGGCTGAATAATGGTTGGCTATTTTTAGGAGGAATTATTGAGACCTTTTCTGAATTTGACTTTCCAACGAACAACTAATTAATCTATGGTCTAGGTTGATGGTTGACACTAATGAAGAGAGGTTAATGACCGGCACTGAGTTAATACAGCCTGTGAATTAACATGATACAAGTCCATTTTCGGTTTTAAATAATGTATAAAATATAACAGTGACCGAGTTTAACTCCCATTTTTGTGAGATTTAGTAAAGTTTCAAAAGACATTACCAAACTGCAACCCCCTAACTCATATTAACAATGCCATAGAACGTTAATTCCTACTTTAACTAGTCTATTTTTTTTAAATAAATCCCTTTGTCGAGACCTCGTTTTCACACGTCATAAAGCGCGGGGTCGTAATTTTGAAACACTCTCTACATCTGGGTATGAAAGGCCTCCTTCACGGTGACTTCGTCGCACCGTACATTTTCCCCTGCTTTCTCGTTTCGAGGGCGTTTGACGACCGGCATATAACAATGATCTTTTGACTGGCGCCAGAGCCAGCCAGGTGCGAACTTTAAAACTATGCGACTTTTTAAAGTGCCCGTTTACAGCTGCAGAAAATTAGACGACGCAATAATAGAACGTCGGCGGGAACAGCGAGCGGCACTTCTCTTTTCCGTCCGTTTATTTTTCTGTCTTTAGAATAAACTTCGCGCTTTTATATTGCAAAAAATATTCATATTGTTGGCGGAAACAGCGTGAAATGAACGAGTTTGCGACAAAATCTCAGTCAAAGACCTACGTTTTTATTAAGTTCTTTATTTGATTCATGTTAGTTAAAGAAGACTTCACAATTATAATTGTGTTGATAAGCCGTAGGCGTTTTTTCTCCAGTTGTAAAATAAAGTGTGTTTCTATGTCATTAACAATTCGGTCGTCTAACATTTGTTTAGGAATTCTAAGATTGAAATTACTCGTTTACTTTCTCTTTAACATAGACGGCTAGATAACTGAATATCTATGTAAATGTCTTTGTGAATATAGCAAGTATTACGAGCACTGAACCAAAAAAAAAATAATGTAATCTTGCCAAAATACCGTCAATATTTCTGTTTATTGCCACAACAATCCGTTTCACTTGCACTCTCTTCAGTAAATAAAGGAGATTACATTCTTCTTGCGGTTATAAAATGGCTATAATAAAACATTATGCGTCCCTACCGCCGTTATTTGTGGCTGCACTCCACCAGGGCGCGGCAATAAGGCAAGAACACACCAGCGGTGTCGCAATAATGTTCCTCAGAGTTACGATGTGACAGATACTTTACGCCTGTGGTTATTTCGGAGACGCTATCGCACAATGCGGCTTGTTAGGTCGATATCTCGGATACACGGATGCGTCTAGTGTGTACGCGACTTTACTGCAAGGGGGAGCAAATGAACTCGGTCTGTGCTCTGGTAATGATATTTATAAATCTTTAATATTAAATGCACAGTAAGGGGAGCCACTCGTACTTTGTTATCTGTGGCCAGCAGCCTAGTATTAATGTTGTGCCACGTCATCACGTTAGTTATTTTATTACTTTTACATGTATTTTATGCTAATTGTTTGAAACAAACATAAATCTATAATGTAGGTACCATGGGAGAAACGAACATCTATACACCATAAGGATTATTCTTGCTTACAACACTCGGCTGCTGTAGTAACGCTTGCTAACAGATGTGGTCATCGTGTGCACGGGATTTTGTTTTCAAATTGGTCAGATGTAAGTTTCCTCAATAGTACTTGGGAATAGGTACCCATAAGCTCTGGTTATGTGTATGGAGGAGCTCGTGGCTAAGTAATAACAGCCGCACGGGTCGATCCATCAGGTTAAGCTACGCTTGCCAGGGTTGGTTCGTAGATGGGTGACCATCTTTACATACCGAGACTCCTCCGTGCCTCGGAATGCATATTAAGCCGTTGGTTCCAGCTGTCATTCGTGGATCTTTGACAGTCGTTACGGGTCGTCAGAAGCCCGAAAGTCTGACAACCAGTCTTACCAAGGGGTATCGTATTACCCAGTTACTGGGTTGTGGAAGTCAGATAGGCAGTAGCCCCATGTAAAATACTGTTACGCAGTTGCGTCCGGTTAGACTGGAAGCCGACCCCAACCTAGTTGGGAAAAGGCTAGGCAGATGATGATGAAGCTCTGGTTATGTTGTAAATTAGTAATAGGCTCTGTAGGCAGTGCACGGTTCATTCAAGTGAAGAAGATTTCTTTTTTCTTTTCAGCCATGTAACTTAGTGAACTTAACTGGCAATATTAATTGGGTAGGTCAGACTTTGAGTGGAATTTAAAAAACGCGTTGGTCACATTATAGGTAAGTTGGTATGCAAAACCACACAATCGTCGACTTTTCATGCGAAATTGAATTCGCTGACGACAAAACACAAGTAACATAATTTTATGCGAGACTTATCCGTTGAGTGACGTGATTAAATTAAAGAAAACGCAGTAATTACGCAGCGGCGTCGTTATCCAAAGTTCTCAGGTTTACGAGAGGCGCGCGGTCCACCGCAATCTAAACGTTCCCACTGCCGCTTACGCTGACTTAGAGTTCATGGAAATGACGCTTTGACAGTAATTTAGAATTGAACGATTTAGGCTGAACACAATGGGTGTTTTCTTTTTGCCTGAATTAAAAAACTGTTTTTGTTAAAAAGTGCAGGTAATTCAGTGAGTAAACTTGAGTGAGTGTTAAGAGTCCACCGCCAATGTAATGTTATACTAGTCCAAAATAGAAATGACAATAGAAATAAAAGAAAAATCAGTCGGCTAAGTTTATGTTTGTTTCAGGCTTCGCCAACAAAAGTGTAAATTACACACACACAAAAAACAGCGTATCGCAGTACCATTTATAAGTAAAAGCTTATCGTATATACTTTCGACTCTTACGAGCGCGTAAACGCTGTTAACGTGGCACCGTAAAAGCCATTAACACCGTTTTTATTTCGATGTATTTATCGGAAAGCACAACTCACATTACACCCCCTACATGATATTACAAAGTTTTATTACATGAAATTTTGGTACGATTTGATCGAAATGTTGTTATGAAATTGAATGGACGTGACGCTTGGATGAATGAAATCCTACTTATTATCTATACAAATAAATAAAATTGAAGTGTCTGTTTGTAATGTGAAAATAACAACTTTTTACTAAATGCATAAGAAAGTATAAACGGTATATAAAACAAAAAAGCAATTTTTAAAATTTTTGTCTGTTTATCTGTCTGTTTGTTCCGGCTAATCTCCGAAACGGCTCGACCAATTATGACAAGACTTTTACTGGCAGATAGCTGATGTCACGGGAAGTAACTTAAGCTAATTTTATTTTAGAAAAATAACTAGGGTTCCGCGCAAAAAATTAAAACCCATGAAATTGTAAACAAAAAGTCTGATTTGAACAATTCTTTTTGCATTTGTTAGCCCAATTCTCGAGGATAGTTATAGGCTAATTAACATCACGCTACGACCCTTAGAAGCCGAGCAAAAAGAAAAAAGTCAGAAAGGACACTAAGCGAAAACGAAGTAATAGCGAGGGCGGGCGATGCAACGTGGCGGGTCGGGGGACGAGGGAGTCTTATTAAAATGTCGCTGTTATTTTAGTATATTGTGTATCTTACGACTTCCACGGGCACGAAGTCGCGGGGCACAGCTAGTTATAAATGTGAAAGTTTGTATGTTTAGATGTTTGGATTCAATCACGCACTAAACGGCTGAACCGATTTGGATGAAATTTGACAGACAGATGGTTTATAACCTGGATTAACATAGAGGATACTTTGAACCCCGGTAGTTCGTTGCCGTGGGATAATTTCCGACCACCACGCGGGCGAAGCCGCGGGAAAAGCTAGTTACGTATAAACACTAGAAATTACATGGGAGTGACGATAGGAATTACATAGAAATGCAGCTAGGAAATACAACAATAAAAACACAGTAATAGAAATTGTGGATGCAATTAAATTGAAATGACGTTTTCAATTGGCTGAAAATTGTACTAGGAATTGAATAGAAAGTCTGATTGGAATTTAACGTGTCAAACGGTTTATGCAACGGTAGAACATTGCCACATTGGGTTTTCTATTGTGTCTCCGAAGTTCAATTAAGATGTCCAATATTTGGTGTGTATGGTGTGTTTCAAAGGTAACCTATATTTCAAAGGTAACCTATCTGAACATGAAAATGTAAACAAACGGATCATAAAACGCATCTGTGGATGCCAATTTGTAGTGTCACAAATTTAGTGCTTTGATTTGATTATTAAAATACTTAAACCCGAAATTCTAATTACAAATGACCTTAAAGATATTTTTCATTTGACAATAATAATAATAATTATTATTTAATCATTTGTTCAAACAATAATTGCTGGAAAAAGGGGTGAGATATAAAGTTGAAATTGTCAAAAGAAATGGATTTGAATGTGTTACTAGTTTTCTTTAGTTAGTGATTGCGTATAAAGCCTGAACAGAGTTTGTGTACACTTTTATCAGATATTGACTATAGGTATTTGTGTTGTGGATTAAATATCGATTAAGGCATTTCCTTTCCGATCTTGTACGGTACATGCATTGACGATCTTAAGGTAATTGCTTAAAGGTGTGGCCAGACTCCAGGCACCCGTCTAGCGGCATGGGTCACCAAACTTTTTAGCCCAAGGGCCAGACTAACTCCTATACTAAAATCCCCAAGGGCCACGACCTAGCTAGCTCATCATAGCAACATACTGTAGTTTTGAATTACGCGCAAATTTTCATTTTGGGACTAATCGGCGAGTAAGATATCGACGGCGCGGGCTGGATTGTCGGTGCTCGCGGGCCGGACCTGGCCTGCGGGCCGTAGTTTGGAGACCCCTAGTCTAGCGTGCTAATAAAGCCCGTATAAAATTAATTACAGCCAATAGGGACGCTCATGTTTAGAGGTGAATGGCTTGCGAGTATTTTATCATATTTTATTGGTAGATATGTTTTAGTTACTTTAATGGAAATGGTTAACAACTTATTTACCTACAGTTTTTTTTTATGGTGCACTTAAATAATAATTTCTTTTCCTTTTCCCTTGGTCATATAGAAAAGGAAAGGGCTAACTCCCAGTAGACATTTTTTTGAAAACGAACAGGTTGCCAAGGTGTGCCAAGTTCGAACTCACAAAAAATTTTAAACCTCAAAGATCCCCCGCTCAAATATTTTGCAAGTTGTTTGTTGTTTGGTTTAATTTAGTTAGGATATATTATTGGCTATTTACCCAAAAAAGGAGGGTTATGTGTTTGACCTGTGTGTATGTATGTCCGTCTCTATGTTCCCTCGTAACTACTAAACGGCTGAACTGATTTGGATGAATGATATTTCGTTAGATTCGTCTTTATTGCGAGAGTGTCCTTGGCTATATTAAAATAAAAAAAAATCAAAGTGCCAAAATGTATGTTGTTAAAAAAAATCTCTCAAACCTATCGAGTGGGGTATTAAGATGATCACCCGATTTTAAGTGGGTATTGTATTTACGACCGTTACCTAAAGCGTTACTTAATACAATGAGAAAAAAATAATCCTAACTAAAAAGTGTAAAATAAAAAATCTAAAAACTCGACTGCGTAAAATGTTTCCATCTTTTTTAAAGCTCACTTTTTACGCCGTCGGGTTTTTAGATTTTTAAAATTATTTTTTTTTATTTAATGTGCATAATTAGTTACGTAGAATAAAAACTATTTATGTTAAAAGTTTAATGAAATAAACATTCTGGTACCTAGCTGAAGAAGAATTACAAGTCTTTAAAGGTTAGCTCATCCAGAATCTCTTCGTTATTGTAGTAAAGACGTTTTCGCTAGTAAGTTTATAGAGATAGATGGATCCATTCCAAAGTACTACATGCCTAATTGTAAGTTGAGGAAAGTCATGGCACCCGGAAGGGTGACTACGGTTAACGTAATAGCAGCTGACAAGTTTCCACTACTGCGGGACAGATTGAGAAATAATATAATTAAGAAAATGTATGTAATAAGTAAAAGAGAAATTATACCATTCATTCACGACGCAACCTTTCGGAATAATAAAGCCTGAAAACTTGAAATTAGGAATCTTATGCGACTAATCGGGACGTAACATTTTCTCTAAGAAAATAATTTTGCCTCGTTGGTCTAGTGGTCGCTAGCGCTACTGCTGAGCATGAGGTCCTGGGTTCGATTCCCAGGTCGGCAAAGTGTTATTGGGTTTTTCTATCTGGAATTTTTCAGTAGCAACTCGGAGTCTGGATTTGTGCCCGGTTGATGGCAATAGGCTCGCCTCCTATTACATGGGACTTAAACATAACTGGCGAAATGTGGGTGTACTATAGATACACCTCACCTCAAACAAGGCGTGATGTTATGTTATGTTATGAAAATAATTTTCAAAATTCCGCTTCCAGATTAAGAGTATGGGAAAATGTTGTTAAAAACACAATTAATTCTGTGTTAATTAAAAAAAAAGCCTGTAGAGAGAGACTAAACAATACAAACTAATCGAAAAGCACGCGCGATCACATATCTAAACGTTTACCTGATCCCTCATTTATTTATTCCTGGAAGGAATTCTATCATTTAATTTGTTTATGTGATGTGAGTTTTAATTAGAGATTCTAGGAAAAGCGTTTGGAATAAACCAATGCCTAGCTTGAGTTAATTGAGTTTCCTACTTTTTATTTGAAACACAATATGGAATAGACTAATAACGAAATTTGAAATGAACAGTTACAGAAAGAAAAACTGTTGCTTGCTGATAATTAAAAAAAATACACTTTGCGGGAGAACAGAGACCAGTCACAATAGAAGTTTTATTGTTATTACTGCTATAACCGTATAGTGTCCTTTAATGCGTTAAAAGCCTGTGATGTCCAGAGATCGGAATAGGTAGAATATACTTACCTAAACTTCGAGGGAGTAACATAGAGTGGATAATACCTCCTCTAAAATCAAGGAATAATGATAATGACGTAACAAATAAGCACATAAACCAGCCAATTCACTTTAATTTTGCCTTCTTAAAACAAAACATTTGAATTTGACACAATTTTAGTACGGAACCCTAAACAATGTAATGTGATTCTTCAAATCAATCATTTTTAACTATGATATATAAAAAGTCCAATAAATAATTCGTGATTTTTAAATTTCGGGTTTTTAGAGGAGGTATTATCCGCTCTATGTTACTTACACCCTCAAAGTTTAGGTAAATATATTTTACCTATTCCGATCTCTGGTAATGTCCCACTACAGGGCAAAGCTGCTAACGACCAGTTCTTGTTTAAGGATAATTTTCATTTACAAGCTTTTATTTAAAACGTTAAAGTTTAGTCAATGTTACAATGTAAACTGTCAGACTTTACATTTATTCAAATATTCCAAGGTTACTCAAGTCCTTGAATACTAAAATATACCCTACCTGAATTTATTACCCACTTCAACCCTATACTTAAGTATCTCGCAAACAGTAAACACGTCCTCATTACAAGACCTAGGGCCTAACCCTCCAAGGCGTTTATAAAATATAATTAAGCAATGTTCTAAATTAAACGCAAACAGAGCAACACAGCAGGCTAGGGTCAACATTTGACCCATGTTTGTTTCTATAACGCGACTGTTTAGGATGTGTTAAGGGGTCCTTGCAGTCAGGGTTGCTGCTAGAAGTCTTGTAAGATTTATGTTCGGACCCTGGTCATAAACAACGCCCCGGAGACCTATGTTTAGTGGGGATAGCACAAATCTTAAGGTACATGCGTCTCAGATTGTGCCGCAAACTGTGCTTAGCTTAAGTTATTGCAAGCATTAGAGGTATTCATTAAAGGAATTTAGGGACGTGGTTTTTGTGGCAAGTGCACTGATTTGGTATCAAAGATTCCTTCTTCTTGTTTGAGTAACAGGCTTTAAATGGTATGTCTATGACTATAAACATTAAGATGTTGCATAAACTTTACGCAGCCACCAGTGGTGTAGCTACAATTATCATTAGAGGGAAGCCGAAGAAAAAATTGTTCAGTTCTCATAAACTCAGATAAAAAACTGTAGATATCTTATGATGTATTGACTGGTAAACTGGTATTAAATATAATTATGTAATGTGATGTGATACACAGTTACACACACAGGTGTACCATATTATTTGGCAATAGTAGACATTAAGAAAAGTGGTTGATCCGAAGGGAAGCCGATAGGAATCGGGGAGCGGTTTTATGTTATGATGTAGGTATGTTGACTTGAAAGAGTATGGCAGTTGAGAGTATGTCATGCTCACTTATATGTCTCGCTGATGGTGGCGCGTATGTTGGATCATTCGGTTCCCTACAAAATGGTTGAGCTGGATGGTGCTGATCCACGCGTCATGTTCATGAACGGGCGCCGTCACTGGAGACTGGTCATCTCTTAACTGCCAGGGCTTATTTTTAATCTTATATTTTGAATTGTTTTTAATTATTTATTTTTACATTGTTCTCACATATAGAAGCAACAAGAACAATGTACCCAGGATTTTGTAATAATTTTGATTTAAAAGAGTGTCCATGGCGTTTCTTGCCCATTCTTCTCCATAGAGATCTACGTTTTGGAATGGGCGACTAGCTTCAATTTTCTGACTAACTGACTGACTCTTTAATAATTCAAAAGTGCCTGTAATTGGTTTAATTGAAATAAATGCTTTGAGTTTGAGTTTTGAGTTGTATGAACGCTTCGCCCCTGGCAGCCACTAACATTTCATAGTTCTTCTTTAGCTGTAAACTTAAGAAAATAGTTTCCAAGCCTGAATAACTTCTATCTACACGATTGTTCTTTTCTTTTAACATTTCCTGTTATAAATCAAAAGCGCCAAATCTCATCTCTAAATACATTCCACATAAATAGTTTCAGTATATTTCAGGATTTACAGCCACCATAGACATTCTAATATCATTAGTTTCCACAGAATACGTGACACCGAACATTTGTTTCCAATTCTCTCGAGGATTTTACTGACATTTACATTGTATATTTTTACATAAAGCTCTGTTTACATTATCGTGGCGTGAACTGCTTTTTTACAGACTAAAGTTATTTGCATTGAAACAGCTGGAGACAAAACTTTGTAGTTTTTTTTTCAAGTTTATAAATCCATCATTACTTCAAATAGTGTCAATGTCGTGGCCAGATCTTAGAATTGATCATTTCATGAAGTGTTCGACCATTTCATGAAATAGAACATCGACTGCTGGTCGCATCATGATGTGGTCTGGCTGTCATTGAGTGCTCAACGTTTTTGACGACATGAATAGTTAAACGCACGACTATTTCGACTATTTTATGTGGCCAAACATTAGTGATCACATACTAAATAGTTAGATTATCCACCGGTAGAGGCGTTGATGTCGCTTTGTTTTTGTTGTGCATCTATTCCTACTCGAATAATTCCTAAGTAACTGCGACCAACTTCGATGTAGCGCTCGCCGACCGCTGTCGCGGCACCGCTCGCTTCGCTCGCTCGGCTGGCGCGCGGTTAGTCACAGTTCTGACCTAACCTAACCTAACCCATTTGGTTGGGGTGTCACTAGCGACGTGAAATGATGACTTTACTATATGCGCAGTGATCAGCTGGGAATGTCGGTAAAAAGGATGCTTTTGTCACGATATGGCCATTTCTACGATCAGACCATGACCGATACCCTACATTAATGATATGACCAAACGTCGACTGACATATCATTAAACGTTGACATTTAAATGATATGGTCAATTTTAGCCTGCCATTTCATGAAATACAACCATTTCATGAAATGAACGAACCCTTCATGAAATGATCAATTCTAAGATCTGGCCACAACATCACCATAAACATACACCATAGGCTTAAGATTGTCAGAAACACTTTCTGGAGACATAAATTCTACAAATCATTCGATTTCCATAAAAAATAAGACAGTAGGTACTAGTAGATAATCGACTCTAGTCTACTTATTTAATATCACAATGCAAATAAGACGCGACACCGCCAAGCTTCCACTGATGACACTATCATCAAGCCTGTTCCACAACTTCAATACAAGCAGATTTAATCAAGTCACACAACAGTGTAGACGCGTCATTACACAGGCCATCACGACAAAGTTGGCGTCGGCTGGCGGGTGTGAAATTGCAAAGTTAGCTCCATCTACCTCATACAGATCCTTAACTATTCGGTACCAACGATGCGGTTCTCGGTACCAAATAGTTGTTGCATACCTCGCGGTGCTAGTTACTCTCATAACTAGCGTAACACATTAGGTATTGGATAGCAGGTCCTAAGTTGTATGTTAGTTGATGAAATGGAATTCAAGGTATTATTTGTGAGTTGTTTAGGGGCTGTCATAATTTTAATTGAGTCCATTGAGCAATAAAAACACGTTATAAGACCGTTTTGTTTATCATTAAAGAAGAAAGCTTCAGTGAAAAACAGAATCTTATTTTTCAACAGACTGGCTCGAAAGCTGGCTCTTATTGCACCGCTTTTAGTTTTAATATTGCCTAAGCTGTTCGATGGCATTGCACTCTCGGCTCCATTGCACCCTCATTTTCGGCTCAGGCTATACAATGTCTCGCCTCGGCTGCAATGACAGACTTTCCACTCTTACACCAAAATTAACTATATATAGGGTGTAAGGGACAGCCCTCCGCAGACTGATGGGTTGAATTCAGTATATATCATACTTAGATGACCGGTACATGAAATTATTTCAGAAACGTTATGGGAATCCAATAAACCTGATTTGTTTTATTATCTCACATGCAATGTATCGTTACCGTGGCGTGTGTACTGGATAGTTCAGAAAAGATTAATTATTAAATAAGTGCATGAAAAATGTTTTATACCACAGGAGCTTGTGGAGTTGGTTGAGCGATAGGTGTTGGTTTTATTTCTACCGGAGCCGGCTTCTGTTCAATTTGTACTGGAGCTGAAACAAATAACAAACAACGAATGTGTTAAGCATCAGTTTTATTAAACTTGTCTGTTTCTTGTTTTGTGTTAAGGGGGAAGCGCTAAGATACCCCGCGAAACTCAATTTTCCTTACAATTTTTGCAATTTGCAGCTCAGTGTCTGGGTGTATGTTGATTAAAGTATGATTCGCGACCGTAACAAATAAGTATTTATAGAATTATAATCATTAGAATCAGTAATACAACTCCTTAAGTTAGTATAATCCTCAAATGTTAAGATTTCATGAAATAGTCATTCAATAGGATTACTTGGTTTAGAGAGTTGTATTGATGATTTCAATGATTATACTTATTTAAATACATATTTGTTACGGTCATGAATCATATTTTTATAGTTTCAGAGGGATAGTTGTCCAGCGCAAAACCCAGCGGGGCCGAAGTTCGTTCCTTGAGAGAGGCCATGGTGGAGCGGACAGATTTGACATTAAGCCTTGTCTCCCAGTGGGGTGAGGATAATCTGGTCTCTTTTAACACCACCAAAACACAGGCGTGTCTTTTTACCGCTAAAAGGAGTCGTTTCGATCCTACTTCTCCTACGTTTCGGGGTACATCTGTTCTTGTAACTGATTGGCTCGAGTTCCTAGGCATGGAATTGACCTCATGTCTCAACTTCGGTGCCACCGTCGAGTACAAATCCCAAACTGCGGTCAAGAAACTGGGCATCCTAAATAGGGTGAAGCGATACTTTACGCCCGGACAGCTTTTAACTCAAAGCGCAAGTCCGATCCTGCATGGAATATTGCAGCCACCTTTGGGATGGCTCAGCTAAATACCAACTTGCCGCGCTTGACTCGGTGGAACTCAGATCTAAGAGGCTCATTGGCGACGTAAGACTGGTGGATGCCAAGCTTCACAGCTTGGCTCTTCGCCGCAAGGTTGCCTGCTTGTCGGTCTTCTACAGATTATACTTCGGTGAGTGTGCTCAAGAACTCCACGACCTCATTCCGCCAGCCCCCTTCTACCATCGGACATATAAACGCACTGCAGGTTACCATCCTTACCTAGTTGCTATCTCACCAATTCGCACTAAGCGTTTCCAAATGTCTTTTGTAATGCGCACAGCAAAGGAGTGGAACTCTCTGCCTGCGTCTGTGTTTCCGAACGCATACAACCCCGATCTCTTCAAAGTGAGAGTGAACAGGCTTCTTCTGGGTAAGCTCGCTCCATTGTCGACTTTGTCTCTGTCATCTCTGACCTAGACTAGAGTCAAGAGCAAACCTATCTCAAATAATAAAAAAAAAGATTCCGATATCTTAAAGATTTATGATGTAGTGTAGTACATAAAATACATTATCATCATTCTATACGCTCACATTTTTACGTGCCAAGCGCAAATTGTGAGTTAGTGCCTGTTACTTACCAGCAAGAGTTATTACTACAATCTGTCTTTGCTTGATCCTGGCTGTCTTAGTGTCAGACCACCCTAAAGCCCTACCTTTTTCTCTACAATGTGTAATTTCGCCCTTTATGTGTGTTATATTACATTAATGAAAAAGAAAGGTACTACATCGCAGTTATAAGACAGCATTAAAGCTGCTGCTAAAAGTGGGCATTCACGATAGCGTCATCGCCTTAATTTTGTACAGACAAGTTAGATAACTATGCAGTTATTGCGTTATGAAGCTTCAATCTAAGCACAGGTTGAGCACAGAATTTCGTAAAGTAGAAATTCTCGGAACCGAAAAGTATATTCGCGGAAATTCCATTTTAATTTTCCTAACCCAAGCGATATTTTTTTAAGTATTCAACGTTCCTTCCATTAACACGCCATCACAATAATTAACGTCCATTAACACCCAATAAACCCCTAAAAAATAAATGGCAAACGCATTATCCGGACTTGCGTACGATGTCCATTATTGCGATAAGGATTACGCGTAGTGCCTTAATAAGATCTAACTCAACATAAACAAAAGGCTAACGGGGCGAGTTGTAATTTAGCTCAGCTTACAGCTAAGCAGTTAATTTTCCAGCTAAAGCTAGTAGCAACTTTATTGTCTCGGGGGATAATATTTCCAGTTGCATTTGCTCAAAAGCGGAGGATCGTTTACAAGTCAGCACCGGACGCGGCGCAGGCGGCGAAACGAGCAGATTGACTCGCGACTTCCGTAAGTTTAATCTTTAGGGAAAATACTCGAGTCGCCCCTTTAACTTCTAACGTCTCGTGGCAGTGTGCGATATTTGAATACGGCTAACGCAATTTGACGGGTACGTTTTGTTTTATTCGATTGGAAATGTCGCGTTTTTCTTTTGTTTTTCTTTTGTTTGCGAATGGGGAAATAGAGTTAGTGGGCATATCTTGTTAGTTGTGAAAACTTGAATGTGTTAGAAACTAGGCTTGTTGTCTGCATGCTTTTAGTGTTAGTAGTACCTGCTCGATACAACGTATAGTGAATAAATATACTAGGTAAGACAACAAACCGAACGTGTTCAATAATCTATTCCAAAAACATTATCCTAAAAAAACATGTTAGATAATATTATTTATTAAACGACATAAATAGCCTGTTTATTCTGTAAAATAAAATAAATATAACGATGAATAACGAACTACGAATAAATAAACACATTAAACCTTTTCATAAGCCAACCAAAAAGGTCAGGTGTAAATATATACACGACGGACCGGCCATCACATATTTTGTCATCAAATAATTTTATTCATCGCACTGTGCATGAATATATTCAACTAGCTTCTAGATAATTTCCCCTGTGATTCGCTACATCGTTAACATCTATTCACGTAAAGTGGCAAGCTATTGAAAAACTGTTCAAATCAGAGTGTGTTTTCACTTAAAGTGCAAAGGATGAGCAGCGGCAGGAAATGTGTATAGAAAACTCTTTGTGTCATTCATTGAAAAAAAAGAAAGAAAAATTATTTTCTATCGTGATATAAGTATAAGTTGAAATAAAATCTTAATATCTAAAAATATAATTTCGATTGAAGAATCCCGCGGTGGCGTCTTCTAATAAAATGTTCACCATTACGAAAAAAATGTTTACGACATCATTATACAAAGACATCGTTTAAAATCTGTGTATTCATATCCCACAGCGAAAAAGTGGACTGTCGACGAGTGCACACATTTACCTATCTGTATCAATTTACGGTTTGGCAGAATATTGACACAAAGTCAAAAGCCACGCAAAAAGCGTTCCATATCAAACGAAACCAGGAAAAAAAATGTTTCTTTGATAAATTATGCACCTCCTGTTCCCCGGTAGTTAGGAATTTGGACGCAAATCGCATGGCATACATTTTCACTAAATTCTGAATTTATCAAAGACGTACGAAATTTGATGTCAAAGAGTTGTAGAATGGTACCGCCGAAGGGGCGCGAGGGTTAGAATTTCGCAGTTCGCTTGGAATCCCTGTGATGTCTCAAAACACTGTGCCACTAAAACTATCATCTAGAATTCTATTAAGAAATTCTTACTGTCTACGGTGTCGTGTTAGACAACCGATGCGCAATTTCACAGACTCTGAATTCAGAATGGTGAGGCTTTTTAGGGTTTCGTACCTCAAAAGGAAAAAACGTAACTTTTATAGGAGCACTCGAGTGTCTGTCTGTCTGTCCGTCGTGTCTGTTGGTCCATCTATCTGTCCGTATGTCTGTCACAGCCAATTTGCTCCGAATCTAATGGACCGATTAAGTTGAAATTTGGTACACTTATGAATTTATGTGAATAAAACACGGACGTGTAACGTAAATATATACATTCGTATATATTTACGTTACACGTCCGTGTTTTATATAGGTTTTTTGATATAGGGGTCACCTATATATGGGGGCAAATAAGATAAGATATTTAAGAAAATAGACGAAAATTGACCATACCCCCCGTTCTCTCCGAAACTACTGAGCCTAAATTGTTTTTTATTTTTTTTCATATTTGCAGAATCTTTATTTATATGTAGGTACAAGATAACACTAATATATATGTATATATTATGTACAAGTATACAATAAAAAATAAAAAGGGAGGAGAGCTCATTGGGCATCAAAAAATTCGTCCGCATCGCTGTCAATCGGAAAAGTGCCAGTGCACTATGCTGGGTGATACCACATTCCGGCTCGCTACTTGTTTGCGTCTGGGCGCTCCTTGCGGAGCTCCACATCGCTGTCAATGCGGTGAAGGAGTCGACTGCCTCGGACACCATGGCCTATCCTGCAGCAAGAGCGCTGGTCGTATGGCACGGCACGCTAGCATTAACGACATCATCCGTCGGGCTCTTGTCACCGCCGGGGTGCCAGCTGTTTTAGAACCCAACGGCTTGGCACGTGACGATGGGAAGAGGCCGGACGGAATGACCATAATGCCTTGGAAGTTGGGTAGGCCTTTGGTGTGGGATGCAACCTGTGTCGACACCCTCGCGCTGTCCCATCTTCCTAGCACGGTGGGCTGTGCTGGGGCGGCTGCTGCAGGTGCAGAAAACCTCAAACGGCGCAAATATAACAACCTCATTAGGAGCTATATGTTTGAGCCGTTTGGTGTTGAAACACTAGGGCCGTGGGGTCCGAGGGCCCATCGAGTATTTCGGGACATCGCTAAGCGGTTGGTCGACTCTCTACGGGACCAGAGGGCTGGCCTATTCTTAGCCCAAAGAATCAGCATTGCCATTCAGCGTGGCAATGCTGCCAGCCTTTTGGGCACTTTTCAGATTGACAGCGATGCGGACGAATTTTTTGATGCCTAAAATTTTGAATAAAATACAGAAAATTGTTCTATAATTATATATAGATATAGATTATAGGAAAAACTATAAGAAGTCTGTGGTCTTAAAATAACACGGTAAATCTTTCATTATTATGCGTACAAACTTAAATTTGCAGTTGGAATGTATGGGAGTACGTGTTTTTCAACTACAATGTTAAGTTTGTTCGTAGGATAATTCTGTCTCTTCTTTCTTCATCCCAACTACGGAACCCTTCATAGTGTGTGGTCCAACACGCACTTGGCTGGTTTTGTATGTTATGACTGGTATTTCTAGCCTAGTCTGCGTGAATTAGTGAATTATCTTATAGTAAATTGTTTCATCAATTACATGGTATAATTAGGGATAGTTGGGATAGTTAGCGTCATAGTTGCGTAAGTATGTATTATTTTAAATTACATTATAATTATTAATATTTTAGTGATATTTATTTTAGAAGTATGTATGTTTGAAGTAAGTTCTTATAATATTTGTTTTATTTTATTAAGTGAATTGTTTTTGATTTTATGTATTTCATTTTCTCTTCTACTTTTACACACGGTGTCTACACCTCTTTATCTACTTTCCAATCGCAGGTATGCTGGAAGAGATTTTTTTAGAAATAACCAACACCTTTATAATTATTTTTCTGTTATTTTCTTCTTGTCTGTTTACCTATATTATGTGTGTACACAAATGATTAAATAAATAAATAAAAATAGATGAATAATTTTTTACAACGTTCGGTTGAAATTATTTGAAAATATACACTACACACACACACTTACCCTTGTAAGTAACCCTTTTTCTAAAACTAGATATATTTTCATTTATGAAAAGTTGGCTGTACAATTAGACAGCAACAAAATAAGATGTCTGTTGCATTTAGTATAAACTTTTGAATAAAGTTGGTACAACAATAAATAATAAGCCTCCAAGGCGCCTGAAAGCAAAGCACTCGTGAAGAAATTTCTCGAGCCACGTACAATATATTCTCGAGAAATGTTTCACTCGCATATTTCTTAACATACACGTAGCTAAACATAAATTTTATTTCTTTTCAAGCTCTTAAGGCAGAAAATAGTGAGTGTTCCAGGAAATTAGCTACGTTGGCTCCATAATCTGTTTAGTATATAATTTCCTTTCGTACCTCGCTGAATGCTTCCCCTATATAAATACGATTTCCTTTTGAGTGTTTATTGTTTCGTATGACTTTAGAATGGACTTGGTTGTTTTGTTTTGAGATCGGTAATAAATGTTATGCTATATTTTTATCCTATCTACTTAATAATTAAATTCTTAACTTCATTCATTCATTCACTGACAGACAACGTTAAGCCGCTGCGTCTAGAAGCATAGAATTTTGCGCAAGAGTTCCTTTTATAGCAAAGGTGAGCACTAATGGCCGATTCCTATAATTTAACGATCGTTATTGGTTAAAATTAAGACTCTTGTAATCTTTACCAATAATGAAGCAAAGAGCTTTGCTTAGTAGACCCTCCCATATGCAAGTAGCTATCACAATTAAAATTAGCTTAGGAATCTATTTGTATGCCCAGTTTGGCAATAAAAAATGCTACCATTGGTAAGAAAAACGATTCGTTTTTGTTGATAGGAATCGAGCATAAGGGTGCTCACATATAGAAACCGGTTTCCAGTACAGACGAGTCTGTGCAGGTCTAGTATTCCCATGTTATCTTATGTGTTCACTTATAAAGAAACAGGTTTAAACTTGTCAGTGCCGGCTACCTTATTAACCCTGTACCCATCGGTATCGACCCGCACGGGTTTGTCTGCACCGGAAACCTGTTTCTTTATATAAGCACCCTAAGTAAGGATTTCTTGAAAATTCATTTCTTAAAGGGGCTAAATATTATAGATTCAATGAATTTCGTATTGAAGTTCGTAATTTTTGGCAATGGAAAATTCCATCTCAGGTACACGGCTTGTTTTTGAAGAAATTGATCTAAGTACCAATAAATTTAATGAATTTCTTATGAAGACAAAAGCCATAATAAAAAATAACCAGCAATACGGAACGAACACGCCAGGGGTAATAACAACAACACGACCCAATTCCACCAACAATATTATTACAGAAACAATTATTCGCCAAGCGGTCCGTGACTCCGTACACTACAGAGCAAATACATTTACCATAAGTATTAATATTCACAAGTTGAGCTATTGGTTCATTAGTGCATTTCGCACGTTTCGCACGCTGCACCGGCCGGGGGCAATTCTTAATTAGATAACGAATTAACGTCTTCACAGCGAAAGCACTGCGAAGCACTGTTTGTTTTCCTCATCACGAGTGCCTTTGCACAGCGTTTGGGAAGCATTTTGAAAGCTGATCCGTGGCGATGTTGACGCCATCGCTGTAATTACGTTGTGTGTACTCGACGTACTCGCACTCGTCGTGACGCTAAGAAGTTTAGTGGATAGTGTACATTTCTTTTTAATTAGAAGCTTGTTTACGATATACGGTTTTAACGGCTAAGGGAATGTTTGTTTGTTGGGATGTGATTTTAATTTAGCTGCGGTAGTTTTTTTCTACTCATACTGTTTTTTTTTTTTGCATAGGTGATAGTGAAGGTAATGTGAGTTTAATTAGAATATAATTTAAATTCTTTTAAGAACTAAAGTCGTAGAGAGCCGTAGCACTCGTAGCAACCGAAGCGGTAACGCTCGCTACGCCGTAGTAAATGATTTGGGCAATGACCTTTCTTTTCGTTGTTCCTTACTAATCACAGCTTTTCTCATTAGGAGTTCATTTGCGCATTGTTTTGAGGCGAATCCGTTGCGGTAGTGACGTACTAGACGTCAAGATGACAAAGGTTGGTCCAGATAGGAAAGGAGATCCTTTGATTTGCTCCTTGAGACACTGTTGTCTTAACCTGTTCAGATTAGTTTGGGAAAAAAATACAAACGAAACCAGAAGGCAATTCCCGTATTTAAAAACGTTCAAAATCTGGTCGCAGTCTCATCTCGGCGACAATCAGTGTCAAAAAAAAGTCAAAAGTGTAGATAAATCAGCGATATTTTTTTAACACGTTGACTCTGAGGTTAGAATGCGAACGCTCTTAAAAATACGAGAATTGACATAAATAAAGAAAGAAAGAAAAATAGGTTTATTTGTCACACAAACACGTGCATACAAAACGATAAGAATAATCAGAAAAATAAAACAAAATAGATCCACATTATAATCACGAGCTCAAAGCAGATAAAGTCTGCAGCTGCACGTCATGACTGTGACAAGAAGGCTTCCACTTAGCATGATGCTGTGCTATGAGGGACCCACAGCACAACGCTGATTTTCAGTGGTCACCCGAAAAAGACGTACGGAAATCAAGTCAGGTTCAGTGATTTGTACATAAATAATTACTTAACAAAACAAAACAACCAGTAACTATTTAAAATATGCTGCAACTATACAACCAAATAAAATGATAATAATAAAAATGTTCTTGAAAAACCTAATTTATGTCACCGTGTGCATTTGCAGATTTGTTTCTTTATCAAAACTTAAGCTTAGTATACAGTAATTTCACCTTCCGCCTGACGCAGGTCCTCACCGGACACGGGTGCTTCGGGAGGTACCTGTTCCGGATAAGGCGGGAGGAAACGCCCGGGTGTCACCACTGTGTGGATCGCCCGGAGGACACGGTGGAGCATACGGTGGAGGTCTGTCCGGCTTGGGCGGAGCACCGCCGTGTCCTCGCGGAAGCGATCGGCGGCGGCGATCTCTCGCGTCCGGCCCTGGTCCAGGCCATGGTACGGAGCGAGAGTGCATGGGAAGCCATTACCTCCTTCTGCGAAGCAGTAATGCTCGTGAAGGAGGAGGCGGGACGCGTGAGGGAGAGGCAAGCTTTGCACCCTCACGCCCCTAGTCGCCGCAGGAGACGCCCTGGGCGTCGGGAATTGGCAGCCGATTCCCGGCCACCGTAGGCGCGGGCTTGCGGACGGCGAGCAATGGGTAGCTCGCCGTCCGGTAAGGACCAGGCCCGAGTCGACGGCGCGTCGTGTTCCACGCGCGCCTCAAAGAGATGTCAGCACTATTGACGGGGTCCGCTAGGGCCGATGCCAGCTAGGGTTGCGGGATGTTCGAAAGAGTTACCGTGGCCCCGGCACAGGCAACAGAAGGAACACGGGTGGGTTTTAGTCAGTAAAAGTCTGACACGCCCTCCCGCTCCGCCCAGAGCGGGAGAAGTCATTTGATGATTTCCCATCCACAAAAAAAAAAAAAAAAAAAAAGTATACAGTAATTTAGGAATTGTGTCACACAGTGTAGTGTTTGTCTTAAACAGCCTTGTTATCTGTTGGTGGAACTAATTTGCTCGCTCAGTTAGGTCGCACAACTTGGCTCTATGGCGTGTAATTAGCAACATTGAGCAACAAATGGAAATCGGCGCTGAGATTTCTATTTTCGAAGCTACTTATTTTTATAGTTTTTTTTATGCTCTGCCTCATTGGTCTTTTCGAGGCAAGCGCGACGGCTGACTGGTCCTGGATTCGCTCCTGGGTCATGCAAAGCATTTTGTTTTTTAATATGCTTTTATTAGGTTAACTTGTAAAGTACCAATGTAATAAAATCTTGGAAGTCAATTTTGACGTACTTCTATTTGCCATATCGAAATGAAACTTTGTATGTATATGTAGTTCGGATGACAATACTATAATTTGGTATCTTGAAGCTGATCTGATGATGGAGTCAGAAGGTGGATAGTGGAATTCTTTAGTGGCTACTAGTAAACCCCTCGAGTTTAGGGTCATATGATTCGTTTACATGAGTCCAATATATTGCATTTGGTGTCGAGGGTCTGATGATGGAGCCAGGAGGTTCATAGTGGAACTCTTCAGTGGCTACTAGTAAACTCCTCGAGTTAGGGGTCATAATTATGATTCATTTTGATGAGTTCAATATATTGCACTTGGTGTCGAGGGTCAGATGATGGAGCCAGGAGGTGGATGGTGGAACTCTTCAGGGGCTACTAGTAAACCCTTTTGAGTTTGGGCTCATATGATTCGTTGGTTTTGACGAGCCCAATAGATTAGGCTTGGTGTTGAAGTTCTGATGATGTAACCAAGAGGTGGATAGTGGCACTCTTCAGTGACTACTAGTAAACCGGTCAAGTCATAACTTCGTTGACTATTACCTAAATGAAGAATATACTAGACTTAAAAATGTGTAGGTACGAGTACCTAGTTTAAAAAAAAAAAAATTGAATTGATTGATTGATTGTATTACTTACGATATAATTGTACGTATGCAGATTCTCACTTCTTTTATATCCGATGATTAATTCAAAAAGCGTGGAGCAATTTTTGGTCGTGTAAATAACAAAAGTCTACTGAAATATTAAAAAAAGAAATAGTGTTGAGTGTTGTCTTTAGCAAAGGGGTGTTTTTAGTTTTTTTTTAAACTACATGTTTTTTTTCTTTCGGATATTCAATAGATTGATGTGAATAGATTCGCCACCTAAACTCCTTTCTTTATCTTCTTTAAACATACACCTAACTGGTAATTAAATACAACTGGTGAAATGTAGTTCAATGCAATAAAAAAAACCCATAAAAAAAAATACCATTAATACGAATAATATTTCAGGCGACACAGGCCCATAGATAAAAACCTAACCTAAACATACATATTTTTATGATCAAAAACTTGTTTTAATAAATAAGGCTTAAGACTATGTTAGTAGCACTTCACTTTGCACTAGGTTGACTTTGTGCTGTCCTGTGGAACTTGTCCGCGGAAGCGACGGAACACCACGTCTTGCGGCCAAAAGTCTTCTTCCATGACGAGGGGCAGATAACAGTTTGGTTCACGCAAGACTAACGCCTTGAAGTTGACGTTCCGGTGCGATTCCAGTAAATGCACCCTCGGCGTGTATCTCATCTTCTGGTGCACGTACTCCACGATGTCCTCCACGATGTCCTCCACCTTAGTGGTGTAGTGCAGGCGGGAGACATACACCGGTGTGTCCGGCTTTGCGGCACGCAGGTTCACTTCAGGCACCGTTGGAGCTTTGCCGCAGCGGTTCTTGTTGTCACGAAACCGTCATCAATATCAGGCCTATTCGGCGCTTTTTCTGGCATGGGATACTTGGAGCGCCAGGGGCACTCGTGGTGACGCTAGCGAAATCCCTTTGTAGACTTATGAAAAGTCTATAGCTTGGTGCATGGTTCCAATAGGTCGTTCCAATAGGTCGTTTCCTGGCAAGAAACGCCACGGTTACATTAGCTTCTAGGTTGTTTTTGCTACCCACCCAGAGGTGTTAGACACCAGAGTTAGACAGATCTAACTCTTCGAAGAATACCGTAAAGACGTGATGTTATTATATCGTTTATTTCTCTTATATTATATTTCTTCAACTCCGTTGGGATTTGTTTGAAAGCCTTTGAAGGTATTTTTTCTATTTGGTAGGTATCGTAAGAAGTTTCAGCGGTGAATAGTTGAAACACAAGTTTTTCTCGTAATTTCACGTCGGCGGAACATTTTCCGTAAAGTAGCCCTAAAAATATATGTATGACGGAGAAGGTACATCTCTCTAGTTATCGTCAGCCATATTTTAATTACTGTGAGCGTGCTGTGGGTAGTGTTGGTTATTGCGCAATAGAAAAACTGTTTGCAGTTCAAATCAAATTATAATTCACGATCAAATTAATCTCACTAGCCATTCACACACTGTAGGTACACGACACAACTATACGGAACGCGCGACAGTTTATAAAGATGTTCACTGCTCGACAGCTACCAACAAACTCTGCTTACCTCTGGTCAACGAGCGTTCTGTTGTAGACTATCGAGCGTCGCTTTGTCGCGCTCGCGTCCTGATTAGTCAAATGACGACTGACGTATTCCCGACATGTATATTGCAGCAAGAAATAGATATTCTATTTTAGAATAGTGTAACGACTAAGTTGTATTAAACATCTTTTATAATATAGGAATTTACCTACTTACATAAATAAAATCATTTGCCATTAGGAATTATTATTTAAAAACATAAGTGAACTTTTAAATAATAATTCCTAATATGATGAAGATGAATACAAAATTTATATTAATATTAGGTAAGCTTTCTAATTATTACTTTTAATGCCGACTTTTCATCTTTTTCCTCGCTTTTCATTAATATGGTTTCCGTTAATAATTTTGGATACGTCTATTAATTTTCATGTAAAGCGTTCTCCCACGAAAATATAATAAAGGTAATTCCCAACAGTCGTTCGAACATTGAGAAAAAGCCTTTCTGCGTGAGGTAATAAAGATTTATAACAAATCTGGGTGTAAGCGCTATGTCTAGACGCGTCTGAGTCCTGCCGTGGCTGCTCGGGCTCGCTTTACGGATTTGTCGCGCGAACACGGCTTCTTAGACCCTGCATCACCCACACCACTGGCGTAATCCCACATAATATTAGACACACAATGCAAGGCTCGTTCCCTTAACGCACACTGGCTACCGACAGCAAAGCAGTAAAGATCGCCGAACAATGAGCCTCCCCTCTAGGAAGTAAGATTAGGGCGTCTGGATATCTAAGCTCCCTGTTACCCCACTTTGCCTAACAAAAGGTCAGACATATTCTCTCGATCCTGAACAAGCAATGCTCAACCAGCACTAAAAGCTTAAAAAGCTTCCAGAACACGGAAATTATGGTTATGGTAAATTTTATGCGCCATCTAAACAACCGGATCTAACAATCAAAGTTTGATGGCGCATCTATAAAAGCGACTATTTTGATCGCCGACGGTGACAAACAAACATTTTTATTCTCCGCAAGGAAAAGTCTTCAGTATTAGAACTTGTTGATACTGGTTCGAACGTTTTCATATTTTTCACCCTGTCTTTGCCGTCAGGTGCCACTGACGATGATTTATGTCCTCACAGAAATGGGAGAATTGAATGAGTTTTGGCTTGATTCCGTGAAATTTATTTCTTTCAACGTGTTAATATATTAGGACAGATATATTTTATTACAAGAGTTTCCTTAAGGAAAATCGTGTCGTGATTTTGTTTTTAGTGAAGAGAACATCAAGTTTGGTTGTACGATTTCCATAAAAAATAATGTTCTTCCGACAGGAAACGTGACTGAGTCGTAAATTGGTTACAAAGGTAATTCAATCTACGAAATGAAAACGTACAAAAGAGATTGAATATCGTAACAAATCTACATAGATTTGAGCGGCGTGTAATAAACTGGGGTGACGCGTATCTGACCTATCACACGTGCTGCGATACGCTTTGTTTCATTCATTCCATTCAATTCGCTCCTACTTTTCGTACGAACCAATGGAATTCATTCACTAATTTATCACAAGTTTTCGAGTCCATCCACTCTTATCTGCAATCAAAAAGTTTATAAAAAACGAACTGCATTCACGGTTCGAATTATGAGAGAAAATGGAATTTTTAAAACGTTCTTTTGTGTTAAAGGAGATGAAAAGTATGTCGTTATGGAGGAGTTTAAAACAGCTAATTACGTTGGAGAAAAACCCGGCTGCGAAGTATCCTGAAAAACTTCTCGGCGTGCGTTTAACTGTCGCCATTAAAACTTAAGTAGGTACCTAATCGTATTAGCTGTTTCACTAGTTTGATATTTCTTAATTTTTTAGGGTTCAGTACCCAAAGGGACCCTCTTAGTAGAGACATTCTAACTTTGACATCAATTTATATCAGGGATGTAACGGCTATCCGTATCCACATCCGCAACTGCGGAGCATCCGCATAAATTTTAATGTATTATTAATAGATTTAAGATAGAACATAATTTTATTCTTATTATTTGTTGTAATAGCGGCAATAGAAATACACAATTTGTGAAAATTTCAACTGTCTACGTATTACGGTTCTTGAGATACAGCCCGCTGACAGACAGACGGACGGACGGACGGACGGACAGCGGAGCCTTAGTAATAGGGTTCCTTGACACCCTTCGGGTATGGATTGCTAATTAAAGGACCCCTTTAATTTTTACCTTAATCTTATTTTATATACAAGAAACGGAACCCTTCGACTCTGAGTCCGACTTGCACTTGGCCGCTTTTTTTTGTGTAAAAATTCATACAAAATCAAAAAGCATAGCTGCACTACGATGATCATTAATTCTGTTATTCTTTTTTACTCTATTTTCTTCCTCTGCTTGACGTGATTAATCCCAGTTTGCTAGGGGTCCGACTTCCAGCTCAATTTTCTCCGCGTCCGGTTTTCGACACCAGTCATATATCATTCGATAATTGAATTTTACAGTTTCAGAGTTTTCACGAGATCTTCTGCGGTAGAGTTGACTTAATGAAGTGTTTGTAAACGATAAAACCTCTTTGGATCGAATTTGAAAGTGACATTTGTTATAACTCAATCTATGAGCTCAAACTCAAGATCTATTTCTAAGGTCTTCCCTAGAATCTTCCAGACTTTTAAGATGAGAAAATAGCAGGGTTAGGAATGGTGCATTTAACATTTTCCCATTAATTACCGGAACAAAAGGAAACTACGGAGACAACAATATGTCCTGGATATCTCAATGATAATAATCTCACGCTCAATAAACAGATACGTATTTACTAGAAGATAACTAATAACATTCTCACGCATTTCGGACATCACTCAGCTATCCTTCAGATTGTTTTGTTCCAGAGCATTTATTTCTGCGAACACAACCAGTCTACGTTGACCCGCACTATTCTTTCTCACCACCAATTAATCTAGGGACAGGTGAGGTCACAACGAACGGACAATGTATTAGGACCAAGACATTGCGCCCTGTTAATGGTCTTCTTCTAAATTGTCCGTTTGATCAACTTCCACTCAAGTTCTGCAATTACTTTTTATTTTTCTTCGTTATTTTCTGCCATAAACATGAATATAAAAGTGAGTCATAAAATAATGTAACGAGATATTCTCGTATATTTACATTACTGTGAAAAATGATAATACGATGTCGGGCGTGTATTGAGATTCGTTCGTGCAAACTTATTAAATTACAACCTCGCGTTACCAATTAGTCTGTGAAGCCGTAGACAATAATAAACACGGGAAAAGCTTGCGAAGGAATACAAAAGCTTTCGTGTTATATAAAATGTTTTTAGTAAGATAGAAATATCTAAGTATGAGTTGTTACGCGTACACAGAAGCCTGGAAGTCTAACAAGTGGTCTAACGTTTGAATACCGATATTGTCGAGTACCTAATTAGGCTGTGTAAATCAAATTACAGTATTTACATACATACATAAACTCCCATGGGACATTCGCATTCTTCCCATGGGGGTAGGCAGAAACTGCAGAACGCCAGTACACTACAGTAATTCAATCTACACTTAATAATATATTAATATTATAAAGAGGAAAAATTTGTATTTTTGTTTGTTTGTAATGGATAAACTCAAAAACTACTGGCCCGATTTTAAAAATTCTTTCACCATTAGAAAGCTGCATTATCTGCGAGTAACATAGGCTATATTTTATTATAGAAAAAATAGGGGTCCGTCAGATATTTGGGTTATTCGGACCCAAGGTGTAAAAAATCATCCAAAAACGTTCCTTATTTGGCGTACGCCGCCTAAAATATAAAAGATAGAACCATAAAATGTTCTAATTAATTAAATACCTTAAAAATATCTACAAAAAAGTCAGCGACACACTATACCTATCTATTTCGAGTTAAGCACAACAACCATTTTTTTATTTAAAAATCTTGAATTTTTTTAGGACTTCATTTAAACGCATTTATTTTACACATGTCATTACTCCTTATCAAAATAAACTATTTTGTCACAAAGTACTGTTTATGTAGATAATATTTAGTCTTTAATTCATTAAAATTGGACGTTTGGTTTAAAAGTTATGGCGAAATCAATATAATACTTTCTACTTTAGGTCTATGAGTAAGGTACCCGCGCGGCTCAGACGCGTGATCGGCTCCGATCGAAAAAAAAATCTGCTGCTCCCTACATTTTTATACTCGCATAATTCGTCAAAATGTAGGGACCAGCTGATTTTTTTTTCACGATTTCAGGTTTGGTCCCATAGTAAAAGTTGTTTGTTATCATGAGTACAATCATGTGTTTATGTATCGGTCACTAATTACCAGTCACCCTATATATATATTATTTGTTTGTTACATATCTACAGATATATCTAAAGTCTGCAAAATGCCTAAAAGAACGAGGTCTTAACTTTCTAAACACAGTTCTCAAGCAAGGACAGCAAGAATACGTCGTATTGAAGAATCTTCACCTGAACGTTCACAACGTCTTGCCGAACAAAATCTGAGAACCTCTGAGTTACGCGCGCGACAGTCGAGTGTCGAGCGTTCGCAACGACTTCATGAACAAAATGTAAGAACCTCTGAGTTACGCGCACGACAGTCGAGTGTCGAGCGTTCGCAACGACTTCATGAACAAAATGTAAGAACCTCTGAGTTACGCGCACGAGAGTCGAGTGTCGAGCGTTGGCAACGACTTCATGAACAAAATGTAAGAACCTCTGAGTTACGCACGCGAGAGTCGAGTGTCGAGCGTTCGCAACGACTTCATGAACACAATGTAAGAACCTCTGAGTTACGCACGCGAGAGTCGAGTGTCGAGCGTTCGCAACGACTTCATGAACAAAATGTAAGAACCTCTGAGTTACGCGCACGAGAGTCGAATGTCGAGCGTTCGCAACGACTTCATGAACAAAATGTAAGAACCTCTGAGTTACGCGCACGACAGTCGAGTGTCGAGCGTTCGCAACGACTTCATGAACAAAATGTAAGAACCTCTGAGTTACGCGCACGAGAGTCGAGTGTCGAGCGTCGATTCGAGTCGAGTCGATCGAGTTCATTCTTTAGAAAGCTTGACAGATGCAGTATACCCTGGCATAGAAAATTTACATGGAAATGACTTTCGTTGGCTGTGTTGTAGAGCAATAGTGTCACCTAGGAATGACACGGTCAATGAAATAAACAATTTAATTATGCAAAGAGTCCCGGGTCAAGTTAAGCATTATAAATCAATAGACACTGTCACTAATATCGAAGACGCAGTACATTACCCACAGGAATTTTTAAATTCTCTCAACCCCGCTGGACTGCCACCTCACCAACTGTCGTTAAAAGTCGGAACGCCAATAATGCTTCTCAGAAATTTGAGCCCTCCCAATATGTGCAATGGAACGAGGCTACTTATAAAGGAATTAAAAGACAATTTAATTGTAGCGACCATTATCACCGGCCCTGCTGCTGGTGAATTAGCTCATATTCCTCGGATACCGATGATCCCCACCGATTTACCAATTCCATTTAAACGACTTCAATTTCCGGTGAAAACTTCTTTTGCATTAACAATTAACAAGTCCCAGGGCCAAACTTTCAATTTAGTAGGGATTGATCTACGAAAGGAATGCTTTACCCATGGCCAACTGTACGTTGGCCTATCATGAGTTGGGTCTCCCGAACATCAATACATTTTGTTGCCACAAGATAAAATTACGTCAAATGTTGTACATATAAAGGGAAGCTCTAATTCAGTAACTTTTTTTTACAAAAATTGTATCCTTTAAAACAATATTTAACACATGAAGTTATCTTATCCTGCTATTACAATAAATGCGAAAGTGTTTGTTTATCTGCCTGTTTGTCGGCTAAAATGCTGAATTTACTTTTGGGTAGTTGAACACATGGGATCAAACTTAGGCATTTTGTAGCGGTAATCGACATCCACGCAGGCGGAGCCGCGGGGGACCGCTATAGGTTATATAAATCAGAATAACACATAGGCTACTTTTTGTCGCGAAAACCGACATCCACGCGGGCGGAGCCGCGGGCGACCGCTAGTATGAAATATTGATAAGCCTGTCAGTCAGTGTTCAGTCTGTAAGCTAAAGCCAACCTATTTGGGAAATAGCTGGGTCACGAGCTAGAAATACAATCTGTAAATGATGGTCGTTACGTATATTCGGCAATTCTTGGGTTGTCAAGTAACGGTATAAAGTTTTTGGAACTATGCTGTGATTGGTTGAATGATTGATAAATCATTTTCAACAGCCAATCGCAGCAGTTTACGCGCGATTGACAATTTGTCTCATTCTTTTTGCGATAATTTTATTAGTTTAAAATATAGTGATAATTCTAATAATATAACACCACCACCACCATAGCATCACCTTTGTACGTATTTTTCTGTTCCTTTCTTCTTGTTTGTTTATATGTGTGTACATGAACTGTTAAATAAATAAATAAATAAATAATAGTTAAAACAATATAAAGTTCAATAAAGATAATTAACTTTCAATATTTAACTAATTAAGTATTAGTTATTAAATAGTATTGTTTAGTAGTAGTAACTTAGTATTAGGAATTTCTCAATAAATGAATAAATAAAATAAGTTTATTTCATACATCTCATTTGCCTTACACTGCATATCGAGGAGTCTCCATTTAAGCATAAAAAATGCCTGTAGTTGAAGGCTCCGCTCTTCCCTTACATTATAAACGTACGAGCTAAACAGGTATAAAAAAAGAAAAGCAGAGAGGAAAAACTAAAAATACAAATATAATCACTTTTACGCGTATGAGTGTGTGCGTGCGTGTTGGGGTGTGTGTGTGTGTGTGTGTGTGTGTGTGTGTATGTGTGTGGGGGTGTGTATATGTGTGTGTGTGTGAGAGAGAGAGATTTCGAGTGTACATAAGTGGCTAAATAAGCGATAAAGCGAATAGGATCACCAATAATATTTATTGTTAAGTCACACGTTGCAAAAGTAACTCTGTGTCATTATAATTTAAACTGTGAAGCCATATTTTTAACGTCGTCAATAACAGCCCGGAGTTTGAAAGTTGGCAGTGTGATACCCCGTGTCTCGGAAAGCACGTTAAGCCGTTGGCCCTGCGCCTGATCTCTCTCCGGTCGTGTCGGATTACCGTCCCCTCTGACTATGAGAGTGAGAGAAGAGAGAGTGCACCTGTGTCTGCGCACACACTTGTGCACTATAATATCTCCCACGCCGAAGGCTGGTCTCCGCTGAGATTGGTTGCCATGGCCGAAATTCGGTCTGGAGGACTATTATTAACTATATTGAGACAAGCCATGATATTTCCCCTCTAGCTAAATTATCACTTAGAAAAACTACTTTTATTACTAAGTACAGTGTGAGGTATTTAATAAATTGTGTTAGTAAACCATTCCATTCAATGTCAAAGTACTTTATCTCTATTCACGTAGAGCATAGTACGCAGTTAGAAATTGTAAAGAGGTAGTACTTCCTGCTTGAATGTAATCTAATGGGAAAGCCGGTAGAAATCTCCACGTTTATTTGAATAGCAAATATTATAATGTTCTCATAGTATTTCCATTTTTGTAATCTTTTAATATTGTTATTTTGTATGGATCATTATATCTGAGAATAATAGTAGTTTATGAAACTGTTGCATAATGATGGGTATTAAAACACGAGTCTGTTTAAAAACCGAACCGTGGGCGAGGTTTATTTTGTTACTGAAAAATTTTTATTATACGATTTTATTTTTAAATTTCGGTATTGTGTTTATAAAGTATGTCAATATAAACTCGTTTTGAAGTTGATTAATCGAATTTTATGATATGAGAGCAGATAAAAATATAATACTTATGTTTTAAAACAAATTAATTATGTTTTAAAACCAGATGAGTTCGGTGTGTCTTATCAGAATACTCTGAGAGGAAAGACCGCAACAAACTCAGAGGTCACAGCTTCTTTTAAGGTCCAGACATAATCTTGATCAGGCACCTAATACCGAAAATTTTCTTACTCGTAATTATAAATGAATGTTTACGTCATATTTTAGCTAGCCATTCACGATAACTCTGGATTAGAGAAGTTTGAAGCACGTTTGAAGCACGTTTTCGCATAAAAATTTTCGTCGAGTAACAAAAAGAAAATGATATTTTTTATGTCATGCAACTTTGTTGATCTCGTAGTTCTGTTGCGTCCGAATAGTTTTAGTCTGTGGGTTTGCAGATACGATTTTTACGTTGTGCAAATTTATTTGAACTTTTTCGAAGGGAATTTTTTGTTGCAGTATATTTTGACTTTGTGCTTAGTTATTATTAATAGCAATGGCTTAGGCTTTTACCACCCATGCAAATAGGACTCAATACAGTTAATAATATTGTACAAATGTGAGTTTATCACACACACATCAGAACACATAACACACACACACACACACCCACACACATGACAACATCACACATCACATGAAAACATCTTCTTCGTCATCGTCAACCAGCCAGAACCTACCACCCACAGAATCACAATTCATCTTTTGGGCTCGCTCGCTAAATCGTAGACTACATCCATCGCTTTCCAGGCGAGGTCGAGGTCAAGCGTAGGCCTATTTAGCAGTAAAAAGAAACGAGACTGATCCTGGAGTCACCTACTGGAAAGCCCAAACACGCAGCCTGGCCTGGGTATCCTGGGTAACTCAGTGAATGAACCCCATACTCAGCAGTCGCACTTGCACCCACTGGACCAACGAGGTAGTATGTATATTTTTTAAATTCCTATATGCAACGACATTTTCCTCAAAACGAGGGTAATAAAGACACAATAAACACATTTCCCGCGGCAATTACCCCTCGTCTTAATACGCGCACGTTCTTTGTTAGTTAGCTTCACAAAATTCTGTCATAACACTCTGCCCGTCATTAGTAGAGAGTGGGGCCTCTCGTTATATTTTACGACCGGTCTGGCGATTGTTTGTAACCCTTTAAATGCAATGGTCTTTGTATGGAATGATAATCTTTTATCTCTTCTAAATACAGATTACTCAGTGATCTAGCTAGGAGAGCAGCGATTCACCCAACAATTCATTGTTCCTACACCATGTAATGCATACTTTATAAGTCCCCCGTCATGTACTACAAAACCTTTATGTACTTAAATAAGTCATATTATATTATATTATATTATATTATATTATATTATATTATATTATATTATATTATATTATATTATATTATATTATATTATATTATATTATATTATATTATATTTCTCGGGACCCTAGGGTCCCGGACCTTTGGAAGGCATGTGAGGGGCCGAAGCCAACTCGCAGAGGCCCGTTAGACGCTTTTAATGGAAATGAGGCAAAGACCGACGATTATCCCTGTACGTACTATGCAAGTGCACCCAAGGACAACCCCCGGTTGGTGTAGGACTATTGCAGGATATGGAGACAAAAAAAAATTGGGCTATGGGTTTGGATGGCTAAAGTGGACTGGTTATCTAAAACTATGGAAGGACTGCCTGACCCCCCTGCCTGACCAATGTTTGATAAATACAATACACGGATAAAATGGCAGGGGGTGACTTGCACACTCAACAATTGGCCCCCAGAAACGGTCGCTAGCACATAGTGTCGTAGCGACAAGGGGCAACATGTACTGAGGTGCTTAAGAGGAGTGGAGAGGTATTCCACGGCTATCAGGACAATCCCGGAAGTACGGTCAAGATTCCTACCAGCATCTTACTGAACTACTTCCTTCCTCCGAGCACGTTTGCTCTTGCAAATCTCTACTCAAGCCAGCCAATAAAGGCAAGAATGAGGTGGGAGGTCAGTTCTCGTCAGTGTTCACTTCAGCCAGCCATTAATAATGAATAGGAACTTATGTCGTAGATTGGTATGAAAAATTAATCTTTGATTCGTCTTCATGAATTATTCAGTAATTAACTAAAAGAACATAACATCACGCCTGTATTCCCCGAAAGGTAAAAAATGGGAAAAAAATGAAAATGGGTGAATGGTGGGAAGGGGGTGGTGGTAAGTTAACTAACACGCGGAAAATCAGCTCGAAGTAAAAACAGCTAATCAAATCACCTGACATGTGATTTGACAACAGATTTAATTAAATACTTAGACTTACAGAAACTTTAGTAGTCGTAGCCGTAGTCTTGTTAAGTTGTTCAAGAATTTCCATACTTTGTCTATTCTCATTCGGTTATTTCATTTCTTTATTTGAAGCTACATAATAATTAGTTCATAACTTATTCTTTAATCTGAATTCCTTTGGAAAGTTCGTCATTGTGATTATTGTGTTTGACAAGCGATAAATGGCAGTACTCTATGAGGACTTCCATATTATGAAGTGGATGTTAATGTGCCATGGCTGTAAACAGCTGTTACGGACATTTCAAATTGCTAAATGAATATTAAAAACGTTGTGGTAAAATACAGGTGAAATGAAAAATGTATTAATTGACAAATTGACTGCTCGCAATTTGGACGCCGCATCGGTAAAAATATTTGTTATGGCCTACAGATATTTATTCACAGTCTGTATTTCTGTGTGTTCACGCCAGGCAAAGGGCATCGCAGAGTTTGGGGCATACATTATGAACGGCACACGTAAACGCATGAATTAACAGCAGTTTATTTAGCGAATACATTACTCATTCTGTGTCTCAGATATTCTGCACTTGCAGTGCAAAGTGACCAGTGTTACAATTAAACGATTACCACTATAATAAATCTCGTCGTTTGTTCAGCAAGTCGTTTAGTAGCTACGGGTACAAATGTTGGGTTTCAGCGTTCTCTTACAAGCACCCTGTGGTAGATGAAGGCAATTTGCTGCTATACTTCAATGAATTTCCATATTGTAAGGCATTAAGAATGGGATGTCATTTGAAAATTTGATTTTTCTTGTCCAGAAACTTAACATTACAAGCGATAACCCTAATGTTTGGTAGTGTTAACTTAAGCTCGTTCTGCTCCGCGATTATGATTTGCAATCTCAGAAAGTTTAAAATATTCGGTTTCCCCTAAGCCCCGTAAAACCTGCGGGCCTACTCTCGACATCTATGAGTTCTGTCTGTCATCAGTTATTCGATTACATCATTTAATTGAGTTTTAATGAAATTCTAACTCGAAGAAAGGGGTGGGCCATGAAAGCAGCAGCAGTTCAGCAGTGCAGGTGGGCAGTTCATTCAGGTATTAAGTCAATACGTTCCATAATCTAAATAAACATGGTAGGGATATAAAACAAAATAAGATCAGTGTAAAGCTTAAAATAAATAAAAGCTTCAAATGTGAGATTTAAGTTAAGACGCTAAAACATTCTCTGTTTTAGCAGTTAGCTTAAAAATTTCATATTCCGCTATAAAACTCGGCAAAAGCTTACGAAAACTGTGGGTAGTCAAAACAAAAATCTGAGAAAGCTTTTAGTATACGTGTTTGAGACCCGAGTGATGTAAATTTCGGCACTTGGAGGACAGAGACAAGTGACTTGAGAAGTTTCCAGAATAAATCTAAAAGGTATGATAGCTATGGAAGTATGGAGCTCCAATTTTATATTTTACATAAAGACTTTAGTTGGAAAACAAAACTAGTTCAATAGTTTGTTGTTGCTAAAATTTATTGTTTTCAAGAGCTGCCAGGAGAAGTGAATCACACTAATATTATAAAGGCAAAAGTTTGTGTGTGTATATGTTTGTTACTCTTTCACGCAAAAACTACTAAACGGATTTAGATGAAATTTGGCACACAGATAGTTTATAGCCTGGATTAATACATATGATAATTTTTATCACGATATCTCCACGAGATGGAGATTTACGCGGGTAAAACCGCGGGGTGCTGCTAGTATATTCTATATTTTTCTACAGGTTCGTGGTCTAATGGATTAAACATTTTTGGTTCAGCACGATTTTCATCAGTATAGACGGTTCCATAATTTCTTGTTAATTTCATTATTAGATGACTGAATGAATGATTATATATCTGGATAGTAAATATGCTAGTATACTAAAGCTAGGATCTGTAAAAGGATAAAACCTTAAGAGGGTTGTCACATTTTACATCGCTCTCGCTCATACGGGACCAAATTTTTAATAATATTAAATGAAAAGATGCATTTTTGAAAAATGTATTCAATGGGCGGTCTACAAAATAATATTAATTTAATAGGTAATTATTAAAAACACATTTTTATTGCGGCATTTATTTACATCATCTCAAAAACAGATCATAATACTTAATTACATATGTTTATTAGATAACACAATAGAAATGTGTTTTTTGATAACTACCTATTAAATTAATATTATTTTGTAGACCGCCCATTGATTACATTTTTCATAAAAGCATTTTTTCATTTAACATTCTTAAAAATTTGGTTCTGTGTGAGCGAGAGAGGTGCAAAATGTGACAACGCTCTTAAACAAGAAATAACGTTTTTCCTTATCCATTAATTTATAACTTCCTAGTAGATAAGAAAGCTTTCAACGACATCTACATAATTATATCCTAAATTCAATTGACCCTCACAACTTATGCAGAATGACAACAAGTCGACATCTTTTAAATATTCTCCTTCACACAGACGAGGATGGAAATCTCATTATAGGAAATTACATTTTCCTCACTGTCAAATAGACACCGACTTCCCACGTGCCGTCCCAATCTTAATACGTAATACTAAAGAGGTCACGCGAAGACTTTTCAGTAAAAAAAAGGCCTTCGTATAAACTGAACATATATTTTACATTATTCTCTCTCGCCACTGAGACAACGGCTCCTCAATACGCGGACATTTTTCCCCCGGAGGGGACTCTTGAAGTTTATTGACATTTACTTTCCGAGGGTAAACACGTTGACAGTGTTGTCTGTCTCGACTTGACTCGCCGCATAATGCGTCTCTTCCACACCACCTACTTACAGACACGGGGTATTATTTATCACCAATTCATTCTTCCAATATTCCGTAGGCACATAAACGATAGGGTAACGCCGGGACCGCGACCCACATTGTATTTTTGCATACTCGACGCATGGGAAAGGCTGTATTATAAAGAGCTTCAGTTTCGTTTAGCATGTTTATATACTCTGCCTTGTATTGCTTATCCTTATCTACTATTTTTACTGCTTTATGTTACAGATTTTAGTGCTTTTTTGGGATCAGTTCTCAAAACGGAACCTTTTCCCGGATTTCCCAATTTTCTTTTATGGAGCAAAACTGAGGTAACCATAGGTGATACAATTGCTTCGCTAGATAAAATAGTATGAGTTCAAGTAGCAAAGAATAAATGAGAAATAAACATTGCATCTAAAAATATGCGCTATCTTATCAAAACATACATTCCACGGTAAAACTTTTCCATTTTTCCGCGGATTGTGTCGTAAGAAACTAATTAAAAATTTCGCTTCACTTAAAACTTACCACTGCAGCCGCAATCCTGATTCGCAACTTCCTTGAATTGATAAAAAAAACTTTTTGTTGATCCTCCGTGTTATTCGAACGACGGCCAAGATTTCCTCGTCGGATTTCTCCGCAGAATGGAGGGCTAAAACAATGTGTTGGGATCAAACTAGCTCGCGACGGAGGCTAATGCAATATGTATCAGCTCTCAAGTGCAGACCAACACGAGCCGAGGGCCAAAGTATCCTTCGGGAAGTAACTACTTTTTATTTATCTGAAGTAGCTATTGAATTCACCCGACACGCAGGTAAAGTTCCTAAAAAATTGTCGCGTTTGTTTTGCTTGACCGCACTTCAAAATCCCAAACAGTTAGGGACATAGTTTGGGCACTACGCTTATTGAGTATTTGATGGTAGAGAAACCTGAGGATTTGAATATGAATATAAAAGTGCCTATCACCTTCAGACGTCGACGAGTAATATAGACGTAACACATTTCGTATCCGTAAATCCATATGTCGTCGTCAGTGCGTCTAGTAGGCGCAGATCTATTACGATTGAGTTATCCGTAATGTAACAAGACGCTGACTTAGCAGTATGCATTGCCATTCGATTATTCGGCCTCGTAACGTACCTATTCGGAATGTATTTGGCTCCTGAGCATCGCTTGGCTCGAGCACAAGTGGGACAATAACAAACGGAGCCACCATAAAGTGGCAATGTCAATTCCAACTTGTGCGCTTTTTCAGTAGTCTAGACACATTAACTAGCCATTATGTAACATTTTTACATTAATGTGCTGAATCCACTGCAGTTTGTACCGAAAAGAGATACGTATGAAAGTTGCAACAATGTTTTTGATGGGATGGGATCCTACATAATCTAAAAGCTCACTGTTTAAAGTCCACTTTAGTATGTAGTCCACTTTATTCAGTATAATAAACTAGATTGTTTGTTTTCACGTAACGCTACGATACTCCCGAAGTCGGGTAAAAGTGGGAACATTATCAGCACCGCCAATATTACGTTTACCTTTGCCAACTGCGAAAACTTTTGTCTCCAGCGTATTCCGAACGTAACTGTGGGTGAAACTTTTTGTGAGTACAAAACATGATTTGACAGATTGAAATCTATAACACCGCGCCGGGGCTGTCGACGCGACGGCTGATGTAGCTAACCGTGCGGGGGATGATTGAGATCAAATCGAATGATTGATACGTCACTCACTTTTCCTCATTTTGCTATTCTTTCGTCTGTTACGATTTCAGTTTGAATGCTGTCACGGTGTCACCTATAATATTTCCAAAGTAGGAAAATTTAATTTGTGTGTCGAAAACGGGAAACGGTAACATAATTCCAGCTCTTTGTGTTTGCGTACAAAACATTTAACCGACGAACAGCACAGTGAAATCCATTGTTTATACGCGACAAAATATTTTTGATTCATAAAATTTCATAACCAATATTTCCATGGAACTAACTGGGACACAATGGCGTTCATTAAGCGTCCATTTAAACATAAATTAGGCCACCGGAAGCAGAATATCGGTCTATGTTGCGTGTGTCTATGTTGCGTGGGTCTATGTTGCGTGTGTCTATGTTGCGTGGGTCTATGTTGCGTGTGTCTATGTTGCGTGTGTCTATGTTGCGTGGGTCTATGTTGCGTGTGTCTATGTTGCGTGGGTCTATGTTGCGTGTGTCTATGTTGCGTGGGTCTATGTTGCGTGGGTCTATGTTGCGTGTGTCTATGTTGCGTGTGTCTATGTTGCGTGGGTCTATGTTGCGTGGGTCTATGTTGCGTGGGTCTATGTTGCGTGTGTCTATGTTGCGTGTGTCTATGTTGCGTGTGTCTATGTTGCGTGTGTCTATGTTGCGTGTGTCTATGTTGCGTGTGTCTATGTTGCGTGTGTCTATGTTGCGTGGGTCTATGTTGCGTGTGTCTATGTTGCGTGGGTCTATGTTGCGTGTGTCTATGTTGCGTGTGTCTATGTTGCGTGTGTCTATGTTGCGTGTGTCTATGTTGCGTGGGTCTATGTTGCGTGTGTCTATGTTGCGTGGGTCTATGTTGCGTGTGTCTATGTTGCGTGTGTCTATGTTGCGTGGGTCTATGTTGCGTGTGTCTATGTTGCGTGTGTCTATGTTGCGTGGGTCTATGTTGCGTGTGTCTATGTTGCGTGTGTCTATGTTGCGTGTGTCTATGTTGCGTGTGTCTGTGTTGCGTGGGTCTATGTTGCGTGTGTCTGTGTTGCGTGTGTCTATGTTGCGTGTGTCTATGTTGCGTGTGTCTGTGTTGCGTGTGTCTATGTTGCGTGTGTCTATGTTGCGTGTGTCTGTGTTGCGTGTGTCTATGTTGCGTGTGTCTGTGTTGCGTGGGTCTGTGTTGCGTGTGTCTATGTTGCGTGTGTCTGTGTTGCGTGTGTCTATGTTGCGTGTGTCTGTGTTGCGTGTGTCTATGTTGCGTGTGTCTGTGTTGCGTGGGTCTGTGTTGCGTGTGTCTATGTTGCGTGTGTCTGTGTTGCGTGTGTCTATGTTGCGTGTGTCTGTGTTGCGTGGGTCTATGTTGCGTGTGTCTGTGTTGCGTGTGTCTATGTTGCGTGTGTCTATGTTGCGTGTGTCTGTGTTGCGTGGGTCTATGTTGCGTGTGTCTATGTTGCGTGTGTCTGTGTTGCGTGTGTCTATGTTGCGTGTGTCTGTGTTGCGTGGGTCTATGTTGCGTGTGTCTATGTTGCGTGTGTCTGTGTTGCGTGTGTCTATGTTGCGTGTGTCTGTGTTGCGTGGGTCTATGTTGCGTGTGTCTGTGTTGCGTGTGTCTATGTTGCGTGTGTCTGTGTTGCGTGGGTCTATGTTGCGTGTGTCTATGTTGCGTGTGTCTGTGTTGCGTGTGTCTATGTTGCGTGTGTCTGTGTTGCGTGTGTCTATGTTGCGTGGGTCTGTGTTGCGTGGGTCTATGTTGCGTGGGTCTGTGTTGCGTGGGTCTATGTTGCGTGGGTCTGTGTTGCGTATGTGCGTAGGCCGGTGCGGGTTGGCATCGAATTGTGATAGAGGCTGGTTTCGTTGCCAAATTGCCCTGTCCGCTTATCATCTGGCTTACGTATAGCGCACCAGCAGCACCGTGTGCCGAGTTACATTTTAAAAATTTGAATATAGACGAGATTTTGAGACGAACGCCTTAATTCTCGAATGTGTTGTCTAGGCCTGTTTGGGTGTGAGCTTACATTTGTGTTTGGTGCTTAGAGGAGATTTGGTGACACTGTTGCGTTGTAATGTAATCTAATGTGGGTAACTAGGTCAAATGTAATTATCGTGCCAATTTTGAAACAGCTGTACGTGCAGCAGAGACCTGTGAAGTAACTATACCACGGTTCTAAAAACAAATAAACCCTAACGTTTCTACCCACTCTACAAAAATCGACGCAAGAATTGAAAATCAAAACTTCAATCAATTACGGAAACAATCAGCAATAGCGAATTTTGATCCTCCAATTTTGATATCAAGGTTTTCTATTGCAGTGGGATTAAAACGAAATCCCGGATGCGCCACGCCGGTGAAGCGTGGTCTAGCCATGCATTTATAAAGTCACCGCATGTTTTTTTACAAAATTGTGGAAATTTCCAGGCCACGGAGCTTAAGGGAGCCGATGACTTGGAAAGCATTGGTCTCCTCGCTCGATTTACACTGCAAATTGATTTTTATGTGGGCCGGGAAGATTCATCTGTTTGTTTGTCATGTTGCGCTACTCATCAACTGGCTATTGTTGCTGCAATTTGTCGTTAGGGATAGAAATGGTTTGTTACGTGCAGATTAAAAAAAAATCATTTGTTTTGAATATCTAGTTAGTTCGTATTTATGTGTGTATCGTGTTTTCAAGTTTCAACAACAATATGGGAACAACAACACACCAACAATATGCGTGCAACATGACGCCTGTAATCCCCGAAGGGTTAGGCAGGTATGAACCTACCTGTTATACTATAGTACACCCCCATGTCGCCAGTTATGTTTAAGTTCAAATTTTAACTCCTCACATCATTATATTTTTCCTAAAGTACTTAAAAAAAAAAAAAAAACTAGTGATATAACAAGCAAAAACTAAAAAAGTAAACGCTTGTAATACGACGCTAAATACGTCGTTTGCAAAAAAACCTGCACCACATACTAGCTTACCTCCATATTATTATGTTAACAAAGATTTCGCCTTTAAGTCTGGATTGCTGCGCTCCTTTTGAAGGTTCATAGCGGGTCGAGCTTCCGCCGGTGGCACATAATCGCAGCCGCTTTTTGCGCTTTACTCAGCTGCTTTACAAAGAAAAACGTAAGCCGTGCTCTTTAGTATCAAACGTAGGCGTTTCTCAATAGCTCTTTAATACTCCGTATCTACTGTGAGTTACATGCTCAGGTGTTTTACCGTAGTATGCATATTTTACGTTCTTTTGGGTACGGTTTAATTTGGCGGAATACGGATGTTATGATGAATGGAAAATTTTTAGGGCTGCAGTCTTATTAATATTTTTACTAAAGGTAGATATTCTGCTTGATTTAAAATGAAGCTTACAGAATTTACTACCAGTGGGGTGCGTACATTTTGTAATTTGCTTATGTGAAAGCAAATTAATTTTTCTATGGTGTCTGGAGATATTAAGTGTTGTATACGTACGTTTTCAAGGCAATATAGGTACCCCACTGTAGTACTAGTAGGTAAGCTATACAGGCCTAAAAGACCATGCCCATCTGTGCCCCAGAAATGCCCAGATAAAGTAAATTACAACATTGTACTAATAAATGAAAACTAGAATTAAGTTGTTAATTTTGAAACATAACAAGCACTGGATAAAAAAAAACGAAAAAAAAAGATTTGTTTACATTGCAGTACCTATGATAAATAATGTTTCATTCATTCATTCATGCACTAAAAGTGCAGTTTATTACGGTCTGGAACGGTCTGGAATCACGTCCTTTGACCGATTTATTAATTCGTTGTGATAGTGTTGTTACTTGTTACCGATGATAACGAATACCTACTATTATAGTGTTGCGGTTTTATTTGCGTATTATTGATGCGGTCGGCAAGATAAAACTTCACAAAAAGTAGCCGCATGTAGATTATAGTAAGTATTCATATTGTGTACCTTCTATAGTGCTTTGAATATAGATTACGTATTTATTTGAGACTGTCCTATTGATTATTTTTAAATATGTTTCAAAAAGTTGAAGTTCCTAGTGGAAAACTAATAGCAATGCTGTCTGTGAACGATAAAATGTATAAACAATACCAGTAGGCAGTTAATGTTTAACGTCCAATAACTTTTCAATCAGTGCTTTATATGACATTAAATCTAGATATCATAAATATACTGTTAATAAGTTATCGTATGACATAGAGCTGCAATTTGGGCATTGCATGGCATTGCTGACAAAATTATGATTTTGATAACTAGCCAAGACTGTCGTTGCCAGAACAATTTTCTACCAAAAGACTCGTCCAATAGCTGCATTCGTTGAGTTAGAAAAATACATTTTATTGTAAACAGCTGTATGTATGACGGTGCGTATAGTTTACCGACATATTGTTCTATCAACGCCGTCGGCCATCGACTTGACAGATGATAGATTTACGATGTTCAGCTCTCCCCGTATTTGGGAGGAAATTAACAGTTTGCCAAAGGTAGGTAGGTGGTGGTAAGTGTTGATTCAGTTTTAGTTTTCTGTATGCCTTTGTTTCTGTGACAAATAAACCTATTTTTCTTTCTTTCTTTCTAAAGAGACAAGTTTGCAGTATTTACCGTTTTTATTCATTCTACTATAGGCTACTACTTCCTCATTCGATTCTGAATTATACATGAGATCAAAAAGAGTACCGTCCTCCTCTCTGCGGTATAACATCAACCTGCGATCAGTAATCCGTCAACAAAACCTGGTGATTATGACGAGTCTCACTTATCTGTTACAGACTTGGTTTTGCTATAGGGTTTTCTAATAGGGACGGGTCGATGTTGACAGTCTGAGGCGGCCATGCTGTTTTGGTGGGATCTGTCAAATCTGTTGTATATTATTCAGTCACTGATGCCAAAACATCATGGCAAGTTACATGAATGAGCAGGACGTCTATGATAAAACTTGATTACCATACCCTCAACTCGTTCATGAAGAATTTCCATCGTGGCGCTCGCTGTGTGGCACGTAGCGCCGTCCTGCTGTAACTACATGACGTCCACCATACCGTTCAATTTGGGCCAAAATAAATTGGTTATCATTGATGTGTAGCGCTCGACGTTGACGGTGATGGTCTCAAAAACGCAATTTTTGAAAAAGTAGATACCAGTGACACTGCTGGCCCAAATTCAGCCAGATCTATGGAGCAGAGTCATTGAAAATTGGACCTCCCCGATCCGTGCCACCGTGCGAAGCCGCGGCGGACATTTAAACGATGTCATATTCCATAAATAATGGCATACGTAAGCCTTTCAAATAAAAAAATTATTTCGTTAATACCACACATTTAATCAGCCTATAATGTTCCCACTGCTGGGACACAGGCCTCCTCTCTGTAAAAGGGAGTGGGCTGTAATCCACCACGCAGGCCCAGTGTTGGTTGGTGGATGTCACATGTTTTCGAACTTTTGGCTAGGACATGCCGGTTTCATCACGATGTTTTCTTTCACCGTTTTGAGAGCAGTGGTGATTAATTAATTTACATAAAGTAAAGCGCCTGTCTGGGTTTGAACCTACGACCTACGACTCGTAAATCGCGGCCGTTATCACTGGGCCACCACTGCTCTGCATACCACACACAGTTTGTTTTATTCCATTTCAACTTCGACCCGCCCTTATTGGAAAACCCTTTAGATACTTACGTTATTATACTTAGTGTTTATTTTATGTTAACCTACTAGCACAAAACAAAGATTTTCAATCATCCTTACCGTGATTGTTATCGAAACATTAAGGCCCCTTAAATCCCCTTTGAGATAAGTTTAACTAGGTAAACCCAAGATTTATACCCGCTATATCTTCCAGCTATAATAAAACAGTTCATCAACCATCGGATGTGGACGCCACGAAAAAGGCTTTTACTTCCTTAAACCTTACTCGTATAATTGACGGCAGGAGTGTCTCAGGAACATAACATATCGACGGAATATTTCTCGACGAGACAGCGACGGCGCGTCATTTCCGGCGATCCCCATAGGGACGGGAAACGCAATAAATCATCGGTCATTGTCGCGTGGGGCCAATTGAACGTTGATTTTTCTTTTGAAACAAACTGCTCGAGCCGTACCTACCTTGATCTCATTTTGTTGGAGCCATATTTTTCTGTGATGCGGTGAGGGCAAAAGCGTCCAATAGACTCTATTTGAAACGAAACCTCTATAAACCTCTATTTAATAGAGGTAGTCTTATTCTTTCAATTGTTTCAAGTTTTACGACATCGACGGGGAGTAATTAAATCATAGTCAGGCGGTATTATGGCTGGCTATATTGGATTTTGTTTAGATAGGAAAGTCTGTAAAAGGTTATCTAATCTAAAATATTGTACCATTATTTTTAAACAAAGTTATGAGCTTTGTATATACTTACGCTTTGTTGATGCACTTTGATACGTTTAGTAACTCTTCGGGATCGTAAAAAAACTATCATTTAGATTATTGTAAAAAATTGTGATATATTTCTTTGTTAGACTATGAATATTTAACTGTACAAAATACATGGTGTTTCTAATTTACAATTAATATTAATTAACAAAATAATATAATTATATTATATTATACGCATATAAAACATTACTCGATGGCCGGCGACGAGCGATCATTTGTTAGCGCTTTCCTTAACTTCACCGTTGCAAATTGTTGGGGCCTGCAGGAGAAATGGGAAATGTTGTACACGTACAGTTTTTATCAAAATAAGATCACTGATTTTAAATGTACTTTTGAAAATATACCTGAATTTTGTTTGCTTTATTTATTATTAAATGAAGACACCTCATAATTTTACAGTTGTTGTCAAATATATGATGTTTAAAATATGTACCTATAACTTATTGTAAATTTTAGTACTAATCATCAGAGACAGTTCTAAATACGTGACACAAAAATACTAAACGCAGAGAGGAACTAGACAAAAAGCAGCAAACAAAAAGATATTTCGTGTCTAAAACAGTAAAAGTAAACAAAAGAATATCAGTAAGTAATTAAAAACAAACCTCCTTCATATTACTTGTAGACGGCTGTTTCATGTCCCCATAAATCGTACCAGGGTCCAAAAGTATGGCCGTCTTCTGGCAATAACTCGTTTCCTTCCGACGGTCTCTTCAGTAACTTGGTCCGAGGGAGCAACTGTGGTCGCTGTTGCTTCAAGGCTTCGTTGAACTTTTGGTCATCTGATTCGCTGTAAGGGCCCTCACTCCGACGGTCGACAAAACGCCTCGCTTCGAGCCTCGCCTCCTCTTGACGAATCTTTGACTTTTCGGCTTTCTTCGAATCCGTTTCGTAGTCATATCGAGACGATCTTCGCTCTTGGTCACTGAAATACGATATGTTCGATTCGTAGTACCTTTCTTCTCTGCGTCCATTATGTGGTAAAGAACTGTCGTCATAACTTCTGTTCGTTCTGTTCTTCTTTGGATCCCTGCCCCTTGTATCAGTGAATTCTTTCCTTGTTTGGCGTCTGTCTAGCGAGTAATCTATTCTTGGTTCACGATTGGGTTCATAGGGTCTACCATCTTTCTTCTGGTTTCTTGTTTCGGCTTGAGGATACTCCTTTTTATGAACCTTTCCATTTTCAAAAGTATTTGGTGGTTGATGATTCTTCTCTTCATTACTTGAGCGCTTTTTATATTTCAAGGTTCCTTCATCGTGTCCATTATAAATGTCCTCATTACGAACGTCATTGTTGTTCCGTTCGATGGGGATTCCATAACGGTCAGTGTGTTGTTCGTTTTCTTTGTACTTCAGTGTTTCAGATGATGCAGAAAATGTTTTAATTTCTTTCGAGCTATCTTTGAAAGTTTTAAACTCCATAGTTTTAGGCGGACTTCGCTCATGAGTTGAGTTTTTCGTTTTTTCTGAAGATAACGTGGCACGAACGTGTGGCTTGATCGGAGTTACCTCTATTTCTTCAAATTCTGGCATGTATGCGTTTTCTTTGCGTTTCTTGACATCTTCTTCTATCATTTGCGTCTGCCGACGTCTATCTATTTCTTGCTGCTTCCGTGATTTCATATGATCATCTACAATTATACAGTCATATGGATCAGTGCTCGAAGCAACAGAATTAACGTCAGAGCTGCTGTCATTGTCATACTTTTGCAGTATTTCTCTTCGCTTAACAGTCTTCATAACAAAGCCTTCTCCGTTCTCATCGTTATAAAAACTGTTTTCAAAGTTCGTTTTGATTGTACTCGTGTTTGTTAAGTCCGAGTGCCTTGACTCGTTTCGTGGTATAAAATCTTCATGTTTTTCTTCAATTATAGATTTCTCAGACATACTTTTTTTATTTATAGTTTGAGTTTGTTGGTAGCCATCCATTGCCTTGCGACCTTTTTCTATTCTTTCTTCAGTTTGGATTGATCCCAGGCTCTTGGCTTGGCGTATGCCGTTAACAGCCTTCACGTCTTTTCTGTCAATAGTTTCTCTTGGACGCGGAGGCTGTCCGTTTTCAGTAGGAATAGTTATTTCTGGACTAGCTTGTTTTGGAATGTCTGGTGCAGGGCGCAATTCCTTCTTCATCTTTTCGAAAAGCTTTTTCTTATACTCTGGAACGGTATCAACAATATCACGATGTTGCCAGAGCGACATTCCTTCCATGATCTCTTCAGCAGTAGTGCGTCCAAATTTCCAGAATGATTTAGTCCTTTTCACTTTTTGGGAGTCCTTGTCCATATCCAACATGTTGCGCAACATTAATTGTTGATCATCGGTCATATATCCATTGGCGGTATTATTGGGTTTAGGACCTCGCTTCAAGCTTTGAGTTTTAAGCAAGTACGCTCTACTATCGATGTTTTGTTGAGCAGATTTACTACAAAAAATAAATAAAAGGAAAAGTGAATGGTACTAGCTTAACTACATAAAAGCAACGAAAAAAGTCAAGCATACAGAAGTTTAAAATTAATACATGCAAAAATAAACTGAAAAGTTTGGGGCTGCATGAATACCTGATGGGCACACGGAGTCGTTGAGCTTCTTCATCACTATAGTCTACGTCGGGCTGTGGTGGAGGCTCATTGGAAAAGCCTGAATCATTGGAGCTATGCAGGGATACATTTCCTACAGCACCTACTGCACTAACTACGGTTTTCGCTGGTCCTGCTTTAGTCTGGGCCACCTGTAGAATTAAGATAGAGAAATCAATTTATGAAAACTGAAAGACTTAGTGTCATTTGTTTTATTGGAAAGTCTGACAATAGATACCTGGGAACGCATAGGTAATGTCTGTGGCCCGAAACTCCTTGTTTCTATGACAGCATGAGTAGTGAAGCTGGCTGATGATGTGGAGGTCTTGATAGCGCTGGTAGCACCTGCGGCCGGTGTGGACGCGTGGAATGTGGCGCTCGCTGATGTGCTTAGAGCACTAGGTGAGGGCGCTGGTAAAGTTGGTGGAAGTCCTGGAGAGCCGTTTCCAAGACGACCCTAAGAAACAATGTGGTGTCTTAGTGGGTGTTTAACAATAATCTTGCTATTGATGGGCACAGATGGTAACCATAACTTAGCTCTTTGTGGTTTCCATCCATGGTCTGCATGTAAATGCCAGAAAGTGTGTCCAAAGTTAAGGCACTGTCATCTTTAACTGAAGCGTTTAGTTTACCTTGGTAACATGATGAGCAGTGACAGTATCTCCAAACATGCGTGCAGGTGGGTGTGAATGCGTGTGCACTGAGCCTGAAGGTGTGGTCTGAGCATGCGCCATTGGCGCCGGTGGTGGTGCCTCGGAAGGTGTCTGTACGACGCTCCAGCGGGCGGGTGAACTTCTGTGGAAATGAACAAGAATTAGTACTGCCTTTGGGGAAAACAATGGGAATAATTATTTCGGAGACAAAGATATTTTGCCAAGGATAACTTTTGTTATCATTTTTTGTCATTTTTGTTTTGATTAGTGATGTAATTTTTTTGTAAGTTATAGTAGCCTTGCAAGGCAATCCTGTATTGTTTTTGACCATTTTAATATTGTCATTGTTACGTAAAAACGCAGAAATGTTTTTTAGATATGAAATTCCAGCTTTGATGTTATCTGTGCCATTCCTGCGTAAATGCCCTTACCGCGCTTGCGTAATTGCCTTAGAAACGTCGCGTTCACGTGGTCGCTCACCCCTTGTTACCCATATTTTTTTCGTGCATTTGAGCTAGGAACTTAGAATAGTTAACACCAAAAACTCACCCAGTTTCATCAAGAGGGATCGGTTCAGTATAAGCAAGCGGGAACCAGCCAGCATGGTGAGACCGCAAGTTCTCTCCATATTGCCATCCTTTAGTCCTTTCTCCTAGGAGAGCAAGTACATCTCCTTGTTGGAAGCTCAGTTGATTGTCTCCGGCAGCTGCGTAGGCGTATAAAGCTCGGGCCAATGGTGGGTCTCGTGTGGTACACGTCGGTGGGGCAAGAGATGAGGGACGGGTTGCTGTGCGGGTGTCAGTCACTATAAAGAAAGAATAAATTCTGTCAGTTAATTCTCGCGTAGACATAGTGGACATAATTGTGCTATGGATGTCGATAAAAAGCAAAAAAGAAACACAAAATGAGTTTTTGGAAGTCGTTGATCAGATGGTACTAGCACAAAATTATCTTAATAAACATTAATATTAAATCCACTATCTTTCTAAGTATAAACTCATGCCTATAGTCGTTATCTTCCATATTCCTTACCTTGATCTTCATTATTTGAGCTGGCTTGAAGATTAAAATCAGATTTGGCTCTCGACAATCCTTGAGCTGGTGAGCCCAGGTCTCCAATAGACCTGACGTCAAGACATGAAGCATCCACAGATCTGGTCTTACGTAAAGCAGATCCGATGGAAGCTCGGTCATCATCATCACCGATGCGAGGACTAGCGTATACGTCCTCATCAGCCCAGAATGACACTTGCTGTAAACAAAAGACAAGTTATTAAGTTACTTTATGACGGAAACTTTCAAGTATGTAGATTCTGATCTGTAATTAAGATGAAGCTTTCCCCTTGAGCCAGTCTAGAATTGAGTTCAGGGTTTTAGAAGCCATAAAACTTTAACAAGATCAGATAAACAACCATTAAACGTCTTTTTTGTAAGATGTGCAGTATAAGATAAAATTCTTATTGAACCATTATGTAATTTAACAATTTAATTTTTATTTTGAAGGAATACGACTGTTTAATCGGGTTGTATAGCAAGTAAGAGCCCATAATATAATTTTACGTTAGTGGAGACAGATTTTTATGACGTCACAAAGTAGGACTCGGAGGTCGAGACATGACATTTTGTTGGAGTCGTGAAAATATTTTTACGCTTGCTTTTATATACGACTTGAGTTGGGAAGTATGATGCTAAAATGCCAACTACTCGTACCTCGACTAATCGACGCATTTGTGGGTGAAGCGGGATGTTATAAGTATTAAAAATGTTAATTAATTTTGTTAATTTTTGTAGTACATTTATAGTGCTGCGTTACTTAGCTGAAGTGACTGTCATACGACTAAGCTTGAACATTTTCGTTTTTATGGTTGTTTATCATATTTGTTTAATTCCTTTTTCTAAACGCAAAAATATTTCTATTTTCTCTGAAATGCCATCTCTCTTTTTCATGAAGAAAAGCGACTTTTTAAAACTAAAGTCATATTGTGGACTTAATTAAACGTCAAGTTGATACGAAAGAATAAGTACATACTTTGAATAAATAAATTGCAGCTTTTTACTGTTTTACCCTTGAGGGTAAGCAAATAAATTATTTTTTTAATTCGCCCTATTCGAAAATTTAAAACGGTAAAAGATTTCGGTTAGAAATCCTTGCCGACTAGTTTTCAGGTACTCACCCTCATTCTGCTGACGAACATGGCTTCAACATTGGGAGGCAGGAATTCGCGGGTCCTGGACACTTCAAGCCATTCTTCCAAGCCAGTGTTGTAGGCAGCTGCTCCAGCGGTGTGGTAAGCCAACCAGTGTTTAGCCAGGGAGCATTGTCGTTCTAGAACGAAGCCGTACCGACGACGCTCCTGTGTCATTGCCTGGGGGAAAGAAATTATAATGTAAGCAAAGTTAATTTGAATTGAGAATGTAAGGACATAATTATGATTTGTCATCTTACTAGCTCAACAACTGATACTAAGTTGCAGATCAGCAGAACAGCTATAAACGCTTATGAGGGTTCCAATATCAAGTTTGACAAATGAATTGGTTTTATTTGAAGCTCAACAATTGTACTAAGCTGTTCGACTTGCTAAACATAGGTTAACTTGCAGATAGCTATTTGGGTATTAATTGATTTTCTAATTGATACAATGTTTAATATTTAGGTATGTTTTAGTCTTGTCGATTTCACAACTGGTTTGAAAGCTTATTCAATTTAATCACAACTCAAAGCATTTATTTCAAATAAACCAATTACAGGCATTTTTGAATTGTCATGTTGTCAAGGGGTCGGTCAGTCAGAAACATAGAAATATAATATCTATGGTCAGAAAGATGAAGCTAGTTGCCCATTCCAAAGCGTAGTAGGTTCCTATGGAGAAGAACGAGCAAGAAACTCCACGGACACTCTTTTAAATAGAAATATTGTAACATAATTTTGTTTACATCGTTCATGTTGAAATTATATATGCGATAACAATGTAGAAAGACGTGCAAATTAAAAGCGTCCGTAATAAAAAGATAAAAACAAAAAACGATTCAAAAATTAAAATAAATCTAATATCAATATATCAACTATCAAATCTTATATCAATGATATGATTAGCTATTGTCATTTTGGTCAACCACTCACAATAACCAATGATTCGACAGCAGATAAACTGGTCAGAGATTTGTCTACTTGAACAAGTTTTTAGAAATCGGTAGACAAAGCACAATTGTTTCATACACATTGAATGAACTGCAGTATGGCGCGTCGACAATATCGATATACCTAACTACTAATTAAGTCGTCTGCAGCAATGTTCGTTATATATTCATTTAGTTAATTATTGTCTGAACAAGTCCTTAACATTGCAATTGAATGAATAAAACTTAACTGAATGTAATTCGGTTAAGATAAATAAAAGTTGTACAGTATTGTTCGTTTTCCTTTGTACGGGTATTGTGGTAGGATACAATTCGACGTTCGTTGTGTAACAGTACTTACGTTCTTGAGGCTTTGTTCGCAGAACGCATCCAATTTGGTTTTCTCTTCTTCTAGTATCTGCATGTTCTGGAAAAATAGTACAATGTCATTACAAGTTTCGTGAACTTCTTGCGGATTGGTTACAATTGAAATAGATTTTCTTTTTTATTGGGTGCTAGGGGTGTTACTGTCTGTACACTGAATGTTCTACGGTTGGTTTAATTAAACCAAGTATATAAGTTTTAATGGAATTGTGTGGTATTAGGTAACGCTGGAGTGGCGCAAACCTCTGCTAATATTATATTTTAGTATTTAATTTTATTATAACTTACCTACTCTACCCGCATTTCTTTTGATTACTATGATTTGCTTTATTTAGCAGAAGGTAGGATGTGGGTTGAATATAATTATTAATTCGATCACACCAGATTCTATTACCATCACTATTATTAAACTAAACGAATTCGCTATTCATAAAAATGCCTGACAAACAATAGGACGAGTCCATTAATATATATGATTATACTGCATCGTATTTCATGTTTATACGAGAATTTATTTATGCGAACTACTAATATGCCTATTACGTGAAAATATGTCACAGCAGAGTCATTGTGAAAATGTTATATGTACTGATATTCCTCTAGTTTCAATACTGTGCTTTGAATAATACATGCAATTCTAGTTTCGTATTACCATTGAATGAGAATATGGATGGAATTTAAATCTATTACTCTCAATATAAATTAGATGGTCTGACACACTATGCATAGTGTACATATAAATAGCGATCCATGGATAAATAGATTATGAAACACGAATTGCAGGAAAATTTGTGTAATATGTTAAAAACAAATGAAGGTTATTTCCATACATTGACAAGTTTACACCGACTTTTGTTTATATCTTCAGTACAAAAAGAGCAATGTATTTTTTACCTTCATCTCCTTATCCATTGCGGTTCCAACTTTGGTGACATTAGGCTTCTTCTTCCGTTGTTTTTTTATAGTCGCAGCAGCCTTGCTGTAGCTCTCTGACCGCAGCTTGTGTTGTTGTAAAAACCTCTTTTGTTCCGACTGGAACAACAAACCAATAATTTGAATTTCGAATAGTTCAATTGTTTCGTGAACATCGTTCCCGTACGTCACATTTTTCAGTTTTATGAATTCCTGGTACGGAATTTTGTGATGAAAAGAACATTACCGTAGTTCTGTGCTAGAGTTTCTGAAAGTCTATCGATCGATTATAGTCTACTGTCTGAAGTCAATAAAAATAGTTCTCGGAAAGTAGATTTGAATTCCATTGAAGCGATTCAGAAGGGAAACAATAACATCTCCTTTAATATTTTTTTCGGAGCAAAATTGCCACAGTACATTCAGATGAAATCTTATTTATGTACCTATTAGCAAAATGTTGTAAATATCATAGCTCGTGTCGAACAAACAAACTACGCGATTTGTAAAAATATACGAAGTGTTGGTACATACTGTCGAAACTTTTTTAATAGAAAGTCTTATCTCACGGGCGCTATACTAAGCTTATTTGAACTCCGGACCCTATTCCCTTTATCCGGTAAACAATCCCTTGAAACTTGGAACTATTCACATAAAAGATTATGAAAGAAAAAAACCTTATTGACTGACCTGTACTACTTTTGTATCTTTCTCCAGATTAGTTTCCAAGGGTACCAGTAGATCTACGTAGAATGCCTTTAGCTGAAACAAACAAATAACTTGCAGATTATTGGATGGGGACATTTAGATCGTTTCTACTATATAGACAGAGGCAAAGACATAGGTATATACAGTATCTTTGTCTTCCTGTTAGTTTTCCTTATAAATAGAACTTACGATATTCATTTGTTGATCTTGTATTTCTCGGTATACCTCGACGACTTTCATTAGGGCAGTTCCTGGAAATTATTGTTATTGTTCAGATTGTTAATTATTTTCGTAATTTTGGGAAATATTTATATTTAGGGAGTAGGCTTATATTTACACAGTTTAGATACCTATATTTACAAGTAACAATGATAATCCCCTGACTCAATTTTGTGTGTGTATTGTTTTGCTTTGGTTTATACAGGGTAACAGGGAAAGTCGTACTGAATATTAAAGGAGGTTATTATTCAGGTCATTTCTGATGATTTTGATTCTGAAATAAAATGTCCGAAACTTAACCGTTATGGAGATATTAAATTTTAAAGATTATTTTTAAAAATCCTTTATTTTTTGGCTTTTAGTCGTTTTCTTTGGGATTAGAGCTCCTAGAGTCGGTTTTTTTGATGTATCTAGTTAGAAGACATGTCCATTAATAAAAATGATCAATAGAAACTGAACCTACTACTAACAGCTTAAAAAACTGCTCGACAACGGTTAGCATTATGAATTTTCTTATAGAGTGTTCTTAACTTTGATGGGCTTTAAAAAAAAAAGATGTATGGAACTTATTCTGCGAATAACTTTACAAAGTTCTACGTCTCTTTAGCTATTCAAAAAGGTATATCATCTACTAGGTTTGTTCATAAAATCTTAAAATAATGTTATTAGAATAGGCCCATCTGGTAGTACAACATAACAGAATTTCGATACAAAAGAATCCGGCTTACTACCTGGCACTTTTAAACAATGAAAAAAGGTTTGGGTAGACATTGTTTGTGCCCGGGAGACGTGCGGTGACAGGTATTTATGTCATTTTAAATGTCTGAATTGTCAAATCGTGGATTGTGATGTTTGTTTAGTCTGCTCATGCGATTCTTCCATGGTAGATGTGTTATCCGTGCCCTCCGATTTTTTTTTGTAAAAACGCGACTTGGCTTGGATTTTTGGACTGTTTCATCTTCTAACTGTGTGACGTGGCTTGTAACTGGACTTTGATTTGTGTTGTGAACATGGCAACATTTACCAACGAGGAATATGCTGACATCCTAATGTGTTATGGATTTTGCGAAGGAGTGTCGTTGCGTGCACGCAATGAATACATGCTAAGGTATCCTACTCGCCGAGTACCTGATATTGGCGTATTTGACAGAGTTTATCGAAGACTACGAGAAACTGGTTCTGTGCTAGTACGTCGGACTGACATGGGACGACCTCGTGTTCTTGATGACGACGACGAAGATAATGAAATACGACGTCTCTTTGAAGCCGACCCAACCACGTCAACAAACGTTGTCGCTCGACGGCTTGGTATTTCCCAGTGGAAAGTCTGGTTCGTAATGCACAGTTCTGGGCAATACCCTTACCATTACACGCCAGTGCAAGTAATTGAAGAAGGGGATCCATTGAGACGACTAGACTTCTGCAGATTTATGCTCAATGCCGATAATGAAGATCCGGATTTTTTAAAGAAAATCATGTGGACAGATGAGTCGAAATTTGACAAAGACGGCATCACAAACTATCATAACACCCATTATTGGGCTCCCAAAGCGCAAGGTAACCCCAAGAAAAAAAGACCAAAAGGGTCACAAAGGAGATTCAGTCTTAATGTGTGGATGGGTATAATATCAAATAACTTGATACGGCCATACTTCCTGCCCGATAACTTGAATGGCGAGACATATGAAAACTTTTTGAGGGAGGAGTTACCCTCTTTAATGCAAGACTTGCCTATTGCATTGAGACGAGACATGTTCTTTCAACATGATGGCTGCCCAGCGCACTACAGAAGAAGTGTTCGAGCATGGTTGGACGAGAATTACCCAAACCAATGGATTGGAAGAGGCGGACCCATAGCATGGCCGGCGAGGAGCCCCGATTTAACGCCGATGGATTTTTATGTGTGGGGTCATATGAAAAGCCTAGTATACGACCAAATGACACCGATCGCAAATGTCGATATTCTAAGACAAAAAATTATTGATGCGGCTGAGGAAATGAGGCGGAACCTACGAACTTCTGTCGTGAAAAGTAATTTAAGAAAAAGAATGAGACTTTGTGTAAGAAATAGCAGCGGCCATGTAGAACATGAATTATAAAAATATTGCTAAAATTTTTGTCTTTTTTTTACGTATTTTAGCTACTTTTGCCTCAAACTAAAAATGTACCCTCTCCTAACTTAACTGTTATTTGGGCAATATTTTGCCTATTTAATAGCAAGTGTTATACCTTTTTGAATAGCTAAAGAGACGTAGAACTTTATAAAATTATTTGCAGAATAAGTTCCATACAATATTTTTTATTAAAAGCCTGTTAAAGTTAAGAACACTCTATTAGAAAATTCATAATGCTAACCGTTGTCGAGCAGTTTTTTAAGCTGTTAGTAGTAGGTTCAGTTTCTGTTGATCATTTTTATTAATGGACATGTCCTCTAACTAGATACATCAAAAAAACCGACTCTAGAAACTCTAATCCCAAAGAAAACGACTAAAAGCCAAAAAATAAAGGATTTTTAAAAATAATCTTTACAATTTAATATCTCCATAACGGTTAAGTTTCGGACATTTTATTTCAGAATGAAATTCATCGGAAATGACCTGAATAATAACATCCTTTAATATTCAGTACGACTTTCCCTGTAACCCTGTATAATCATACGGCATCAAAAAATTCTTCCGCATCGCTGTCAACCGGAAAAGTGCCCAAAAGGCTGGAAGCATTGCCACGTTGTATGGCGATGCTGATTCTTTGGCCAATGAATGGGCCAGCCCTTTGGTCACGTGAAGAGTCGACCAACCGTTTGGCGATGTCTCGGAAAACCAAGTGGGCACTCGGACCCCATGGCCCTAGTGTTTCAACACCAAACGGCTCGAACATATAACTCCCAAAAATATTGGAATATGTAGGGAGTAGGTAGGTACCTACTTAGAACTTCATTGTATTTTTAGCAAAATCAGCCAAACTTTTACTCAGACACTTACAATGGCTCAAGCAATATTACCTGCCACCAAAACGAATAAATTGTTTGTAACTGGAAATTTTCAGCAACATTTACTGAAACATGGGGGTGCAAGTCCCTTTGCGTTTCTTTATTACCAACGAAATCATCCAATATTACATACATAATATATTATATACCTATATCGGCGCATCCTCCCCACGTGCCCTGTTGTGCCTGCCTGCCCAACTTCCCCACTGCATCCACATATAAACGCGATGCCGCTGCCGCACCTGTGCAAAAAAAAAAAAATACTCAGTCAGATAAAGCCATATGTATGCACTGATGTACTCAGCTGTCACCCTATTTGAATCGAACACGGTATAATGAAAACGTGCCGATCGACGATACATCGGGTGAAGGGAAAATGAAGAATGCATCAGGTGCCCATTGTTTGTGCAAGCCCTTATAACTGACTGAAGAAAAGGGGTGGAAATTGTATCAAGGTTTGAACGATAGGCTGGTTCCCGTTTAATGTATGGTACAGTGAAATCAACAAAACACATTATGTATGCATGTTGCTATGGAGAATGTGGGAAGATTATTTTGCCGATGTTGAACAATAACAACGGCAATAACTCGATTTAAATGTAACTAGTGACACGAATTTAGATAAATAAACCGCGAAACCATTTTATAAACTAGTTTAATTTCGCCATTTCTACATAAATCCGACATTACGCGGGTAACAATCGAATTTTATGCCCGTCATCCACCCGTTAAGCTACATTAGTGAAATTAAATAAAATGAGAAACGATAAAGTAAATTAAAACCAGAAAATCGTGATGAACTCGTTTGCGGATGTCGATACGATAATATTGTAGGTACCCAGACATAATAGATCGATACATAAAATATGATATAATGTACATAAGTAGAGTTGTACCGCATTATCTAAGCAGTGAAAGTACTTATCGATTATTATTAAATTATATAGCATTAAGCCAGTAAGTATGCAATAATATTTTATTCTTTTTTCTTACGTAAAGCGGATTCTGAATTCAAAAATGATTGATCTTTTTTTTTTTTCTTTAAAATTATGTAGGTAAAGATGCCAGTCATTGATGAACGTGTAAGTAGGTTAATGACCTTTAGTTATGTAAATAATTCTTAGCAGTACCTAATTAAAATTATTGTAATAAACTGTAGGTACTTATATGTAATTTCGCAAATGCTAAAAGAGGGATCGTCGTAATAGCAACAATTACTTATTACTTTGCGATGCTATCTAAAGTAGAATGTCTATAGTCTGTGGTCTTCGCTGTAGAATAGGATTCCCTTATCTTTTCCCGTGTGGGTTGTTAGAAAAGGGATTATGCGTGGAAAGGCACCTGTACTCCGATAATAGGAACAGGTAACTCACCGAGATATCTTAGACATAGGTACGGCCTCTAAATGCTTACATAATCTATTGCGTCCGGCCAAGACCAAAAAAGTGTAACCAGAATTTAGAACAACTAAATCTCTGACACGGTCAGCTGTTGATTAACCATAAAAGCACAACGTTCTTTTAGTTCATTAGAATAATTTATACAGACAAGTACTTGTATCTGGCACAAGTCAACAACAAGTACGGTTAAATACCAAATATTGTTGTCCTAAAACTGTTTGAGAAGTTCCAACAGCATTTTTTCGTCCTGCCAAGTAAAAATATTCAGGACAGATTATAAGAGGCTGATGGCATTCAAAGAAACTGTAAAGTGCCATAAAATGTTAAGTGCTTCGGAAATTTTCCAATCGGGGGGTTTTAGGCGAAATTAAATTTTAATATTCATCACTTACTTAATGAACGCGAAGTTAAGAAAAAAGTCATCATGCCTAAAATTTAATTACAACGATGATAAACTTGAATACGGAGTCCAATACGTAGATTACAATTTTACAGTTTTTATTGTTCCCTGTTGCTGAATCCTTTGATTTATATACGAAAGTTAAGAGAAAGGGAACAACGGGGCCAAAGTTCAGTTAATAAATAAACAGGTCACTCATTACCCTCATAAACCGAGATAAAACAAAATTAACCGCAAAACATCTAAATAAAACACATACATGGAGGCCTCTGGAGCCATACATCGCGGGAATGCCCAAGTTTATTGCTGCTAGTTCTGGCTATAATACTCTAGATAAGCTAGCAGAGACAATTTGGCACAAACCACGCCCCAGTTCCGTAGCCAAGCAAGCGGGGAACACCGAGGTTTTGCATATAGATGCGCCCATTTGGCTTACACTACATAAATTAATTGTACGCGTTTCACTGAATACGCGTCAACAGAGATTTACGAGAGCTGCGACGGTTTCACTTTCTTATTAATGTAGCTAATTGTGTGGTGTCTAGCCGGTTCTAGAATATGCTAATTTCTTTAAAATGTATTATGACACAAAGCTTCCGACGGTGTCGTGTCTTTTTTTAAATCTGTAGCTAGAGTTATCTCGAGTTTCGTGTCGAGTTCGGTCTGCATTGGTATATTTTTCGCTAATCTATGATCACTATTTCTTGTGAACTATCTAGGGCCTCTCCAGCAGTGGAAACTTCCATCACTCCAATCTTAAAACCAGATTTTTACAATAAGTTCTAATTAGCGAACAACTGCTGCCTATGTGATAAAATCTCTAAATCACCGCTTACGAGTCATGGGAAGATCTCATATCTTATTCTTAGTACCTAGCACCACTAAGATGCCTACAATTACGTGCTAGTGTAAATTATATAGCTTTGATTAGCATACAGACGCTGACTGAGCCTCGCAATGACAACCTGTTTACGATGGTCACCATTTGCCATGTATTTCTAGAACCTTATTACCTGACTACGCGTTGACATATTCAACAAGTATAAAGTCTCGCTCACGAATATTCAACGATGTTTTGCTCAGAATTTAATTTAATAAAAAGGTGATGTGATAAAAAGGTACTTACCGTGTAAAGCCTTTAAGTAGGCTTTTCCGGCCGTTATCATCTGTCGAGCACCTGGATTAAATTTGTCCAGGATGTTCTGTAACAACAAAAATAACATTTTCAAATGTTTTGAAGAGAGTATTGTACTGATGTTTGAATGGAGAACGTTTTGTTTGAGAGTTGCGCAGCGTTAAGACCATCTTATTAAATTATTGTGATTGTATGATTCCCGTCGTCTAAACTGCCCTTTGGATTACTTAAAACTGATATTTATGTTAGTAAATGGGTAATATTGTTGTTGTTTAAAGACGGAAAATATCTGACTTGAATACTGCTGCATCATTATTTCTAAACAATCTATGGTAAGTAATAGAAATCGTCTCGTTTAGTTGATTTTCTTAAGCACTTTTATATGTAAACTGCACCTTGGAGCCATTAATATTTATTATTGCAATGGATTGGCGAATGTCCTTTTTAATACCTTTTATTTTGGAATAGTTAACTACTTACGACCGAACCCTATAACCTATCTATCAGCAGTTTTGGCATACTGGAGATAGAAAAACCTATCTATTTTTTTTTAACGTTTTAGTTTTAACGTCCCAATAATCTATGAGAGATTATGGAATCTTACCGGGTTGACATAAAGACAGATAGAATTATACTGTCTAGCATCAATAGCGATCTATCTTTTATTGAAAATAGGTTATTGTGTTCGGCCGTTAATCAGACAGAAATACTTTAGAAATGTAATTCACCTAATTAATTAGAACACAGTAAGTATTTGACAGCCACTGGCAAATTATTATCATATTACCTAATAAAATCGAAGAATAAAATCAATCAATCAATTCATTGTTATGCAAGCGAAAGTCTGAAGCATTTTCTTAGAAACCTCAGGTCGTTACGAAACGACATAATTTCTGATGGTTATACAGATAAGGTCCATTCATATGCATTGGAAAATGAGGTCTTAGACCGTAAATAGACTTTGGTGCTGGAATGTGGCCTTCAAGGATGCTGCAGCGGTTTGCGGCCTCGATGGCGAGGTGTGGCGACGACGACATTCCTTTACAAATACTGCTTTAAGACACTTCTCCGAAAGCGTTGAACGCGTATAAAAATCACTAGTACTTTTGCATTTTGTGCACGAATGAGAGTGCTGTTGTTATCTTTAACGTACAAACGGCCAGTGTGCCACTTAATTTTTAAAAATAAAATACCAGTTTCTTGCGAATCTGAAAATAAACTTTTTTTTTTCGAAAATAATAATCTCATCTAAATATAGAGTTTGTAGGCACATAAAAACAAACATGTTCTTTTTTTGAAAGCTTTTAATTATACTATTCATTTACCTTCTGAATTATCTTTGATAATGATATGAATTGAGCTCCAAAATGCTGAACAATGCGAACACAAGGGATCTCATATATTCGAATCAACTCTAGCTTTGTACAACAGCAATGTTGGACTTTAGCACACATGAAAAGCGAAGGATAGTTATTTATTTGCTCCTTTTCTGAGCAAAATTGCTTATAAGCCCAAATAAGAGTCCCACTAAATCCCTCCGAATAAATATTGTGCTCGTTGTTTAATTTAGCAACAAAACGTCTCTTCGACGTATCCTATCTAAATCGATACAATATACGAGGCGAGAAACAGGCCTTAGCTTTTATGTCCTACGGATCCTCTGAGATAACCGAATCGAGATATCGAGTAATGTAGAAGAAAACAAAATACTGCCAACGTGCAATATGTAACTCGATTCTCGTATACTCGAGTTGTATAACACACTGAAGCAAATGTTTCCACTCGGAATGTTTCAGAAAGCTAATACAATCTTCATACGGTTTTGGAGTTATACCAAATTAGTTTGACAGCATTTCTACGGTATTGTACTTTTGAAATAAGGATAATGTCACTTCGGTTCATAATGTGTCAGCATTTAGAAACCTGTTAGAGAAATCGTGTGAAATACTACTTGTCAGTGTGTTTGAGTACGTGCTAAAGAATTTAAAATACCGATGATTTTGTGTAGTTTTCTCTGATAATGGTGCTAATATCTTTCTGCACATTTATGAGAATTTTAATGTTTTCTGACACCTGTTGTAACATAGCTAAGTTAATATCTTCGTTACTTTACCTATGAAAATAGTTTTGTTGAAACATTTTCCTTATTCAGTAAACTAAAACGAAGATATCTTCCCCACATTACATATTAATTTAAGCGTAAACGTTCCTTTACACACGTTTACATAGATACGTAGCACAGCGACCCTAACGTTAAAGATTCTCCATCGTAAGCATGTTAGGGTCTAAGCAAGTGCGTGGAACAGAAAATGTCAGAGTATCCCGGAACGGCCCGTCCTAATCCCCAGGTTATTGCCACATTACAAAAAGCCAATGCATTTTCCCTTCTCCTCCAATATCAGTAGGCTGTGGGTCTAAGTACGTGCTAATGTGTTTTACGATGGGTAGACTCAAATTTTTTATGCTGTGTATTTCCTCGACGGGTGTTAATGTTTAATTCATGTTGTTCTATTCTGTGACGTGCGTCCAAATTGTAGCGTTTATATGAAAGCTAGGCAAATTGAGTGAAAATCTTTTGTGGTTTTGTTTGTATAATCATGTAATGAGTGTTGCGACATACTCATGCCATGTGTAGCTTATGAATGGAATTTATTTGAATACGAGTTTAGAATTGCCATTGTTTTGTTTAATTAAAATGCATTATAATATTGTTGTAGGCGGTTTCAATTCAAGTCAGCACATCTAAAAACATGATACTACTACTTTTGGATTTCCAATAAATTTATCCTCGTATATTATAGTTAAATATAAAGTTGAATGAATACCAATGAAACCAAGGCCGGATTATATAAAAATACCAGAGTAAAAAAAAAACTAGTTCAATTGAATCGCTTTAAAGCGAAGAATCAGCTTAGTTATGAACGCAGTTATTATTTAAACGCTGTGGACTGACTCATTCGATCGTGATCACTCAATCGTGCACAGATGCAATATGATTTAGTACAAAACACTGTTTAACTACATCAAATTTATTATTAATACGCCTTTATAAACCTTAATATCACACCTATATAATAGCCGAAGGGTTAGGCAAAGGTTTACCCATATAGTACACCCACATTTCGCCACAGTTATGTTTAAGTCCCATGTAATAGGGGGCGAGCCTATTGCCATCAACCGGGCACAATTCCAGACTCCGGGTTGCTACTGAGAAATTCCTAATGGGAAAACTCAATAACACTTTGCCCGACCTGGGAATCGAACCAAGGATCTCATGCTCAGTAGTAGCGCTTGCGACCACTAGACCAGCGATATACGCCTTTATAATATTGTTTAAACTTCAATCCAAACAACAAAATCTTTGTTTGCAAGGAGCAACAGCTGTAATATTTACCCGCGACCCGACGGATCCTCACATGCGCACTTTCACCTCCACTCTCGACTTACTTTTGTTATTGAATGCTATTTCAACGGTGAAACCTTTCTCAGAACATTCCATATTGCTACGTTTACTGTTCATAAGGGCAATCTTGCCACTTAGTTCCTACGTGTTACCGGATAAATGTTATCTTTTATATCGCCATAACTTGTAATGGATCGCTCACGGTTTATGCTTCATGTGGTTAGCAATCAGTCATTAATACGATGCTCAGATACTTGAGCTTTTCATTGCAAAAACATGTGAATACCTATACTTAAAATGTAGGATATACTCTCGCGAGCAACCAAATTGACTCAGCCCGTGCATACAAAGTAGTTTTTTTTTAAATTACCCCATTTATGAATTTTTTTTAAAGCCTGACGTCGTCTGCTTTAAGATGGTACCATAAGTATTTAAAAAAAACTTTTTTGCAAAATAAACAACCGACTTCAAAAAAAAACACTACAAAGTGAAAAATAACTTTAATTTCGGAAGTTGGTGTGTTTGGATCTGTATTTTAGGTTTTTGTTACCGACTTCCGAAATTAAAGTAAAGTTATTTTTCACTTTGTAGTGTTTTTTTTGGAAGTCGGTTATTTTTTAATTTGCAAATAAGTTTTTTATTTTTCTCTTTTTAGCGGATCGGTTTGTAATTTATCTTTTTTATTTTTTTATTTGAGATAGGTTTGCTCTTGACTGTAGTCTAGGTCAGAGATGACACAGACAAAGTCGACGATGGAGCGAGCTTACCCAGAAGAAGCCTGTTCACTCTCACTTTGAAGAGATTATCTAAGTTACAATAGCCTAATGACAACTGCTCATCGCCTTTTACAAAATATTGGTTCATTTTAAAGCAATCGAATCGCAACCCGGGCCATATGAAGCCATTACCTCCTTCTGCGAAGCAGTAATGCTCGTGAAGGAGGAGGCGGGACGCGTGAGGGAGAGGCAAGCTTTGCACCCTCACGCCCCTAGTCGCCGCAGGAGACGCCCTGGGCGTCGGGAATTGGCAGCCGATTCCCGGCCACCGTAGGCGCGGGCTTGCGGACGGCGAGCAATGGGTAGCTCGCCGTCCGGTAAGGACCAGGCCCGAGTCGACGGCGCGTCGTGTTCCACGCGCGCCTCAAAGAGATGTCAGCACTATTGACGGGGTCCGCTAGGGCCGATGCCAGCTAGGGTTGCGGGATGTTCGAAAGAGTTACCGTGGCCCCGGCACAGGCAACAGAAGGAACACGGGTGGGTTTTAGTCAGTAAAAGTCTGACACACCCTCCCGCTCCGCCCAGAGCGGGAGAAGTCATTTGATGATTTCCCATCCACAAAAAAAAAAAAACCCGGGCCATATGTACTTATAATTGATTTGTTTCGATGGCCACCTGTGGTCTTCATCATCAGTTCCACTTCACAAAATAGTGCTTTCCGAGAGCAAATGCACAAGTTACTATAAAAAATACCCAAATCGCTATAGGTGTGCCTATAATATTTGAAGAGTTCCCTCGATTTCTCCAGGATCCCATCATCAGATCCTGACCTGATGACAATGGGACCAGCTGTGAAACAAAAAACAGTCCTTTCAAAATTTTCTAAATCGGCCAAACCATCTTCGAGTAATCGGGGAACACACATAAAAAAAAAGATTCCGTCGAACTGAGAACCTCCTCCTTTTTTTGAAGCCGATTAAAAATCGGTTTTGTTGTTCTCGAGCAATTGCTATTTCAGTCGAAATGCCTGATTAGGAGTCGAGTCGATGTGGTTGCTCGCAATTGTATATGGCTGGGTCATCGCTTTCGAGCGCCATCAAAGTCCCTTTCTCTTCAATTCAGACCCGCATGGAATTCTATAGAATATTGATTTTCTTCTATATATATGTAAGTACCTACATCCTCAAGGGCGTCTATCGTATTAACACTTAAGGTTTTAAATAAGTTATCTGTCCCCATCTTCACGGTCGTTCAATACACGACGATGACTGAAATATATGGCTTCTCGGTTGGGGAGGGCGGGAAGCAATTTTTCACCGGATTCAGACGTACCTTTTTAAAATACCGAACAGGCTGCGTAGGTAGGCACGCTTATTGCTCGCGTCGAGAGCGTAAATCTTGAGGGAGATTCGTATACGGAAGACGGCTAAGGGAGAAAAGTAGATTCGCACTTAGAAAAATTAAGCAACTCGCGAAGGGGGAGCGATAGAAATATTTCGGGACTATAATTTATAGAACACAGTGTATTTTAGCTGAGAAACATTAATTGAACTCTGAAACCATGGGCAGTATTTCCTTTTACACAATCATACCCAGATTTGGGTTAGATAAAATACGAGGTCCTTAACAAAAGTTGGAAGTCATTTATCAGGCCCAAATCTCTTTGAGACATCACGTCCGTCAGAAAAAGATGACGTATCCTTTGACATAGGTAAAATACGCATGTGATATTGTATCGTGAGCTAGCTATTCTAATGTAATACGGTGACTTTATCCCATCCTCTTTATTTGTGGGGCACGTACACACGACATTTGCTACGAAATTGCTTGGGGTGGACTTCGTGATCGTGACGTCACCAGCTTTCATACCCTTTTCGGGCCTAATGTCCCACGCACACGTCCGGTATTTTTTTACTATCTACCCAGAGTATTGGCCTTTGAAATTCATACAGAATTTTACGATAGATGAGTTAGTCAAATCTATAATGGCGGTGTTTGGTTCTCGTTGTAAAGCTTATTGTTGCTCTCATATAAACGACATTTTAATTAAATGCCAACTTGCCCAATAAATTTCATTTAATAGGACCAGGCATTTTAATTTAATTAATTTTACGAACACTAATTTAATTGCATTTAATGCGTCAAACTGTGTATCGAAATAACCGAGTTAGATCCGGCAAATGTGAAATAATTTGAGCCACTAACTTCATAAACAATCCCCCGTAGATCTACATTAGTCATACTTGCATAAATTAAATTAAATTTCATAATTCACATGAGCAACGTTGCGGAATACTTTATGAATTTAATTAGTAACTTTGATGACGTGCCTCTCTTTGATGTCTGATTTTTAATCGTTTTACGTGCCGACTGTAATTAGGCTTATTTAATTTAAGGGCAATGTAAAATGATAATGAATCTGAATCGTGCCTTGTCAGATCACTATTTGCAAACCTTGTATTTACTCACAACAAATATCACAGTTCTCATCCGTCTCAAATCCCCCAAGCAAGTAATTACAATTCACTTCAAAGTCAAACTTTGCTATTACCTGACAATAAAGCCGAGACGAGCGACACAGGTACGAAGTTCCCAGTAATCTCAGGGTTTAAATCTTTTATAAAATGTTTGGGTACACAAACATGCAACTTGTACGGCAGCCAGCGGAATGTTTGCACAGAACACTTGTTGCCACTAGACGACACAGGGACCTGACTATGTTGTTTACAACATGCCTGCAAGCGAAGTTTATCCTTAAAAATAAAAAAAAGATCAACAAACTTTTTTACAGAGATTCCGCCCCTAAGCTGTCTGCAAAAGTTAACTTGCCAGATTCGCTACAAGGAAAGCAAATTTAGGAAAGACGAAGTTTTTATGGGAGTTTAAGTGCGTTGGTACCTAACTTTTTGTACTAAGTACAAGGTTTTATGTACTTGAAATCATTACCAAGGGCGAGTATCCTAGTAGAAGACACGTTGAAGATAAAGATTTGTACAAAATTATCTGCAGATGTTAAACCCGCAGCAATACCCTACCCTTTACAGTTTCAATACAGTTAAACTAATTAATTGTCTTCCTGTCGTCCCTGCAGACTTTGCTAATACTTTCCAGGAGTTTTAAATTAATTGCAATCGGAATTTAACAGTTATCAGTCGGTAACTGTTAAATTCCAATCTAGCTCCACCCTATAGACGGTAGAGTTCTTAACGTAATCACGGCCGTGCAATTTGTTACGGATTCAACAATGCACCTCTTAAGTTCTTTGCTGGGGCAAAATAAAAGAGTTCCTTTAAGTTCGCTAAATGAAGTCGACTACAAAAGGCGGAGCCCGGCGTAATTCAAATGAACGCAAGCGGTCGCCGCTCCTCGCTTTGATTCCGTACTTTTGAAAAGTTTAATTTTTGCGAAGTTTCACTAGCAGGACTTTGCAAATACTTTTAGATCTCGTTCGAACTTCAACATCAGACTCAATGGGTTTACCTAAAGGGCTGCTACTGCTAATGTCAATGCTATTCATTAATCTTTCAATGTCTAATTCGTTAATGGCAAAGTTTTTGGGCTGTGTGTAAAAAGAGCTAAAATGTTCATTGTGAAAAAGTCCCTGATCAAACAAAAAATGGTGATTGATTATAATGACGGAAACTATTTAATGATGTTGTGCATTGTACATCGACGGAGTATGATACAGCCGTACAGCAAGGTCGACATCTTAGCAGTTAATATTTGTTTGGTTTATGTATGGAGACCGTTCTTGTGTGTACTCGTACGTTAGACTCCATTGTTTGTCGTCATTATTATGTAGATCTATTTGTTACCATTCACTGTCGTTTAGTAAGACAATTAGAACCGACGCAAGGTCGGGCTCATGCCAAATTGGCTTTATAGCTGTCGTTTTGTTATTAAAACATACTCATTCCCTCGCTCGACTCCGCTGTGGACGGTCGTGCCGCTGACGCATCCCGCTCGCTGCACCGCTGACTCACCGCTGACTCACCGCCATCGAAGCTCGCTCGTGACGCCACGTCACGCTCCGACTCCAGTAGTCTCTGACTGCACTCGTTATCAATTATTGCCTTTTTCAAGGCGATCGTTGACAAATTATTTCTTTAACGTCGTCCGTCAAACAAACGTTCGGCGTGTCTCCTTGACCCCCTCAGGGTAAAAACCACAGTTTCGTGGTCCTTGACGGATACCTCACGGTGACAACCAAGTCAAGGGGGTGTTGACCCAACACACCCGCTGAGCCCCTTCAGGGTAAAGCAGTTAATTGGACGGGTCCCAGAGTTAACCGGCCTTGGGGGGTCTCCTAGTCGGCTCTGGTGACAGTTTTGCTTCCACAGCTACACACCTAGTGTCTTTAGGGTGTGTCTACACCCTTCGCGCTAGACCGGTCAGGGCCCTGTCGCACATTAAGATTGGCGACAGGTTTCAGCTCTAGGGCTCACCAGTAGGTACACACCTCCCTGTCTGCACCCGACAGGGAGGGCCACACATCCCCGGGCCCATCCACCCGGGGAGTAGGAGTAGGATCATTAGGTCCCCTTACTTTTCTATTTTCTTTTTTCCCTTTTGCTACGATGTCTGACGCAGACATCGTAGCTTTTGCAAGAGAGGTCCTTTTTAAGGACCCCGACTTCCTTTTGAAATACGGGAAGGCTTGGCGTAGTCGCCACGTCGACCCAAGCGAGGCTCTCGAGAGCCCGCTTTCCCCCCCTGTAGCAGACAGGGGCACCCCTCCTACGGCGGTTTCGATGCCGTCCGTAGTCTCCCCCCAGCCCGAGGTGATGGACACCTCCACCCCTCCTTCGGACTCAGAGTCCGAAGACGCCATCTCTCTCACTTCCTCCTCCTCCTCCTCAGACGACTATCAAGTCGTCGGAAAGGGAGGGAAGAGGAAGAAGAGCGCCTCCTCAAAGGCCGGTAAGGCCAAAAAGCCTCTGGCGGCAGCCATCCCCGCCGCCTCTGCCCCCACCTCCTCCTCTGCCTCTGTCCCCACGGCACCCATCCCAGCCAGTCCGTCCCAAGCCGGTAAGCCTGTATCTGCTACCCCTGCCTCCGCGGCAAATAGCGCCCCCTCATCCTCCTCCCAGGATGCCCCCCCCGCCCTGACTCCAGCTTCTTCTGCCCCCAAGAAGCTGGCACCCCCCCGCCTGTGTTCATTCAGGACAAGGCAAAGTGGACAGATGTGTCCCAATGGTGCACCGAGCAAAAGATCGGTTTCACCAACGCCCGCTCTACCCAGCAGGGTATCAAAGTGAGCATCCCTACGTCCAAGGACTATAGGGAGCTCACCAGGCTCCTTCGGGCGAGAGGTGTGTCCTTCCACACCTACACTCTTCCCGAAGAGCGCCAGACCCGAGTGGTAATTCGTAGGATTCCTAAGGAAATCCCTACTGACGCCATCAAGGCCGACTTAGAGGCCCAAAATATCCCTGTTTCGGAGGTCCACCGAATGCACCGCGCCAGAGGCGGTCAAGCATTCGACATGGTCCTTGTCGTCTGTCCCCCAACTGAAGGGCACCACCCGATCTTTGGTGTAAAAACCATCTGTCATCTCGTGGGCTTCGAAATCCAGAAGCCCAACAAATATGGCTTCATCGGCCAATGTCACCGATGCCAGCTATACGGCCACGCGCAGAAGAACTGCCACGCCAAACCCAGGTGCGTCAAGTGCCTGGGCGAGCACGGCACTTCTGACTGCCCCCGCCCTAAAGACCGTACCCTCTGCACCGAGCCACCTAGCTGTGTGCTATGTGGTGAGTCAGGTCACCCGGCAAATTACCGGGGCTGCCCTAAAGCCCCGAAATTATCCCCCAAACTGGCCAAGCGCGCAGTCGCCCGCCAGCAAAGGGAAGCCCCCGCCCCTTCGACCCAAATGCCAGAACGGCTAAGCCCTCAAAGGCCTAGCCCCTGGACGGCCCTTAACCATCAAAGGGCTTTCCCGGCCCTGGCCAAAACCAGCCCCCCACCTCCATCCATCCCAGCGCTGATGGACCCCCTCAACCGCGCCGCTGCGCCCGCCCCCGCCCTCCCCCCGAGACCGGTGCAAGCGCCTAAAACCGCCCCTGCAGCCAGAACTGCACCCCCCCACTCACCGACTACGGTTGGCCCTAACCCCCTTGACCCCTTTAACATCATTTCGGGCACCTTCACGGCCTTCCTCACCCCACGCGCCAGGAAAATGGCAAGCGAATTAGTCGCTGCCAGAAATGCCGGCAACCTTCTCCAGATTCTGGAGATATATAACTCTTATCCCGAAATCACCCAAGCCTTATCCTCCTTCGCCAACCTTCCCAACCCCCACTATGGATAAAGAAGCCAAAGGGAGAACTAAGCCCCGATCCCTTAAATTAGGCTACTTCAATGCCAATGGCATTCGCGATCAACGCGATGAGATCGCCGAATTCCTCCGTGATCATCAAATTGATATTCTCCTTATACAGGAATCCTTCCTCAAGCCCAACGTCCGTAACCCGTCAATCGCTAACTACTGCGTAGTTCGTAACGACAGGTCTCGGTGTCACAAGGGTGGCACCCTCATATACTATAGAAAGGTTCTTCACTGCATCCCTATGGACCCTCCCCCCCTATCCAAATTAGAAGTGTCTGTATGCCGGTTAGGCATGTCAGGACACCAACCGATCACCCTAGTATCGGCCTATGTTCCCCCCCAAACCTCGTCAGAAAATCCCCAGTCGATTTCTGACGACCTCTCTGCCCTCTTCGGCCTGAGCGATTCCGTTATCATAGCGGGCGACCTCAACGCCAAACACCCTGCCTGGAACAGCAACACCACCTCAGCCAGAGGGAGACAGCTGTTCGGTCTCTGCCCCATACTAAATTTCGATGTCATCGCCCCGATGACTCCAACCCACTTTCCCCACGACCCCAACCATACCGCCGACGTCCTCGACATAGCGCTTCTGAAGAATATCAACCTACGGTTGGATTCTATAGAGGCGGTACAAGAGCTCTCCTCTGACCACCGACCAGTGGTCATGAAACTGGCCCCCCGTGTCGGTCTCCATGACCCCACTCAACCCCCTCTCACCAAAATAGTCACAGATTGGAGGAAAGTAAGCAATAGCCTGAAATCCACTTCTTCCCAACACCTGGACTCCATCCCTGATCAGTTCGACTCTGTCGCAGACACGACGGCCGCGATCGACTCGCTCACTGAGCACGTACAATCAGTCCTGAACGACTGTTCAAAGGTAACTCCAGCGGACGATGACCGTCGCTGGAGATTGCCGGACGATGTGCGTGAACTGTTGCGCGAGAAGAACGCGGCTGTCCGTGCATACAGCAACTTCCCCTGCCTTGCGAACAAAGCCCATATGCGCCATTTACAGCGAGCTGTAAAGACACGCCTAGCGGAGCTGCGTACCGCTGGCTGGGACAGGATGCTAAGCGACCTAGAGCCCACTCATCAGGCCTTCTGGGAACTTCAAAGGAAACTAAAGTCCAATGAAGTAGTCTCCATGCCCCCCCTACTCCGCCCTGACAAGACCATCGCCTTCGACGATGCTGACAAGGCTGAATGCCTAGCCAACAGCCTCGAGGCTCAATGCTCTCCCAGCTCTCAACCAGTAGACCAAGCTCACTTGTCAAAAGTCGACGCTGAAGTCGAACGTAGAGCCTCCCTTCCCCCCGTCGAAAACCCTGACTATCCTCTGCCTGCCGTCACTCCAGACGAAGTGCATGATATCATCAAGGGTTTAAAGCCCCGTAAAGCTCCCGGCTCAGACGGCATCACAAACAGGGTAATACAACTATTCCCTGCCCACCTCATAATGCTACTGACCACCATCTTCAATGGTGCCATGAGCAATAACATCTTCCCAGATGCATGGAAAAAGGCCACTGTCATCGGCATCCCCAAGCCTGGAAAGCCCAAATCTGAGCCCTCGAGCTACCGCCCCATCAGTCTGCTCAATGTCCTCGGCAAAGTCTATGAGAAACTTATTTATAAGCGTCTCAGAGACTATGCCGAAACAAAAGGCCTCATCCCAAACGAACAGTTTGGTTTTCGAACCCAGCACTCTTGTGTGCATCAGGCCCACCGCATCATCGAACACATAAGCGCTGGCTTCCAGCGTGGCATGATGACGGGTGTTATATACTTCGACATAGCGAAAGCGTTCGACAGAGTCTGGCACAACGGCTTATTATATAAGCTCTACCAACTCGGTGTGCCGGACCGTCTCGTACTCATCTTACGAGACTTCTTGTCGAACCGCACCTTCCGCTATCGCATCGAAGGAGCACTATCCTCCCCCCACCCTATCCGCGCAGGCGTCCCCCAGGGCTCTGTGCTTGCCCCCCTCATCTTCACGCTGTTCACCAGCGACATACCCAGGAGCAAAAAGGCACAGTTGGCTCTGTTCGCAGACGACACGGCCATTTATTGCTCAGGCACCAAACAAGCCTCGATTTCTCTCACTCTCCAAAGAGCGGTCACCAAACTTGGCGACTGGTTCAGGAAGTGGAGAATTGAAGTGAATCCCGACAAAAGTCAAGCGGTTCTTTATTCAAAACCGCGCCATAGGCCCACCCCCCCCCCGACCAATCTCCATGTTCGGTAAGCCTATCCCTTGGGAGAAGCGAGCCAAATATCTAGGTGTGATTCTCGATGAGCACCTCACCTTCGCAGAGCACATAAAGAAGGTTCGTTCGCGCGCCGCTTTCGCTCTCGGTAGACTCCACTCGATAATGAATGCAAAAAGCAAGTTGTCACTAAAGTGCAAGTTGCGCATTTACACGGCGTGCATACGTCCTATTATGACGTACGCCTGTGCAGTCTTTGCTCACGCGAAACCCCACCACATCCATAGGATGCAGACCCTACAGAACCGTGCCCTCCGAATGATCACGGGATCCCCCTTTTATGTCCGGAACGAGATCCTCCATCTCGATCTCAAAATCCCCACCATCCTCCAGTTCATGAAACGCAACTCCAAGCGTTTCTTTGATACCGCCGCCAAACATCGCAACCCCCTAGTTGTCGCGGCCGCTAAATATACCCCCTCCAATATTAGTAAAGTCCGCCGTCCGAGGCACACACTATTAGTCCCAGACGACCCTATTACTCTCCTCCAGGAAAGCAATAGGGCTTCTAGTACAATACACAGACACAAAAAACCGACATTCCGACCCCGCCGCCGAGGTCCAGCGCGAAAACCCCGAGTTAATAATTCCCCCCGACCCTTGCTCGAAGAAGCGCCAGCCCGCGCCGAAGCTGAGCCTGTAGCTTTAAATTCCCCAGATAAATAATAATTATCCAATTTGATCCAGCCTGTCCCAACTTGCTGTCCCCCCAGTGACGCCCTAAGCCGAGGTTCGTACCCCACAGGGGGTGCCCTTAGCGCGCAGTCACTTAATATTTGTAAGTAACACGCCCCTGGCTGGAGGCTTTGAGTTATTAGCTTAAGGCAGCCACAGGATTGACCGGTTAAGTAGTCACGGCCACTCTTGGCCAACTACGAGATGCCATAGTTAGGAAAAAAAAAAAAAAAAAAAACATATTAAAACATTGGCTTGTCACGGCATGAACTTGAATTATAGAAAGTCTTAGGTCTTATTAAGTTGAAAAGTTTCGTAAGATTTATTTAGTTTTATCGTTCTACGCGTGACTTTGCAAAGTGGCAGCGGGATGAATTTTAATAAGTTTATTATAACTAAGTAGGTAGAAACTGGTTTACGCTGAAGTTGTAAACCTCTTTACTTGAATTTTATAGCAACTTTAGAAGATTTACTACAGACAGCGAGGGTCTATGTTCCTAACACATTTTATTCCTACGACGTGAAAAGTATTTTCCGCAGTATTTTTTAGTACCTATCTGAACATTGAAAGCTGACCCTAAACAGTTGCAAATGTCTAGCCAGATGATGAACTTTCTGTTCTTGTAAATTGAGAAAATTATTTTATCATCTTCTTTAAAAAGAAGACGTGATGTAGAGAAATGTCCGTATTATTCTTAAAAAATTCAAACGCTTAATAAACCTATTTTAGTTAAAGCAGCGTTTTGTCAATTTCTTTCGAATTAAGATTTGAATTTAAAAAAAGAAGACAAAACACTATAATCAAAATTGGTTTTATTACGTTTTAGTTTTTTTAGTAACGCGTTGCAAAAACTAGATACATTACAAACAAATGTTACAAGTCAGTCTCCGCCTTTACACTTCACCTCGTCAACTTTCTAAGACTTCGAAGCTTTAATCACCTACGTGTGAATCCGCAAACATTACATCACGTCTATGATGTCTGACAAGGTAAGCAGAGTAGCAACTTCCAAAGCACTAAGTACCTACTTGCCAGACCGCAAAACCTATTTACACATACAACAAGCTTTCTCTCAGCAGAATTATTAAAGTTACCAAGGATGAAAAGCGGTTTTCTTCATATGTTGTACAATTTTCTATTTACACGATTACTTTTATACTTTCTTTTTGTAAAATAGACATGAAGATGAGATTGTTACTGTACTTATAACTTATAATCAGCCTATAACTTTCCCACTGCCGGGACACAGGCCTTCTCTCTGTATGAGGGAGTGGGCCATACGTAATCTACCACGCGGGCCCAGAACGGGTAGGTGGATGTTACATGTCTTCGATTTTTTGGTTCTAGGCCATGCCGGTTTTAATTCACCATTTTGAGAGCAGTGGTGATGATATTAATTACACAAAGTAAAGCGACCTGCTTGGGTTCGAACCTACGACCAACTCTAAGTCGGGGCCTTTAGATAGATAGATAGAAGATAGAATACTCTTTATTGTGCACCATAAAAATTACAGATATAAATGTAGAAGTTTTACACATAGGGTGACACAATGGGCGGTCTTATCGCTAAAACCGGTCTTTTACAGACAAGCTTTGGATGGATTAAAGGGAGAAGGAGAGACAGTGGTGCACCAGTTACATATACAATGAATATATACATACCATACGTACCACAGGGCCACCACTGCTCTCTATTGTTACTGTAGATATTGATAATTCGTTAATAGTAAGACTGCGGAGAATTTTATTACAAATGCTTTATTCCAAAATTTTCTTACGATAACTCATTTCTCGGAAAATTCGACGTGCTTTCCAAACTCTCGTTTACTTTTCATCTTTTCGGTCGCGGATTCGTATTGCATCAATTCATCTGTATCTAAAGAAGACGTAAACTACTGTCGTAAGAGCCCTTCGGTCGTAAATTGCACCATCTTGTCGAGCTAAGAAATCGAATGGGAGTTTAACAACCATGTTCCAGAGAGCTTTAATAAGTTAATAAGCCAATAAAATTGCTTAACATCAACAGAAAAGCAGGCATTTAACTAGTAATAAATGTGTAAATTAGAACTAGTTACTAAACGTTTACGTTAGTGTAGATTTTATGAAGTTTTAATTTTTAAGAATCGATTGATGGACTATGTGAAAGGTGATATGGCTAGAAAGGGAGTGACTCACGAGATGACGACTAATAGAGAAGTATGGAAGAAAAGGACATATTGCGCCGACCCCAAATAAATTGGGTGTAAGAGAAGGCTGATGATAAGTTCATGCATGTTCGATGTTATTGATGCAAGCTTGGCCAACAAGTTCTACATATTTATTCATGCATATTTCTGCACCAGTTAATCGTAGATTTATCGTTAAATCTCAAGATATACATCGTCGTGTCGTCATTAGGAATAAATCCAGTGAACGAGTATTAGCTGCCGCATTCCTTTTGGAAGTGCGCAGTGCAACCGCTTGTTTATGCAATGTATGGTGTGGAAACCACGGAATACGAAAATTGTACGTATGAAATAATCTTTGAGTACTTATACGAATGGTATCTTATTTCTTATGACGTAAACATAATGATATGAACTGAACATAACACAGGCTACCTTTAGTGTTTTCTCTCCTTCTCCCTTAATCCATCCACAGGTTGTCTTTAAGAGATCGCTTTTAGCGATAAGACCACCGACCGCCCATTGGACACCTCTTGTGGAATTCCTACATTTATAAACTGTTGCTGAATATTTTTTCTCTCTCTGCCAACAAGACTGCAACACTTCATGTTGCAGCAACACAAAAGTAAGTATATTGTATTGTGTGTCGTGTTGTATTACTGGCGAAATGTGGGTGTACTATAGGTACACCTCTGCCTAACCCTTCGGGGAAACAAGGCGTGATGTTATGTTTATGTTGTATTATGTTGAGCAACTTCTGTTAGCCATGAAAACGAGGCTTTACTCTCACTTTACGAAGTACGAACTAAAAGTTTTGTTTATGTGTGTGTAACTCACACTTTTTCCCAACATGGGTGGGCAGTGTTTTCAGTAACATTAGCAACATATGCGGGATATTTATTACTTGTACACAACGAATTTATAAACGTGGGTAGTTTGGCAATTTATGGGAAAGGTAACTTTATAGAGTGTGTTCACAAATTATAATTATGTTTTTTTTAAAGTTATTATGTACCTGCTTTAAATACAAGATCAATTTTTGCGAACGGATAGGTTATAAAACGAATGTTTCCATCAATAGTTTTGCTAATAAGCAACACTACCATTCACATTATTTCGCTTGCATGAACTAACACACACAGGAACATTTTATGAAAATGTTGAAAACAAACAAGGACGCGACACCCTGAACGCTTAATGAAATATTTGTTCTGACACCAATGTCCAAGCATTGGACAAATAAAAACAATACAGTTAAGCTTAATGACAAATTCGCTTTACTAACAACGTGTAGCCATAATTGATCCAATAATACTTCTTTTTAGACATTGTCTGCTGGCGAGTTTGTTGCACTACTTCTTCTTTTCAGCTAAAGCACTAGGAAGTGGTAAAAGCGGGCGTTTTGGGGGACTATTTTATGTAATTTTTGACGTTCGAAAAGTGCTGATTCTCAGCCTAGTTTGATTAAATGACTTTTGATTTTGATTTGGTCCTCCCCTGTCAGGTATTGTTTTGCTTATTGGAAATAAATTGAGGGACAATGCAAGGTCTTTCATATAAATCTCAGAGTAGAATCCTGTTGATCCTGTATTTACTATTTAAGCTGATTATATCACTACACTAGCTCATCACCACACCAAGCCTTTTTGTGCAGACATGCTTCACTTTTCACTGTTTCCCGCCATACGTGGCGAACTGACAGATGAAATTAGTGACAGCTATTATATATACAAGGTGTAACATAAATAACGTACAACCTCGTAAGGGCTCATTGTACTCATCATTATAAACAACTTTTACTATAGGACTAAACCTAAAATCGCGAAAAGAAAAATCAGCTGCTCCCTACATTTGTGTTCGCAAAAGTCGTCAAAATGTAGAGAACAGCTGATTTTTTTTCGCGATTTCAGGTTTGGTCCCATAGTAAAAGTTGTTCATAATGATGAGTACAAAGACCCCTTAAGAGGTTGTGTGTTATTTATGTTACATCTTGTAAATATAATTATTTATGTGCATGAGATAGTTTTCACTAGTTTATAGTGTTTTGTGTTTGTGTTGTGATTAAGGGGACTACAGGGCCTAAAGCGTGGTTACTGTTGGACTGCATAGAAAAGAAAGAGAAGCGCCATGACACAACGCTGGTAATTTATTGCAAAATATAAAGCAATTATCTATTTACCAAAAATCTATTGATTGAACTAGAAAATTAAACCATTATTACATTAATATGTTGTTTGTAGAATAATCTGACAAAAAATCAGAATGATTGCATGTACGAGTATATTGGTATGGTTTTCAATCGTTAAAATAAATTTTTAGAGGTATCTTCACGATTTTTCTATCGTATCAAATTAGTTGTATTATGTTTTCAACACACTATCTAACTAGTATATATCCTGAAGAATATCATATATTTTTCTGATTTTGTTTACTGCAGTGGATCATATACTTTTAGGCATTATATAACTTGCGTTTAGGTCCTGTAGTCACCTTAAATATAGACCGACAGTAAGTATCCCTAAGCGAAAATATCCTATTTGTGACAAAAAAGGGGACAGGTTGTCCTACTCTCAACAGAAACTATTAAATGAAAATATCAAGCAAGATCAAGAAATCCACCATTTCTCATTAATCCGTTTAAGTACTGGTTCGCCTACTAGTCTCTTGACCAAGACAAGTACAAGTCACGACCAGATGGAATGACTTCTTACCGCAATGGCTTAAGTTCAGAACTTTAACTGCAGCACTTATAAGAGGCTCATAAATATGCCTTAGTTTCAAACGTGTATTTATCTCCATAATCTTGCACATTCATTAGGACTCGGTACTTGTTGCAGCGTGTTAATTAGCCCAGCATTCTTCACAGCCTACATTCAGCAAGTATACCTCAGATACACAGCCTACATCCAGCAGGTACTGCAGGCACACAGTCTACGTCGTAAGTTTACCAAACAACTCCGGATCAATTCATCGTTCGCGGTTTATAATGAAACTGCCGCAGCGAATTTCAATGCGGTCGCCAATAATTTGTGGTTTTTGTAACGGAATGTACGGTTTTTTTTTACATTAATACGGATTTTAATACATGTCTGTTCTGAAATTACACGATGGGTGGCAGGCAGATGTCCCATAACTCATGGTACCTACATATAATGTTTGGTATTGGTTGCCGCACAAACGAGAGGAAGTTTTTAAACACATGACTCCGAAATCGTGTTGCGGTGTTGTTTTGCTCGACTTTAAAGAGATTTAATGCGGTTGATGTTGTCGGTATTATTCGAATAAGCTGTTTCTTAGCAAAATAACCAGTTTAATTTACGATATTATAAACAATTCAATGATTCTGATCTTAATGTTTATTAAAAGGCTTTGCTCGAAGATTAGTGGTCGCTGCCTGATGTATTTAGTACTCTGAAGGTTCCGGTTGTCAAACCTACTAAAGTGTTTTAGTTTTGTTTTAGAAAGTAAAAATGCCAAGGGAGGTTAGCCACAAACAGTTACCAATTCAATTAAGTACGCGAAGACCATGACAATATATCCTGAGTGAAAAAGTATTGCACGGACATTGCATGCAATACTTTTTGGATAGGATCCTGGATGTTAATAGGTACTGATTGTAAAAATGTCATATGATATTATATAAAATTTATTGTATTGTAATGTAATTACCCGACTACGGCAAAGCCAAACGAGGGGATCATTTTAACAGGCTATGTATGTATGTATGCATGTGTATCTGTTCCCTCTTATCTCCTAAACTACTCGTCATATTTTGACAAGCGAGGTTGGAAGCGTCATATTATTCTGCGGGTTATAAACTAAACTATATGAAGTCACAAAAAATCCAACATGACGGCTTATAGCGGATGAAAAATGTTGCCGAAAAAAATATTTAAGGTTAATACTATCTATCGTGTTTGGTATCTAATGAAAGGTCTTATGGAGTACTTTCTGAAAATATATTGCTTATCTATGATTATTTATATATAAACCCCAAATTTTACTGTTTAATTTTCCCTAACCAAAAACTCTAGTAGGTCCCTTCCCTCAATGATCCCAAACCTCAACAAGCATCAACCCCACAGGTATAAACAACTGGAGTCACACGTCATGTAATTAAGCCATAAATTGAACAGAATCAGATGACGTGCGACTCCGGATTTTTAATTTTTCTGTCTGTGGTGTCTAGTTTATACCTTTTTATTTAGCGTTTTTGTCGTAATTGAGTTTTAGTTTTTATTAACTTTTATTTCAATTATTTTGGGGTTTGGAGTTATAATATAGTTTATTTATTTTGTTTTGTTTTGCAGTGCCCTTACAGGGTGCATGTTTGGTACTTTTAATCTTATCCCAACCTCTGTACAACATGTTTGCAATAAACTGATTTGATTTGATATGCGATGTCTATTCAAAGCCAAGACAACACAAGAACGCAATGATTGTGTAAATATAATGCAGGTGACGGTCCGACCTTGAATTAGATCCACACTCCGCCATAACATCGCTACTAATCGTAACTAATCGCTTCAGATCCATGACGTCATCTTATTTAATTGTCGGATCGTGTGAACGTTTGATCAGTCAATGCTCAATGTATTGGGATTCGATTACTGCCGTGTGTGAATTGATTGGGGCACGTACGCCCTTTGAATTAAAATGCTGTTCGTGTAACTGATGGTTTGTTGGTATGACCTGACGGGAATGCTCGGGGATGTACCTAGTGGCTGATGACGAGCTGGAATAGTCATTTGTTTTGTTCTACTACCCACGTGACTACTACCTATAATTTAGGATACTTCTATACAGTGTATATCTTCGGTATGTTTGCGTATGACCGCATTGGCCTTTTGCCATTTACCTGCCACGCCTCTAACCGCAGAACTGTACATCTTTAAGGATTTATTATGATAAAGAACATTAATTTTTTCAATCTTTATATTGGAACCTAAGATTTAGTCATGCAAAATAATAAGAGATTTCTGAGAAAATACTCAGGAATGATTGTAGACAATTTTACAGGGAATACAAAAATAGAATAGTTGAATTGGAATCGATTTCGAGAAGTTCTTAAAATAGATCTTATTCGTTTTTAGACAAGACAATCCATTCTTTGGAGCCATTGTCTTGTCTAAAGTTGACTATTTTTATTCAACAGACCGACATTATTCTTTAATGAATGTGTCGCCTACTTAACGTCATAAGCGAGGTCAAAGACTTTTTAAGTTTCGAACATTTTAATAATATTTAACATGCAGATAGTGTCTAGCATCTAAACACCTTGGCTGTGCATTACGCAGACTAATCTTAGCAGTCACGAATTCTACGTTCGCAGCCGCATTCCACGCATACAGAGGCAACATTATGCACACAAGCATACCTGCGAGCAAAACACACGAAATAGGTGCCCAAGAATAAAATTACGATCCAGAAAAAAGTTTGGTGTTGAAAAATTTTGGCTCCGTGAAATTAGCAGGAGGGCAATGAAACTGGCTGGCTGCAGAAAAAGATGGCGTAAGGCAGCCGGGTAGCGCGGGAGAATGTGGATTGAATAGTTCTAATTTTAAAATTTAAATTACTTATTTATACTTATACTTTACGCAACGTTGTTTAGCGAACATTTAGCTTACCTTTAATGCATGTAATTTTATAATAAAACTAGAATTAAGATTGCTTATTTGATTGCAGGTAAACTAGGTAATTAGACCTAGCTATTAAGTTTAATAAAATGCAGCAATATGAAAAGGCGTAAGAAAACATCACATTCATAATTCTATGTAAAACTAATAATAACACTGCCATTCATCACAAAACATTCACGGCACAATAAAAGGTAAACAAAGATGACGAACCATTCTACTCGCATTTCATCATTAAATCGCAGAATAATAAAGAAAGTTTTCTTTTACAAAAACTTCAATATAATTCAAAGTGGAGTTTGGTCTGCGTTTGAAACGGAATGAATTCCGACGCCCGTCTAGGAAGAGTTTCACCATAATGAAATTCTTCAAATATCGCCCTCACCCCATAAGGATTAAAATTCATGTAATTGCGCGTGCGGTTTTCTATGCGGGCCGCATACGATTCCAAGTATTTCGAAAAATATTAAGGGGGAAACTTACAGCATTGTGTGAACGCGCTTTAACAGAACAAACGGATTATGCGCTTTGTTTTTCATTTCGTTTGTGAACTCGGGTTAAGTTACGATTAAACCTTTTAAAATTGCAATCCTCGCTCCATAGTGTTTGTTTTCTTAGCTCCGTTTGTTTTTACAAGCTAAATAGTTTTCAAGTGGCTGTTTGAAACTAATTTCGAATTGTTTGTGATACAAGTGTGTTCAACTCAGAAGAATTCCTTGATGTGAAATTAAATGAGAGGAACGTGTGTTACAATTTGATTAAACTTTTTTGATTAACGATTGTGCTAAAGTGTATTTTCAGTTATAACTACTGAAGACGTACACATATTTAATTTGCTTTTTACTCTTCAACAAAATCGACTCGGAAATTCGAATCGGATAAACCTGATTACCAGAAATCGAACGGAGATGATGTCATAATTACGGCAATGAATAAAATAATAGCAGAATCAAATTAAATGAAATCAATATAAATAAAATTACAATTAATGCCGTGTAAAGTTTATTGAAATTTCAAACACACATAGCCCGGTCGAGTAACTGTGCCCGGGCTATTAGGGCCCCGGGCACGTTCCGTTTACAACCTGTCGTGCAAATATTTATCCGCATCGGATTTACGTGTTAACCGTCCGGAATTGTAATCAGCTTTGATTGGGAACGCGCTGCCGATGCCTTCGAGACTAATGATATTCCTATTTACACCACCGCGTATGCAGATCTGTGTGCTAAGCTCTAATCTCCCATATATTACGTATTGAAATTAATTATGAGGTAATGCCTGGAGATTTATGAAGGAGGAATTTTGGCCGACGGGTGTCGTGTATCGGCGTTTTCGCGGAAGGCTACATGACACCACGACTCGGCGCAATACGTCACCGACCCAACGTAGTAAATAGATTTTGTCGTGATGCTTTTATTATGTAGGTATTGGTTTTTTTTTTTTTTTTGTAAGACTATTTTGTGTATTTTATCTATGGGCCTTAGTTGCTTAAAAATAAAGCAATTATTATTATTAATGCTACCTGTCGATATATGGCTCATTTAAACCAATGATTTTCATTCAATGATAAGGTACCAACTTAAACTTTGAAAATCATTGCTTTGCTTACTTCATCCTGTTCATCATATTAAATACATAAACAAATAAACATACAGCCTAGTGCCTCAGAATCCAACAAAAATCCACAAAGAATTGAATTTCATTCTTCATGCTTTCGAGGCTGTGCAGTCCATACAGCCTAAATCAAAAGGCAATTGAGCCAGTGTAAAGGGAAGCGGAACTCGGAAAAAAGAAAAACCTAATAAAAATTTTCTTTCAAGGAAAAGTTTTGCCATAGATTCATTTTGCTTTAATTGCAAGAAAACGAAAGAGTACGGAATAAGCGGATAATTTAATTAGAAAGAAATTGAGACTACGTCGGTGTACCCGATAAAAAAATAAGCCTGCAAACTTGATCGTTTAGTTTTTCCCCTGTAATATCACGTATTTCTCGGCTCAACGTATTTAACTTTTTCTTAGGTGGCAAAAAGTTGGACGGAATTCGGACGGTGGCATTCAGGCATTTGTCACGCCGGTCGCGGGACCACCGCGCCGCCACCGATGGAATAAATTTAGCGTTGTGCCAAAACAACGCGCACTCACAGTTCTTACGGTGGCAACATCACCTTTGTAAAATTCCAATTTCACGCCAATAGCTAGGCCACTGTCTGTTTCACTTAGAAAGTGCAACACAATGGGTAAAGTATAATTGTTACACAAGAGGGACATCGATACTTGTCGCATTCGTGAAGGGACTACACGAGCACACGAGCACTTTCGTTACGTTCTCATTTCAGTTCTAGCAAAGTTTCCGCATTTATACAGAGAGATGGGAATAATAAATAGCTCAGCCGGACTAACTGTTAAGTGAATGCTCAGCTCGCGTTCAAGTGACGTCATAATCCGTTGAAATGATGTTGTTTTGTTCCTCGGCGCGCAATTACGAAAATATTTCGTGTATTTAGAGGAACTAATTTCTGATGGCTCTGAGACGAGCACAAGCACAAGCTGCTGAATGTAGGCAATTACCTACATAAACGACAATCAACGGCACAAAAGCGTCAGGAAGGGAAAGTCGAGTAATATAATTATATAGATATGGCAAGTTAGCACTGTGCAGTGTGACGGGTGAGACGCCGCGGGCGAAACGCGCGGCTTACCGAATAATCACAACTCATCAAGAGCCGTTAAGATATCTACATGCTTCCTACACATCGCGAGTGCGTATCTTGTGTACAGAATCATGTTTTATCAGATCACGTCTCTTATTTGTCGACAAGCGTAAGATTTAAAAACTCAAGCAGGAATAGACAATCGCGACCCGACCGACGTCGCCGTCGAGCCACGAGGGATTCGCGCTATTTTTAATCGACTTCAAAAAAAAGTAGGAGGTTCTCAGTTCGTCGGAATCTTTTTTTTTTATGTGCGTTCCCCGATTACTCGAAGACAGCTGGGCCGATTTAGAAAATTCTTTTTTATTTGAAAGGGTATACTTTTCAGATGGTCCCGTTGACATCAGGCAGGATCTGATGATGGGATCCCGGAGCAATCGAGTGAACTCTTCAAATATTATAGGCACACTTATAGCGATTTGGGTATTTTTTATAGTAACTTGTGCATTTGCTTTCGGAAAGCACCATTTGGTGAAGTGGAACTGATGACGAAGACCACAGATGACCACCGGGTTAAGTCAATAATAAGTATTTCACGGATTGCGATTCGATTACTTTAAAATGATTCTTAAGGATTATAAGCTCGTTACAATGCATAAGGTGATGGTACCAGGAGAACTCCTCAACAGTTAACGTCCCTGCATCAGGAAAACCAATATTTTGTTAGAGGTGATGAGCAGTTGTCATTAAGCTATTGTAACTTAGAACCGACCCACTAAAAAGAGAAAAATAAAAAACTTTTTTGCAAAAACAAAACAACCAACTTGCAAAAAAGCACTTCAAAGTGAAAAATAACTTTAATTTCGGAAGTCGGTGGCAAAAACCTAAAATAGCCAAACCCATTTCTTTTGCTACCATTCTTTTAGTACCATATTCTTTTGATCCAAAAACATTTTCATAAACAATTTTCCGTAGAAACCAAAAATGAAGATATAATTTAAAGTGCTTCCAACACAAATACTAACAGTTACAATCTGATATTAATTCAATCTTCCCGACGTAATGTAATTATTTCCTTCCATTCCGACACTGATAAAACAATAACGGTTATTGGAGCGCTTGAAACGTCATTCTGTATTTCGCCATGTCTACGGTAGGCATTAAGCATTAATGTAATTTGTGCAGATATGAAAACGGCTGAGTTTGCCCTTATTAGTTGCGCGAATAGTCTCATGCCGAGCCGCCCTAATACGTACAGACATAATTACATTGTATTTTGAACGCCATCTGTTCCCAGACTATTTTGTTTACCGATATCATAAAGCCTGAATATTCTCGCGATAAAATGGAGAGGGTTTAACGAAAAATGTTTTGTTTTCCTTCCACATTGTAACACATTTAATCAACATCTTAACTCCAGAAGGCGTAACGAGTAGATTAGTATGTCTAAGTTGGCTTTCGGAATGACAATCACAGCACCGAAACGCTCAGGAACAAATCGCTTTAATTTAGAATTTATAATGTTGGCGCCATTTTTAACAAGATTAAAAAATCCCGAGTCGAAAGTTAAGCGGATTGGGAACATAATTTACGTCTGTTTACAAGCGGCACAGTCGGGTACCCACTGATAAAATGAAGAACGAATCTGTCATGTACGGAACAATTCCCCGTTGTGCTGATTTCGCATCTAATTTATAGCAGAATTAGCTCCAGCGAAGCAGATTTTTCAATATTAAAAACAAATGAAAAAGACGATCTTATTTCCTACTGTTCATTTCACGATGAACGGATTCTGAATTATTTGGAAGAGTTATTAAAAATGTCAAGGAAACAAGCCCTACTTTTCAACCAAAATATTTACGAAGAAAGTAGAGCGAGATTCCCAAAAATGTTGTTTAAAATAAAAGGGTGCTAATGGATACATTTTCATACATGCACTCAAAATGCAGTTGAATTTTCCTCTTTACTTGCGGAATCCTATTATACTATTAAGGTATGTTTTCACCTCAGGGATAGAAGAAAAAACCGACCAAGTGCGTGTCGGTCCACGCACAATGAAGGGTTCCGTAGTTGGATGAATTTTTCCAAAAAACAAACTAAATGTTGTAGTTGAAAAACATGGTCTCTCATACATGCCAACTGCAAATGTAAGTTGGGTGTAAAAACAGTTGTTATAAATAAATTATGTACAGGTACACTATGTTTTGCCGTTGACGGTTTACAAATATCAATAAATTAGTATCTAAAAGTGCAAAATTAAATTTATTAAAATTAATGACAAAATCTATCCACGCTCAATGATATAAAACTTAACCTAAAATAAAACAAAGGTAACAATTCTGCGTAAAAAAATTGTAAAAATTTTAATTAGACTACAATAACACTACTCCTACATTATACGTTTTAGTCATTTAGAGGGTGACAAATATAATATATAATCACAGGACTTAACTACCTCTAACTTATTTATCCGCTTATTTTGTCTTATCGTCTAGGTATTCATTAACTGAATAATATGCCTTCTGCGCTAAGAAGTTGTTTACGTATGTTTTAAAACCAATCAAGTCGCGTTTGTCTCTAGTAGGATTAGGTATTTTGTTAGATACATTCTTTCTGGGTGCCATGCCTAGAAAACTTTTAGTGTAGAATGCTGTGTTGTGTGTATTAGCACAAATCCCATTGTTGCGACGTTTCGACTTCAGTGTTTTAAGTTAGATTTCACGAATACTGCTGTCTCATAAATATACAAGTAAATATACAAAAAAAAAAACAGCTATTCACTACATTTTGACGAGTTATGCGAACATAGATGTGGGGAGCAGCAGATATTTTTTTCGCGATTTCAGGTTTGGTCCCATAGTAAAAGTTGTTCATATGATGAGTACAATGACCCCTCAAGAGGTTGTGCGTTAATTATGTTACACCTTGTATAAACATGGTAAGGTTAGCAACTTATTCTTTAAAAAAATGGGAAGCAACTGTCAGTGGATTTTAGCTTGAAGACATTTCTTCTGCGCATTGAATGCGATATGCGAGTTTATCTGTAGAATGTCCCCAGTATACATATGTATAATTCCATATAATTCCAGTAAATGTTACGTAGGCATTGTACGCTACTAGGACGACGGACTCATTTACAATTTTTCTTAAGTTATAAACTGCATATGAGTATTGATTTAACTTTTTGCATATAATTTCGATGTGAGATTTCCAAGACTATCTAAATGTAGTCCTAATAACCTGGCATTACTGGTGTTAGCTATTCTTGTTTAAAAATACAAGAATAGCTAACACCAGTAATGTCAGGTTCAGGATTCATAAAAAATCGACCGATCGTTCGGTGATCGATTTGTCCGTTGATAAAATTACATTATTTTTGTTTTATTCACGTTTATTTTTAATTTATTTATTTCTAACCAATTCATTACATGTTTGTAAAGCCTACTTAACTGTTAACAGCGAAAAATGGTTTCACACACCCGCAATATTTTTGAACGGCCTATCCAGTGACACCCACGCCATGGGATAGACGAAAAAAAAAGTCAATCCTACTTTATGTGTAGAGGAGGCACCCTAAAAAAATATTTTTATGATTTTATTTTACCACTTTGTCGGCGTAATTAATATGTATACCCGTGCCAAATTACAGCTTTCTAATACTAAGAGACTCTGAGATAAGCTATGGACAGACAGACGGACATGGTGAAACTATAAGGGTTCCTTTTTGACTACGTAACCCTAAAAAGCAACGTTTATTTTTATACAACAAAAGGGAAGCGGGAGCGAGCTAGATAGGCGCTTATAAAATAAATTTTCATTGTATTTTCACTGGGGTGTTGCCTGTAGGCGTGTTCTTATCCGTTCTTGTTTAATCTTCCAAAGAGTCGTATCTAATCCTGGAACATCTGGTTTTTTGTAACCTTTGACAACAATGACAAAAAGCAGCGCTTAGCTCTCACGCTTGCTTCTTTTGGATTCCCAGTTACGCTAAAAATAGTAACATCTTTACGCAAAATTGTTTGAAGAAATCCGGGTGTCGTAATTTTTGCGTGCAAAATCAGCAACTGTGCCAAAACTATTATTCTATATAGCCAGCGTATTAAGTTGGTTCAGTTCCAAAGCGAATTACATTCAGGTGTTTCGTGCATTCCTTATGATATTGTCTAGAGACACGCCTGCAAACCGACCTACTTTTCGCTCCGTATCGATATCATTTCTATAACGCTAGAGTTAATAAAAGTGTTCGTGAACAAAGCTCATTTCCGCCTCCAGTTAACAATTTATCGCTAAATATCACCTCATTTTTATTTTGAATTCTTTTTATGGAGAGCCACCGAGCGCCACTCGGCACTCCTAATAACTGTCATCCAGATTTAATATCACATCTTCCATTTTGTACGGGTTGCCGGGAGGCAATCTCCTTCCTAAAATTGTATTTGGACGAATACGCGTAAACTTAATACATATGCGACCCGAAAGACAAATTTTATTTATATTTTCTCTCCGCGCCATAGGTTCAGCGATCTGCTTCTGTGTTTTACGACATGTTTCATATTGATGGCTTTATATTTTCGTTTTAGGCTGTATCGCATAAAATGCCGTGTCATCTAGAGAAAGACAGAAAAAGCGTGAATATAAAATTTTGAACAAAGGCTATCAAAAATATAAATATTTACAAGGACTTGATCAATTTACTTGTTAGAGAAGATAATGCAATGGTAAATTACATTGATCAAGTCTTAGCAAAGATTTATATTTTTTGCATTTGTGTTTACAGAAAACTATCCTGTATCAAAAACAAAACAAAATCGAATTGTCACCAAGAAACATATGAATCACATTTGATCAAACAATATAGTCGTTAAGTAGGTAGGTATGTCGGTCAAGGTCAACAATTGTTTTAGGAAGTTGCGCTATACCGTCTACTGTCGAGTTTTACATCAGCAACTCTTCATTGGTTTACTCTGCGTGAGCGCAGCTCACGAAACCGGTAGACACTTAAATGTTACGTGCAATATATCGGCAAAGGTTTCGTTGATAGTTTATTTATTTTATATGCGATTTCTTCATTGTTTTCTTCTTACATTTTTTTGACTGAGTTTTCTATCTGATGCGACTGCAAAGTTGACATATATTATGCATTTCAGAAACGTAGAAACTACGGAAACGCTGGTCTACGTTAACAGACATAAAAGTAGAGAAAACTAGAACTTCAGATCTGCATTGCATAAAGCGTTCGTTTTGCCGCGTCTACCTATTCACGACAAAAGCGACCTGTAGTGGCTCGGGTCCTCAGATTCTAAAGGCAATGTCATTAGTGACCGGACGACTCTATAAATAATGATTGCTTCAAGGATAATCCTAAAATATTACCACAAAAATGCAATGCCATTAAAGTATAATTCAGTACACGATTTCCTCCGTACAGTAATCTTAATATCTTAAAATAAGTTTGGTCTATTAAACAGTAATTAATGACATTTAAATTATAGGATCTGATGTTGTATTCACGACTCTTGAAGGGGAAGTCACGTATTTGATATACGGAGATACCTACTACCAGTAGCATAAAGGAAGTATATTTATTGACTGTATTTTGTACTAATAATGAGTTAGACAGAAGCATATTAATTAACTGTAGTAAATATGCAGTAACTATGAAATTCCTAGGTTAACAGGCAAACACGAAAGGAAAATTCATGGTAACTTAGAAAAAGACTGCTAGTCATGAAAATACTCTCATATATTCATGCTAATGCAATCGCGTTGAATCCTTTGATAATGTAAAAACACAAACACAGAAATACAGCTTTAACTAGTCACATAACTTACACTCTAACACACATTCTTCTCAAAATTCCCCACACGCTTTCGAGAAATTAATTTCGAGATGTGAAGTGATATAAAGTTCTCTTCTCAAGTTGTGTCATGAGATGTAAGTTAGTTAAGTATCCGGCCATCACCGGGTCCACGTGATCGCCAGCCTAACAAATCGACCTCTTTCCGACAGAGGGCGCCCTCGTTACTCAATCTAACTTCCTAGTTTCTTAGCCAATGTGAAGAAAACTTGGTAAACGTCACCCTATATCGAAAGGGTGAAACGACAAAGTTTGGGCTATCAGCCTATAAGTTTTGCGGGACCGGAATATTGCAAACCTTTTTGCATGGATAGATTCGATATTTTTTTATCCTTGTGCTTGTTAAATGGCTGCTGAAGCCGTAAATAGATTAGATTTTTGTACTTTTAACTGAAAAGAACATTTTATATTCTTAAGATCAAACAACTTAAACATGAAAACACATATCTCAAGAAAGTTAAGATGAAATCGTTTTGTGTGTTAAGAAAACAACATAACTATGAATTTGTAAGCAGTGGTTACCTGTAATTGAGTGTGCATTACAGGAAAACGTATTAATTATACAAGTTTTATTAATGTATAAGATAATTGTAATTTATCTCGTTGGTAATCCTTAAATAAATAAATAAGTTCATCCTAATTACTCAGATACAAGATACTTTACGTATTTTACACGTAAGTTTTCTACAAAAACACGCTGTACTAGCAGAGTTAGCTAATTTGCATACAATTTCACACAAAAAAGACCCGCTTTTCATTCCGGAAAACCAGGGCCAGTTACGTGGTTACAGCTGCGGGCAGCTTTTACTTCACTTCATAATACCATCATTATGTACATTAACGTTAATGCATTGCGTTTCTGAGAGAACACGCGTTGTAGGTACTTCATGTGGCAAGGTAAGTGGGACCGTCTGGCCTTACCCCGTGGGACACTGCCAGGCCATTCTTATTCAAATAAGTGGGGGCAACGATTTACCCCCGGGTACCGTGACAGTGCAGTGGTTTCCGCAACCCCGCTCTACAAATGTTTGAGCTGAATAATAGTCATAAGGCTGGATAGACTGGCTTTGTAATGATATGATAATAGTGGTTGTGGGAGGGGTTTAAAATAGGGGTGATCCGATTTCAGTAGAACCTTTTTATGTCCAAGATAAGATAAATAAAGAAAATAACGAAATTGATACCAGTAGCGAAGCCTTCATACAACCCGATCCCTATCAGCTTCCTTTCGGAACCACCACTCTTCTTATTGTCTACTATTGCCAAATAATGTACACCTGTGTGTGTAACTGTGTATCACATCACATTATATATATTTAATACCAGTTTAATACTATAGTCATCATAAGATTAAAACATTGCAAAGATGCCTACATTTTTTTTGTCTGAGTTTATGAGGACTGGACAATTTTTTCTTCGGCTTCCCTCTAATGATAATTGTAGCTGCGCCACTGATAGATACGTCAAATATATAGTAGTAAACAAAATATGAGTTGGAATTGATTACAATTTTAGATCTACAACACAATATCAGTAAGTTTTTGCTTAACCCGGATATCATACCTTAAGTTCGAACTGCCAGAAAAAGATAAAAAAAGAATAAGTTTTCTCATTTCATTATTTGCACCATTAGTAAACATTAAGTCCTAATAGAGGTTTTGCACATGCAAATACTTTAGCCTACTTTTCCAATCCGCTGTCACATTAACGTATACTTGCTTAAGACAAACTTTACGAAGTCTCTGTAACATCTCTATGAGTATAAATTATACAATGTTGTTATTTTGAACACTACCAGGAAATAACACTGCTGTCTGTTGTATAACTAAACATGCTTCCAACCAATTCACACTATATTATCACATCACGAACAAGACTTGGGAAGTAAAGCTAATAATTAATATGAATATGGTTCATAATAAAAACAAATGAAGCTATTACGGCACCCATTGTGCGCCATATTACATTACCCTCGGAGCGAGAGGGTTTCATACGAAGATCCTTTGACCGGGGAAATCATGCAGTACATGAGAACCTACCTACGAACAAATAGACATAGAGTAACGACGAAAATTTACATCGGCTTGGTTTAATGTCGCGAGGCAATCTCATTCTGGGGAGGAAACGGGGCAACAGTCGACCACTGAACCCTGATCTCGCAAAATATTATACAAAATAGCTGATGAGGCTCATGCAATGATGGTCGCCATGATCAGTTACGATGATACCCGCGATATGGCTACAGAGACAAATGCGTATCTCGAAACCGGTTTCTGTGCTTATAACTGCAAGTAGTAAGTTTTTCTCGTAACTCTTTTTCATTTTCTGCGGATAGAAAGTATTGTCTATTATGTTTTTACGACACTTTTTGTATGACCATAATCACGAACTGTGTTTGTTTTATTACTGTGCGGTGCCCAGTAAAAATTGAAAGTAATATTGTACTACTAAAATATTTTTCTGTTTATAAGTAATAAAACTAGCAAATTATTTCACATTTCGAGCGATGTGAACACGAACATTATTTTAAATAAGTAATTTACTGAAAAATGTTATAATTTTCTTTTATTTTCATATACAACAAAGGTAAATCAGCAAGCTTTTATTTTTGCTACCGACCCACGATAACTCAAATTCGCTTATTTCCTCTAAACAATATTTTTGATGTCACAACATAAAGAAAATTGAAGCAATAAACCAGTCTCGTTTTATGAGAACAACTGTATCTGTCAAAAATTACACTTGTATTTCAGGCATTTCTTTTCAAGAGACCTTTTAACAAATAAATACCTAACAATTACATTTCCCAAGGTATTAAATAACTTCAAGTTGAATACAATTCGCAAAGAAAATTAACTTTGTCTAAAAGCATTTCCAAGAAAATCACACCTAAATCACCTATTTTCCTTAGTCATTATCCTAATTATTTAAGAGGCCTTCCACTCTATGAAGCATAAATATCTTAAGTTACTTCTATTTTCGGTGGAAATTTTATAACAAAATGCCACTCAGTGAAGTGATTCAAAGCCACGTAATTGTGCTGTTGGGGCAAAAAGTCCTAATTCTCCCCTCACAATTATATTTAGGTGACAACGAAGTAAAAACTGGGAAATTTATAACAGTCACGTAAGTATAATGTTGCCACAATTTTTTAAATTAAAATGGCTTTGATTTTTGTCTCGTTTGTGGGTGTTAGTTAGTTTTTAGTCATATTGTGTTTCATTCTCAATTTAAACCGATATTATTCCTTTTTTAAACTATTCTAGAGTACGTTCTAGTACTCGATATCCGTGACTTAAACATTCTACTAAAGTTAGCTAGTTAGTGCTGTATCGTATTGTACAGAACAAAGTTCTGCCAGCATCTGTTTGTATTACAAACTGGAACTAAGAAATCTACTGAAGCGATTTTCATAAGCAAAGTAGGAACTACATATACGTACTATTGCTTTTGAAATCAGTGAAGCCCTTTACGAAGGTAAGAAGAGCTATTACAAATGATGGCATAATACCATCGTGGACTTCAATAGCTAAACTTGTATTCAAAGGCTTTCCTTCCATATTACCAATAACACATTCAACACGTTCCGGAAGCAAAGGTAATGCTCACAAAATAACATTAAGCAAATTACCGTTATTTGCAAATATTTTATTTACCATTGAATTCTATTGACATAAGATATTACGTAAAATTACTTCTTAAATATATTATGTTCTTATGATTGTAGCAATTTATTAATACATAAATAAGTAGCTACCTATGAAGGTAAATGCAAAATGTATGCATTATTAATAGTTATATGCAATCATTATTGACCTTGTTATTGAGAAGTCATATGATATTGCTCGATATAAAATGAGATGGCGATAAAACTACAAAGACCACGTTTATAAACATATGTACATTTTACTTTATATACCTTTAAAGGCGTAATAAATGGTTCTACAATATATCTAATATGATCTTAGTACATAAAGTGAAACTTGTTCAACTCATAACATTCATTCTGGAAAACCTTGAATCGCTTTCCCAACGATTGCAATGCAGAAATTGCAGAAACGTATAAAAATATGATAGCAATCTTTACATTCAATAATTTAAAACTGCATGAGATCGACATTTCTCGCATTTGCTTGGAATTCTGCATTTTGTGAGAGAAAGTTAGAGCCATCAAGATATTATTTTGCATAAAGCTTCTCAATATGGTGTCATCATAGCCCTTTCATTGTGTTGATATAGTTAAGTAAATAGGTACCTAAACTTGGCGATGTATTTGTATGAATAAAAAAAAAATAAAGTTAAAAAAAGGTTTCAACTATAAAATTTGTTGCTTCCTGTACACAAAATACAACTAACGTAATTAATATAGCATGATAATTGAATTGTAAAACTTAAAACATTATCATTAGATACAAGAAATGAACCAAAAGCTAAAAGTTATTCTGCTTTAACAACAATAATAGTTAATATTTTAAATCGATTTACCTACAGATCATAATGGATCCGAATTATGTAATGAGGAGATATTTCAAGTACTTTACCTAAAGTTATTCCGGATAGCAAAAAATATGACTTACGTAAGTAGGTAACTTATTTCATTTCAAAATATTGCAGCACTGACCCGGTTATGCTATTTAAAATAATTTTAATAACACAGATTATAATAATATGATTTAATAAACGAGATAGTAGTTATTAAATTCCTCGAACGTAGAGCGTAGCAAATAACAAAAACTGGTTTTCATGTTAAGTTTTTTTTTTTTTTTTGTTTCTCGCTGTTATTATCGACGATTTGTCAGTGAACAAGGCTTTCGCCGTAAAAGTTGAATCGGAAATTAATTAAATCAATTGAAACCATTAACAATATGCGTAGGTAATAATTTTTCTTTGCTTACGTTACTTTTAATTTTGTTTCGTACTTTTTAAATAAGAGACGGGACTTAGTTAATTGTATTTCTTTTCCATTGATGATTTTTTAATTATGTTGCGAAGTGAAACATTTCTATTTAAGTGAAGTCATGCTTTTGAGATAACCATAAGCGTTCAGATTCACAATAGATGTTGATTTCTAAATTAATACGTAGACGTACAACTTTCTATACATGTAATTGTTAAGAGTTATTCAAATAAACGACGCGACGACGTATTCGAGTCAATCAGCGTTATTTATTGCCTTTTGAAAAGATTTATTTCCTCACATAAGCATGTGTTGCAAATTAAATGGAGTCCTTAATGAAGCTCTAGAAAATATTCATGAGATATTAATTTATTATAGGCGGTCGTAAAGTTCTAGAAAACTCAACCGGAGGATTAGTTGAGAAAATTAATATTATTGATGCCTTCTGGGCTTTTATTTAAATAAATAAAAAATATATTAGCGTATAAAATATTTATAAGCTCAAAATAATTTAGGAATTACATAAACTTGGTTTCATCGACTACCTACGATAACTTAACCTTTCATAACATATAATATATCCTATATATGTGCACATGATATATCTATTAGAATCTAGACTGTTCTAAAATTAGATATAGGTACGTATGATTATTGTTATTCCTATCAAAATATACGGCATCAAAATTACTACTTAATTTAAATTCCTAAGGCGTTTTTGTAACCCAAGTCAAATAGAATTCGACAAAGAAAATAATAAGGTTTTTATTGACCAATCTATTGTAAGTATATAGGTACCGAATAGACAACGAAAAAACCCAACAAACCAGATCCTATTGGCCTTTTTTCATGGACCACAAATATTTATTTAATTACCGGTCAGGCACCACAATATTAATCTGCGATCCTGGAGAAACGGTATCGACGCCTACTATTTTCAATAAACAATAATTCTAATAGGAATCCTGTCACATTACCATAACTTTTGCCTAAACTGGTGCTATAAAAAATAAAAACTAAGTCCAACAAAGCTTCGAAATGAAAGTCGACACATGTAGGTATGTAAGGAATGTGATAAATATACATATTTATACAATAAAACCTGATGGAGAAATCGACTTGTACTCGCTTCTCGCTCCGCTTGACCGTTTGACCTTGACCTTTAGGCAGGTGTAAGATACCCTAGTCAATGAATTTAATGAAGTGGTATTTTCACCTTTATTTTTTTTTACTTAGTAACACGATGGCCGTTTAACTATGGTTGGCGGCCGTGAAGAGTAATTAGGTCTAGTGTGTAATCAGTCGTTAGGATACACGTTGATTTGTATTAAGAAGCTTTTCAATTAAAGTAGTTATGGTATTAAATAATATTACGTAATTGGTTTTTAAGTTAATTTAAAATTATTATTATAGTAAAGTTCGAAACGAAAATCAATTCTGACGAAAACTTAATCAATTTTGTTTATGGTAAACACGTTCACAAACTTGGTTAACTTTTCCTTTTAAATTGATTTCGATTTTCAGGACTGAGTTGTACCTACAGTATAACAGAAAAATATTACGTAGTTACCCTAATGAAAGTAAAAATTAAATTGATATTTTACAAACAAATAGAATTTTCTAACAGTTCAGTCACTTGAATAATTTTTGTAAATATTTGACAAGAGTATTCCTTACCTTGTAGATGCCATCGACAAGTTTTGTCAACTCCTCCGTCTCCATGGCGAAAGATTTTCAATATACCAATTCCGCGAACAGTTGTGACTACACGAGAAACTTCATCGGGATAACAACAACGTACGAACAAAGTTCAATTTTAACACTGTACACACAAAATTCACATCTCAATGTACACCCACAACGGTCTACTCCCTTTCGGTTGTCGAATCACTCAAGCAAACAAACTCACTTTCGAACACATCTGAAACAAAAGAAAACAACAATTAACTTTCAATGTTCATATTAAAATCAACAAAAGTGTTTAAAACCTATTCTAATTTCAAATTAATGTCACGTTATTAAAAAAAGCAATGGACATTCGCAATTTAAAAAAAAGGTTGAAATATAAATGTCAAAATGTGTTGTTTTTTTTTTCTATGCACCTGTCCGAGATAAGTTCAGCTGTCGAGCCGAGGCGTGCGTCGTACTCGAGGCTCGCCAGTAGAGTCACCTATCGCCTTCACCGGTAGGTATCTCACGAACGCCGATATTTAGAAACACGAACTAAACGGACTGGTAGTAAGATCAGTATGGGCCCGATGTCTAAACCTCTCGCTGTGTTTACCGTATCGCAGCTTGTTTAGAAACTACGTACATTTGTTGGTTCATTTCGAAATGCTTAGTTCAATGATCTTTCAATGTTGTTTATCACCTGTGTGTTAATCTTACCTACATATTATATTCCATTTAGATATTATCATTGAGATAAAGCTTTAATATGTATACTAGGATTGCCTAGTCAATATAAAATATCTAATTATGATTATTGAATCATAATGATTTTAGATTTATCTCTAATCTCGTAAGTACCGAAGTATCGTACGAAAAATAAATAACCTAGAATATAGACAGGTGGATAAGAAGTTCATGATACAAATGTTAATAGTAACTACAGTGCAAACTTTTTATAACTTATTTTGATATAACGTGAAACTTTCTATAACGTAGAAATAAGTTCGATTTGGTTGGTTTACATTGAGACACTCTTTATAGCGCAACAGCGATTCTCTATTACGAAGAAATACGTTCAAAATTTAGACGTCTTTGTGACGTAGAATCTTTGAGGTGCCGAAATTTCTAAGAAAGACACCTGAGATCGTAAAAAGCTGCCTTGTTTTTGCTATTATCAATTGCCTAGAACACGTGTGACATGAGTCTTGGATTGCATTGTCTTTAGGAATATTGGCCCCAGTTATTAAACACACTATGAACCTCTCGTATTATCAGTCGTAAACTAATAAATAAATAATAAAAATATTTTGTGATTATTTAACGAAACCTCTCTATAACGACATAAAAAATGTGCGATCCCTTGAGTTTCGTTATAATGAGTTTGTACTGTATTATGAAATGTTCTCAATGCCAGCGCAGTATAATTAAATACCTACATGCAATTTGCGTGGCACGTATTACTCACTCATACATAATACGAATACAATAGACTATATTAACTTTCATTTTGGATTATGCCCACAGCTACCAAAAATATTCAATTCCATTTCAAAAATGCATATAAAAGAGACCAATTTTCATCAATAGGCGTGCCGCAAACTTTTACTTTCTAGATTTATACGCATTTTATGCAGATAAAGCATTAAGCACGTTGTCAAAATGTCAAAGCAAATGAAAGATTTTGATACGATTAGCATAATTTTATTGCGCAACGTGAGAGCTTATGCACTCAGACGAGTCGTCTCGTCGCTTGTTGTCGTGTAATTAAATATATGCTTATTGAAAACAAGCCACCCACCTTCCTTGCTTCTATCATTGTTGGTCAAGTGTTCAAACCTGCTTTTCGTTTGTTTTAAACCAACATTCCATTCATCCACTTTGTATCTGACCTCTTTGATCCTTTAGATTATTATAAACGTTATGATCGTTTAATATTCCAGAACTTTATATTTTAATACTACGCATAAAATATTGCATATATAACTTAACTCGTTGCATAAACTCCGCGTACATATTCAACTGGAATCCAACTCTCGGGAACTTTATCGCGATGAAATCATAATCAGCCGGAGCTTTAACATCACAGATGTTAGCGACATTGAAAGAATGAAAATTTTTATTCAGCGACTTCACGAGGAAGCGAGCTCCTAAGGAAAAAAGGTCTCAAACTATGTGAAAGTTTTTTTTCGCGTCACATGCCGAGGGAAAATATAAAACACAATTTCTGAGCGGATCCGTAACTTAATTTTGAACAAGAGAGATTTGCCCCCGCCCTCGCACTCCACCACCCCTGCATATGCAACCGGGAGACTGCGAGCTTGCCACTTTTCTTTCTTTTCCCGTATCCCTGAGGCGCGACGGAGCATGTGTGCAACGGTTGCTTATTTCAGTTGGAACTTGTTTAGTCCGGATTGGACTTGTTGTACCCGGATTTGGGAGTTAGAAACCTCGTAAGTAAGGACACAACACTTTGTACGAAATCAGTTAAGATCCCCAAAGTCGGTCCGAGTTTCGGATTTGCGAAGGTGGGTTACACTTTTAGGGTTAAACTGTAAGTCGTGCTGATCTTTTTGTAAGTTTTGAAGGAAATCTTTGGAGGAGTAATGTGATTGCGATGTATTCTGGTGCCAAGACAAGTGTTGGTAGATCGCGGGGTGGGGAGCCGTCGAGTTAGCACAAATGGTTCGCAGGCGACGACGCTCGCGTTCTGCTGACGAACCTTGTTATCGTGAATATAATGTGGAACTGCATGCTGCAGCTGAATATTCATGTTCGTATTCTTGTCTGGATTTACAGAACTTGTAGACACATTGAATTTCTTGTATTACAACTATGTTTGAACTGAGACAGTTTGCTACCCCTGCGGGATCACAATTCAATTAGAGAGGGAAGTAGGTAGTAGTATTTTCTACTATAGCTAGACGTCTCGGTATGTTGTTCTTGGCACTGATTATACATATTTAGTTCTTGTGTAGACACCTGATACGTTTCTCAGGATGTTGGAAGAAAACTCTTAATTATACGTTTAGATATTATCAGGCCCTTTGAATAATACATGTATTTCTGTATCCTGTACAATGTTGTGGCACCAAAGTAGAAATTGAATACATGAATAAATTATTAATGAACGATTTTTTATTATGATTGTGCGTGTGACGTTAAGTGAAACGCAATTTTATCGGATTGTTGTACATTCGCCACGAAAAAAAGTATGTGTAAACTCGCCACAGCTCTATTTTCATTTATTGTACAAATTTAATTTTACGATAGCATAAAAATCACAATGTTACTTACAACTAAATATATATTTATTGCAATAGGCCGATTTGCCTGCAACATAAAGAAAGATAAATAAGTTTAATATTATAATTTAAGTACTTCACATATAATTTAACAAAAAAAAAAAAAATTAATAAGCTACTTTAGGAACTATGTCTAATAATCACAGTAATTCTTTGAAACGATTCAACAGACCACTGACTTAAATGTAATCATAGACTAAGACAGCGTATGTTACAAGTCTTTAAAATGTTGCATAAAAGAAAGTTTTTTAAGAGCTTCAGCCAGGGACATGTTATCGTAAGTGTCCAAAATAGTTTTCAATTTTTTGTCTAATATGACATCGACGTGTTCCCAACTTTAGCGGTATATTAAATTTGAAATTCTTCAATTTCCAATTTATACGATCAGCCTCATTTTTAATATCAAGAAACTGAAGCATTTTAGGTTTTCTTTTACCCATCTTGTTGTTCAAACGTTTATGTCATGCTTCTGCTAGATTTATTGTCGTATGACGAGCCCGATGTACATTCTAAATAAACTCTATACTAGTGTTTTATAACCACTGGGCTACAAAATAGTCGTTGAATTTTCGAAATCGTTCTGTGGAGCCTCTTCCATGATGTGCAACCAAGCGTCTTCAATGTCATGTTTCTTTATATGGGCCCATGCAGCACACACGGCTAAGTGTCTCTCCTCTTCAATGTCATTCAATTGTAAGGCATAAGCTTTTTTGGCCAGTGCTTGTTTGAAGTGGAAGTTACGTCCAAGTAGATCAGAAAATAATTTTTTTATGGCATTTATCACAGCAATTTCAAAGTCAACAATCATTGTAAGCGGTGTCCAATTTGATAAATATTGAGTCGTTTATAAGACCGTTCCTGCTTATTAAGCATAAGAACGTAGATGAGTGTGACTATGTTCGAATTGTTGTCATCGCTATTCACATCTCCATGTATATAATACAGCTGATAGAATGGTGTACAGCAGTTTGAAAATGTGCCATCCAAAAATAATGTTTGTATATTTGTTATGACTTCACTAGCTGTCTCAGTGCAGAAAACCATTATTCTATTTTTAGGCTCACTGTCATCATCAAATAACAAAAAAGAATGTTTATATTTTTGTGGAATAATAACATCTTCGCATCTTGAAAAATTTGTTTTGGGCACGTTTAGTTCACGACTCCTCATATTGTATAGTTGTTTCATAGGTTATCGTGCTTTTATAAATTTTAGAAATCATTTTCATTTCGAGCGCTAAAACCAGTAACTTTGCTTGCTACCAGTATTTTATGCAAAAATTATGTAAGTACCTATGAAGACTTGAGACGAATTTACACATACGTTTTATGCAATTGGCGAATACACTTTCAATATATGGAGTGTACAAAATATGACGAATTTACTTTGTGGCGAATGTACAATAACCCCTTTTATCTGGCATCAGTAATCTTAGCACAATAGTAATTTTATTGTACAGAATAAGTATTCTGATATTAATATCGTTCTTAGCCACCTGCTAACTCATACACTCCATCAAATTTCGGAAAAAGCAATATCTATGTCCGGTGCTGTGATAGTGTGTGGAATCATTCGTCTGTCAAGTACACATGTGCACCAAGTAATGAGATTCCCATTCACTCCTGGGAAATTTCCCATAATGTGCCGTGCGTTTGACGTTGGACTGACACGACTCATTCGTTCGTTCAATCATTCACGACCTTTGTCTACAAACGAATTATTATTATGTGGATAATTAAATTATATGCAGTGATTTTTTTTTCTTCGTGTCGTGTTAAGGAGATGTCCGTGGGAAGATCGATGACTACAACTTCAATATTTACCTACTTGTTTTGCTAACAGTAAGTAGGGTTGTACTTACAATTATGACTTTCAATGTATTTATTTAAACAATAACGTATTCTGTTCAAAATTGACAACCCCATAAAGCGAGAAGAAGTGACCACGGAATAATATTTCATACAATAACTTTCATTAATAAATATATATTATAGTATAGTATGTAGTAGTGTGTTTGTAGTGTAGTTATTATAGTATATATATTATATACTTACAGCCAGTTTATTTTTCAAAACCTTGTAATTGCACAGGGAACAAACCGGATAATTGAGGGGCAATACCCGTAACTTTAAGAACGTTCACAGTCTGATCTCAGTCTCAATATGTCAAAAATACCTATAATTTCCATACGTTTTTGACATTGATTGTCGCTGAGATGAGATCGCGACTAGATTTTGAACGTTTTTAAATACGGGAATTGGGCTTCTAAGCTATTTTACCTTACATCCTTCTTAGTTACGCTTGTTAACAGTTCAACAATTACCAACTGTTCCGACAGTTCGTTCTAATTAAACAATAAATACGCACATCCTCAGTGACACCTGTAATTAAAACGTTGTATGAATTGCGAAGAATAATAAAAACTATCTTTATTGGAACAAAAGCACATTTTACAATTGATTGCGTACGAAAATAGCTACCTACATTAGTTAGCAACTGTGTCGTAGCTCATCTCTACAGGGAAGACGATAGCGTGTCAGATACAAGAGAAGGATCAAGATACATAAAAAGAAGATCAAAATCAAATATTAAAAATTATTGGAATTGAATTTATTGAGAGATGAGCAAGATATGTTGAAAGCTAACTTGAATTTGGCAGCTAAAAAAGCAAGCCACGAAGGAAGGATACATTAACGGTTAAGCGCCATTAATCAGCCTATAATGTTCCCACTGCTGGGACGCAGGCCTCCTCTCAGTGAGAGGGAATGGGCTATAATAATCCACCACGCGGGTCCAGTGCGGATTGGTAGATGTTACATATCTTCGAATTTTCGGTTCTAGGACATGCCGGTTTCCTCACGATGTTTTCCTTCACCGTTTTGAGAGTAGAGCAGTCAAAATACCCGACAGGCGTAGAGCAAATTAATTAATTTTTTTATTGAACAAACACTATCGACCACTACCACAGGTTAAAGTTTCTTGACCGTACTAAAAGCCCTATGGAGGGTTAGTATATAAATTATGGAACGTTGATGAAAATAGTAGATTAAAGAAAACGTGACATTCTATCAGAGAAATCACACACACATAAAATCGCGCCTGTATTCCCCGTCGGGTTATACAAAGGTGTACCTATAGTACACCCACATTTCGTCAGTTATGTTTAAGACCCATGTAATTATTATTATTATTATTTTTTTTTTTTAATATATTTCCCGGGACCCTAGGGTCCCGGACCTTTGAAAGGCATATGAGGGGCCGAAGCCAACTCGCAGAGGCCCGTTAGACGCTTTCAATGGAAATGAGGCACCAACCGACGATTATCCTTGTGCGTACTATGCAAGTGCACCCAAGGACAACTCCCGGTTGGTGTAGGACTATTGCAGGATATGGAGAAAAAAAAATATTGGGCTATGGGTTTGGATGGCTAAAGTGGACTGGTTATCTAAAACTATGGAAGGACTATGGCCCCTGCCTGACCAATGTTTGATAAATACAATACACGGATAAAATGGCAGGGGGTGACTTGCACACTCAACAATGGGCCCCCGGAAACGGTCGCTAGCACATAGTGTCGTAGCGACAAGGGGGCAACATGTCTTGAGGTGCTTAAGAGGAGTGGAGAGGTATTCCACGGCTATCAGGACAATCCCGGAAGTACGGTCAAGATCCCTACCAGCATCTTACTGGACTACTTCCTTCCTCCGAGCACGTTTGCTCTTGCGAATCTCTACTCAAGCCAGCCAATAAAGGCAAGAATGAGGTGGGAGGTCAGTTCTCGTCAGTGTTCACTCCAGCCGGCCAATAAAGGCAAGCCAGAGATGAGGAACATGACTTCTCCCGGGAGATAGGGTACGTGGGGTCGCTACTGCCCAGCAGCTCGCCACATGCTGCCCTGCGGGTTTCTGTATCTCTCTTGGTCTGGCTCCTCATCCTAGACCTGTTCCGGCAAAGAAACCTCCACCGGCACAGACCTAGAGTTCGGAGCGCGCAAGCCCCATCACGACGTCAACGTAGAGATACGGCGATGGGGTTATTATTATTATTATTATTATCGTTTATTTCAGGTATTAACCCATAACAAAATTACTTATTAGATACCTTACAATGAATTAAATTATAATTAAAAATTAAAAATTAAAATTATTAACATTATCATTAAAGTTATCAAAAATTAAAATTAAATTATATTACATTATTAACAATTAAAAATTAAATTACATTAAAATCACACATATCAGCATTTTAGCGTCTTAGCATGTACACACAGCGCAATATTACAGACACTATTTGATTAGTACATGCACATATCCGAGTCAGGAAAGATGCCTTGAGTTTCCTCAAGAGCCCGTAAAAATCAGCAACTCTGTTCTCAACGAACATGCCAGTCGCACTACACCGCCAGGGCAGCTTTAATACAGCTCTAAAAGCGTTATTATACTGTACACGAAGAGTGTTATAAGCACTCCTCGTGTACCGGTACCAGAGTTGACTGGTGTAGAACGACTGACAGTAAGCCTTGAACAGAGTTATTTTAACCTGGTTGGAGCAGTGAGCGAAACGTCTAGCCAACATGTTGCTTCGACACGCGAGACTACGCCTCTGTCGTTCCAGATCAGCATCATCTGCTAAGTCATCCTTAATGATGTGACCAAGATATTTAAACTTAGTAACAATGTTTAGGGCAGTTCCACACAGATTGATAAGGAAAATAATGATGGAAACGTTAAAAATGTCTTGGATGTCAAACCAATCAATACCAGCTGCCGAAAATCTTATGTCAATCTTGTTGAAAGTTGTTTAAAAAATATGAAACGCATTAAAAGCGATTGAAGAAATAGTAATATCGATGGTCAAGAAAGAACAAACATATTTTTTACAGAGTAGCTATGAATATGTTAGAAAGCAGAATATGGATTCTAACATCATTATAGTCATACATTGAGGTAATACGAGCCTACCGCACTTCATCTTCTGCAGTAAAAGGGTACTGTTAGTGACGTTATCATAGGACGGGGTCACAAGTCATGTTCCGTAATTGGCAATACGAGCTGGTGCCATTTAATACTGAAGAAATTGTCATTTGTGGTGTAGGCGCTTAGGACACTTCTTGGTTGTAGTCAAAGGCCGCTGAGTATGCAGGAATATATGGATGGTTCTTTTGAAAGGTTTAAGGCCTTCATTACCTAAAGTTATCAGGGCAAACTTTTAAAACTAAAAACCGATACTTATCGTTAACTAGCTGAAACCCTGAAAATATGGTTATTTATTAAAGATTTTTCGTTGAATTTTCTAGTAACCTCAATTCGGATAGTGTTCATAATCTATACGCTTGAAAAATCTTATTTACAAAAACTGGACATAATTTGCCAGAATTATGTCAAAACAAAACAAACAAAAGAAAAAAATAAAAAAAACGGTCATGTGTGTGTCGGACCACGCACAATGAAGGGAAGTTACAATACACAATATTGAGAGATTAACCGTGTAATTTTAAGATCATAGACTTCATACAGGTTTTCCTGTAATCTATAAGTATAGAACTATTTTCAGCTTTTTTTTTTCAAAATTTTCGGCTTAGTAGTTTCGGAGATAAGGGTCGATTTTCGTCTATTTTCTTTACTTTAAAACTATTTATTTTAAAATTAAAAGAAAATCTATTTAAGGCCCTCACAGTAAGCGCTTTCATTTGATATGTCACACGGTACAGTTTGCATTTTTTTATTTCCTTATTTAACTCCCAAAAGCTACCTCCACATTCAAAATTCATTTATCTACGTTACACGTCCGTGTTTGGGTTACAGAAATTAATATGTGTACCAAATTTCTACTTAATCGGTCAATTAGATTCGCAGCAAATTGGCTGGGACAGACAGACAGACAGACACACGAGTGATTCTGTAGGGTTCCGTTTTTTCCTTTTGAGGTACGGAACCCTAACAAACAACGTTTTTTCAACGAGTCACATTAATAACTTATTATATATACTTACTAATAACTGCTTGTGATAGTCAGGTAAAAATAACATAACAACATCATATGTTACGTTCACCACAAATCAAAAGCTATGGTCTGTTATGGCATGGCGTTAAGCCGGTGTTAAATATCCCATAAAGAACGACATACGTCTTTATACACGGTTTAACACTTTATTACACCGTGCTTCGTGGTCCCAGCTTAACTTACGCCGTAGTAAAAGTTGAACGGTTAAGTTATTTTAGGTGAATTTCGCCACGAGGCTGAATACTGTCGTTTGCTCTATCTGTACCATAATGTTTAACGAACACATGAAAAAGTGGTCGGAGTTTTGTGGTATTAAGTAAACTCTTGTTAACCCGTCAACTGTTCGCGTACTAGAAGCCGTTTGCATGTGAGCGCTCAACGGTTTTCACGATTATATTTATTGTCGTTTCGAGAGTATTTTGCTTATGAACTTATGGGGATCATAACTGAGATTTTCTGAGAAAACTACTCTGCTTAAAGGATTTTAATGGTCTGTGCTTTGTAAAAGGTTAAATTATAGTATCTACCAAATAAATCAGTGTAGCAAAACCTCTCGCCCAAATTCCCAGACGGGGTAGGCAGAGTGGTAGGTATAGGGGGACAAGTCTATTCACAGTAACCGAGGACAAATGCACTCTGGGCTGCGGGGACCCCACGCTCAGCCAGCAGTCGCGTTTAGACTACAGTATTTTTATGTCACGAAGCAACACATGCTTTACATGTGGTTTCCAAGAGTACAAACACGCTGTGAATGTGTGTATAAGCGAGACAATGGCGAAGTTGGAAGTGTGCGTGTGTGTGTTATGTGCTGACGCTACTCGTCTTCACTCACACATTCACAGCGTGTTTGTACACTTGGTAAACACAAGTAAAGCGTGTATCGCTTCGTGAGATAAACATACTATATATATACTAGATCTAAATACAATGTAAGTAATGCTACTACCTAAGTGCAGCGTCACCTATCAACACACCCTGAAATAGTGATGAAATGATGAATACATTCGAAAACAGACACACAGGCTCTAGTATTAATTAAGAGCTACTACAATTCATTCTTAAATGATAAATGATTTTATTTCTGTAAGTAGGTTTATACAAACACTTTTACACGTCAAACATTTTTTTTTAAACTAGATGAGGCCGGCGTTTCCTATCTGACTACTCTGAGAAGAAAGGCCGAAACAAACTCAGAGGTCACAGTCTCTTTTAAAGTCCAGACATAATCTTGGTCAGATCATGTGAAAACCATGTAGGTTGGTGTCTGAAATGGCCTTTTGAGGAAAGAACCACACAGATTGAGTGGACCTGTCCAGTCAGTGCAAGCATCTGTCAGTAATCGTACAGCTCAACTTAAAAGTTAAGGAGCTCAACGATTCGACGAACAATACCAAAGAAAGGACATTTGGGTAGGCCGCATAATTTACTCAAACTGGCAGACTATGATTAAAGCTGAGAGAAAAAAAAAACAAGGACCTACATGGTCTTCACATTCATTCATTCTTCATTTTTCATATTAATTTTATTCTAGCTGCATCGTCTTCACATATAATGAATGTACCTACACAAAATATTTGCCCATTCTTCTCCATACGAAACTACCTTTTGGAACGGGCAACTAGAATCAATTCTATTTTCTTGTTAATTATTGACGTTCAAAAGTGCCATATAGGTGCCTATTTTGAAATAAACTTTGACATATTGAATGCCGTTAGACCAGACCCAATCAGTGAACTTCGCGACTATCAATACATTATTAATCGCCACGTTCGTGTGTAAAACATACGTCTGGAACACTGGAAGTTACGTGATAGTACCTATGTACTACCTAGGTATAATTATGTCCCTGAATAGCACCGAATGCTGTAGCCCTACCCACCCGCGGGCCGAGTGCGTTTGACAACTCGCTATATTGAATAATATTTCTGTATAGTAAGTAAAGTTCATACGTTAAACGTTATTTGAAAGCTGCAATGGGGTGTACTGGATACGTCATGACCACGCTGGAAATATGTATTGTTTAATACTCAGCATTTTGTGGTATGGCCATGGATTTATCATTTTTGTCCTTTTCTATCAGGATCTTTGCCATTGAGAATAATGGTTTTCAAAGTGATGCGACCTGCGTTTCAACCGTATCCTCTTCAGGAATAGATACCTACTTATGACACCGGGGAATTCGGCTTAAGATTAAAAAAAAACAGGGAACTCTCTGAGTGTCATCATTATCGCATACTTATTACGTTAAAAAAAAAAAAAAACTGAAAAGTTTTTTTGATAAATGAAGCATACAGTGTATCTGAATATTTGCAGGAAAAACTATAGGGTCTATTTTTATACTTTATTTTGAAACTAGTTTCATTGATCTCATTCTTAATTTTATTCTGTTAAGTTTTCATATTTTTTGTGTTTTCTTTTGATGTACTTTCGATCCATCAGGATTTTGGTCGCTCCATCAGGTTAAGCTACGCTTGCCGGGGTTGCTCCGTGGATGGGTGACCATCTTTACATACCGAGACTCCTCCGTGCCTCGGAAAGCACGTTAAGCCGTTGGTCCCGGCTGTCATTCGTGGATCTTTGACAGTCGTTACGGGTCGTCAGAAGCCCGAAAGTCTGACAACCAGTCTTACCAAGGGGTATCGTATTGTAGGAGGGGTTCTCATCGGTGTCGAGTCGACGATGAAGTACCTGGGACTCGTCCTCGACAGCCGGTGGAATTTCGTGGAGCATTTCCGACGTTTGGCTCCCAGACTGGAGCGGGCCGGGGCTGCCTTGGGGCGGCTCCTGCCCAATCTGGGGGGTCCAAACGCCTCCTGCCGGAGGCTCTACGCGGGGGTCGTGCGGTCCATGGCCCTTTACGGAGCTCCGGTGTGGGCGCGTTCCGTGAGGCGACGACCGGTACGTCGATTGAACGCGTCCCAGAGGGTCATGGCCATCCGGTTAGCCCGGGGATACCGCACGGTCTCCGGGGAGGCGGCGAACCTCCTTGCCGGATTACCGCCATGGGATCTGGAGGCAAAAGTCCTCGCGCACATGTGGGAGTGGCGCGAGGAGGCAGGACGCCGGGGCGTAACTCTGTTGCCGCGAGAAATCGTGGCACGGCGGACAGAGCTCCGGCAGGATCTCATGGCGGCATGGAGAGTGCGATTGTCGCAACCCAACGCTGGGCACGCCACAATTGCGGCGATAAGTCCCCTCTTTGAGGAGTGGCTGGAGAGGCGCCACGGCGTCCTCACCTTCCGCCTGACGCAGGTCCTCACCGGACACGGGTGCTTCGGGAGGTACCTGTTCCGGATAAGGCGGGAGGAAACGCCCGGGTGTCACCACTGTGTGGATCGCCCGGAGGACACGGTGGAGCATACGGTGGAGGTCTGCCCGGCTTGGGCGGAGCACCGCCGTGTCCTCGCGGAAGCGATCGGCGGCGGCGATCTCTCGCGTCCGGCCCTGGTCCAGGCCATGGTACGGAGCGAGAGTGCATGGGAAGCCATTACCTCCTTCTGCGAAGCAGTAATGCTCGTGAAGGAGGAGGCGGGACGCGTGAGGGAGAGGCAAGCTTTGCACCCTCACGCCCCTAGTCGCCGCAGGAGACGCCCTGGGCGTCGGGAATTGGCAGCCGATTCCCGGCCACCGTAGGCGCGGGCTTGCGGACGGCGAGCAATGGGTAGCTCGCCGTCCGGTAAGGACCAGGCCCGAGTCGACGGCGCGTCGTGTTCCACGCGCGCCTCAAAGAGATGTCAGCACTATTGACGGGGTCCGCTAGGGCCGATGCCAGCTAGGGTTGCGGGATGTTCGAAAGAGTTACCGTGGCCCCGGCACAGGCAACAGAAGGAACACGGGTGGGTTTTAGTCAGTAAAAGTCTGACACGCCCTCCCGCTCCGCCCAGAGCGGGAGAAGTCATTTGATGATTTCCCATCCACAAAAAAAAAAAAAAAAAAAAAAGGGGTATCGTATTACCCAGTAACTGGGTTGTGGAGGTCAGATAGGCAGTCGCTCCATGTAAAATACTGGTATTCAGCTGCATCCGGTTAGACTGGGAGCCGACCCCAATATAGTTGGGAAAAGGCTAGGCAGATGATTTTGATGTACTTTGCATGCCGAAAGGATAAATATGCTGACACCAAGACTGTGATATAGAATTATTACATGAATATAAAACATCTGCACATTCTTTACCCATATTTGCAAATAAATGATTTAAAATTTGAATTTTAGTGTTCGTAAACATAACACGACACAAAATATTTTTTGTAGGTTTTAAACACAAGACAAATTGAAAAAGATTGAGACGCGTCCTAGCCAACAGTCGGGATCAATCACTTCAGAGAGGGAGACGACGTTAAATACTCTTGTCTAATCGCGACTTTATGGAACCAAGCCGCAGATAAATCTACTTAATTAAATCCAATTAATACTTCGACGAATTAGCATCGCTGCCCATTGTAGCGTATCTATCAGTTCGGCACAGCGTAAAAACATTTAAGCGTACACGATCATGGATTAGTATCGGTCAGTGATCGCAAACGTAAAATGTTTGTGTCATCGCTTTAATGAACAGCAAACGCACAAATTAGCAATAAAAATTCGAATAATTTTACGTCAAAAGTGATTAAAATAAATGTTTATTTTTCGCGTTTTCACTGTCTGTCAACTTTCGTTTACTGAACAATTAAACATTTTCTTTTTGTGAGTGTAAAAGATAAAGTCTTTTATGTTTTCCAATGTTTTGTATTAATGTTTTCCGCAAGATGAAGCGTTCCATTGTAGTATTGTATAGAATCATAGTCTATATATAGGCGCTATTATTCGTGTGACAACAAAGCATATCATTGTGTTGGAACCAGAATTCGATACATCTCTACTTTTGAGGAAGCTCCCAGGAAACACATAGGTACTTTACGAGTTCTGTCGTAGCTGTAAAGTTAAAATGATTATTTTATGTAAATAAATAATATAAAAGGATAATAAAACGGATGTACCTACTCGTAACCAACAGAATTAATCAAATGAATTATATAGGCGTCAGAACTCAGAGCAGTCTCCAGAATATTCTATATTCAATTTAAGGTACTTATATTGGCAAAATGTGCACATTCATTTCTTGGTTTGAAAATTGGAATTTTCGCGTTTATACGCAATAGAGCCCAAAGCGGCAGATTGCGAAAAGCATGTATAAACATTTTTTACACGAGGCCAGAGTTAATACTGTTCGACGGCACATCGCCCCTCGATGCGATGCGATTGTTCAATTGCCGAGAAATTGCGACGCGACTAAGCTTGCGGAAAATTGGCGATATCGTTAATATTCACCCGAAACCGGCGGTTCACGTGGCGACTACAAATAACGAGCCGACAGCCCCCATAGATTTATGCTCTGTCGTTTTAAGTGATATATAGGTCTCAACCCGCCCGGTCCGTCGATCCACCGAAGAATATCTCAAGTAACTGTTTGCTGCCACCATCCGTCTCTATATATCCTCATTTGGCTACCGATCTCCTGAATAAGTTACGAAAAAAGAACGTGAAATGTTCCAGTTAACTACGAGGTTAGAACACACGTGTTAATAAAGCGGTAATGTAATCGAAAGGCTATTTCGACGTCGCCGCCGTCACCGTCTAAAGGAAATATATCAGGCATTCAGGCGGGATCCACAAAATATACGATATCTTGACAGCGCCTGAAGAGTCCCAGGTAAGTCTAAGTAACTTTTTCCGGGGCGTTAAGCCGTTCGCCTGAGGAAATTGGTGACAAAAATATTCCGGTCGTGTAGGAGCCCCTTGTTAGCGCGCCCCAAAAATACAAGGAAATTCCCCCTCCTGACATGGCTTGTTTCTTAAGATGACTCGTTGGTCTTTAAGTTTTTATGACGAAGACAAAAATTACTGAACTCTTAAATTTTATGTCAATAGATGCAGCTGCGTGCGTGTTCGATATCTTTACTCCCCCATGAAGTAAGTAATGTTTACTTAAGGCGCGGTCGCGACGACATTGCCGGTGTATATAACACTTTCAAAACTTTTATGCTTGTTAACCTCATCTTCGTGTATCGAGGAGATTGAACTGTGTTAGCCTAAAATGTCCACATCACACGCTACTTTCAATTGAGAATTAAAAATATGTGGTAACCGAGCTGTTTTTAAAATAAACCTTTGAAACTTTGTAACGTTAGTTGCATAACCCAATTCAGTGTAAGCCGAGCATGCATGCAACGGGTGGTCGTAGTGAAAAGCCTTAATGTAATTGCCTCTCTTTTAGTAAAAAGTTTGTCAACGATTTTTCACAAACATGAAAACGTCAGTTATAACGCGTGTACGGATCAGCCCTAGGCTTTCACTGGATCCGGCTTCATAGCTGTTATAATAAAGTGTTTTTTATGTATCTTTATCTTTCTCTGGGTTCCCGTAACGAATGTTTATTGCTAGTATCGCACACGCGTCAGCGGATTCCCAAAAAAAATAAAGCGCGATATACGAGTGCACTGACCCTGTGTAAACATGTTACACGAGCGTCTGTACTTTTCGCTTTTAGTTGCGAGTATGATGTAAACCGCAGAAAGTGAGGTTAGGCACGCACCGAGCATGTTACGCGTCACCTAGCGACATGGTTTTGTGAAATAAGTTCTCAGCTCTCAATTTGTATCCGTAATTCCGTATGTCTTGCCTTCGATTTCTAAGCCAATTATTTCTAGTTTCCTGTTTTGTTGATAGCTTAAAAGAGAGTATCGCCGGAGGCTGGGAATCTCATTAATCTCCGCTGCAGAGTAAGGGCTGCCTATTACTTTTTATAGTGCAACATTGCGCATAGATCCGATCTTTAATCAACCCTTCGTCTTAACTGGCTTAGAGGAGTTGCATGTCCGTTTCTACAACCATTACGAAAGAAACAAATACAACGTAATTTATTGTAATTTCTAAGAATGTTAGTTAAAACTGAATACTAGACAAACTACTAAATACAACAAAGAAGTGTAAAACGGAAGCAATAAATATTGCCCGTTAAGTACCCACTAAGCTTACAAAAGGAAATGTATCACGGAAAATCAAGAGTATCAAGCTAGTTAATTGCGCAAGAAACTTGCTCACAAGTAGCTGAAGTTCGTGTTACTGAAGAGTATCATTGGGGAGAACGTTTTTCCTCATTAGGAGCTCAGTGGTCATAACAGCGCCTAACGAACGATGCAGTGCTACAACAAACATTCCAAGAAGCAAAGTTCCTAATCGCGCAGGTTCAACTAACTTTATTTCTCTTTTTTTTTTTGTAAATACAGGCGAACTTCGAGATGTATCTCGTTTTTTTTTATTTGTTGGTTCGTTCATTCGTTAATAAAGTTACGAATTGACATATTTTTGTTACTCAAAGTAACTTATGGTTGGAGCGAGTTGGGTTTGAGGATTAACATAGAATTACGCATGTGTGTACGCAATATAAAACACGACAGGCAGGCACATGGTGGTAGCTGCTATATTTTAAGTAAAACAATACATTTTCTTCAAAGTCAGACGCCTTTTGTACTTTACTACCAAGGCTTTATTTACGAGATAATAATAGTAGAACAGCTACTCAATGTTGTTTATTTACGAAAATAAAACACAAGGTTAGTGTGATCAATCCCGAAAATAAATTACATTTGAAGCAACATGAAATGGATTTTACCAGATAAATTGAATTATGTTAGGTACGTTTTATTTGGTATTGATATTGATATGTGCTTTGTAAAAATATTCAATTTATCCGCTTCCAGTAACTGGAATCGAATTTATTGCAGCGACTAAAATAACCGGTTTCTGATTTCCTTTTTTTGAAATGACAGTCAAAGCATGTTTTTGTTTTTATCTGAAAGGCTCGCTTGTGACCACCATCACACCTGATGTGAGAGAAGAATATGCTGCCGACGATGGTGTTTAAGTACTTATTTAAAAGTAGCGCAATGCTTGGAAACCCCCGTAGGTTAAAACTAACAGGAAACACATAATACGTCAGGGTCCTTCAACGAAATACAAGTTGGGCACACCTATGGAGAAAAACACTAAAACCTAGAAGAAATAAACCCAGCATGAGACGCACTTACGAAACACATAAACAACGACGCCCATCCATGAAATCAACACCAATAAACATTCATCAACAGCCCACAAATTTGTGTGCGATCAGACCAATAAACGGACTATAATATGGTCACAATTGAGCAGTACAAAGGCGCACAAAAACGCCAGTATTTAGCGGCCAGTTAAATAGAACGTTTATATCCATTAAGGGTACTTCCGACACGTAACTGGTAATCATATTCCGGGCAGGCACAGCATAAATCATGGGAGGATAACCGGGGGGCAAAAAACAAGGCTGGACACGAACGCCCTAACCACTGTTTATTGTAGGTTCTACATTCACTTTATTGTTCAACATATCTGATGTGGATTAAGGCGCTGTTTCATTTTTTTAGGGCCTGTTTTATTGCGCCGACGCGATCCGACAAATAAGTAGGGTCGATTGTGTGTTTCAACAAACATGTAAGTCAGACCACGGCCCATCGGGCAGTTGTTTGACGTTTCACAGTGTGCACACCCCTTAATGTAAATTGAGCCGCTTAACAACACTAGACTGTAGATTTTTTTTTAAAACTTCATCTGAATATTTTAAGCTATTTTAATTAAATGCCTTATTCATTTTCACCCAGATTTTAATAACGTACTGTTGTTTTTGTTTTTATTTTTTCTTCAGAATAAAGCTGTTTTTAAGTCTAGACGGTACACGGCCACTGTAAATTTACGGACCTTTGAGAATCGTAAATTTCGGGTAGCTAGCTAGCTATTTCTAGTTGCTTTATATTTTGAATGAAGTTATACGATTTGTTTATCCAGCTGAGAGTGAAAATTAAATATCGGAAGTTACTCAGTAAGTCAGTATGGTACTTATTCGTATTATTCTATGGCAGTCAAAGATGTCGTTTGAAGGTAATTTGTTTATTGTACAAGCACAGTTCAAGACTTTTTATTTTTTTATTTACTTTAATTTGTTGTTTCTATTATATGACTATGTTTGTGATTGCCTCGTTGGTCTAGTGGTCGCTAGCGCTACTGCTGAGCATGAGGTCCTGGGTTTGATTCCCAGGTCGGGCAAAGTGTTATTGGTTTTTCTATCTGGAATTTCTCAGTAGCAGCCCGGAGTCTGGATTGGAGACCGATTGATGGCAATAGGCTCGCCCCTATTACATTGGACTTAAACATAACTGGGTGGGTGTACTGTAGGTACACCTCTGCCTAACCCTTCGGGGAAACAAGGAGATGTTGATGTTGGATGATGTTATGTGTCTAATATATTTTAGAGATTGTTCAATAAAAATAAATAAAAATAAATTATTCACAAAAACATAAACTTTGACAATACGTATACAAGATGTAATATAAATAACGCACAACCTCTTACGGTACTCATCATTATGAACATCTTTTACTATGGGGCCAATCCTGAAATCGCGAAAAAAAAATCAGCTGTTCCCTACATTTTGACGCACGAAACATGCGAACGTAAATGTAGGGAGCAGTTGATTTTTTTTCGCCCCCAAACTAGAGAAATCCTGTATCTTGGGAAACAGTGTCTCCGCATTACATTAAGGTTGAGCGATTTTTGTGAGCATACAAGTTGATTTAGAATTAGAATTGTCAAAATATTAGGTAATGTAATAGTGAGACGAAGAGAATAGAAGAGTTGTTGATCAGTGGTTCCCTAAGAACTAGTAAAAACAAGTCATAAAGTGAAATGAAGTGAGTGTGTGTGTGAGCGAGTGATATGTGTGTGTTCGTACCAGTCACACGTACAATTATTGTACTTAGGTAGTTATACATCGTATTCCTTAGGTAGTTGTCTGTGCCGTCAAACACTTCTAGTATCTACCCAAGGGAGAAAGCGAGTGACTTTTACTGTAGTTTAATTCAATCAGCGGACTATATGATTAGCACTTTCCCCGCTCCTTCGTCCGCGTGGATTTCGTACTTTAGTACCCCGTTAGGGGTAGATTTTCAAATAACCCTGATACACGTTATTCTTTATTATCCGGTCTTAAGTATAAATACTGAGTTTTGAGTTAATCGGACCGCGCGTTAAAATTCTTCCTTACAAACTTTGACACCCCCCAATCCCAATTGACGAGGTAGTTTAGAAAAACAAAAATTACAAGCTGCATAATTTACTTAGGTAAGGATCCGTGCCAAGTTTCAAGTTTATTAACTCAAGAAATAAGATTTTTCATACAAACAAAATCCCCCCCCTTTTCTGGTGAACCTTTAAGGTGGTCCTTAAAGGTTGAATTTCAAAAAATCCTTCCTTATTGGATGTTTTCACTAAAAAAGTCATCAACTGCCAAAATTTCAAGTTGGTAGCCCCAGCGGTTTAAGCTCTGCGTTGATGAATTAGTCAGTAAGGTCAAGTAATTAAGTATACATGTATAGATGAATTATTGCATCATTGAATTTGCATTCTTTGCAAACCAACAAGTCATAATAACGTGAATGGATAATGTGCATCCGCAAAATACAAAGGAATCACAGCCACACGACAGAATTTTTCGTTTTACCCAAGTAGCAGTTCAAAACTCGTAAAATTTTCGGTGGTCGCATTTTAGTGTTAAATAAAAGTATGTCAAGCTTTATGACCCAAACTATTAGCTTACTTTTATATTAAGCATTCCGTATATTTTTCGTTTAGTTTAAACTTTAGAGACTTTAAAAATATAAATAGCAAATTAACTAAGACAATGTGAGAGTATTTTTGCTTTAACAATGTCGTAAATTGAAAAGGAGGTTGTAACTATTCAGGAGAAATGAATGTTGTTGTTTTTGATATGTAGAAGCGAACATCTTTATTTAAAATATTTGTCCTAGTTTTTTTCCTTACATAGGCATATTTTTGTCTAGATTGACGCTCTTAGTTTTTTGTGCAAAGCAAACAATAGAACGAACAAATAACTATAGTATGCAGATGCACCTACTTCTTCGTTTACATAAAAACCGCAAAAAAAAAACAGCATAATATACACTTCAAACTTACACCAACGCTACCTAGAAATCATGTGACTTAGCTAAAGAAATGCGAAGTTATTTTAGCATAACAAGCAATTGCTCTTAAAGTTCAACAAATAGAAAGGCAAAGTACATATTATTTAGTCGTTAGTGCTGTTACGAGAGCTAAAACATGGCTTTACGATACGCTGGAACTAAAAGCATGATTATGTATTTGTCAGTACTCTGTATTAGCTACTAAAGTATGTAGGCATATTCATTGTAGTATTTTAACTGTCCTGAAAAATAGGGGCTTTTATTTTATTATTTTTATATGGGAAATATTTAAGTAACTGATCCTCTAAAAACTTATTGAATGATGAACACTTTTTTTTTAAATTAATGATCCTCTAAATAGTTTTGCGCTTCTAATGATTAGATCTTCTAGGCTAGGTTAGAACTGTGACCAACCACGCGCGAGCCGAGTTGGTGCCAGTTCAGACGAGTATATGGGTTACGTACGATAGGTTGACAAATCGCGCGTGAGGCTAGCGAGCGGTTTCACGGCAGAGCGGCCGGAGAGCGGTTCATCCGAGTTGGTCGCAGTTACTTGGCCATTTAGTATTTTTAGGACCCCAAATAGGATTTTTTTGAGATTCACAAACACATTATATTAGTGTTTCAATAATACTTTTTAGGAAAATAAAACTTTTTTCCAAAAAAAAACCGACATCCGAAAAAAAAAATACTGCAAAGTGAAAAATTTATGTTATTTTTCACTTTGTAGTGTTTTTTTTTTTGTAAAAAAAAAATATTTTTCACTTTTTAGTGGGTCGGTTTGTAATTTATCTAAGTTACAATAGCCTAATGTCAACTGCTCATCACCTCTTACAAAATATTGCTTTTCCCGATGCAGGGACGGTAATATTGTTGAGGACTTCTCCTGGTACTCCATTGTGACGAGCATGAATTGCTTGGCAACCATATTAAAGTAGGTACCTAATCGAATTGCAACCCGTGAAATACTAATATTATGGAATAGTTCCGGTGGCCATATGTGGCCTTCATCATCAGTTCCACTTCACCAAATGGTGCTTTCTGAGAGCAAATGCACAAGTTATTATAAAAAATACCCAAATCGATATAGATGCGCTTTAAATAGTTGCCTCGATTTCTCCAGGATCCCATCATCAGAAACCTGACCTGATGACAATGGGACCACCTGGGAAGAATACCGTTTCAAAAAAAAAAAAAGAATTTTCCAAATTGGTCGTCAATCGAGTAATCGGGAAGCATACTTAAAAAAAAGATCCCGACGAACTGAAAACTTCCTCCTTTTTTGAAGTCGGTTAAAAATGGGAACTTTTGAGGTTCGATTAATATATAAGGTGTAACATAATTAACACACAACCTATTAAGGGGTCATTGTACTCATCATTATGAATAACTTTTACTATGGGACCAAACCTGAAAAAGCGAAAAAAAATCAGCTGCTCCCTACATTTAGGTTCGCATAACTCGTCAAAATGTAGGGAACAGCTGATTTTTTTTTCGCGATTTCAGGTTTGGTTCTATAGTAAAAGTTGTTCATAATGATGAGTACAATGATCCGTTAAGAGATTGTGCGTTATTTATGTTACATCTTGTATATACGATACATGTCTTTTTAATCGACTTCAAAATAATAAGGAAGTTATCAATTCGACACATATGTATGTAATATATTGAAACTGCAATATATTGACATATGATAATCTATTAGGGCTTCCAATCAAATATACAACATTTTATATGTTTATGTATGTATGTTTGTCCACGCATTTCTCTGAAACTATTACTCGGAGTGTGATTGTGTTTTTATTGGCTTACGTTTACTTAGAGAACAGTGCAAGTTTCAACAAAATCGGTTCAGCAGTTTTCAAGATATAGACTAATACGTGTAAGTGTGACAGCCTGGCTTATTGACACGAGCTTACGTGGGTCAAAGGGAAAACATCTCAAAACCTTGATCCATTTATAGTGAAATATTTAACAAAAAAATATTAACTACTTATAACAAATATTCCAGTTTTTACTTAAAACTAAAAATTACGAAATAAAAAAGGCATTTAAAAAAAATACTCAAAATTATGAAATAACTTTAATTTCGGAAGTAAGTTATTTCATAATTATTGCGAGTTAATTTATTTTTGAAGTCGATTTAATTTTTTTAAATTACTTTTTTTAAATTTACTAAATTATAAAGAACTTAAAATGTGAGATGATTGCGTATACTTAGACGCAGAAAGCGTAGTTTAAATTCAGTAATGAATTGCGAGTTTGCGACTTAAAAATAAAAAAAGAGTAACATTGAATAAGTTTGCTGGAACCGTTACACTGCCGTTTCAACACGTGTTGAAATCTTTTATTACTCTACTAACGAGGAATGGCACCGCTAATTATGTTATTGCTCGGCAAATAAAAGACCCAACGCTAATTATTCACTTGTAAGTAATTTTGTAAGAATAAATTACATTCGAGATTCGAATTGATTTCTAAATGAGATCTACTTACTTTTTTGCAATCATGTGAATTCAATTACTGTTAAATTATTAACTCGTATTACGTCATAAAAACTGGAAAGATTTTGTTTTTAACATTACCCATTTTCCCAGTAATATGATTTCCTGTGAGTACGTTTAACATTTACAGTAACCTAAAGTTGACTTTAACACCAAAGGGTCCTCATCATCTGCCTAGCCTTTTCCCAACTATGTTGGGGTCGGCTTCCAGTCTAACCGGATGCAGCTGAATACCAGTACTTTACATGGAGCGACTGCCTATCTGACCTCCACAACCCAGTGACTAGATAATACGATACCCCTTGGTAAGACTGGTTGTCAGACTTTCGGGCTTCTGACGACCTGTAACGACTGTCAAAGATCCACGAATGACAGCCGGGACCAACAGCTTAACGTGCTTTCCGAGGCACGGAGGAATCTCAGTATGTAAAGATGGTCACCCATCCACGAACCAACCCCGGCAAGCGTAGCTTAACCTGATGGATCGACCCGTGCGGCTGTTATTACTCAGCCACGAGCTCCTCAACAAACACACCAAAGGGTCCTACCGACCACAATTTACAAACGAGAAAGTTGAATCTACTTTCATTAAACGAAACAATCAGCACCTCAATAACAATAAACAAAGGAAATCGAAACCTCATCTTTAATAGTAGGTGGGTACGAGTACTTAAGCCTGTCATGGAAACGCAAGTAAGCCCTGATGCATGGCGGTTCCAGCTCTTCTATATACCGGTCATAGTAGGTACAGGAGGGCGCGAACCCTTCACCTGTCTGCTTTCACCACCTGCCCAGTTAAACTGCTTAAAGCTTCGCCCACACTCACGCGACTACGCTGTACTGCTGCGTTTAGACGCGCCCGTTTCTGTCTCAGGCTGCGTCTTGGTTCGGTGAACCCGATCGCGTTGACGCGCCGACAGAGGGCCTTCCGGTTTTCCGAACAAAAAGTGACATATGGACGCGACGATCGCGTATTATTCGCCCTACGATCGCTTTTAAACAGGACGCGGGGTAACGTTCAAGGTGGCTAAAGCAAATGTAAAAGGCGTTTTCGGAAGATTTTGTTTATGCAATAGGTGGCTGTCGATGATGAGTTGAACGACTGACCGTGTCTTAAAAAAAATTAATAAACAGTCTTTGAATATTTAAATTATTCCATTGTATCTTTAACTAAAAATAAGATGCTTATTTTAAATGCTTCAAAATGTTTTATCCAATGAAAATTATTTGCCGTACCTCTCTAAAAACCGCAAGTCGCCGTCGCTTTCACTCCGCGACTATGTGACCGCAACCTTACACTAGAAATGAACGTAGTATGGCGGTATTTTAAAAATATTTTACTATTTCAGTGCTGCAACGAGCTTAACTCGCTGTCTTGCCGTATCGTGCGCGTAATGTATAAAATGAAAGGTCTGGCTTGGACGTTAAATATTGAATTGCATTTTGCTATGAAATGTTTTTAAAGTTAAATATGATTTTATTTGATTGACAGGTTAAAAATAACAGTACCTCCAACACAGAAATGTTTGAAATGCATTTACTTAACAACTTTAGTTTTCTTGATAAAAATTATTTGCGTGTCGATTTGACTCAAATGTCCGACCAGAATGTAGCCACCTGGAAACCTTATTAGCTTCGCATAAATCCTGGAAATTGCAGGTGGCTGTGCATGATGAGGCATATCTTAAATACCTAACATTTTTATTTTATTTCTTCAGAAAACTATAGATAGTTAGAAAGTTGCAAATAAAAATAAAAAGACTATTTTTAAGAATACTTTCTTGATGATTCACAATAACAACTTTGCTTACTCGTTTACGTATCGGTGCTAAGAACAAGTTAAAGTTTCCTATAAAACTTTGAAGACAACGCGGCGAAGTTCGTGGGGAATGAGAGTGTCTGCAATGTGGCGAGACGTGCGTGTTATGCTAACTTTCCAGGATGATATCCCGGAACTAAAGAACCTCACGATAGGCTATGCAATTTATAACTGACGAAAAAAAAGGAGGTTCTCAAGGCGAGGCGTAGGATATGTACTATATATTTATTTTGGCATTTTTTATGTATGACTACGCATCATTTTTTACAGTATAGTCCGATTTGAACGATTCTTGTTTTATTCGAGAGGGTTCCTCGAAGTTGGTTCCGTGTAAAATGTATTACTATTACTTTGTTTGGGTGGTTTTTGAGTTAGCTTTAAGATAAAGTTAGGTACTTCTATTTCTGTATGATCGGTCAACGAAAACCTAACTTATTCTAAGCGGGGTGGTAGAAATTTCGAGCTCGCTTCGCTCACTCTTGCATCCTATATGGCGGCCCCATTATCCTAAATGGCCTTAAATGGAGGGCCCTGTTTTTGGTCGTGATTGGAAAGTGGCGGGAAGAGAGAAACTGGGCTTTATTGAACTTGATAGTAACTAATCTCTTCATCAATTTGAACTATGTGTCTAAGATCTAAGATCAGAAAATTATTTAAAAAAGTATACGTTCCGCAAAAAGAACAAAAAATATTACAAAATCTGTACTCTTTATTTACCCTCTCTGAAATCAGATTTTTTTTATTTAAAAAAAAAAAATGGCAAATCTAACCCCCGCTACCCCCCGCCCCCAAAGTGAATTCCTGGCTACGACCCTGGCTATTAGCTAGGTAGTTTGAAGACCGTTTCATTTAAAACGATATTTCCCAAGCTGGAAATTACTAAACGTAGGGACGTTGGTAATGATTACGTTTTCCTAATGTAACAACATAACCGTTAATTTGCTGTTATAACCAGCATCATAAACTACTTGTCCCTGGAGGATTATAATGCTCTATCTATTCGGAATCACCCTATTTCTGAAGGATATGGGGGCCTCCCTTCTAATCATATTTGATAATAGCCTATGTTAAGGAGTCTATTAGCCACGTTAGGCTCTCCCGCATACAGGCGCGACGCAGTTCTGATAGAACAATTTCCATTAATTTTTCGTAAAATTGTTCTACTAGAGTCGCGACGCACCTGTTTGCGGGAGTCTTTATGCGTCGAAGCGAGTAGTTCAGGCTGTTTTTTTTAATGAGGATTTTCTTGGCTGTGTGTGAAGTTAGTTAACTATGGCCTTTTCAGTCATTGTCTTGTTCAAAATCAACATTGATTCTTATCTTAAAACGTTGATCAATTGAGTAGTTCTGTGGTCCACATCGAAAATTAACTCGTTGACTGCCTTTTGCCCGACTTTTTTCGAGACATCGCCAAGCAGTTTATCGGCTCTTCACGTGACCAGAGGGCTGGCTTATTTTTGGCCCAGCATTGCCATACAACGTGGCAATACTGCTGCCAGCCTGTTGGGCACTTTTCCTGTTGACAGCGATGCGGACGAATTTTTTGATGCCCTTTCACTCTTTTTTTATACATGCATATATTATTATTTTAAATCTGTTAGCTTAAATATTATGTAAATATTATATTTATTTTCTTAGACTGCTTATTTCAAGGTACACTTTTCTCACTGTTCGTTAACGGTTTCGATTCCCATATTATTTGTCTGGCTTGTGGGAGTTTTTACCTAGGGTAATGTGAGATATGTATTTATAAACCCCCCTGCTACCGACTAACGTCTAATACAGAGTAATCTTTAGTAGGTAGAGGCTACTGAAAGCTTCACAAAGTTATAGACAGACCAATGTGCATTACATGCAGGTGCCATGGAAGAAACGCACATCTATACACCGCAAGGAATATTCTTATTTGCAGCGCTCGGACGTCATAGTAACGCTTGCTAACAGATGTGGTCATCGTGTGCACGGGATTTTGTTTCCCAATTGGTTTGATGTAAGTTTCCTCGATAGTACCTACCTACTAAGTAAGCAATAACCAATTACGGAATGGTCTGTTATACGAGTTATACCTAAGTAGCTTCCAGACCAAGACCATTCAGTTCTTTAAATTTATTTACAGATAATACATTTTTAATAAGTTTCAGCACTGCAATACTTCACGTATTTTAATTGCCATTGCTTCTGTCGACGCATTTTGGTTAATTAATACTGCGACACGGTGAGCGGTCTGAGCGGTGTGAGCGAACAGCGGAAATTATAGTCACCAGCGATGTCGGTACACCTGAGTTTATTCCACTGGAAATTAACTAGGTATATTTAGTTAACTGACCAAACTGTATTAAATTGTATTGTAAGCTATATTTAATTAACTGACCAAATCTTAGTCTGTTATAAGTACGATAGATTTAATTTCGAACTATTTTGGTTGATTTATATTTCACATAAACTGCCTCGTTGGTCTAAGTGGTCGCAAGCGCTATTGCTGAGTATGAGGTCCTGTGTTCGATCCCTAGGTCGGGTAAAGTGTTATTGGGATGGCAATAGGCTTGTCCCCTATCACATGGGACTTAAACGTAACTGGCGAAATGTGGGTGTAGGTACTATAGGTACAGCTCTGCCTAACCCTTCGGGGATTACAGGCGTGATGTTTTTTCACATAGGTCACCTACTTTTGTGCAATATCATTTTGGTAAAGGCAGTAGTTTTCAGTTAGTAGCTAAGGCTGTGCGTGCTCGAATTGTTGGGGACTCTATGTAACCCTTAGTAGATAACGTCAGTAATAGGTAAAACAAATTTGACCCAGACTCACACTAAAAACTCGTTGTAACGTGCAAAAAAACATATTACTCTAAAAACTTCTAAAACATATTTTTCAACACACTTGCTCGTAAATTGGCTCTTACTGAACGGCTTTTAGGTCCATTATGCAGTGTATTAAAATGCGTGCTTTTTACTTTATATTACCGCACTAGTGCAGTAATGTGCGCCACATTTACGGAGATGTGCGCTTTTTAATCTCATCAAAAAGACTTCATGCCTTTTTATACCTACTGTGTACTTATATAAATATGATACATTAACATAATATTGCATCAAATTATTTATTTTTGTCAAAAAATAACGTTCTTTCGTGTTCTACATCCAAATCACATACAAAATATTCAGTTTTTATGCTTTTAATACCTATTAGACTGTTCGACGGCTTCGTGTCTTTGCTTCGCCTTCAACCTGCAATGACACCGTGAAAAAAGGAATCCGCGGGTCATATGTCATATTTTTTTACATATGTAGGTAATTATTTTATGAAACTATATTTATTTTTTGCCTCGCAAGTGTGTTGGAAAACGTCGTATGAAACGCACTGCATTGATCATTACACACTTGTATCATAATGTACTATAAAAAAACCAACATGTTTTCTATAAGGATAGACCAATGAAGACCCATAACTATGACAGTCGCCTCCACTTGCAGTAAGCCGTGGTGACCGCACCCGGCAGTTTCACTCGGTTGCTTTACAAATTACGATAAGCATCCAATACGGCTGTATTTCGCTTTCAACCGGTATAACACACGTATCTCTTCTAGAGGGTTAAGTTTATAGATCTCGGGACAAGTAAAAGTAGGGACCGGTATTACGAAAATGATATAAATTATAATAAACTCATAAAATATTTGAAATAATAATGAGAATATTTCTTTCAGTTGACTGAAAATCTATATCTATACTAATCTGAAGAGTTTATTTGTTTGTTTGAACGCGCTAATCTCTGGAATTACCAGTCGGATCTGAAAAATTCATTTTGCATTTTATAGCCCAATTCTTGAGGAAGGTTATAGGCTATTTAACATCACGCTACGGCCGTTAGGGGCCGAGCAAAAAGAAAAAAAGTCAGAAGAAATCGAATAACGCTGGCGGGCGATGCGATGGTTGGTCGGGGGAACAAGAAATTTCACAGGGATGAAGTCGCGGGCAGAATAAATAATAGGCAAAATAAAATGTTGAACAAATCCTATATTTAGGTAATTTAATAAATTCAGAATTTGATGTAAATACCTACTCTTATTATTAACAAGTTCTGAAAACTAAAGTCTATCTACCAAAACTTATGAAAGAACCAGTGGCGCAGCTACAATTATCATTAGAGGGAAGCCGAAGAAAAATTTCTTCAGATCTCATAAACTCAGACAAAAAGCTGTAGGTTTTTAATCTTATGATGTATTAAACTGGTATCAAATATAATTATTTAATGTGATGTGATACACAGTTACACACACAGGTGTACCATATTATTTAGCAATAGTAAACATTAAGAAGAGTGGTTGTTCCGAAGGGAAGCCGGAGGGAATCGGGTTGTATGAAGGCTTCGCCCCTGGAAAGAACTACATAATTTTTTAGAACAACAACACAATACTATCAACAGGTCCACTCAATCTGTGTGGTTCTTTCCTCAAAAGACCATTTCAGACACCAATCTACATAGTCTTCACATGATCTGACCAAGATTATTTCTGGTCTTTAAAAGAGACTGTGACCTCTGAGTTGGTTTCGGCTTTTCTTCTCAGAGTAGTCAGATAGGAAACGCCGACCTCATCTATTTTTTATTAAAAATATGAATGAAATGTTTGCACAAACCTACCTATATAAATAAAATCACTTATCAATAAATTAAGACGTTCTAGCATCACTAATACTGAAACTGTATTAAAATAAATACGACCTGCATGTACAAATTACCCTACTACACTACGCACCACTCAAATACACTCCATTCCCATAAATAGTTGATCACAACCGCACTTATTCCCGATCTCACTGCGCACGATTGTTTAAAGCGGCTACTAATCGGATTGGACGACAGGACAGCGCCAGCTGATCGGGCGCAAACTTTAATGGAATTAAACACAATGCAATTACAGACAATACTGTATGAGATAACACTATTATAATGATACAATTATACTCACGTGTTGGAGATTATCCGATAGAACTGTGAAGATAATGCGGATGTGGAACTGATTGAAATTCATGGTCGAGGTGTTGTAATCTGTGATTAATCTTGTGTTCAAGAAGCATACTTACATCCCATAGGATGAGAGGTCGAAGTTGAGCTAATTACATCATAATGCATTACTACTATTGGAAGAATGTTCCTTATCGCACGTTATACTCAGCACAATTACAGTCGAACCCAATAACCTATTTTCAGTAAAAGACAGATCGCTATTGATGGTAGACAGTATAATTCTATCTGCCCTTATGTCAGGCCGGTAATATTCCATAATCTCTTATAGATTATTGAGACGATAAAACCATAGATAGATAGGGATGAGAACTTGATCGAAAAAAGTGCAACATTTTGACCGTCACGACATCAAAATTGTCGTGACTGTGACGTGACGTGGTCTAGCACTCATTCGCCAAGTGTGCAAAAGCTAATGGAGCTTCGTTCCAACCGGGTGACCCATGACACGTCTCGTTTTTTTTATTTATTTAACGCTTCAAGCACTAATGTACGGTAGGCGGACTTAATGCCATAGGCATTTTAGCAACATTAGCGTAAAGTTAGATATAGGAAGTAGATACGACTACACTTTTTATAACAAAATGAAAAACTGTTACGTACTTGATACATTAATTGCATAATCAAAAAATTATGTCAAAAATGACATTAACACAACGAGTTTTAATTGGATTTATTTCCACATTCAACAAAACAAAGTTTAATGACACATAAGACAAACGAGACAGTAAACAAAGACAGTGCAGCAATAATATTAAATGCAGACGTTTAATATTGAATTGGCGCAGTGTGTAATGCCCTGAGAACTAGCACGGGTGTCATCTGCCCATTCAGCCAGCTGAGTTGAACGAGGCACCGCACTTGCTATTGAGTTTAAGCGCTCGCTAAATTCATTGTTATTTGGTGCAGCACCTCTGCTATCAATATTAGAGAAATGCAGGTGTTGCGAACCTAAACACAACACATGCTTGCTTAAATGGAAACGTACTCACTTTGCATATATATTTATGTGTCTACCTGTCAGTTAGTACTTAGGAAATTCTGTGAACTTAAGTATGTTTTGAGCTTCTTATAGATCCAACAATGCCCTTTAATATATTTTCTCTCAGTAGCTTTCGATGACGAAATTCCCCTGCAGCATTTCACTTACAAATCCTATAGACACAAATAAGTAAGAGCTTCAATCCTCCCGATCATGTCTACATACAAACACACGAACAAACACATTGCTGAACAAATCATTCGCTACCCATTATGAGATGATTGCATCGAACGTTAAGTTCCACGTTCCCGTACCCTTTTTTGTGAAACGAAAACATTGATACTAGATTGGAAACGTGACCTATTTCATTGGAGCCAGCCATGTTTTATTATAGCTCATTTCTTTGTATACACGACCATTGTTATGTCCGAAGCTTAGGTAGAATACTCAATCAATTGTAAATAATGTGAAGAACTAGGTATAAGCCTTAGCGTACTTTATAAAGGTTTGACCCATCTGTCTAAATAAATGTTGGTAGATAAATAAGGGAGATGTTGCTATCTATCTAGATAATATAAAGTTAGACGAATAAATGGGTCTTGTTTCAAGGGAATTATTAAGCAGGTTAGCGAATCTAAAAAGTTTCGTTACCTACGTTGGAAAATACAGAGAGAACTTCAATTTATGTAGATCGCATAAAATGTGTTATAAAGAGTTAGCAAAGAGCAACATAACATAACATAACATAACATCACGCCTGTAATCCCCAAAGGGTTAGGCAGACGTGTACCTATCAGCTGGGGTTGCGGGATGTTCGAAAGAGTTACCGTGGCCCCGGCTCTTAGCCGGATTTTTGCCGACGGGAAAACTGATCGGGCACACGGCTTGATAAACAATAAAAAGTTATTAGTAAATGGTAAATTTTAATATCCTATTCGTAAAATATGCACTGTCAGTAATGGCAACCTAAGGGTTAAAAAAATTAAAAGGTGCATTGAACACCTGCTGAATGCAAGATGTTATCGCAAAACTTATACGGAGAAATTAATACAAGGTATGCAGTTGGTTTCCGCTAGGGCCTATGCCAGCTAGGGTCACGGGATGGTCGACAGAGTTACCGTGGCCCCGGCACTGGCAACTGAAGGAACACGGGTGGGTTTTAGTCAGTAAAAGTCTGACATGCCCTCTCGCTCCGCCCAGAGCGCGAGAAGTCATTTGATGATATCCTATCCAAAAGAAAAGAAGTGTACCTACCTATATCATAGTACATCCACATTTCGCCAGTTATTTTAAGTCCCATGTAATAGCGGGCGAGCCTATTGCAACCATCTAAAATGTAAATAATAATCCCTGATTTAGCTTCATTCAAATTCTGCATTTGTTATCATATTTCTAGTACGTAACGGTCGACTGGCAGTGCAACCCACCGATCCAGACATACTGATGTCTATTTAACCATTATCCCCATTTGTGTACACGTCATAATTAGCTCAAACACGGTTGAAATGCGGGCTCCAAATCTGCAAACTAATCATGTAACTCCAATAGTAATTGAAATCGGTTTCATTTCACATCGGGACGGACTGTGTACGTTGAATTAAACACAATCCCGTCACGCATGTAACTGTGTGTTTATTTTACACAGTACAGTCTGTGAAAGAGCGATTTGCAATCAAATCTAAGTTTGATTATGATAATTAACGAACCTAATTTTGGTTGGGATTAGCTGTTAGCATTCATGAATTGCATAAAATTGCATGGTTTTCAGTGTGAAATGGAAAGTTTTCTATGTAAAGGAATAATGGGTTGGTACTTTTTAAAAGACTAGCAGCTAAAACCAACACACGTACTTACAAATTCAAGAACTTGGGTTCCGTTCCATTCTATGTTTCTCGGAAGTAAACTTACTTAAACTATTTAAAAGATTCAATTAAAACAATTAGGAATGCAACGTGTGTCTATGCTTTAAACCGTCGAGTCTGTAATTCGTTTTTGTAACTGTATTTTCTACGGAATCGGTTTAGGAGTCGGCCGGCTAACGTGGCCTTCGCCGCAGACGTACCGCATACCCTGTTACCTTCTACCATTGTTTTTCGCTGCTTTATCCTGAGGGTGAACCTGGATTGGATTTTGGAAAAATTGCATTGATGTGGAATTGGGGACTGCCGTCAGAGTTATGGATTTATTTATAGGGATATACATGATGTGAATTGGTGTGCTTTAGACTGTGTGAACTCACGTATACCTAATCATATAGCATCGAAACAAAAATACATTTCTACCGTTTCACATGGACTGATCGACGCCAGAGTAGCAGTTGTTTTTCAACTTTTTGGCAGTGCACCCTGCCACCCTAAATATTGTGAAAATTCAACGGAAAGCGAGCGGGCATTCAGGCGGTATGATCACATTAGCATTGCGTGCATTCCATGTATAGGTACCTGTCTGGTTTTGATTTATATTCATTCATTTATTGACACGAAAACTGATTGCGAAGCCTAATGAAAATGTTTATAGAAATACAGGGTGTGGCGTAAATAATGGATAATCCTGTATCTGGGAATGGAGGACCCCAAGCCCTATAATATAAAAAATTCTCAAACCCGAGAGTAATTTATTTGCAGAAATCAGATAGTGAAAATTCCTTCATTTGTGAATACGGTGGCCGAGGAAGTGACTAAAGGTGGCAATGAAAAATAAATTACTCTCGGGTTTGAGAATTTTTTATATTATAGGGCTTGGGGTCCTCCATTCCCAGATACAGGATTATCCATTATTTACGCCACACCCTGTATAAATAGCAGATTCCTTTGCTAACTTTAGTACATACCTAATGTAAAGCTTCTATAGCTGAGTTATTATAAAAGCTTTTCTTCTTTTATTTTATCATCCTTCCATGTGACGTTTAGTTCTAAATTCCCGTTTAGCTATTTACAATAAGTGACGTGTTGGCGTGACGTCCCGCATCTTGCGCGAAAAGAACGCACTAAAGATTTTAAGTGCATTCGCGCGGAAAATGTCAAGACGCTTGACAGCACCTTGTACTTACGCCCCATCACTATACTAGAACTTTCGAAAAGCTCATAAAATATTAAGACAGGAATAGCTGTTTCATTTGACCATGTTTTACTTAATGTGATTGAAAAAACCTTCCAAAGGTGTGACAAAATTATTTCAGCACCTTTAAAAATACCACTACGATCGATATAGCGATACGATTATAGCAGTGGCGCAATTACAATTATCATTAGAGGGAAGCCGAAGAAAAAATTGTTCAGTTCTCATCAACTCACAAAACACTGTAGGTTTCTAATATTATGATGTATTAAACTGGTATTAAATATAATTATTTAATGTGATGTGATACACAGTTACACAGCACACACAGGTGTTATTTGGCAACAGAAGACATTAAGAAGAGTGGTTGTTCCGAAGGGAAGCCGATAGGAATCGGGTTGTATGAAGGCCATGCCCCTAGATTATAGATAGATACTATTAACTATCTTATTCGTTAATTAAGTACGACTTTTTTATTTGAGCCCAGTAGCTAAAATAGATCCAATCACGTCCAAATTACGATCTCCGTTTTAAAAAGTATCTCATTAAATCAAAATTCAAATATTATTTTCACTTTTTTTTTAATTTGATTATATTTTGTGTCACACGAATCGTGTCTAAATAAATGTTATTCTCTCTTTTCCGATTTTACGATCACGTTTAAAAATAGAATATAAAGTTGAAAATTCTTCAAAATATGAACAAATAGAAAATAGCAAAGATAACCGTGTTAGGGGTAGTTTATCGGCGTCACAAATTCTGAACATCAAGCCAGTTCGCACGGACTGCATTGTAATAGCCCAGAACCGGCGAGCCTGCACGCACAGGCATTTTGTCCTTATTATATTTAGCTCTAAACATTACTATATTTTATCTTAGTAAATAAATAACACTACCTACATCTCTAATGCTAATGTAATGTTACCTTTTACCTGACTTTACGACTGGGCATGTGTAGACTACGCGTTACTTTATTGCTATGGCTTCTGAATTCAAAAACTTGGCTCGAAATAAATTCTTTAGAATAAAACGTTTAGGAAACTGGTAAATAATTTCGAAATAATGATTTTTAAATTTTGTGATCATACACAAATTGTAAAGACAGCATTTCGTTGATATCAAAAAGCTTCAACTTGTAGAAATGTTACCTTCACTCCCTTCTCACAGCTCCACAAACATGTTATTCAAAAACCTTCATTCGTCAGTTGTGATTGGTTATTTCCCTATTACATTGTAATTTGTACGTATAAAGGAAGGGAGGAGCGGATATGCGGTTATCACTCACCTTTATAGGCACTAATATTGACTTACGATCGCTTCCCTGAGACCATCCCCAATCCTAATGATAATTGACGGCCAGGACATTAAAAAGATGGGTTGCCAAACTTGCGGGGTATCGCGCAGGCATCGGGACGCCCGAGCTGTTTTGTTCCGCACTCGTGAATGGGATTTTTTTATTCGTTGATATTTTTTTTCGATTGGTTTTACAAACTTTCTTTCATCTCGGGGTTGTTTCTTACATAAAGTTTCTCTTACAAAGTTTTTTTTTCCTATCAACGATTCTTGCTCTATAGAAATGTTATCGAAATGTCCGCAAATAGAACCCTTTTTTAATTAAATAGAAGTCGCTTTTTGGAGCTTTGCGACACAGGAATAACACGGACAGTTGAGACCACTGCAAACAACGTTGAAAAATTTAACTACTCTGTTAGTTGACCGTTTGCAGCAAAGTTACCGATACTAAAAGCTGTAGTTGGTTTTATTTCTGTGTTGTAAATACTAAAAGGGGTTTGTGAATTTGCAAAACTTTTTAGACTACTTCGAAGCGTAAGAAAATAAATAGAGAACTTGTTTGCAAGGGAAATGGGTCGATACCCTGCTTCTTGACTACCTTTTCGTGGATCTGGTTTTTATGGATTTTATACTCTCTTAAAATATACGAGTATCTTCAAACCTTTTTGGTATTTGATTACTGTCCTTGCTGAAACTTGAGTTTGAAATGTTCTTACCTGAAACGGAAAGAAAATTATTTTAAGCACCTATGTAAATGAAACATAGATTTATCATAGATCATCATCATCGAAAAAAAATACTTAACTATTATCATTTAGTCACATAATTTCTGTTATACTGTAGAATAATGTATTTGAATTACTTGTTATGTTCACATCCTTCATTAATTTGTATTCTCTTGTATTTTATTTTATTGACGTTAAATAACTTTGTTTAAATTTTACTTTTAGTTTATAAGCAGCTTAAATAACTTTGTTTAATTTTTACTTTTAGTTTATAAGCAGCTTAAATAACTTTGTTTAATTTTTACTTTTAGTTTATAAGCAACTTCTGTTCAATGTCTTATTTCTTTAAATGTTATGTACACCTATAATTTGTGTATACTTTAGCAGTAATACTTTCCTAAATACTCTTATAAAACAATGTTGAATGTATATGCTGTTGGTGTTCTTTAATAAATAAATAAATAAATAAATAGCTACAAATAAAAAAGAGAAGAATATTATGAACATAAATACGAAAGCATAAAGTTACAAATAGTAAGAAATGTATTGCCAGTCACAATAGATTTGTTATACTAGCAAAAGCTGTACACAACAGACGGCAATACCCACAACGCCGTATTATTTCGCCGATCGCAATTGTTCACCAAACATATTTTTCACGACAACACATTGCTGCGCCGACAAAACTTAGCCTGATTAATCCAATGTTAGATTTATTGCATAAATAAATCAATTCGAGTGCGACAAACAAGCCCTTTTTGCCTGTTGATTTTTTTGTCTTCCCCATTCATTTCCTTGCCCCAGCGAACTTCCGAACTCCTGATACACAAATTAAATATTGATTTTTTATACCCAAGAGGGTTCGAAATTTTTCAAATTTTATAAGGAAAATTGAGTTCATTAGATTGATGCCCCGGAAAAAGGAAAATTGATACTATGGTTTCTTAGATTAAAAACAATATTTTTTTTTGTATTGAGTAAAGAAATATTTTTAGTTTGCGATAAAGCAACGAAATCAGCAACGGGAAGATTAGGCCGTTTTTTTCCGTTTTTTGATGCAATAATTCCTTATTGTAGCTTATGCGATGCCCCGGAAAAGGCAAAATTGATACATGATTTCTAAGATTAAAAACAATATTTTTTTTTATATTGAGTAAAGAAATATTTTTAGTTTGCGATAAAGCAACAAAATCGTTTTTTGATGCAATAATTCCATAAGCGGATTGTAGCTTAAATGCGATGCCCCGGAAAAGGCAAAATTGATATAACGGTTTCTTAGATTAAAAACATTTTTTTTTTTTATATTGAGTAAAGAAATATTTTTAGTTTGCGATAAAGCAACGAAATCAGCAACGGAAAGATTAGGCCGCTTTTTTTTCGTTTTTTGATGCAATAATTCCATAAGGGGATTGTAGCTTATGCGAAGCCCCGGAAAAGGGAAAATTGATAAAATGGTTACATACATTAAAAACAATTTTTTTTTAAATATTGAGTATAGAAATATTTTTAGTTTGCGATATAGCATTTTTTGCTGCAATAATTCCATAAGGGGATTGCAACTTATGCGGCACCGCAAACGTTTGTGTTGTGGTGTTGCTCATTTTTCCGCTCAACCTCAAACAAAATCTCGACACAACAATCGTTTAAATCAGGATTATCTTACAACAACCCATTCACGAAAAAAGCCATAATAAAGTAAACAAACAAATTCATTCCCACACCATATTAGTGAGCATTCATTTAAAACAGATATCCATTTTATGGCTTCCATTACAGAGTCCATAACGGGATGGTATTCGTTGAAGCCAAATTGCGTTGCTTGAGGCACTGCCTAACATTTTATTACTTGATAAAAACACAGGGAGAGAATTTTGTCCCTTCTTCGTGAATTTTATGGGCACACGAAACTTGAGATGCAGTGAGAATGTTCGAGTAATGTACTCTCTTTACTAGGAGGCTTTTCTTATGTAAGGAAAGTAGGCGTTAAAGTGTCTGTATGAGAAAAATAGGACCAGGATAGATGACTAAAGCTAGGAATAGGAATCAGTGGAAGGAAATGGGAGAGGCCTACGCCAAAGAGGTAGCTAATGCTTTGAGACGCGAGCCACACTATTATATAATAACACCATAAACATAAACATCACGCCTTGTTTCCCGGAAGGGTTAGGCAGAGGTGTACCTATAGTACACCCACATTTCGCCAGTTATGTTTAAGTCCCATGTAATAGGGGGCGAGCCTATTCTCAACAACCGGGCTCAATCCAGACTCCAGGCTGCTACTGAGAAATTCCAGATTATTGTTGATTTATTATATAATATATATGTATGTGTGACTTTTTTATTTTATTATTTTATTTATGAGTGTTTGCCTCGTTGGTCTAGTAGCCGCAAGCGCTACTGCTGAGCATGAGGTCCTGGGTTCGATTCCTAGGTCGGGCAAAGTGTTATTGGGTTTTTCTATCTGGAATTTCTTAGTAGCAGCCCGGAGTCTGGATTTGTGCCCGGTAGATGGCAATAGGCTTGCCCCCTATTACATGGGACTTAAACATAACTGGCGAAATGTGGGTGTACTATAGGTACACCTCTGCCTAACCCTTCGGGGAAACAAGGCGTGATGTTTTATTTATGAGAAATATGTAGTTTTATGCGTACGTTTGCAGACTGTTCTATAACGTAGTTTTTTCGGCCTATTCTTGCTACTATGTTTACTTCATCTACGGATAATAATTATGGCCAGATCTCAAAGTGTTTTATATCATTTGCGGCACGTGGGACAAGAACTCAGTTTTGAAACTGTTTTGTAAAGTTTAAGTCGGATAGGTCAAAGTGAAAAGCATGATAAAAATTTCACGTAAAATAAAATATAACAAACTAATTCCTATGTTGTCGGCCCTAAAATCTCCATCATATGGCAATTAACACGTCACTTGCAGCGGAGGGGCTGTCTTCAAATAATGTCGTGTCAGCAGGACGCGCGTTACGTACGTCATGCGGCTTCCTACTACGTTATGGTAACATTGTAATATTGTCTTTTTAAAGACATATAAATATAGGGTAACATCGGTAAAAAAAAATTGTTTTGACAGGTTTCACAAAACAGTCATTTGAGCGTTTGAGCGACGAAAATCACTAGTTATTTAAGAATTCAAAAAAAATAATGTGTCTAATTGAGACAACACCATATTTTGATTGAAACAAAGTAACTAAGTACTCATAAGCTCAATCAAGTGCATTTTATGGCAACTCCCGTTTACAATAATTGTAAATTATTTCGAACTAGTTGTTGATCGGATTTTGTTTATTTTGTTTCACTAATACTTTTCATGTTACCTAAAGACCAAGTCTTCACATGACCAAAGGGCTGGCCTATTCTTTGGCCAAAGAATCAGCATCGCCATACAACATGGCAATGCTGCCAGCCTTTTTGGCACTTTTCCTGCTGACAACGATGCGGACGAATTTTTTGATGCCCTATGATTATATATATATATATATTTTTTACATTTGTACATATTATAATTATATAGTCTGTTAGCTTATATATTATGTAAATATTATGTTTTAAAAATATTATTAAACGTGAATTAATTAAGACCGAGTCCATTGCTATTGTCTTCTATGAAAAAATATTTCACATCAATTGCAAAGAAAATTTAAGTAAACCTAAACTCCAGAAAAAAAAAAATTTGAAACGACAAATTGTTTTAAATGTGGGTAAGTACCTACTTACCTATGTTTCGAAAATAGGTATCCGAAAAGACTATACAAGGTGGAACAGGACGATTGACATTCCTTTAAACCACGTAAAGAGAATCATGTTCTTTACTCGTATACAAAAAATCAATCAAATCCAATGATTACTTTAGCCACAGGAAATTATTTTTCATTTTCTAATTTTTCAACATGATGGAGATCTGAGTCCGTAATAATAGGTAAACATTGCCGCCGCCGCGCCCCGCACCCCGCACCGCACCGTTGGTCAGTGACTTTTCGCAGATAAAGCGTGTTTACTTTTTATTCAGTTGATTCTGCTATTTATTTTGTTTGAAAACTGCAATTTTTAAATTTTCCATTAACTATTAATCTGCTTGTTTTAAAATGTTTCGATGGACTAATACAGTGCTCGTTTTTATTTAATGTCGTACTTCCAGATCCACATTGTATACCCTAAATAGCCTTAATTCACGAAGCCAGTCAAAGATTTATTATAACAACATTTTCCGAATCGTCCGGATTGTGAGTTGCTTTTATTTAAAAAGAAAACTAATTTGCTCGTTATTAGGCACCATTCGTCTCCCACAATCCCAAGCGGGTCGTTACGTGGTATATTTCGGGCTGAGAGTAACTTTTGCCCTATCGTTTCGTCCTAAACCAATAATAAATACTCTTGTACTAATGTATGTTGAAATAAATTGTTGTAATTTAGTAATTTCTGTTTAATTTTAAGGCTGACTAGCTGTGCCCTGCGACTTCGTTCACGTGGAAGTCGCAAGATACACATTATACTAAAATAACAGTCACATTTTACTGACGCGCCGCGAGGCATCGCCCGCGTTATTTGTTCACAATTTCATGGGTTTTATTTTTATTGCACGGAACCCTAATTATTTTTATATAATAAAATAAAAGTAGCTTAAATTACTTCTTGTAACTTCAGCTATCTGCCAGTGAAAGTCCTGTCAAAATTGGTCCAGCCGTTTCGGAGACCAGCCGGAACAAACAGACAGACTGACTGACAAACATTTTAAAAATTCCTTTTTTATTTTAAGTACACTAGGGTGTAAGGGACAGCCCTCCACAGACTGATGGGGTGAATTCAGTATATCATACTAAGATGACCGGTACATCAAATTATTTCAGGAACGTTATGGGAATCCAATAAACCTGATTTGTTTTATTACCTCACACGCAATGTATCGCTACCGTAGCAAAACGCGCGTAGTGAACGGTAGCGCAGCGAGCCTTCGGCTGCAGAGTATTTCAACATCCATTGCTGATTTTTTTATTTTAGCTGTTTTATTTACATAAATGGAGTGCTACGTACAGATTATGTAATTTTACATTGTAATAAAGGTTTAGTAACACAATATACGATAAAAAAAATGAAAATTTTCCTGAGAATATTTCCGGTGGAATATGATTCAAAATGAGGAGCTGAATGCACCCTTTTAATTTGCGGAGGGCTGTCCCTTACACCTTGTATACTTTCATATTTAGTAAAAAGCTGTTATTTTGGCATTACAAACAGACACTTCAATTTTATTTATTTTTATGTATGTATGTATGTTATATTTGAGTATGTACCTATAGCTACAAAGAACTACCTATATCAGTTTAAAAACTTCGACTTTACGTCTTATCTCTTGTAAACATAGAAAACCTCGCGGACATTTGCGGTGAATTACTTTACAGCCTTAGTACCTCAGTAATAAGGTCGAAAATTGGTTCACCGCAAATGTCCGCGATGATACATCATTATAGGTTCTAGGCATTACCTAATTTTGTTCTATGAGCAATTTTAAGAGGTAAGCACATCCTATGATCCTTGAATAAGGTTATTATGATTAACGTTACTAATTTCTGATTTATAACAGGCTTAGTACCCAACACGATTAGTTCTACAGTATATTTATATCACGAAGCGACACGAGCTTTACTTGTGTACTCTCGGTACCGTCCGAGACAATGGCGATGTCGGAAGTGTGTGCGTGTGTGTGTTATGTGCTGACGCTACTCATCTTCACGCACACATTCACAGCGTGTTTGTACACTTGGTAAACACAAGTAAAGCTCGTGTCGCTTCGTGACATAAAATTACTATACGTAGCATTAAAACTTATTCATTTATCTTACAGTTATTTCCCACGCTCTAATAGTAAAGTTGGTTATGATAGACCTAATTCCGCTAACACCTGGCTAACTGGATAGTACTAAGGGCGAGGGCCTAGACATAGTGGCATTCAATCATAACGACGATGGAAAAGTCAAAAATGTATTGGACTGACATGAAGCTACCGAAAAGCTTATGTTAATCCTGTTGAAAGTCGTTTATGAAATACGAAACGATTTGAAAGCGATTACCACTTGTTTAACCCGCTGGTATCGATACCCATCTTGCGTATGAAGTTATGCCAGCTAATTTATTTTGACCTTGTATCCTCACATTCTGCGTTCGGGCTTTAATTTGCGTAGCTACTCGTATCTATACTTTAGCTGGACTTTATTACATAACATGACATCACGCCTGTATTCCCCGAAGGGTCAGGCAGAGGTGTACTGTAATATCTACAAGGCCGTTACAGAAGCCGAGCAGATTATTACGTGTTTTATGTATTGTTGATTGTGTAATGTGCGGGGGATATCAACACTACTAAGGTTTAAACTCAATGAAGCAGTATATTATTTTTTTTTTTTCTGTAAGTAGGTTTATACAAACACTTTTATATGTCAAACATTTTTTTTTTTTTTAACTAGATGAGGCCGGCGTTTCCTATCTGACTACTCTGAGAAGAAAGGCCGAAACAAACTCAGAGGTCACAGTCTCTTTTAAAGTCCAGACATAATCTTGGTCAGATCATGTGAAGACCATGTAGGTTGGTGTCTTAAATGGTCTTTTGAGGAAAGAACCACACAGATTGAGTGGACCTGTCCAGTCAGTGCAAGCATCTGTCAGTAATCGTACAGCTCAACATAAAAGTTAAGGAGCTCAACGTATTATTTTAACTCGTTAAATGAACATATTCAGGACACTGCTATTTTCTATCTGTATCTACATCAGTCAGGGCCGGGAGGCCGGCTGTCAACCTATCTTATTTTTCCTAGCTTCGAACTTTAAAATCAATGTTTGTCTTCTTAAATTAATCAATGTTTAAACTTGCGAAGGTTACATGTTAATGGCACGCCCCGTTAAAACATCTACCTACACTAGTATGTACATCCACATTTCACCAGTTATATTTTAGTCCCATGTAATAGGGGGCGAGCCTATTGCCATCAACCGGGCACAAATCCAGACTCCGGGCTGCTACTGAGCTATTTGAAAAACCTAATAACACTTTGCACGACCCGGGAAACTCAGCAGTAGTGCTTGCGACCAAAATACTTTATTACAGCCACCTATAAACAATTCAATTAGATAAATGTCGTGTAATAATGAAAATCGCGTCGCAACGGTAACGTCAGTCACAAATTAAATTACGTTGACCGGCCACTATCCCCGATCAGCTTGTTAATCAAGCTTCAATGATTGATGCCACGGTTAACTTGTAACATTCTACTATTAAGTAATTATTAAGTAATCTATATTAATGTTTACTTATGGCCGATGCCTATTATTTACAGACCGTTATTGGTTAAAATTAAGACTCTTTTATCTTTACCAATAATGGAGCAAAGACCTCATAGCTTTGCATAGTAGACCCTCCCATAAGGAAGTAACTATCACAGGTTCAAATTAGCTTAGGAATCTATTTATATGCCCAGTTTGGCAATAAAAAGCGCTACCATTGGTAAGCAAAACGATTAGTTTTTGTTTACAGGAACCGAGCATTAGAGTATTCAGTAGCCTCAGTTGGCCATCTTTGTTTATGAATGTGGAATGTGCTTCAATGGAAGCTATTAACGTGCTGCACTTTTGTTGATAATAAATGGTTGTAAAGCAGACATTTTAAAAGTATAGTTTTGACATTTTGATCTATTAGAAATTTAAGATTCATGTTAAAATAACACGGGTTTTGAACAAAGAATAAGCACAAATGATGCTGGGTGAATAAGATACCAGCTTGAATTTGTCCTATTTCAGGAACGGCAGACGGAGAAGGAACAAATATGAATTGATCACCCCGCTTTCTCACTGCATGTATTCTTTTCCAGTCTATGCTATACAACATGACCCGGAATCAATGCACAACCTCTTAAGGTTCATTGTACTCATCATTATGAACAACTTTTACTATGGAACCAAACCTGAAATCGCGAAAAAAAATCAGGTGCTCCCATTTTGACGAACAGCTGATTTTTATTCGCGATTTCAGGTTTGGTCCCATAGTAAAAGATTGAGATTGAGTTGTTCATAGTGATGAGTACAATGACTCCTTAAGAAGTTGTGCGTTAATTCCGGGACATGTTTTATAAAAAGTTAAACAAATGTCACAAGTCTTCCGACCAAGACCAACTTCACAAAAAGTATCCAAATAATTCTAAAGGGCATTATCAACCTACAGAAGTTAGGCATAAGATCGATTTACCCTAAAGTGTTGGTTAATTAATTTTAGGTCCCAACTCTTAATCAACTCTTCCAAGCGTGCTTGGGTCAAACAATTTATTGTCCGATTTGTCTCAAAGTTACAACTCAACAACTCCCACTGAATTCCTTCCAATGATTACCGTAGAAATCAACATACACGTTAAGAACAAAAGAAAGTCTTTCAATACTTTATGCCAGTGTAAATTATATTGTTCATGTGTTCTCATCGCACTGACGGTTTGTTAATGACATTGTGCTTAACTCTTACCACTTATTGAAAGCGAATTTCCAACATTTCTTAGAGATGCTTCAAGCATGACCCACTTTCTACAGAAAATGTGTCAATGCTGTCGTTATGATCAATTTTCATCGTAAACAGGGGATATTATTGGTTTCGTATTAAATAAAGCGAGCTGGTTACGGTGTACATTGAGCTAAAGAAGCTTGTTGACTGAGCCCAATAGAGCGCACAGCAAAGAACCCGGTAAGTAAGAATAAATATTATTTCATTTACTTTAGAGTAGCTGAGAATATTTCGCAAACAACGTTTTAATGGGTTAGGCATTCAAAATCCAAAATCAAAATATTTTATTTCTCATAAACCTTGTACGTATAAAACGTCAGAAGCTAGGTGCACGGGTCCAATTGGTCGTTTCCTATGGAAAAGAACTGGCAAGAAACTCCACGGTTACACTTTTAAAAATAATTAGCTTTTACAATGTTTTCAAATTACAGTGTTAACAGGTATGGGAGGACAGTGTAGGCCTGTCAACAAGTACCGGGTACTTAACAAAATAGAAAATTGTCTACAAATCTAGTCTATTAAGCCTACAACATTCTCACATTCACTGACTATAAAATAATATATTTAAAAAAGAAATAAAATAATAAAATTAAAAACCTATTTAAACCAAATGACAAACAATAAGAAAATTTTAAGTAAAATAAATTATTGAAGGATTTTTGTACGGTATTATTTACGATATCTTATCATAAGCACCGTTACAAAATACAGGTAGTTATCTCTAAAAACAATATTTTACGGAAGGTAAAGGGAACACTCAATCTTCTAGGCTCATAATTGGGTAACGGATCGGAAACCAACTCCCAATATTTCCGATACCAAAATATAGACGTCTCAATTAACATAGACCAGTTTTGTCCTGCATATAAGTAAGGTAAAGAATCTGTATAGAAATCCAACATAACACCTTGATTTTAAGATTAAAATGAGAGTAAAAATTTTAATGCCTGAAATATTAGTGAATACCAAATAAATATGACAGTGGGCCAATAAAAGTTCTCTGCGGAATATTGGCCTCTGAACTGCAATGGACGACCGTAAATATTGCCACTACACTTGACAAACAGATTGATGTCTATCTATATTTATATCTATACATATTATATTAGAATATAAATGTGAATAAGACGAAGGTCATGGTGTTTGAAAGAGAAGAGGACGTATCGATGTGTGATGTGAAAATAAATGATAAAAGTGTGGAGCAAGTAAGTGAGTTTGTATATTTGGAGAGACTGTTTACAAGGGATGGAAAGATAGATGAAGATGTGGAAAGGAGAGTAAATGCGGGAAATAATTGAATGGTGCTATACGTGCGGTTGTGACCAACCAGTTAATGTCCAAAAAGGCCCGACTGGCTGTTCACAATGGTGTGCTGGTGCCTACGCTTATGTATGGAAGTGAATGTTGAGTGTGGCAAAAGAAGCATGAAAGTAGAATAAATGCTGTGGAAATGCGTTCCTTGCGAAGCATGTGTGGTGTGACTATAAATGATAGACTGAGGAATGATGTGATAAGGCAACGGTGCGGTTTAAAAGAAGATGTAGTGACAAAAATTGAAAAGAGTATGCTTAGATGGTTTGGTCATGTTGAGAGGATGAATGAAAGTCGACTAACGAAAGGTATTTACACGGCAGATGTGAGTGGAAACGCCGGAAGGGGACGCCCTAGGAAGACATATAGTGATCTTATTGGTGATGTTCTTCAGAAAGGTCCGGTGCGTAGTACTCGCAACCGGCGTGCGTGTATGACCAGATGTATGAATGTAAACGAGGCAATAGGAGTATATAAGGATCGTAGCAGGTGGCGTTCTGTAGTTTCTGCCTACCCCCATGGGAAGAAGGCGTGAGTTTATGTATTTATGTATATATGTATTATATTAAAGTCGCTTTTCGGCTGCTTTTCCCTTGCCTTTCATGACTTGGAAGTGGTTGTAAGTCTTACATTCAATATTATTATAATTAACGTATTTGTTGAAGCTAATTGAAGGCAATTAACTTTGTTCGTTGTATAATTAATTAACATATGGAATTTCTATGAACGATTTACTTTTTGCTGGGTACGAAAGAGCAACCTTCTTCGTGGTTAATCCTACTAATATTATAAACGCGAAAGTTTGTGAGGATGGATGGATGTTTGTTACTCTTTCACGCAAAAACTACTGAACGGATTTGAATGAAATTGGCACACAGATAGTATAGGTATATATTTCAGTCATCTTTTTTTTTGTTTTTTTTTTTCCTTCTTGTCTTTTTTGTTTTTGTTTAGCTATGTCGCATTTTATCTTGTATCTAAACAAATAATGTATTTTAATGTTCTAGATTTCTGTTTTAACTCCTTTTTAATAATATACACATTAAATATAATTTTAAAAAAATATCCCAACTTAACTAAACAAAACAACAGTAACAACAAAAAAAAAATAAGAACCAGAATAATCGAAAGTATAATATACACAAGAATATACAGAGGGATATGAATAGTACTTAAGTACTCTTGGTATATTTCTATGACACGTCCTGTCGGGTCTCGTACCATCTATCTACAAAACATGACAGTTGAGGCATAAACAACAGACAGACACAACAACAGTTTAGTCGCCCGTCAGTGAGGGGCGCCTACAAGATAGGATTACCGAAACAAAAGAAGACTTAACTTTAGCTTTAGCTCCAATAGTTCATTCAACAAAATCTAAACATCAATCTCGAAGTCTATTGTGGAACTCTGCCTTAGAATATGCGACAATAATTCTTCACCCACACTTGATCAATTACTTCAAATTACATTTGTCTTAATAAATATAGACGTATGACAAAATATTTTTCCAAAAAAACCTTGCCACAGGCATGTGGAATAATACGCCCTTCGTCGACCTCGAAACGAATAAAAAATAATACAGAATACAGGCGTACACGCATACCATTCTTATGTCTAATATTTCCTATATACAATGTGTATACAGACAGGCTTTGACAATTCAATTGACAGGTGTCTATGTATTAGAAAAAGATCTGAGGAGATCAGATATCATTCATTCATTGTACGTAATAGTCATATTATTTGTTACATGTCGGTTTTAACTCTTGGAATGTGAAGGTCGTTGGCCAGGAACTTAAATGCCATGCCTTTTGGTTGAGGTAGATTACCAAATAACTTGGGTATCTATTGTATGAAAATATTTGTAGGAATTATTGAGCTTATGAGTGGAGTTGGTACCTAAAATTTTGAAGTTCAAAATTGTGAAGCTTGCACATTCGTTAAAATTTTAAAAGTATATATATATATATAAGTATTCTTTTCACGTATCTTATTAAACTGACAAAGAATAACTTAATTTTCATAATGGTTCTTCGATACGCACTGCAGATTTCAAAGTAGTTTTTTTTAAGTCAATAGTCCCACAAAGTAGTCAACAAGACTGTTAAAAAAATCCTAATTCGATAGCGCGAGAGAGATAATTCTAAGAAATTATGTATATTTTTATTAGTACGATTTATTTATTTATTTATTTAATACTTCATGCACAGAAAAGTACAGAGGCGGACTTAATGCAGTACAGACGATCTACGAGTACTTTGTACACCCGGATTAAGTAAAAAAAAACTCACCTAGCGGAGCTCATACCACAGACTAGTTATTTATCTGAATATATGGTAGACGTTTATAAATAGCCTCTAAATGTATTATAACACGCTAATTGTCACATAAGTAACTGTATCACTTTCTTAATCACCATAAAACTCTTGTCAATCTCGTTCCGTGAACAGATTCAACAGATTTCTAATAGTCGACAACCGAAGACAATAATACACGAGACAATTGGTTGCACCGTGAATCATCAAGGAGAGGCAGACGTCGGTATTCAATACTATAGGTTAATACCGACGCAATTGGTTACATCGTCTGTCACAACTGAAGACGCTATTCTAAGCGTTGCACTAACAGGATTAAGGAGCAAATTTGTGCGAGGAAACTCTGGATATAATTTAATGCGCACAGTTCGATTGTTCCAGACACCTTGAAGCTTTGATTGGAGCATGTTGCGATAGCGAGCACTAAACACGAAGGCATCACGGGCGTACCTAACAAAAGCGTGCTAATGAGGAAACCATGTACCCAACACGACGCGACGGCCGATTGAGAGAATGCGCTGATTGAGTGAAAGTAACCACAGAGTACTGCAGAACAGGTAACGGCATGTTGTAGTAACAACAAGTAATACAACAGACTCATAAAGGCTGTGACCTTAGAGAAAACTAGAACGCGTGTTATTATCGCACGTTGGCAATGTGAATTTAATTTTACTAAGAAGTTTGACTGCTCTCCCCGTAGGTTCGTAATATCCGAGTTTTCTGACAAACATGCTGTAACTATGTTTCAGGATTGTATCTTCTCTGTTTTGTGATGTAAGTTTGTTGTAATTGCCTTCCGAGTTTTCATTGTGTCTGTCTACGAACTATTGGAGATAAGGTGTACAAATTGCGTTTCTCTTGGCATTTGCTTTGAAACTAAGCGTACCTATACAGACAGTCTTCTTGTTCAGTTGACGGAGATAAATAGCTTTATATGGGAATACATATTTTTCTCGTAGAAAAAGTGAATAGACCGGTACAATACGAATGAAAAATAGTGCGAATTGATCACCTCATGGGTTGGTAAATTATTTTGTGAAGCAAATAAAATTGTAGTACCATATAAAACGTATGTTGCATGTTCAATCATAGCAAAACAAAACAAAACACAGTTTCTTTTTCACTAAAATTTAAGCAACGCAATTGAACTTTGAAAGTTACTTCAACTCAATTGATTCAGTTCCACTCTTGCTTAATAGTAAAATAAACTACAAATAACTATTGTTTGCCTTTAAACTCATAGTCGCAGCAGATAAATGCAAATCAATTCGATTGGTGTTAGCAATTGCACACAACTTCGGCAAATTGGATGCGAACGTTTGCAAAGTACCTAACTATAGTCTGTTCAAAAAGTATCTGATGAAAATGTAAACAAATGGATCAGAAAACGTACCTGCGGATGCCAATTTGCAATGTTACTTACAAATTGAGTGCTTTGATTTGATTTTAAATCACTTCTAAGATGTTTTTCAATTGACAATAGAGGTTAATTTTATAACCTCAATTTTTGTCAATAATTCTTCAATTACATTTTAATATTGTTATTCAAACAATAGTTGTTGGGAAAAGTAGTGAGATATAAAGTTGAAACATTCTAAATACCTTAATAATTCCCTTTAGTAAGTGATTTATTAAAAAAATATCCTGAACAGGGTTTGTGTACACTTTCATCAGATGCTGTTGAGACAGACTATATATTTAATATTTGTAGTCGTGTACTTGTTTTAAGGTTCTCATTTTGCTTGCTGTTGCAGCTTTATTCGCATACAAACGTTATTTCCTTGAATTCACTCGGATCGAGTTTTGAAAAATGTTAACCTCTGCACCGTCAATGAAACAAGTTTCTATCTTTAGTTGCGTTGTCTATGTCAGTTGTATTTTTTTTATTAGCAAACTTGCTTTTCGAACTCATTTTATAGACTGGCAGAATGGCCGATAACGACGTTGCTTGCCATATTAAAAAAAAAAAGAATAGAATTACGTTTAGTGAATATCTTTGGACAACAAGCAACAATAGTTATGATCAATCTTAGTTTGTAGGTACCTAGGTGCTACGATTTTTTGTATAGATATTATTAAGAAAATGGTCAAGTATATCCTGGTAAAAACCAGCGTAATAGCACTAACAAGAAAAATAGCTAACTTAATAAATATTTATGTCATGTCGTAGATCTTAACGACTATAAGAAGTGGCAAGTGTGTAATTAGGCCGATGTCTCGTTCCATTTAGAAGATTCCATTACCATTATTATTTCTGGAAACATTGTGTCACTATTTTATATATTTAGGAATGGACCCATACTGAACTTTAAATTATTGATAATAATCAAAATAGAACTACCGACACAATTTAATGTTGTTAATAAATTAATGCTAATTAATGCTAATTAATGTTGTTGTTTAATGTTGTTGTTGTGTAGTTTAATGTTGTTTTGTGTTGCGTAATGTAAATAGTTTTGCATACTATTGTATAAAATCAAGTTTTTCTAACTAAACAGACAACTGTGCTCCTGGGGAGTTTGTTGCGCCAGTTCTTCTTCCCAGCTAAAGCACTAGGAAGCGGTGAGGGGCGGGCGTTTTGGGGGACTGTCTTATGTAATTTTTGACGTTCGAAAAGTGCTGATTCTCAGCCTAGTTTAAATAATTGACTTTAGTAGTGCTCAGAATTGTGAAGGTTTTAGTGCAAATAAGTGATTATGTACGTAATAATATTCATCATCACCATTTCAGCCGAAGAACGTCCACTGCTGTACATAGGCCTCCCTCAAGCATCGCCACTTCGACCAGTTCTGTACTTCTCTCATCCAGCGGATTCCTGCGGCCTTCACAAGGTCATGCGTCTACCTTGTGGGAGGCCTTCCAACGCGACGTCTTCCGGTACGCGGTCGCCACTTCAGAACCTGTCTGTTCTGCGAGCAATGTGCTCTGCCCTCAATTCTTCGGGCTAAGTCACTATCGGTTACCTTGGTTCTCCTGTGGATCTCTTCAATTCAGATTCGTAATCATATTAGTTGTCAAGGCTGTACTACCGAAATATTGTGATTTCTAGTATGGAGTACAGTGCGATTAGAACTTGTTCCTGTAATGAAATTGAATCACGTTACTACCTACAATGTAAGTAGAGAATTACTATTATATTTATTTCTTAAAAACACCTTTGGAATGTAACGGAAAGTATGTATATTTTTTTTGTATAAAAAACCATTTGTTTATTCTTTGATACATCAGACATAATACTGTTATTCTGTAGTCCATATTTTGTATGGTAAGTAATAAGGTGTAAACATCATAACAACACCTGCAGTTGCTCAAGGTCCAGGGGTATTCCGTAAACCGTCCAGCGGTGACTGTTCTTGTCTTCTGCTTATAAAAAAACTGCGGCTGTCAATCGAAACTAACGCATTGGTGATTTATTAATAATTTTAGCTTTTACCCTTTCATTATTCATATTTTGGCCTACGTGCAATTCAACAAGCCACAGCCTTGTTGGTCTAGTGGTCGCAAGCGCTACTGCTGAGTATGAGGTCCTGGGTTCGATGCCCAGGTCGGGCAGTGTTATTCGGTTTTTCCATTAGGAATTTCTTAGTAGCAGCCCGGAGACTAAATGTGTGACCGGTGATGGCAATAGGCTCACCCCCTATTACATGGGAATAAAACATAACTGGCGAAATGTAGATGTACTATAGGTACAGATCTGCTTAACCCTTTGGGGATTACAGGCGTGATGTTATGTAAATATCTTAGGCTCAATATGTTACACATTTACCTATTTACCTAAAACAATAACAATTTTAGATTTTTTCACGCACCTGTAACATAGCTGGGAAAACTTAATTTTATTGTTCATATTCGTTACACACGCACATTCACACGACTGGTCTTAATTGTTATATCTATTGCACCTTATTACATAACGAATTGCTTTATTAGTGTAATTTATTGCTTGAATATTAATTTGTAGTTTATAATAACACAATGAACACTTATAATTAATACGGTATAGTGATGTTCCACGGTGATATTGAAAGTGTCGACATCGATAGTCAGACCATCGTTAGCAAAATCTATCATCGCAACTAAAATAAGCAACTTTTTAACAAGCAATTAACAAAAAAAAACTTAAATCTCTGACAGTGTTTTTTTTTTAATTGAAAACTTGAGTTCTACAGTTTGCAGAGAAGAGACAAAATTAACTTAGTTATTTTGAAATATGTCCCTGTGAAATCCAAAATCTTTAGAGGAGCTCGTGGCTAAATAATAACAGCTGCACGGGTCGATCCATCAGGTTAAGCTACGCTGGCCGGGGTTGTCCATGGATGGGTGACCATCTTTACATACCGAGACTCCTCCGTGCCTCGAAAAGCACGTTAAGCTGTTGGTCCCGGCTGTCATCCGTAGATCTTTAACAGTCATTAAGGATCGTCAGAAGCCTGAAAGTCTGACAACCAGTCTTGCCAAGGGGTATCGTATTTATTACCCAGTTGCTGGGTTGCGGAGGTCAGATAGGCAGTCGCTCCGTGTAAAATACTGGTATTCAACTGCATCCGGTTAGACTGGAAGCTGACCCCAACATAGTTGGGAAAAGGCTAGGTAGATTGATCGAAATACAAAATCTTTAGTGACAATAATTTGAAACTAAATTCCTCACAAAATGTTTCACTCTTGTAATTAAGTCTTTGCGTATCGTTTGAACCCCATAGGTGCAAAGACAATTGTTTACTAATTGTGTCTGTAATGCAAAAGGTAAAGAACAATGCCCACTTGCCATACATTTAAAAACCTGATAATGAAAGTGTATGTATAGTTATAAGGTATAGTAGAAAGACTACTTGTAAGTTTACAAAATAACGTCATATAGTCATTTTTACGATTTAAATGCTACGAAGTCCAAAAAATATTATTGTTACTTTTTAGGTTAGGATTTGTCGTTACCAAATAGTTAATAAAGAAGTAAATGTGTTAGAACTAATTATTAACGCTCGAACGGGAAAAACAAATACCTAAAACACTATGTTAAAGTGGAATGGTTTATTGATTACCATCATTTTCATCTAAATCTCATAGAACTACGTCATCCAAAAATTCTGACAATGAAAAAGGCACTGTACACAACGAGAAGCAAACGCAACAACGAAGGACTGCGCCGATGCCAATCGCAGAACTGTCAAATGTCAAAAAAATCCTTTCAGTCGTGCAAACTCAATTACATACTTCATGATTAATTTATTTAATTATTATGTTATTTTTAAATAATATGTATTATAAAAAAAACTAATAAAGAAATACTTACTGATTAAATAAAACGTAAAATAATGTATAAAACTCGGAAACAGAGAAAAAATAAAGCAATACAGTCAAGTAGCAGTGTGTAAAATGGAACGCCGTAATAAAAGGGTAGTTGAGATGCGTTCAAAATATGGTAATACGTTTACCCTTGACGTAGAATAAGCATAAAGAAATATAAAAAAATATTTTTCCTGTGTTTCTTTTAAAATTGTGATAAGCGTAATTAATATACAATTTAATTAGCTGAATTTTAAGATTTATTTCACTTCTATACATAGTCAGGTGAAAAATGGGCATTCTTCTTTAACAGGTAACACAAAACAGGTAGGTACAAAACGGTAGGTACAGGTAGGTAGGTATTGTGTCGGTACATGCAAAAGGTTAATTTAACAATATCGCACAACTTCTAAGTGTTTCCAAGTTAACTTAAGCACTATAACAGCACGTACTTAATCTTAATGATCCGATGAGCTGTCTGTCTACAAATTATATGCACACATGATGTTTGTACCGGCTTATGCTTTCGTGCCTGTAAGACTAATCTGAACTGAAATGCTTTATGATGTAATTTGATTGTGATTAGATATGTTTGTGTTGTGCTATTTTGGCTAAACGATGCATGTGTAGCGTGTTGTGTTAAATTATGTAGTAGTTCAAAAGAAGAAAGGCGATGATAACAATCTTTTTAGGGTTTCGTGTTCAACAAGGAACCTTTATAGTTTTGCCATATCCGTCGGTCTGTCTGTGGCTTAGCTTAAAGATTCTTAGTACTAGAAAGCTGTAATTTGGCATGGGTATACATATTAATCACGCCGAAAAAGTGGTGAAATAAAATCTTGAAATTAAATTTTGTAGCTCCCCTACACGTAAAGTGGGGGTGATTTTTTTTTCTCCTATCTCCCATGTTGTGGAGTGTCGTTGGATTAGCCGTTCAATAATATTGTGGTTGTATATGAAAACCAATTTTCAATTCAGGGATCCGTTTGCGAAATATTAAGCTTTAAAGTACTCATTTTTGTTAGAGTCAACTGTGTCGTCCCAAGACAGAGTTGACTCTAAAAAAAATTGCTGGCGGTGGGGTGGTCTGTCTGCCAACTAAATGGTTGTTTTTGAATATATGACAAAATTCACGGAATTATCTCATCATCATTTTCATTTATAGGTAACGAAGTTAAATGTAAAACTATCTCTGCTAAGTAGGCTTTACAAGTTAACGAGTAATAGTTGACCAACTTACATTTGCAGTTGGAATGTATGTAGGAGAAGATGTTTTTCAACTACGATGGTAAATTTGTTCTTAGAATAAATTCATCCTAACTACGGAACCCTTCTTTGTGCGTGGCCCGACATGCACTTGGCCAGTTTTTATTTTATAAAAGGATATTTGAATTGCTTTTATTTTATCACAAAGTAGCTTCTGCCCGCGACTCCGTCCGCGTGGAAGCCAACTATACCATGAAACATATCCTATGGCAATCGGAAATAGTGTAGATTTCTATCAGTACAAGGATTTTTTAAATTAGTGTAGATATTACGGTTAGGTGAAGTAGCAAAAACTTAGTTTGGTCAAATTATGTGACGAGTGACGACTATCTACTAACAAAGTAAAACTTTTATGTATTGGCATATATTGTAGGTACATACATGACATAATGTATTAAAAAAACAATTGTGAATCTGTTTTTTATTGGCTTACTTTTACTTCAACTTAGGGAAAAAATATAATAACCTAACCTAACAAAAACTATTAACAAACTAAACATTATGGCGTCGAAAAATTCTTCCACATCGCTGTCGACTGGTTGTATGACAATGCTTAGGCTCTGGTCAAGATAAAAGCCAGCCCTTGGCTGGTTGTGATCCTTGTACAATCTATCTTAGATTAGGCAAGCAAACATTCATGAATGAAATAAACGAGTAGGTAATCAAAAAAATTGTGTCAAAATACAAAATTACGAACTACAGTTCAAAACGGATAGAAAAGAACTTTCTTGACACAACATCATGCCTGCATTCCCCGAAGGGTTGAGCAGAGGTGTACCTATAGTAAATCCACATATCGCCAGTTATGTTTAAGTCCCATGTAATAGGGGGCGAGCCTATTGCCATCAACCGGGCACAAATCCAGTCTCCGGGCTGCTACTGAGAAATTCCAGATGGAAAAATGCAATAACACTTTGCCCGTCCCGGGAATCAAACCCACGACCTCATGCTCAGCAGTAGCGCTTGCGACTACTAGACCAACGAGGCACTCAAGAACTGTCTTGTTTCAGGTATAGTGTTTTTCTCTTCATTATCCAACAGGACTTTTAATTTTGTTCTTAGAAGAAGAAGAAGAGAAAGGGGGCTTGTAGCTAAGTAATAACAGCTGCACGGTAAGAGCTGTCTGGTCGGGTCTATCAGGTTAAGCTACGCTTGCCGCGGTTGGTCCATGTATGGGTGACCATCTTTACATACCGAGACTCCTCCGTGCCTCGGAAAGTACGTTAAGCTGTTGATCCCGGCTGTCATTCGCAGATCTTTGACAGTCGTTACTGTCTAAATCCTGAAAGTCTGACAACCAGTCTTACAAAGGGGTGTTATATTACCCAGTAAATGAACTCAAAACTCAAACTCAAAGCATTTATTTCAATTAAACCGATTACAGGCACTTTTGAAGTGTCAAAGAGTCAGTCAGTTAGTCAGAAAATTGAAGCTAGTTGCCCATTCTAAAACGTAGATCTCTGTGGAGAAGAATGGGCAAGAAACTCCATGGACTCTCTTTTAAATCAAAATTATTACAAAATCCTGGGTACATTGTTCTTGTTGCTTCCATTATGTGATAACAATGTAAAAAATAAATAATTAAAAACAATTCAAAATATAAGATTAAAAATAAGCCCTGGCAGTTAAGAGATGACCAGTCTCCACTGACGGCGCCCGTTCACGAACATGACGCGTGGATCAGCACCACCCAGCTCAACCATTTTGTAGGGAACCGAATGATCCAACATTGGGTTGTAGAAGTTAGATAGGCAGTTGCACCATGTTAAATACTAGTATTCAGCTACATCCGGTTAGACTGGAAGCCGACCCCAACATAGTTGGGAAACGGCTAGGACGATAACTTTTAATGTTGATATTAGGTAAACTTCACAACTTAAATCAGTTCCTTACATAGGAAAACATCGTTTTCTCAAACATGCTTGGAAATTCAAGCATTGTTTTGTGAACCTTCTTCGTGATAAATCGAAAATGCTGTACTGGTCAAATACATCCGAGCAGCGGGCGGCAATAAGATAAAAATCCATATTCTGTCATGTAATTTAAAAATGGAACTAACTTTTTGCTTTGACACATGGTAATCAAGGAGGTAACTTATCAAAGATTTCATTTAAATTTCGAACTGGCCCATCAAATAGAGCTTTAAGTAAAAAAAGAAACAAATGAACAAATTGGCGCGCAAAAAACTATTGCTGTTCGTCATTGATTCTGGAATTTATAATTAACTGTTGAATTTCCGCGCATTATTTGATAAAAGTACTATACAAGCCTTGGCCGCAACTAGGCATTGATGGACTCACGGGCCCACATTTACACGATTGTCTATCAATGCCTCTGTTGTCGGCCGCTGCAGTAATGTACTTTATATGTAAACAGGTCATTATTCAATATAAAAGACGAATCTAACAGCAATTCAGCATTCTTATCGACATAAGTCTTACATGTTTTCTTGTATTTCTTTCTCCGCGGTGGTGATATTCCGATGGTAAATATTGTGGTACATTTATTACAACATGGATGATTTAGTTGCCTTCCCGGATACCGTAGTACATTGACGTGACTAATGATGTACATTTTTAGGCTTTTTCCCTTTGTTTTATGTGTAAGTACAATAGAATTGTATGTAACATAAAATATTATAATGTATTTGATACATTATTTTTGACTGCTTAAATGTAGGTATCCTAATTTATTTATTTATTTATATATCAAACTCAAACTCAAACTCAAAGCATTTATTTCAATTAAACCAATTGCAGGCACTTTTGAATTGTTAAAGAGTCAGTCAGTTAGTCAGAAAATTGAAGCTAGTCGCCCATTCCAAAACGTAGATCTCTATGGAGAAGAATGGGCAAGAAACTCCATGGACACTCTTTTAAATCAAAATTGTTACAAAATCCTGGGTAGGTACATTGTTATTGTTCTTGTTGCTTCTATATGTGAGAACAATGTAAAAAATAGATAATTAAAACAATTTAAAATATAAGATTAAAAATAAGCCCTGGCAGCTAAGAGATGACCAGTCTCCACTGACGGCGCCCGTTCACGAACATGACGCGTGGATCAGCACCATCCAGCTCAACTATTTTGTAGGGAACCGAATGATCCAACACACGCGCCACCATCAGCGAGACATTTAAGTGAGCATGACATACTCTCAACTGCCATACTCTTTCAAGTCAACATACCTACATCATAACATAAAACCGCTCCATGGTACTCACATTTACAAAATTGAAAAGATGCTTCTAATTTATACAAAACTATAGTTTGCAATGATTGTATTAAAAGATTAGTAAACACTAAATCTATAGTCTATATATAGTCAATAAGTCTATAGTAATAACATAATATCAGAAAAAAAAAGGGACGCATTTCTTCCAAACAAAAAAAAATTAACAAAGCCCAAGTGGCTGTGGAGCAGGACCAGCATTTAGCCAAGCATTTTTATCTATGATATAATCATTCAACCTATAATATGCTTGTCTACATAGTGTGCGTATCTTCTTACACCTGCCATCACAGGGTAACTCATTGCTCCAGCTAGGGTCGCGGGATGTTTAAAAGAGTTACCGTGGCCCCGGCACAGGCAACTTGAGTAACACTGGTGGGTTTTAATCAGTGAAAGTCTGACACACCTTCCCGCTCCGCCCAGAGCGGCAAAAGTCATTTGATGATTACCCACCCAAATAAAAAAAATAAAAAAAAGTGTAACCCATTGCGATAAATGCGCCAATCCTAACTTAATCGATACTAAAATTAAAATCTATAACAAATTACAAACAATGCATTCCTTGTGAATTCACTAAGAGAACAACAGAATAAGTTCGTCTCACTCGCTATTTGAAGCATAATCATTAGAGCTTTTTACATTACAAAAGCTCAAATAATAGGTACTTTATGGCAGTAAAAAACCGACAAGTGTTTGAAAAGTAGGTAAAGGTCTAAAAGCCCTATCTATGCAAAAACGATGAAAGGTTTAGGTAAGTATGTGATTCAGCACAATCCTAAACGCATGAATCCGAACTTCTACACGCCATTCAAAGCATCAAGTAAATGACATTACAGTCCAATATAACAAAGATGTTTTGTATGTAACAAAAATACGCCTATTGTATATAGATAAAATTCGCCACTTCGCCTCCTAACTGCCGATGATAACTTATTCGAGGCCCATTTTTTCCCGAATTTATGGTTGATTTAACTCGTTTATTCCGGGGAAGAACTTCCCATGCTTAACGATGAGATACACAAACGAAGATAGGATAATGCCAAAGCTATTTGGAATTCTTACGCATTTTTCCTTGTTCCAAACTTCGGTATGAAACCGGCTTTAATTAAAAATATCGAACCCTTCTAAATAATTTATGTAAGTAGAATTATTACATTCCGATCGTATCAATGACGCCTACCTGAAATTCAATAAATGCCAGCCTACATTCTAATAAATTACCAAACTTAATTATATTCATAAACACCCTTCAGAATTCCTTAATATATTAATGTTACTAGCTGTTGTCCGCGGCTTTCACCGCGTGGATATTTCCCTATTTCAATCTGATTTTGTTCATAATTTCATGGGTTTTAGTTTTTTTGCGCGAAACGCTAATTCTTTTTCTATAATAAAAGTAGCCTGAGTTTTTCTTTATAACATCAGCTATCTGCCAGTGAAAGTCCCGTCAAAAGTGGTCCAGCCGTTTCGGAGATTAGTCGGAACAAACAGACAGACAGACAAACAAAAGTTTAAAAAAATAGAAATTTTGTTAAAAGTATCGTATATGCTTTCATAAGCATTAGTGAAATGCTGTTATTTTGACATTACAAACAATTCAGTTTTATTTATTTGGTAGATGATTAGTAAGTGAAACCTAAGAAGAGGAAAGTAGGCTAATTAGGACGCTTATCCGTAAACAAAAGGGAAATCTGGTCCGCGAATCATAAATACGAGTTTCATAGTTGATAAGTGTGCCACGTGGCGATAATTGATTTCGCGCCTCTGATAACTATAATGTATTGAGTATCCGAGATACGTTGGCGCCCAACCACGTAGTCCGGACAACTCGCGACGTGACGCGAATGTTGCGAACTCGATCCGTTAAAATTACCAACGCGATCAATAACACAAACAATGTAAAGGTCTCGGTCAAAGTTTTCATTTGACTGGCTCGTTTGTTATTCAGGACAATAACTGTTTAGTGGGCCACCGTTAACCTGGGTACATTCCTATCGCTAAGAATTTTGAGCTACTTAACGCTTTCAAGGACACTGAACGAGACAATAGTCGTTTTATTGTTATGACGTCTGTGGCCGTTTAGTGTCCTTGAAAGCGTTAATCAACTCCCGTCTCTCTAACAGCGAACAACGTCGTCTTCCAATTTATTCCAATTTCCCTGAATAGCCAATCCTTTGTAATAGCATAATTTGCCTAACAACGTAATACCGAACTTCCAGTCATATAAGGGCTTTCAATTAATTAACTATGCTCTCTAATTCTGTGAAGTTGCGAGGCGATGCATTAAATCGCGCTCATCCGCACAAGCTGCATAGAATCTCGCCTTAATTGCAAAGAGCGGCGTCAGCTAAGATTTACCAATTAAGGGAATCGGAAGCGGAACCACTTGCCAGTCAGCGGGGCTCAGCGCAGCCGGGCATGGAGGCCAGGCCAGACCCACACACGCTTCTATTAACAACTAACGATCGTAACCAAATAAAATACTGAAGGGATTCCTCATTTACATATTTTTTTGTGAAGGACACACGCTCGCTTTTGTTTGGGACGTAAAACATTTTGTCCCAAATACATATGTCGCTTTTAAATTATCGGCCACATTATTTTATGGTTCCTCTGAACTGGGAAAGAAAGAACCATATTAAACGTATCAGCTATTTATCTTCCCACGCAATTTGTAAGAGTCAACTGTGGGAAACGGATTACTTAATATTTGTTTGCATAGCAATCGGTCACTGCACGCGATGCGACAAAGTTTAAACACATTACTGCTTGTTTTTTTTTTTTTGTATCTATGAACCTTACTCCCGTCTCAAAGACAGGTATTCATCGGTACTCTTGTGTAACTTGCCAGCTAACGTAACAACCCTATTACAGCTCTATGCCATAAAATAAAAAGATAAAACTTTAAATAAGCAATCTCTAAAGTACTTTAGATAATGATAAAATTTACGCACGAAATTCCAGAGGCAGACAAATCGATATCGTTATCTCAATGAAAATAATGCTCAACATAAAATTACGTTGTCCTAAAAATGAATAAACTTTTTACATAAATTGCTGGCGACAGCTATTTTAGTATACTAAACACTAATTCATTTCATTGTTACCGGAAAAGTTAGTTCAAAATGAGTAATTTAATTATTATAAAAGTAGGCGAAAAGTAACTCGGATGTTCAAGACGACCTTTTCAGGGTCCACCAATAATATTTTGTGGATTTAAGGACCAGAGTTGGACTGTTTGAACAATAATGAGATTAAAGAAAATGCTTCTTTTGAACTTATCCAGATTACGGGAAAGTAGGTAAGCCTTCGAGGCGGTATGCAATAAAAAGACAATAGAAGGGAACAAAGCAAAGGTAAATTGAAAAAAAAGTATACGCAACACATTTGAACGTGATTCTTTAAGTCGCTAAAAAATGTCCCCCATCTTTCATGGGAATAACATGCCTTTACCCCAGAGAATCTAGTTGAGTATTTTTTTATAAACGGAAATCTCTCACGAGAATATATAATATATCCAATTAAAATGCTCAAGGCTTACAAGTAAAGGGTGACTCCACGCGATGTTAGAAAGCTTAGAAAAATGTTAGAATAATAATGGTGCGTAGCTCCTCCGGAAGAAATCCCTTTCTGAGCTGTATATTGTCGCAGAATTACTAAATTAAAGTGAAGAAAACAGTAACGACTTTTAATTAGGTACAAGTACCATAAGGATGACTTAACTTGAGGTAATTCTATTCAAATTTCTCTGGGATGAGCCAAATGAAGTAAATATAAGATTTTAGAAGACAATTATCTTTTGAGTTACCCTTATCTGTTACTTGAAAATTAATTAAAAGTCTCACATATTTTACTTGAAAATACTTTACCTTATAAACTTATCTATAAGTTTAATGTAAGTACCTACTTAATTAAGAGCTTGTCTATGAATTCCTCCCATGATCTTGGAGGTATTTGTTTGAAGCGTTTCAAGTTTATAATAACACTGGATATTGAATCAAAATCCAATTATTATTGTCGACGAAGCAAAAGACTTACTCAGACACAGTACCAAGCGCCCGCTCGTTAACTTAGTACTAAACTAAGATAGCTTTACATTTTAAAAAGATATTATGATAATGGCACTAAAAGATTCATAAGACGATGAAGTATTGCTCTTTTAAAATTATGCATAAGAATGGCTCATACATAAGCATGTATCATCATCTGCCTGCCATAGTTGGGGTCGGCTTCCTGTCTAACCGGATGCAGCTGAATACCAGTATTTTACATGGACCCACAACCCAGTTACTGGGTGATACGATACCTTGGTAAGACTGGTTGTCAGACTTTCGAGCTTCTGACGACCCGTAACGACTGCCAAAGATCAGAAAGTAAAGATAGTCACCCATCCACGAACCAACTGCGGCAAGCGTAGCTTAACCTGATCAATCGACCCGTGCGGCTGTTATTACTTATCCACAAGCCCCGCCCAACATAAGCATGTATACCGATAATATTTTTCTGCTTTTCTTGAGTTTTTTTTGTACCTAAGCATTTCGATAAAGCAGTATTAACATAACAGATGTGCTTTAAATTCAAGAAACAAGAAATTTTAATTAAACTAGAGTATTACGTAAATGCGAATCTCATAAAAACTTACATCCTTTAAGCCGATAGCGTCTTATCGTAATGTTCTTAGTCGACTATTACGGTACAATCTAATACTGCTGGCTGTTCTACGTCTATTAAGAATTCCGTGTGTTCTGGACCGATAAAGTTGGTGGACCTAATAACTGGTTTTATAAGCCAGTCGGCGTAGTTATTGCTGGACCAGCTATCCGCTTGCGACAATACGCCATTAATTGAATGTCCTCTTTTTATCTTTGTTATAGTATCCTGAATTATCCACTGAAAGCCAAGATAGACTATCTCTATAATTTACTTTACTTTATACGGTTATTTTAAATTGGCTAGCGAAACTCCGCAGATGCGATGGTATCGATATTTAAAATAAATTTGATGATGTTTTTTTTTTTGGGGTCATTAACCGGTATCGGATCATCACCAGGACTAAAAATACCAGTTTAAAAATCAGTTTTTTTTTTTTTTGTAAACTTCTCAGACGTAATGGGTATCGTTATTTCAACACGATAAAACAGATTTCATCAAATCACACTTCAAGTAACAACACTACCAGCAGTCTACTACCCAAAAAAAAAAAAAAATTTGTCGTCTCTAGATATCGATACCCATCACGACTGCGGAGTTTGTCTAGCTAATTTAATTTGACCCAGTATTATCCATTTTCTCTACTTTATTCACGTTCAACAATTTGTGTTAGAACCTCGAGTAAGGTTTGATTTATAGCGAGAACAGTGTATCAAAGACCACAACACATTGCCGATACCTCGAGGTTTGTACATGTCTGCAATCTACAGAGGAATGATTAATTTTCCTGCCCTGTGCACACACACAGGTTTGCTTTTCAATCGCCTCAAAATCCCACAGAATATGTCAAAGATGTGTGTGTGACTGTGTGTGCATGTTTACAATAAGTGTAATATTGTGATGGCGGGCTAGTCCTCTGTGGTGTCAGATACAGGTGTCGCGATGTGCAATACGCAATAACCCTGTGTCGGGAGCACGAATTGCCCCGAACTATTTGTGGTCCAAAGTTTGGAATGAGCGTGCGCTCCGCTCTAACGTTTTCCTACATTGCATGAATATTTTGGACATGGTATTCTGTGTTGACGTTAACATAGAACAGTCATGCTTTTAAAGCGACTGTCAGCTCAATTTACTTACAACTCTTGTCAATATAATTTTTCTTTCAAGCAAAATTAAGAGCGTAAAGATGTGCCATTTTCATTCAACCACCCACATTTTTATTTTATACGTGAGTCACTTTGATATTTTAAAATCTATTGAAGAAGACAGATTCTATAATTGGAAAGTATGAAAGAAATTAGATTCTCTTTGGGTCCGGTAATTGAGTGAAACCTAATGGTCCCAAGAGGCGTAGTCAAATAGCCCAGCTTAAGCGAACCAATCATGCGAATGATCAACTTTATTTACGTAATGTAACGACTTCTTATTTAATTTAATGGCCTTATGATATTACAATTTAGTGATTTTCAGTATCCTATCGTTTCCCAGCTTATGAGTGGCTAAGGAAACTTCTTTTCGCAATAAACTGCTAACGCTGTCTGCTTCTAAGTCACCTTTTTCAATATCCGGGAAAGTAATTATGCAAGCCCGGGAACTGCACGGGAATTAATCTAGAGGCCCAAAATTCCCCTTTACTTTGTTGCGGCTGAAGTAATGACTCCACACAATAATATACTTAGGGCGGATTTCAGCAATGAAATTCAACGCGATCATCACATCTAAACTAAGTTCAAGAGCTGTCAGTGGAATTATTCCAAAGAAAATAATGACACTGACAACCCTTAAACGTGGTTTATGTGCTGATCGCGTTCAGTTCCATTGGTGAAATCAGCCCTTAATTAATCAATTTGCATTTATTATGGAGCGCGTCCGATAAGTTTTTATTACATTTGGACCCAAAAATGAAAGCTAACACATTTACCTACTAATTTGATGTGCGAGTTACAGACATTCGTGCCAACTGTTTTAGGGAACTGTCGTTAGACGCAGGGTTGTCGAGTATGCTCATACAAAACGGTATTTTGAGGTCTTGTTGGAAAAAAATAAAAAGAGGACAGTATTTTGTACATCTGTAGATACATTCTCGACTAAACACTGTTTTAAGTTAACAAAGACGTTGCTGCAGCTATGCTTTTCTCATAAAAACTGAAGAGAAAAGCGTATTTAAAACCGTTTCCCTGAACTGAGTGAGATAAGGTTCAATATGTTGTCCGGTATTTTGAGCAGAGTTATGTGGCGAGCGTGTGCAAAATACCGGCAAACGAAGCAGCGATAAAGGGTTAGGTTCAAACTTATGGGCGCGCACCGGTTGAATGAATAGTGCTCTTAATTGCCAACGGGCTTTGTCAATGGTTATCCACTTTTTAGGACGCTATTTCTGACGCTAAGGGGCGGAAATTGCAAATTGAAAGAAGTATTCCGTTCGAAATTAAATTAACATCGAAATAAAATGTATTGTAGGTATTTCTGTTTGTTACTGTATTACGAAATTTTATTGTGAACTCTTTTTGGTTTTATTCAAATTGGTACTGATTTCTAAAAGGCTATCAAACATATAGACAACGAAATGACGCAATTATTTAGCCTAAATGATTATAGGAACATTCCAAGCACATATCAATTTGTTTGACAATCACTATTCCATGCTAAATTAGTTCACGCTTAGGTTCAAAATCAAAACCAATCAATTTTTGATGGAGTGTGCCGTGCTTTTAAATTAGGAAACTAAAGTTACTGTTACTGTTAACCTGCATCTTCCCACTGTTGGGCAAAGGCCTCTCCGCATGACTTCCAACTCAATCCAGGGCTAATGTGGACCACTGGTCGTTTGTTTTCTCCAGCTTGTCCCGCCATCTTCTATGAGGTGTGCCTCAACGCCTTGTGGCTGTGTCAAAGCACATAATGGTTATTATGGCCCACAGTTTATTGACCCACAGCTAAACTAAGTACCTACGTGACAAAAAAGTAAACAAAAAGAAAATGTTTTATTAATGTAAAATCAGTCAACTTGATCCCGGTAACCCTTGCTTGAAACAGCTTGAAACGTGCTAGAGACGTGCCCCGTACGAAACGCAAACGCGGTAACTGAAAACCGATATCGATATTCTGCAGTTTTATGACACTAAAATTAAACGTTCTGTCCGATATTTGCCAGTTTCTCTTATCTTAGTTTGCTTAAAACCTTTTGTGACTAGTCCGATAAACCGAACTACGATTGTGGTCCGATTATTATCTTTGGTGAATAAGTTAATCAAGAACTCTTATCCTAACCTAGCTGTCTGCTCAGTTTAAAAACATTGAAACAACATCAGTACCTAGCAGAGTATTTTTACTTAATTTATGTCCGAATAAACGTGATTCATATAGGCAAAGTTGGCTAAAGTAATTAGTCGTATACAAACCAGCCCATCCCTAGCTCTGATTCAGTAGTTGCCTGTATAGTTGGTAGTCTGATTCGTTTTATTTGTTAGCGGGTATTTTCCGATCCCCATTCACATGAATCAAACCGAGCGGACTCATTTATTTGATAGTAACCGACAAGGTACACCCCTACCCAACTATAAATTCGTACGCAGACAAACTAGTGTAGGGGATAATAAAATAAAATGGGATAATCTTAATTAATCATCTCTCTATTGCTTTTGTTTATACTGAATTGTTAATAACAGCGATGAATTGCATGCTTTTGAGGTATGGAAATATTATCAACTGATTCCTTCCTTAAAACATAACTCATGTGAGTAAGTAGTGCAATTTCAAGAACCTTGTCTGGAATAAGTATATTCAAATATCTAGAACATAAATTCACCTTTATCTGGGTACAAAACTGAGATAAGGAGTCTAGCCGCATACCACAATTTAGAACGAAGCCCTTAATACAAAAACTTAATTCCATTTGAATTTTAATTCGAGTAGAAAATAAATTAGATACGAATTTGTCTGGCTCATTTGTGAGAGATCCCAGGCCGGAATAAGACTAGAACGGAGAACGGAACGGAACGGAACGAAGAGATTTTTGAAATTTTCCCATTTCGCAGTCTTATTTGATAAGAGATATCTAATTTCATTAAGTTAATGAAGAGTGTTGTAGTAATCCAATCCTGTTTACTAATTAATACGGAGGAAAGTTCTGCATGTTAAAATTGGGGGTGAAACCTATAAATACTTATATGATGGCTTCATTATTTTCTCGTTGTTAGTTAGCGAGTAAACGCGCTTCAATGAATGGTTAATGAAAATCTCCTGGGAAAACCATACGAATTTTGACCCGAAGCGAGTCAAATAATAATTTATCTAATTTAGCTTTTATAGTGGGAAGATTAGTGGTGGTTTTTGTTTACCTTCTTGTAGTTACTGGTGCATTTATCAATTAAAACGGCACTTCGATATAAATACAAAACATTACAGCCAAAAGAATGTGGCTCTTCAAAATACATTTTAATATTTTATATCTAAAGTGGAGCAATTACTAAAAAAAACTACCAAACCGTTGAGTATCTTTTATTTTTCAAAAGTAAAAGTGATGAACACAAAAAGTTTTGCGTAAAAAAGTAAAAAAACGTAACTGTGTTGAATGCAGCTTGGGTCGTAATTAGAGATAGATTTTTTCCAAAATTAATTAAAAGTCACCGTTGGCCACAGCTTCGGGCGAACGATGTACGTGCTCAAAATACTTTCAGACTCCCCTTTTGTTCTGCTGTTTCTGTCTGAACACCTAGCTATGTTTGTGTATCTCGGAAACCCTAATGTACTGACAGTTTTTCATGCTACTGGGAAAAGATACTTGATTAAGTAATTTGTTTTAGAAGAGATTAAATACTTAAGTTAATTTTTAATTGCAACTAAGTTGTAGGTAATATTAACTTGGTAATTGCAGATACTTTTCCATTTGCGAGATTTAGTTCAACTTGTTGAAATGTTTTGGCAAAAGTAGTGTAGGTACGTCGTAAATCCCAAATGTACCCGCTGTCTCTACGTAAAGTAAAAACAGTGTTTTCGCAACCATCTTTTCGCAATTTTTTTTTACATCTTTAGCTTACATAGCTGAACTTTTCTATTGTCGTAACAAATCATAGTGTAAATTTTAGAAAACGATGTAATTTTGAGTAGACAGATAAAAAATGTCAAACGGTATCTTTTTATTAAATAAAAATACAACTGTGCTTAATTTTTCTACAAAACAAAACTTCAGAGAATAGAGTCATTTTCGAGTGTATTGTGAGAATAATTGTAGGTATTATCACGGATTAAAACTAGAACGGTGGCAGAGCGTGACTTGCCATGGTCGGGTGGGCCCAGCCGGTGCGCGGTGCAGCGGGCGTCCAACTACCTAATAAGTTCAGGTGCTATCAGACATAAGCAACCGCACTACTTAATTATCCTTTTTTGTAAAAAAAGAAAAATGTTTCATTTTTCTTTTTTTGTGGCCTTTATAAAATGCAACGGCGAAAGTTGTTTTATTGTAATAGCATTTTAATAAAATAAAGTGGCATTTCTTTTTTTATAACCATTTTTAAATGAAATATTTACAGCGAAAGTTATTCCAATTTTAAAGAATCCTACGTCATCGTCATCAAGATAATACGTCTTTCTGCAGAAGCTCAAGGTCGAATAAAAACAAGATTTAGGTCGTAGCCACACTGAGAGGCTGTATATATACGTCTGCGAAGAACAAAATTATGCCAATGGAGCGACTGCCATAAGTTAAAGGGGTTTATTGTGTTACTGACGCATTGCCGTAACTCTAGTGTCCGTTTGAGGACTAGGCAGATATGACGCCAGGAAAATAAATAGTAAGTAGCTTATAGTGATGTTATTTTTATGCATTCAGTATCTTTTGAATAGGTACTTGAATTAATTGTGAGTGTTTTAGATTTTGCTCATTAATTTTCCTCAACTGCCTATTTCAGTATTTTTTTTAATAGTTTTGGGTTTGAATTAACCTATAGTAGTACCTATTTATAAGCTTTATTTATGTGTATTAATAGTTATCATGATGCACCCATGAGCAAAAACTTCATACCACTGAAACGCGCATGTTACGTTGGGTGGGTGGAGTCACTCTCAAAGACAAACTGCGTAACGAACATGTAAGTGGGAGTTTCAAAATAACGTCTATTACTGAGACGATAACAGGGTCCAGGCTAAGGTGGTACGGATATGTTATGCATAGACCCGGTGAGCTTATCGTGAAAACGTGCCTTTCCATGGCTACAAAAAGTAGACCGTAGAGGTAGACCGCAAACTACCTCGATGACAAATTTCCGGAAGGACATGCAAAAGCTTAGTTTTACAGATGACGATGCTTACCAGCGAAGTGAATGGCGCCGAAAAATAAAGAACGCCAACCCCGTGTAACGAGAGGCGAGGGCAAAGAAAAAGAATAGTTATCACGTTGGGCGTATTGTGCTGTCTATCAGTATTTTGTTAACTCATTTGGTGCCCTTTTTTAAAAATAACATGTTATGAAACTGAGAAAAAAAAACAACAGTAAAATTAAACCAAGTATCAAATAATACGTTATAAATAACACCTCCACTCATCGTATGTCATTTCAGCACGACAGAACAACACACATGAAAGCTGTTTCAAATAAGCCCAGTGTTTTATGATTTAAATTTTGTGCCGTCTGATTTACGTGGGTGTACCGCAGGCGTTTGCTATTAACGGAAATTATCATGATTTACAATCAATGCCCGATTCACATTTCACCGTGACAATTATAGACGTAATTGCCTAGGTTAATTGCTACAACAAACAGAAACGTATGTACCACTTACCGTGTTAAGTTAAATTTTCCACAGCAAATCACTTCTTGTATGAAGACCAAGATTGTGAAATACCTGTAACAAAAATGCATTCATGAATAAGACTATTTGTAGTTGCAAAGCTTCTTAGAATGAAATAAACATGTTTCTAGTTAAAACGAGACGACATTTACAGCACGTATGGACCTATAAAGTACATACAGGGAAGCAAAAGTGTGCTCAGTCAAGCTCGACAAAATCCTAGGAGCCCATTTACTTGAGTTGACTTCGAACAAATGTCACGAGACGGTGTGCAACTAAAACCGAACCGCTTCATGTATATTTTGCTGCTACCTACTGTATATAAATACTGGCAATTCATATAACAGACAAACATAGGTCACAATGAATGTTTCGATTCATAATTTAATTCCTAAATTCTGTCATTTACTGTTTGCCAATGGAAAATCGGTAATCGGGCGCGAAAGGCTCCACGTTCGAATCAAAATCGAATCGAATTTCAACGTTAATCAGTTTAAAACTGAAATGAGCATCCATACGTTTCATCAGCCGACCGTATATTTTATATTATGTTTTTTTATGATTTCGCATACACAACTTTTAATTATAGTTCAGAGATGAGGAGAAAATGCAATAAAAAGCGATAATGAACGTGATTTTAATTGCCGAGTCTCGTGATGTCATTACGGAGATATTGAAAACCGATAACGGTACATAATGAAAGGGTTAAGTGTATCTCAAAGCGTTGACAATATGACCAATAAGACATAGTATGAAATAAATAAATCTAGATATTGGTTTTAAAAGCAGATACATCACAAAGAAATGAAAATAAATCAAATAACTGTGCAGGCACAGATTGAGCCTTTAATTTCCATACCGCATAAAGTTTTTCACGCGTCGTAACAAAAATATTTTTCCGCGTACCAATAAATCGTTTCCAAAGACTCGACCACAGAAGAGTACGTTTTCCAGCAAAGCTGCACTGTAGTGTGCATCCATTAATATCAATAAAACATGTACACAGTCCGTCGCACGTTTTAATTCCGCTAAAAGCGTCGATCTCATTGTGGTCAGACCGATGATTCGGAATGACTGTATCCCCTGAGTCCACTGTTAGACGGGATAGTCCCAGGTGGCTTCTAACGAGGATTGTACTTTATAGCTTAAAACTCTAGTCATCCTACTGATCTGCAACAGCCTTTGTGAACTCTTTTGTTATTTCATTTTATTACTGTACAGGGATTTGAAAGCCAGTGATACTTTTTGTTCCGAGATGTTGTTATTTGAACTTTGTGAAGAGAAAAGTTATATTCTGTTCAAATACGACATAAAGACTTTTGTGTTTTCCTTCTTCCGGGTTTTTATTTTTACAAAAACATTTTTCACAGCCATAAAGTAGATTTTGCAGCTAACTCTAAGGTAAGTCTTTTGATACACTGCTCTATTTTATAAATTTTTGAATCATAGCCCCCAAAATGGTAAAAATATTCGCAGTCACAGCACTGTTCAAGCGGATTGGTGCCCGCAATACTGTCCTCTCGCGCCGGTGACTACAACCCTTCTCTACCTGTGCTATTGTGCTGGAGCTTACCTTCTATTTGTATTAATTCTTTTGTTTATTTGATGTTTATTTATTTATTTAAAAGAAACACATACAACTATCATCACAGGCTTACCTAATACAATAGTGTGGTTAGTGTAGATATGCTCGCATTTGACCACTATCACCTAATTTTAAGCTAAAATATAAATAAGTTTTTATTTATTCCTCAGTTTACAAAAGGGTTTAGTGTTTGGCGCCTCCTTTTAAGCAAACAATGCCTATGTTAGGAAACTCTGAAACGATATAGTTATGTAATGGTGTTTGCCTATAAGTACCTAACAATGCAAATTTACTTGTGACTGTTTCACAGGTTAGTAACTTAGTTTAAAGATTTACCAGTTTTATTAAAAACCTCGTACAGACAGACAATTTATGTTGTAGGTCAACACGAAAAGATGAATTTTGGAGCAGCCTATTTTAGTAAACAAAACAACTTTCTAGGCAGTTACACGAATTTCATAAATTCTCATAAAAAAAAAACTTTATTGCCGCAGAATATGAAGAAGAGTGAAAAATATTTTCATATTGCAAATGGCTACATTTACACTAAAACTGTTGGACCATTACGAAAGTAGAATAGATACTGTAGTGTTCACACGATTTCCTTTGTCATTGAAGAGATTTTCCAACGAGTCTCTTGATATATCGACGTCAGTCGCTGCTCTCGTCTATGTCTGACGTATACAGCCTCTTTTTTTACCGCTTTTTCCGCTTCGGGACAGGCAAAAGAAATGGTTATGATTTTGACGGGACGTTGCATGGAGTATACAATGTACAGGACGTGTAGAGACGACTTTTTGTTACTCTGTCGAGTGATGCTCGATTGTAAACTTCGAATTTGATTGCTATTTCTATGTTATTGTTGTCAATAGGACAAGTGGGGTATGGCATTTCCGATTTTAATTTATTATTTTGGATTTGTATGACGTTGAGTAAAGTCACATCAAATAAATCAAACAAATCAAATGAAATAAAATTATGTTTCTAGATATCTAAAGCCAAGTTGATAAATTATTGGTATAAGAAACAACAAGGAATGGAGGCACAAGCAGGAACAACTTTCAAATTCTGCGCTGCCGCCCCTGCGGTACCCAACAAAGTACAAATGTTTTTGTTTTAATTACCAACAAGTTGTTATGATGATAAACTCAACACAGACTTGTGTTACATGAACAGCTGTAAAAATATTCGACACTGAATTTAGTCTGACATTTAGCCCACGTACGCGATTTTTGAACGCGACGATTTTTTATCGCGCACTGGATTTTCAACTCTCGGTACTTTGAAAATCCAACAGAGTGCATAAAAAAAGACACTGTTGGGTCTTTAACTCTTCGGTGCTAACTCTTCAGCGCCATGCAAACCTGGGCTCAATCGGAATTTTCATACCTTTTACACTCATTAACTTTAGATAAAGATTGAAGGCCAAACCACAAGCTAAAATTTGATTAGATTTTTATTAACTTTTGAAAGGCTGCTTGCCATTTTATTTACCAAGTAAATTAATTAAAGGTTTTTGATGAATGAAAAAGTTATTTTGTTGCTACGCAAATGTAACGTTATGAGAAAAAGAGGTACCTAAGTGCCGAATATTAGAAGTTGTAAAAGACCAAGCTGATGATTAATATGCACACCACTTCAGAACAAATTATGAATTGATAGAGCAAGGTCAACACCTTGTCATAACATAACACTATTACAATATATCAATCAAACAATCAACTTGATATCAAATTGACACAGACCTTTTAAATGTTCGCCTTAACTGTTAATCTTCCGCATTCTTCTTTAACAATCTTCTGGAATCTTCTAAACACCTGATCATATCCTATGATTTTCATTGCCACATATCTTTAGTAAGAGTCATCATTATCATTACAATATCAAGAAAAAAATCCTCTTCTGGGCACGGATCTAAAAGATAACTTAGTCATCTTTTAGCATTCATTTTTTTTATCAGCTTTGTAGATCCTGCCAAGATTTTCCTAATCAGTAAACATAAAGATATCTACATATTTCCTAAGAACGATCCAAAACAAGATAAACACAAACACAGCACCAAATTATATTTATTAATATTAATTAAGTGCCAGATACATGAATTTTAATTGTGTTATTATAGTCCCGTATCTTGTTATAAAAGGTCTGTGAAAACGTTCGGATAACATTATGAGGAGTCTAATAATGGGAGAGTAAACAGAGTTGGTATAAATTACACTAACACGGGACTATATTTAACTGACTCTCCCGCCCCCCTCCCTTTTACAATGTATTTAATATTTTATATTAGAGGGTGTGTAGATAGACTGCATTCATGCGATCTATTTGCGTTCAACTTGCGATCTCTTTGCACGCAGATGATATGGTACCTTTGCAAATGCCTCACATCTTTATTTTCTTAAGTTGCTTACACTGTGTTACAAAGTAAAGTAAGGTTAGAATGCCAATACCAAATCTCAATGTTATATTAAATCGAAGATATCGTTTGGCAGCTTCTATCGCCTTTGGTGGTAATATTACCCCATTGGTGAACAAAAAACATAGTTGGTAAGTGTGTAACGAGAACGCAGAACGCAAGTTCGTAGACTGAGAGATACATTTTTATTCTCCGTCCATTCGTACAGTTACGTCGTAAAAGTTGGCAGTTGCCCACTAAATTATTGTAAATGTCTTCCAATTTATACAGGAGACCTAAATGCAAGACAAAACGACGGTGTGCCAGTATTATCAATGTCTGTAAACGTTTTAACGCGAAATATGTGTTTGTTGTCCATGTAAATATTGAGATTTAAAAATACATCTATACACTATACAAATAAATAAAATTAAAGTGTCTGTTTGTAATGTCAAAATAACAGCTTTTAACTAAATGCATATGAAAGTATATACGGTACTTATAAACAAAAAAGCATTTTTTTTTAATTTTTGTCTGTCTGTGCGTTTGTTCCGGCTAATCTCCAAAACGGCTGGACCGATTTTGACGAAACTTTCACTGGCAGATAGCTGATGTTACGGGGAGTAACTGAGACTACTATTATTTTAAAAAATAATTAGGGTTCCGCGCAAAAAAATTAAAACCTATAAAATTGTGAACAAAAAGTCGGATTTGAAAAATTCTTTTTGCAATTGGTAGCCCAATTATCGAGGATAGTTATAGGCTATTTAACATCACGCTACGACTTTTAGGAGCCGAGAACAAATAAAAAAGTCAGAGCACTAAGCGGAAATGAAGTAATAGCGCGGGCGGGCGATGCAACGCGGCGGGTCGGGGGACGAGGGAGTTTTATTAAAATGTGGCTGTTACTTTAGTATATTGTGTATCTTACGACTTCCACGCAAACGGAGTTGCGGGGCACAGCTTATACTAATAAAATAAATATTGCAGGACTTTTAGATTTTTTTTTGTCACAATTTAAAAGCAACTAATAGTAGCTGGAAAAAAAAATAGTAGCTGGTATCAAACATTTTATTAGAAAAATAACCTGTAAAACCATTGGATATTTTAAATGCCAAAAATTCATTTAGAAAAATCCTTTCGGGGCTAGTGCCAGGCTGCTGTCAGAGAGGGCGGAGGTACATATTATGTGTGTAGCTTTATGTGTGCGCCAGACACCCTACCAACAGTGATTGACAACCGAAGTTTGTAAATAGTGAAACAATATTGGGCTTTTTCAATAGATGTTTAGACTGCGGCGAAAATTCCAAATTTATCTACTATTGAATAGAACCAAGTTCTTCTAACTTAACGGACAGCTGTGGTGCTGGGGTGTTTGTTGCGCTACTTCTTCTCCCCAATTAAAACACTAAGAAGTGGTGAAGGGCGGGCGTTTTGTGGGACTGTCTTATGTAATTTTGACGTTCAAAAAGTGCTGATTTTCAGCCTAGTTTGAATAAATGACTTTTGATTTGATTAAGCTTATTCAAAGTAGCCTCTAATGCAAGTTAAAGTTTTATTGTGATCTTGTGAGACACAGACTTTAAAAAAATATATTCAATAGGTGTAAGTAAAAATTGCCTTTCTACTCACTGCAAGTCCTGCTATTGCTCATAAAACCCTTCAACAATACAGTAAAATTAAGATTTATTCGTGGAAAGGCGAAGAAATAATCCAATAGCAAGTTTTAATTCAATTATTTCTCTTAATACGACAATGTTAGGAACGCGAGGAATGCGCCGCCCGTTCACTAAACGAGAAACAATTCTACCAACTGAATCGCCTGAACTTCAATCGAGCCACATTTACGTTTGTGCTGCAAACACTGCACAACTATTTTTAATATTGGCACTATCTATTTTTTCCTATCTTTCCTCTCCCTTATTCAGTAAATTGAAAAGCTATGTGTAGGTACTACAAAGGCGGGAAGGTACATAGTAGCGATTCGTTTTAAACCCGACGAACAGTAAACTGGATCGCGAAAAATATCCGATTTTATTTTTGATGTTTAGTGCGTCGCTTAACGACGCAGTGCGCAAAATTTTATGAGTCGGCTGGGTCGCATTTTTTCCCTCCAAAATTTATTTTAAATCGAAATATTGAACGAGCCATTGGTTTGCAATTGAGCGCTTTATAAAATATTATTTCACATATGCGATGTGATTAAATGTAAGATTAACCGTAACAGCAATTAATCCGTATTTACGATTCAATGGTTTATTTATCTTTACCAAATAATACACCCAGCCCAATGTCACCCAATATAGATTCAGAATAAAATGTACCTACGTTTATTGACAGGGATTTCATGCCAACCAAACAAAATTAAATCGATATAAATGATTTTTTATTAAACCAGCCAGTGCGTGTCAGACCACGCACAGTGAAGGGTTCCGTAGTTGGGATGAAGGAAAAAGAGACAGAATTATCCCAAGAACAAACTTAACATTGTAGTTGGAAAACATGTTCTCCCATATATTCCAACTACAAATGTAAGTTAATACGAATATTGAGAAATTAACTGTGTTTTTTTTTTAAACTATAGACTTCTTATAGGTTTTCCTGTAATCTATAAATAAGTATAGAACTATTTTCTATATTTTTTTCAGAATTTTAGGCCCAGTCGTTTCGGAGATAAGGGGATGGTCAATGATCGTCTCTTTTCATAAATAACTTTAAAACTATTTATTTTAAAACTGTAAAAAAAACCTATTCGAGACCCCACAGTAAGGCTTTTCATTTGATATAACACATGGTATTGTTTGTAAAACTTTTTTTTTATTTTCTTATTTGCCCCCCAAAAGTGATCCCCATATTCAAAATTCATTTATGTACGTAACACGTCCGTGTTTGGGTCACAGAAATTGATATGTGTACAAAATTTAAACTTAATCGGCCCAATATATTTGGAGCAAATTGGCTATGACAGACAGACAGACAGACAGACGGACACACGAGTGATCCTATAAGGGTTCCGATTTTCTTTTGAGGTACGGAACCCTAAAAATATGGTGACGAAACTATCAGTATTTATTCAACTTAAAGCTAAAGCAGTAAGAAAGAAAGAATAATTTTATTTGTTCAAAAGTACGTGTATAAACTCTCACACACACACACACACATTTAAATAATATGGTCGTCAGACAGTAGGTATAAGTAGTGGGGGGGGCACTTAAGGCTTATTTTATCAAAGTCAAATATCTTTTATTCGTGGAATAAAATTGACGTCTGACAGTTTTTGTTTTCAAATACTGTCAAAAGTCCAACATTTATTCGCTGGATCAGCCTTATACTAGATATCAAAATTTGATAAAATCCACCCTAAGGCAGATAAAGTTTTACGTGCTATAGATACACCTATATGCAAAGTTATAGTGGATGGATCAGCAGCGCCCAATATTGCGTTAGGTCAGACAAATTGGGATCAGCCAGTGAATATATTACGGTCGCCCGTACTATGTGTCGGTCTGTTAATCGTTCCCCGTTATTTATGAACGTTTTAACTGTTTACATAAGCTTACTATAACATGGTTATGCTAATTTTTGGATAGGGCACAGATTGCACTGATTGCTCCCATGGATATTATTGGGATTTTATTGAACTTCTTTATCATTGATGAAGAAACAAGAATTTTTAAGGTATCTCTTAAGTCTTAGACGAGTTTCATTATTGACTCGCATACAATTTAATGTACAATATATAGCCCGAATGATAGTTAATGCCTATCTAAACAGTATGCCAAAAATATTTTGTCAAAGTATTATTATGCCATTATTAGTTATGCGTAACTAAACTAACTAAAATACTGGTATTCAGCTGCATCCGGTTTGACTGAAAGCCGACCCCAATATAGTTGGGAAAAGGCTAGGCAGATGATGATTAGTTATGCATAACTCGTTATGCCAAAGTGGAATAGGAATTTAAAAAATAATTGTGGGAATCAAAGGGATACCCTTAAACGATTCTGGTAAACTGCTGTTATCTTGTCATTGAGCCAATTAGCTAGGCTAGTTTCTGTCTAAAACTAAGTGTTTGTGTACTTTGCTTAATAAATTTAAGTGGAAAAGTGGAAAGATATAATTTCAAATAGGTACTCTCTGTACCTATACTTATGAAATATATTAGGATAAAAATAATCTATTCATTCACGACTAGCAGGTAAGAGTAATGTTCTTTACCTCAGCAGCTCAGCCTTACTATAATAGAGATGATGCCTGGGTAAAAAAAAGAAATTCTGTTTAGTCCGTCAGTCAGATAATAAAAAATATTAGACACGTATTTTTTTCGTTATATTTTTAATAAAACATGACATAGATAAAACGCATTAAAGTTGGGGAGTGGGGGCTCGCAACGTCACAACTCACAGTATAAAAGCTAACAAGGTGTGACGTCATACCACATTTTAACTCAATTTATCGCCGTAATCTTTTGATTAATTAAAAAAAGAAAAAGATATGTGTCCAATATTTTTTAATAATCTACCTGACGGACTAAACAAAAATTTTATCGTCATCCCTATTACCTCTTCTAAAATAGATGATCAGGGTTTCCTAACATTAGACCACACACTTCACAAATTATTATTAGGCAACATAACATTAATATTATTATCATTAACTGTTAGCAGTGTATGACAATTTCGCAAATTGTTATTTAATTGTAAAATTGCTAGAATAAAATTTCTAATCTCATGAGTCGCCTTATGAGGTCATTAAAATGCTATTAATGGATTCGAAATTATCGTTGCTTGTATATTGTTTACATTTTCCTATCATTTTTTGTTTTAAACAAGATAAAACTTAGGTTTTATTAATAAAATTAGCTTTAAAAGCGTAACTAATTTAAGTTAACTTAATAACAGAATAATTTAAATCTGCGATGAACATCGAACAACTCCATCAGCGAACTACTAAATATTATCTCAGTCAGGCTTTTATGCCGTGTAGAATATTAGATTTCAGAGGATAAGGAAGACTTTGAGAATATTCTCCTAACACACGGTGAGAACAGGCCACATTTGCCACGAACTTGAGCACTTACACGCAAGTACATTCAATGTTATGGGAGCTCTTCATATCATTCTGTCAATAAGTCAATACATTTTGTCAGAGAGTTAGACGTATGTATGTTCATAGTAACAAAGTTATAACACGCTTATCATCACGCCTATATTCTGCGAAAGATTAGGCAGAGGTCACGGGCACTAATATGTATACACTGAGCAACTTTCAAAAGTCATTTTCTCCTACTGTATTGATTGTAATTTTAGGTTATTTATGTTGTTTGTTTTATAGGTCTTTGTTTTTTTTTCTCTCAGCTTGAATCATAGTTTGCCAGTTTCAGTAAATTATGCGGCCTACCCAAATGTCCTTTCTTTGGTATTGTTCGTCGAATCGTTGAGCTCCTTAACTTTTATGTTGAGCTGTACGATTACTGACAGATGCTTGCACTGACTGGACAGGTCCACTCAATCTGTGTGGTTCTTTCCTCAAAAGACCATTTCAGACACCAACCTACATGGTCTTCACATGATCTGACCAAGATCATGTGAAGATTTGACTTTAAAAGAGACTGTGACCTCTGAGTTTGTTTCGGCCTTTCTTCTCAGAGTAGTCAGATAGGAAACGCCGGCCTCATCTAGTTTAAAAAAAAAATGTTTGACGTGTAAAAGTGTTTGTATAAACCTACTTACAGAAATAAAATAATTTATCATTTATATCATTTTTTTTTTTTGTTAAGAACATAGTATTTTAAAACCCGTACTACTATGAAAGAGGTCTTATCTCAAAGTTGCAATCGTAATTCCACGAGAAAATCGCTTTTGAATTGCGCTAAGTGTAATGCTCATGACTGTACCTAAAGTACACCCAAATTTCACGAACATTTTTAACAAAGTTAATAATCTTACAAAAGCCTGCGCAGTGTTTCAACGAGTTTTCTCTCTAACCGTGGGACTGCTAATTTAAACTTATGTTAGGTTTTCGTATCCCCTTGAAGTTTATAACAAAAATTAATTATGTATATCGCTTGAGTCACAATAAGTCACTCTTGTGTGTTCATTATGCGAAACATGAAAGTTTTGTTCCTTTTTTTTTGTCAATTCCTTTGCATAAAGTGGGTTGTACGCATAAATTGTAGGGTAGGGACAAATTGCGTTCCGCCAGTAATGTGTCCCGCTCAGTATTTCCTCGCTCACGTATGTTTCAGCTGAATTCTACATAATGAAACTTTTCAAGTACTGCTACTCTTATTTTGCTTTAATCAGTTCGAATTAAGATGTAATTTGTCACAGCTGTAAGCAGTCGAAGGCGACAGGACGGCTCACCACTCGATGTTGGCTTATTAAATCCGCACCTTTCTCAAAAACTGTTGAGCTTTTAATGTCTTTCGGTATTTACGTTTGTTCTGAACAATATTTCGAGATGGAATTGTCTTTTCCACGAAACCGATTGACTTGATCAACGTGTTAAATAAATTCCAATGTCATTTTCGGATGGAATAAGAATAAAAATAATTTTATTGGTCCATTGTTCAATCAATCTGCCTAGCCTTTTTCCAACTATGTTGGGGTTGGCTTCCAGTCTAACCGGATGCAGCTGAGTACTAGTATTTTACATGGAGCGACTGCCTATCTGACCTCCACAACCCAGTTACTGGGTAATGCGATACCCCTTGATAAGACTGGTTGCCAGACTTTCGGGCTTCTGACGACCCGTAACAACTCTCAAAGATCCAAGAATGACAGCCGGAACCAACGGCTTAACGTGCTTTCCGAGGCACGGAGGGATCTCGGTATGTAAAGATGGTTACCCATCCACGGACCGACCGCGGCAAGCATAGCTTAACCTGATCGATCGACCCGTGTGGCTGTTATTACATAGCCACGATGCCCTCATCTTGGTCTATTGTTACAAAATTAATTTAAAAAATGATTATAATGTATGCTTACCGTTACTAGAATATTTAACATACTTATTTTAATTACATTGGTCCCCAAACTAGGCAGCGTCTAATTCGAGACATGTTTGTGTCATGGGCATTTATGAAACGTCAGAAGCTCTTGAAATAATAAATTGAAAATAATTCTAATTAATATAAATGTGTGAGTGTGAGTACGTGTGGGGGTGAGTTGTAAGTGTGGGTTTTTGTGTGCAGGAACTGTGTGACTGTGTGAATGAATTGCTTGAAGAGTTTGGTGTTAACTCGCTATTTCCTCAGGGACTATATGACAGGGAAAACCAAATTTCTGTCATCCCTTTATATGGATGAGTGTTGAGACCTTTAGTATCGCAGCGCTTGCTTATTTTATTGTAAATATGATTGTGTGCGTGAGAAGGGCACCGTCTGGCTAGAAGACTGTTTGCATTAGGAAGAGGGACATATAAAATAGGTTTTGAGAGCAAGGTTTGGTAGTCAGCACCCTAATTGCGTAACACACTATCGATCAGAATCTGAATGATTTTAAAGCTTATTGCTAATCCATTGCTTCATATGTTCGAAAAATTTGTCTGGTCATCAACGTAACTAACGCAATGAATGTTGTTGAACTGTCAAAATGAAAGCCATTGCTTCTTGTAAGTGTGTTACGCAATTACCACGCACAGGTTCGTTTATAATAGATTTGTGTGCATGCAGTGCAGCACTAAGTTTATATAGATGTAACAGGGGATACGGCTTCACACAACCCCATTCCTACCGGCTTCCCTTCGGAACAACGACTCTACTTGAGTTGAATAAATTTTGATGTTATCTTCAATTTATGAGAGCTGAACAATTTTTTCTTCGGCCTCCCTCAAATGGAAGTTGTATCTTTGCTACTGAGATGTAAGGTTATTCAATGTTGGTATATCATTATTTGAATTGATCACCTGGTTCATAATAGGGTTTTCCTGACCTTTCAAAACACGACCTGAGTTATCTTATTTGCTTGAAATACTTTACTCGGTATATCAACTAAAAGAAAGAAGAAAGAAAGAAAAATAGGTTTATTTATCACAGAAACACGTGCATACAAAACGATAAGAATAATCAGAAAAATAAAACAAAACAGATCCACATTATAATCACGAGCTCAAAACAGAAATAAGTACATCACGAATTGTTAGTTATTATATGCCAAGTGTTCCCAGGTGCTAGTTTGTCTTTTAAGTAAGTAGGTATGTCACGGCCCCTCAACGACATTCACAGAAAGTCTCCTAATCACAAAACCACACCTCATGCATATTCCATGCAAGATACCCACAAAAGATATTAATCTAGCCTTCCGAATATCGGCTTTCCTACTATAGTTTTAAAGGTCCAAACAGTACATAAATCAAAGCGATATGTCCACGTAATGCCCTGTTTCATCGGGGCTGTGCGCTCGTGAAATATGACCAGCGTTATTATCTGCTTGTGTGGTGTACAGCGCCAGCTTATCTTAGGAAACTTCTAGAACATCTTGGATGTTTATGTTTAAGTTAGCAAGAATGTGGGGAAAACATCGAGGTACTTTAGTACGGAAGAAAAGCTTTATAATTTTGTTTTAACGCTGCTATAACATTGTATCTAACTTGTAACACAATGCGGGCAGTTTAGCACGAGCTTCTGTCAAGACATATTTCATGGGTTTTGTCTGATATCTCATACGAATCCGACTAAATCTGTGATACATGCCTTGCTTTATAGTACGTACTTGCCTGCTACTTGTTAGATTGTGTACTGGTTTGGTAGTTTGTTTCTTTGTAGTACCCCATAAAGTTTCACTCAGTGTTCGTCATAACTGTAAATTCTGTCCATCCTAAGGTAGAGTGGCAGAAATCACTGATTGCGAGATCACCCACAAGAGTAATGACATAATGTGAATGTGCCATATTTTTTTGCAAATGGTGTCATAATGTCATTATGATTTAATACGGTTATAGATAGATAGAGAATTAGTTGACAATTCAATGGAGCGATACACACAGTCACGAAGCTCAGGCAACGATGGAGATTTTGAAACACCTATTTCCGGGTCGTGTGATCTCCCGTTACGGCGATTTGACCGGCCAGTTCGCCAGATCTGACGGCGCCAGATTGTTTTATTTGGGGCTTTTTGAAATCTTGCGTTTACCACAACAAACCACAAACCTTGCAAGTCTTGAAAGCCAACATTGAAGAAGAAATCACCAATTTTCAGGAGCAACTTCAATTTTCTGACTAAGTGACTGACTCTTTAACAATTCAAAAGTGCCTGTAATTGGTTTAATTTCAATAAATGCTTTGAGTTTGAGTTCAACAATTCTAAATGCCGTAAAACGAGCAAAAATTTTCATTCACTCTGGATGTGGTCTTTTGACCGATATAATGTTTTCGACTTGATGTCATAAATACACTTTTAAATAAACTTTCCGTGAAAACACAGCCCAATTTCTTTTCATTTCCAACCAAATGGCAGCCAGTTCACATTATGACATTACTTTTGTCCCATCTTGTAGTACCTTCTTAAACTGTATCACCTGTTTGACCTTAAACTTATCTGGCGAAATGTGTATGTACTATATAATAGGCATACCTCTGTCTAACCGTTCGGGGAATAAAGGCGTGATGTTATGTTATATTGATTGCATTAAAAAGAATTTAATATTGTTAGAATCTAAAAGTGAGTCAATACAACTTTATGAAATATGCACCTCCATATTAACAACATCGTCAATTCCGTCCCAATATTGCAGTTTGCAGAGCAGAGGTGTGTCAAAACCGCCTGTAACCGCGCACCGCAGTGTATTGAAGTGAAAGACGTCCGCTGCAACTGGAACCTTAGGACAAGTCGCAGGCTCCGAAGCCAATGTGACGGAGAGGGTTTACGTGGAGAGATATAGAAATAAGATCACGTAGTGTCCACATAAAAAGTATATTTTATAAAAAAACATTTTGCAAAAAAAAAACTATGACTTCCAAAAAAAAAACACCACAAAGTGAAAAATAACTTTTTCAGAAGTCGGTATTTTTGGATCTGTATTTTAGGTTTTTGCCACCATCAAGCTGGTTGGAAGCTCGTCACAAGGCATATTATGCATTGTGACGAGCTTATATTGTTAAGCAATAATGTTAAAGTAACTATTATTAGCGAGTTGTTCCGGTGGCCATCTGTGGTCTTCATCAGTTCCACTTTACCAAATAGTGATTTCCGAGAGCAAATGCAAGAGTTACTATAAAACATACCCAAATCGCAAATAAATATATGAATGAATAAATAATGAATATATGAATATTTGAAGAGTTCCCTCGATTTCTCCAGGATCCCATCACCAGATCCTGACCTGATGACAATGGGACCACCTGGAAAGTATATCCTTTAAAATAAAAAAATAATTTTCCAAATCGGTCCAGCCGTCTTCGAGTAATCGGGGAACACACATAAAAAGAAGATTCCGACGAACTGAGAACATCCTCCTTTTTTGAAGTCGGTTAAAAATAAGAGAAAGGGGTTAAATAGATTTATGGTCACAAATTCCTTTAATTCCTTCGGGGAGCAGCGCAATGCTTTCCTGGCTCGCCTGGTGTGATGAAGACCGCAGTGGGTGTGACACGCTGCAGACGCCAAGAGTGGTGACGGTCGGCAGATCGAACCACCAGACTCATGGAGAGCTCGACGCGGCCACGCGGGTAAAATAATTACCCGGCGCGGAGCTTGATGCTGTCCGGATATGCCGGAAGTTGGTGCCAACTCAGCGCTCGGATGCCAACGATATCGTTGGATTGACCTTCGGAGACTATGGTCGAACGGTCTATATTGCTAATACCATTTTGACTAGTTTCCGTTGCACGGCTTAGTGAAGCGTACCTAGTTTTTATGGGTAGGTACGCAAGCAATTTTGTCCTGCAAATGGAGATTTGTACTTATGTGTGCCCAAAGCTTTCTTCAGTATCTACTGTTAAAATAAAATCCTCGTTTTGAAGGAGTCCTTTAAGCACTATCAACTTTTGTAAGACTTGATTTCATTAACTGGAACTTTTTACTATGACTTTATTTGTTAAGGTCGACAGGGACTCTTCTCTTGTTTATTATTGTTTATTCATTCAAACTACAAAACAATAACAAATCCAAATATTGTTTAATTAAAAGAGAAAAGGAACTTGACGTCAAAACAGGCAAACAGTTCAGTCTAGAACATTAAAGTGCCTGTTAATGAAAGAGAAAAAACTATTAACCATTCAATATGGAGTTTTATTGTTCGGCAAGGACCGACGGGTGGACTTTTAATTAAAGGCCCCTTCACATTCTCTATTATACAGGACATTTTTACAGCCCCAGCTACATATTGTGCTGCCACGAACACTTTTACTATATGCATACATTGAATACACAGCCCTATAGAACCTCCAAAAGTTCAAACTATTCTGAGCTTTAATTTTTTCTGAATAATGACTATTGTCATTCGTGGCCGTGTTAATTGATAGCTTAATTATGTTTGTTAAAGAAAACATGTTGCGTATAATAATTGGATAATAATCGCACCTCATTGAATATGTAAGTAAGAGTTAAGCTTTTTCAAGATTATTATAACTGTCTTTGTAAGTAAATACAGGGTTATGTTAAATTGGCTAGCTAAACTCCGCAGACGCCATTGGTATTGATATCTAAATACGATAAAATAAAAAAGATATATACATATTTGACGATTTTTTTTAGGAAGTCAACGACTGCTGTTAGTGTAATTACTTGAAGTAAGAGTTGAAAAAAATGTTTTTTTTATGTTTTATCGTGTTTAGATAACTAAAAAAAATTTTTTGAACTGATACATATTTCAAGGGACTACAATAACTACGGTCGATGACCCCACAAAAAAAATTAAAATATTTTTGTTTTTTGTTTTATCATGTTTAGATAATTATATCAATACCTATCATGTGTGCAGAGTTTAGCTAGCCAATTTAAAAATAACCCTATATAATGACATGTTTCGGTACTGTGGCTTACCTTAACAGAGGCACTTGATTGATTTGATCGGTTGAACATATTTATTAATTTCCTGCGACTGCTGAACTCAATACCTGAATGATTGACGTATTACTTAATTACTCGTTTGATGTGGATAGAGATGGCTAAGATGGCAGATCAATCGAAAATTTAAGTTTAAAATACTAAAGATGTGGCAATGTCTATTTTGTTTGTATAAGTAAGTGAAAACTTAAAACTACGGGGTGCAATCAAATGATCTCGTCAAAAGTGCGAGAAAATGTTTTTGTGCAACTCCAAACTGCCCAATTTACAACCAGTAACTTTTTTCACAAGCTGCACCGTTGTATTTTCAGTTTGACCATAGCAAGAGGAGTTCTGAAAAAAGTTTCAACACTTGAGGTACCCTTTTTTGTGGATGGGAAATCATCAAATGGCTTCTCCCGCTCTGGGCGGAGCGGGAGGGCGTGTCAGACTTTTACTGACTTAAACCCACCCGGTTACTTCTGTTGCCTGTGCTGGGCCCACGGTAACTCTTTCGAACATCCCGCAACCCTGGCTGGCATCGGCCCTAGCGGACCCCTTCAATGGTGCTCACATCTCTTTGCGGCGCGCGTGGAACACAACGCGCCGTCGTCTCGGGCCTTGTCCTTACCGGACAGCGAGGTACCCATTGCTCGCCGTCCGCAAGCCCGCGCCTACGGTGGCCGGGCATCGGCTGCCAATTCCCGGCGCCCAGGGCGTCTCCTGCGGCGACTAGGGCGTGAGGGCGCAAAGCTTGCCTCTCCCTCACGCGTCCCGCCTCCTCCTTCGCGAGCATTACTGCTTCGCAGAAGGAGGTAATGGCTTCCCAGGTACGCTCGCTCCGTACCATGGCCTGGACCAGGGCCGGACGCGACAGATCGCCGCCGCCGATCGCTTCCGCGAGGACACGGCGGTGCTCCGCCCAAGCCGGGCAGACCTCCACCGTATGCTCCACCGTGTCCTCCGGGCGATCCACACAGTGGTGACACCTGGGCGTTTCCTCCCGCCTTATCCGGAACAGGTACCTCCCGAAGCACCCGTGTCCGGTGAGGACCTGCGTCAGGCGGAAGGTGAGGACGCCGTGGCGCCTCTCCAGCCACTCCTCAAAGAGGGGACTTATCGCCGCAATTGTGGCGTGCCCAGCGCTGGGTTGCGACAATCGCACTCTCCATGCCGCCATGAGATCCTGCCGGAGCTCTGTCCGCCGTGCCGCGATTTCTCGCGGCAACACTTGAGGTACCCTGCGAGTAACTATAGTTTGGAATAGGTATCAAGTTAACAACTTAGCCGATGGATGTAAAAATATCGCGGCGAATTTTTCCTGCACTGAATTTTCAACGCACTGCTTAGCGCCGAGAGTTGACAATCCAACAGTGTGTTTTTTCAACGTGTTGGAATGCACTGTTGGGTTCTCAATGCTCGGCTCAACACCGAGAGTTGAAAATCCAGTGCGCGATAAAATCCTGCCGCGATATTTTTACGTCCGTGCGAACATCCGCTTACCTAATCTAATTTAAAATGTTCTTTAATTAACACGCATTAGGTAGGTACACTATTAAACACAATTCAGTCGAAAGCCAACACGATATCTCCAAAAACAGAACAAACAAACCGACCAGTTACACAAGAGCTCGCCTTTTACGTTGGCTTAGGAGTTTAACGACAATTAGTAGCGCCTGCTGCTATTGACAGCCCCTGTCTCCCCCTCGACAGAATTAAGCTTTGATTGAATGAGTTTTGATTGAAAAAACTTTTACACGAGAGGGGATTTAGGTACTACAGTAAAGGGTAGTTGACGTTGTGTACATGTAACAATTTGAGCAGGTGAAAAAGAAATAATAGTAAAAAAAAGAAATTCTATTTAGTCCGTCAGTCAGATAATAAAAAATATTAGACACGTATTTTTTGCTTTATCATATTAATAAAAAAAAACGCATTAAAGTTGAGGAGTGACGGCTCGCTACGTCACAACTAAATATAAAATCTAGCAAGGCGTGACGTCATTCCACATCTTAACTCAATCTATCGCCGTAATCTTTTACGTAAAAACAGAAAAAATACGTGCCCAATATTTTTTAATAATCTACCTGACGGACAAAAAAATTTTTGTCATCATTCCTATTGTTTATCCTACCTACGAACCAATGAGTTTATTAACTAGATGACGAAATATCACATATTATATATCAATATATCCGTTATTGCTTGGCAACGTTTATTGTTGATAAAAGTTTTTATAAACAATATAATATTTGTTCTGAAACTTCCAGCGAATTTTTTCAAGGCTCACAAGAAAAGTAGTACCTACCAAACAACCTTTCATGATTCTTAGTATTTCATTCTAATACGATACACAAGTAAGGTTTTAGGTTTCGTACTAAAATATTAGTTTTGTTGGTAAAGTTTGGTTTCCAAACAAAACGACCGAAAAGTTAATGTCCTATAAGGTGGGTACACATAGTACGCTGGATGGGAGGAGAGGCGAGATCATTATGATTCATTTGGTTCAGAACGTTTGAGAGCGCTCGGTGATGAGCTGCTAAACGCGTCTAACGAAAGTCCTGCGCTGTCCTTTGTGGCCTTGCTAGATAACTTAGGATAACTGCTACACGTAGCAGATATATTTTCAGTCAAGTCAAATACCTACGATCATCAACTCGGCTGCAGGTTCGCGTATTTTGTGAAGTTATTATCGGTGCTGTGAGAACTCACATGTAGCATTTATAGATAGGTACCTAAGTGTATTCTCCTGCTATTGGATGTCCACGCAGATGAAAACACGGAAGTCAATCACATTGTTGGCATTCACTGTGCCACGGATATCGATCAAACAGGAATTTCCAAACAAAACTGCTGTACTTTTAATTCGCAATTGTTTATTTTGCCAAGTGTCCTGTTTTTCTTATTCTTGAGTCCTAGAGTGTCAAAATTGAATAAAAAGTGTGTCTAGACTCCCTTAAAAAGATTACTATGTAATGTGATAAGGGACCCAGATCAGCCATTCAGCATAAGGCGTCGTCCTAATACAACGCGACTACGCGATCATCGCGCGAGTAAGCGATGCGACCATCGCGTGGTCACGCGATAACAAACACTGTGTCTGCTAATAGACACGAATACGCGACCATCACGCGAATTAACTATACGAATGGCCGCGAGGAGTCCTGCCCTGCCCCTCGCCCCGCTACCCGACGACGCGACGCAATTATCGCGCGAATTCAATTAGAACACCTATTCAACACCATAATGTTTGAACGCGCGTTCGTACGACTAAAATTCGCGCGAACTTGTGATGATCACGTAGTCGCGTTGTATTGGGACGACGCCTCAGGCCAGGCATTCCATTTGTTTAATAAACCTCATCTTCAGTAAAGGTAATAAATCTACGTACCTACGTACATAAAATAGACAATGACAGTTCGGTGAAAAACGGTTGGATACAGCAAAATCCTATCTGTTACGCTCTCAAAGATTTCACCGACTAAGGATTAGTGTAAATTGAGTAAGGTTCGGAAGACCTGATGTAAGTACGCTTGGAACTCGGAACCCTTTTTAGTCATTACGATCTTACTATCTTTCCATCCCGCTGGTCTGCTCCTGAAAAACCTTGGGGTTTAGACAATTCGACCGCTATATTATGTATGATGAAAAGGGTTCCACTAGCCAAAGTTTTTCTGACAACTGCGAATAATTCCCGAATTTCATGACCGATGGCCGTTATCGATACCAGATTTGGGTCCCGAAAATCTTTTACAAAAACATACAAACGTTTCCCTTTTCTCGGAAAAAATCTATCCAATTTAATGGAGCCCAAAAAGTAAATTCGATTGTAAAGTAAATCTGTTAAGATGGGTATTTATCGTTAAAATACATTGGGTCCGAAGGGATTGAAGGAGTTCGTTAAAAATCATTTAAGTACCACCGAATTACATTAAAAAAATATTTTAAAAGTAATTTCAGTAGGTATTGTTATCACCCCGGGAAGCCAGGACGTATCTCGGTCGTTCCCTCGACAAATTGAGCATTACGCCAAATGCCTCCAGTAATTTCGAGCTTCACTCCAAATTTACTACGTAAGCTGTTAAGTTATTTAATCTTGAAATTATTTCGAAATTTACTTGAAACAATGACATGGTATCAGCTTTGATTTAAAGATGAGGTTCGTTAAATAAAATGGATAATTTGCGTGATAGGAGAAAGTTCATTCCACTCTTTCAGTTAGTAACTGAAATTACTTTATTTTTGGTATATACCTTGTCATTAATCAGTCCTACTAAATAGGTAAGCTTTGTTGAAAAGCGTTAACGCCCTTCGTATACTTTGTACTTCGTATAGAAAACACTAAATGTGTCCAACCTGTTCAATCAGAGAAGGAACTTATTTATTTATTTAACTTACGCTTCTTATTTATCGGTCACGTCGCGATTCCAAACCAAATCGAGTTACTAACCATAGGAAAATTTAATTACCGCGAGTTGGCAACGCTACAAATATCAAATTTGTAGCGAACGGGTTGCGGTGGAACAATTTAATGAGCTTACGAGTACTGTGCTCGCTCGCAAATAGTCTCATACCCAGTTACCCATAGGTCAAATACCGTTATAATGATTGCATGCAGTTCCTCTGAAGTGATAGGTTTAACATAGATTTGATGTACGGTCAACCGCATGTAGTCACAGTAGGTAACAGTTGAACTTTGAAAACGGCCTTCGCTACGAAATAAAGGAGTTGTGAAATTCTAGTTGTTACAATGGAGGTGCGATTGACTGTTCCAACACTTGCATCGTGTTTTTCTTTACTTCTTTTCTTTATCATATCGATAACGTAGTAAAGTACCTCGAGCTCAAATAAATAAAAAAGAAATTAATATTAATTTTAAATCAAATATAATTCTTAAATTAAAACCCCGTAAATAAATTAAAATTTTTACGGGAAAATTTTATTTATTCAATAAAATAAAAAGTTACACTGAAAGTAATAGGATAATCCTGAAAATATTTTCCATCACTTGGTTCAAGAAGCTATAGTAACGAATGGAAGAAATAAAAATGGATTCTTTGAAAATCAATCAGCTTTTCTTAGAAATCTGAATTGTACAGTTTTCTATAATTTTATTACACGAAACATGATTACCAGGAAAAAAATGGTAAAGACGTTACAAGAAAATTACTAAGATACATAATTATACGGTCATCAACCTGAAATTCCTTCAAATGTCACATTTCATATTACTAGTTCCCGCGTTCTTTTGTATAAACCGACTAGGTAGTACTCAAATCCTTTGAGCGTAGTACTCCAATTCACTCTTTGACACCTCTGTTTGATTCTGAACGATTGATTCCAGACTTCAGAGCAAATAGAGCTGAAATTCAGAAGCAATATAGCTAAAAATACTTTCCAAAGTACCTATTATAAACAGTTTTATTGTGATAAAACCTAACTTAATACATACTAAAGTTTAAGAACCTAAAACTTTCCACTTAAAAGGGTATCTACATCATAGTAAGTATCCATATTCCGTATACTTTGGTGCATCGTTGGGTAATTCAAAATTTCACTTAACTCTCGTCGAAGGAGCACTGAATTTATGAAAGGAAAAGTTTCATAATGTGCTCTTATGAACTTTGAAGTTTATAGCGAGTCACGTGTGTGCTTTATATTACACTTCATGATGGTCTGTTTAGTGTTTTTAAATGTGTTAAGCATAATAATTTGTGCATTTTATATTGAGATTTTATATTAGGTTATTTCAAAATGCACTTTGTTTATTATACTCTCTGTAAATGGATTGCTTTTAAAACTATAGTAAATAAATATGTTACGTAATCGAAAACCAGTTTTGAATTAAAATTCTTATCTTTAATTTTATTCAATGAGAGTCTTCAATCGTGAAATACCACACGACTCAATCATGCAATCATGTAAATACGCGTATTTATTCATAATTGCAAACGACTAATAACCCTGTATTAATTCTTAACTACATTAACAGTTAGCACATGCAAATCGGACGTTTACTGAAAGCTATATCCGTTAACATAACTGAGGCATCCTAGTTACACCTCAACCCCCGGGAATTGTCCTGGGGAATACTAAATCATGTATACAGGATCTGGGATCCTTCGCAGCCTAACAAGAAGACTGCCAATACCCGGGTGACAAGGTTTATGACTAACAGTCCTTTAGAATATTCGCAGGTAGTCAAGTACATTATAATATACCTTTAGCCTTTAGTCTAAGTGGACCATGACGCAGGGTGATCGTAAAACTAGTTACGTCATAAAGTATTACTTTGTGGTTACATTATATTGCTGGCAACATTATCCGTCCATATTTTCAGTACATGTGAAACCGTTTTAATAATTTGGCAAGTTTTAAGCCACATTTTTAGTGGTCGTAAAAAAAAGTTCAGATGGGTAAAATGGAGTGGGTATTGCTGATTTATCATCTTTTAAAAGAAAATGCTTTTGATAGCTTAATTAAGACCTTTTTATTTGTCTATATCTGACTTCCGCAACTGTCCTACTAAATTTTTCTTAGTAACAACGTTTCTCTCTTTATTTCACACTAATCTGTTTTCTGGCCTACATACATAATCAGCCTATAATGTTCCCACTGCTGGGACACAGGCCTCCTCTCTGTGAGAGGGCATGGGACGTAATATACCAGGCGGGCCCAGTGCGGGTTGGTAGATATCACATGTCTTCGAATTTTTGGTTCTAGGACACGTTTCCTCACGATGTTTTCCTTCACCGTTTTGAGAGCAGTGGTGATGAAATAATTTACACAAAGTAAACCGCCTGTCAGGGTTCGAACCTATGATCTACAACTCGTAATTCGCGGCCACTGGGCCACCACTGCTCCGATTTCCACCACCATTTTTTGGCCTAACACGGAGTATGTTCTTCATCATACCTTTATTGAAATTGACCATGCTTATATTGAACCCAGCTTCAGTGTTTCTAAGCGGAAAAAAGCCCGACAATTTATCAGAATCACAAATATTTCTATTACAAATCTAAATGCTATTAAACTATGTCAACCACGAAGATATTATTTCAGTTGGGGATCTTATTCTACCTGATTTGGTACTTGCCATCCAATTGATATTCAGCAAGCCCAATTGAATAATCTCGATGAATTTACAGTGAGGGTAATCTTATAATTTAATTCGTCGGTTCACTTACCTACTGCCTTTACATTGGCAGGATAGCTTACATAACTGAATTTAGGTTAGTTCCTCCCATAGTAAGTTGTAAGATTGGTTATTTAGAGTGGTTTCGGATATGCATAGAAACATTGCTATTTATTATAAGTCATTAGATAGATACATGTATGACATTATTTTCAGGTTCATGTTTTTCATCTACTTATTTATTGACAAAAACTTAATTCAGTACGTCTTCTGGTAAAAACAAAGAATAAATTATTATAATAACATATTTTATTTTTTTGATATTTCTCGGGACCCTAGGGTCCCGGATCTTTGGAAGGCATATGAGGGGCCGAAGCCAACTCGCAGAGGCCCGTTAGACGCTTTCAATGGAAATGAGGCACATATATTATTATTATTTACCAGAATAATAATGCCAGTATTTCAGAGTTTAGAAAGACCATATCACGTTGAGGCGTTTTAACTTTTCCGAAGTTAAGCGTAGAAAGCACAACTTTTAAATGGTAACACCATAACATATTGTAAGCTGTTTGTTCTTACAATCTTGGCGTCCATATTTTCTTCTTAAAATAGTCTTATTTTTCTTTACGATGTTTTCTGTCTAGAAAACATCGTAAAGAAAACTACGCTGACGTTATTCGTTTATCGATAGATAAATTGACTAATATTTATCTATTGACTGGTGACATAAAGCCTATCCAAGAACACACTAAATTGGAAATTGACAGCCGTCAAATGACTTCAAAGGCACGTATCGGCAAAAAAATTGACATATCTGGTTCAACGTGAGATTATTAAGATCCTTTGATCGTCTTGTATATTTACACACTAGCTGTGCCCCGCGACTTTGTTCGCGTGGATGTCGTTAGATACACGTTATACTAAAATAACAGCCACATTTTATTAAAATTCCCTCGTCCCCTGACCCGCCGCGTTGCATCGCCCGCCCGCACTATTACTTCGTTTTCGCTTAGCGTTCTTTCTGACGCTTTTTTCTTTTTGCTCGGCTCCTAAGGGTCGTAGCGTGATGTTAAACAGTCTACAACCATCCTCAAGAATTGGGCTACCAAATGCATAAAGAATTTTTCAATGCCGTTCCACAGATTAGCGCAAAATTGCTTAAATTTCATGGGTTTTATTTTTTTGCGCGAAACGCTAATTCATTTTCTAAAATAAAAGTAGCTTTAGTTACTCCTTATAACATCAGCTATCTGCCAGTGAAAGCCCCGTCAAAATCGGTCCAGCCGTTTCGGAGACTACCCGGAACAAACAGACAGACAACAAAAATGTTTTTATACTTCCTTATGCATTTAGTAAAAAGTTGTTATTTTGACATTACAAACTGACACTTCAATTTTATTTATTTGCATAGATAGGCAGAGGCACCTATGTTTACTTATAGGTGTGCCAAAATAAATCAAATTTACATTCCCGTACAGAGATGCGAACAAACATTGCTCGTATAAACATAAAGGCTTTTCATCGAAGGCTAACTTGTTCGGCTACAATCTCTTTGATAAACTTGTTCTAGGGAACTTGGCTAGCTTCTCGCACGGTTGTTTGCAAACTTGCACTCACCGTGCAGCTTAATTGAATTGTCCAGAAGTCAATTTGATTCTTAACTGTACCTAGAGCTTTGGTATTCCTGTGTGTTATGGCGCTTGAGTTGTATGGGAAGAGCTTTTGAAGTTCGCGTTCGGTAATGAAGCGGTTGCTCTCATGAGTGTTACCTCCACGGGTGCCTGATTTGGTTAGAAAACTAAAGCAATGAATTCGGAAATTCAAAGCAAGATAATATCCCCCCCCCCCCTATCATTAAGGCCATAACTTGAAACCTATAAACTTATTTCAAAGTTGTAGTTGTAGCATTTAATTTAATCGTGTGGAGAGGTATTACGTGATGTTCTAATGTGCGGCGGAATGAGCGTCGATTAGGGCGCCTTCTGGTTGTAATATGATCATGCCGTGATCCAGTCCAATTACACTTGTTCAGATCATATCATCAAATTAATGTAATTAACAAGTTCCCACTCAAATTACTTGATCATATCAGGTGTCGTTTGTTTTAAAGTAACGAACGTGGTGCCTATAATTTTGACTAGTCCACATTTTGCACCTTTGATGCTATCTCAGGCTGTTGTAACCATCATGCAATATCTTGCATCTGGGCATTAGGTATAGGTAATGTTTTTGTGGCGGCATCTACAACGCCTCATGCAAACTATGCATTAAAGACCTGACGTCACACAAATCCTGCATCGCGCAAGCAGAGTTTACCGCGCGACTGGCATTGATTTTTTACTGGATGATTTTTTTTACCGTCTCGAAATTTTTACAGGGTGTTCTACCCATGAATATGAACAACTTTCACTACGGGACCAACTCTGAAATCACGAAAAAAAATCTACTGTTTAATAGAAAAGTTCAAACCTACTTGACCAAAATGTATGAAACAGCAGATTTTTTTTTTCGTGATCTCATAGTTGGTCCCATAGTAAAAGTTGTTCATGTTCATGGGTAGAACACCCTGTAAAAATTTCGAGACGGTAAAAAAATCATCCAGTATACAACATAATGCTCGTTAAGTACCTAAAAGAACAGTTTTCATGTAGTAAAGGGTATGATTAACAGTCTCAGTCAACTTGTATATAAAATATTAAGCGGACGCTCCCCTAAAGTTAAGAACTGGCTGTTGCGTTATCTTTAGGTTTTAATCCATCACGAGTTTTCAAACAAAGTAGTTTGATCTAAATGCATCTATACCTAGACATACACCTAGACAAAATATTGATAGCGACAAACAAAAGTATAAACACCCGAAGGAAATAAAGCTAGGTTATTTGATACCAGATCGTGACCAATTATAAAATGATATGGTGGGTTCCCCTCAAACAAAGTGTGTCAGTAATTTGTCGCACGACAATTAATCTTGCCCCAGTTGAAACCCATTGAGGGGCGAAATCAATTCTTGCATTGCACACAGTTATAGAACTCTGTTCTTTTGTCTATTAATGCACACGGACATGAAAATGCTGTGACGTTTGAATGTTTTATGTTGCTTTACCATATTCCCGTGACATATTTCAAAAAGCCACAGTTGCGACCCAAAAATGTGTTCCAGCCCTGAAATTGTTTTTTTTTTGTTTGCTTTCATAAAAGTAAAATAAAAGCCTTTAAAAGCATTCCCTTTCTGGGGTTCACTTTATTGGCTTTAATTTCCTGTGAGAACAAAAGCATCACAACAAATTAAAGAAGAAACTCCTAACTTACGTTAGTTTAAAGTTCTCTTACAGTCATTCTCAGAAAACCATTCAATTGTTCGGTCCCTTGTTGCCAATTCCTGGAATTTAATACGTTCCTATAATGTCATTGCTCTGTAGAAGTTATTTAATAATACACAGAGCTTTCAAAAAATATATAGGTGCTTCCAGAAGGCTGGCTCCATACAACCAGAAAAACGCGCGCACACTTGGGGCGAATTTCACAAATGAAACTAAACGCGATCAGCACGTCTAAACCGCGATCAAGAGCTGTCAGTGTCATCATTGTTGGGGAATATTGACACTGACAGCTCTTCAACGCAATTTAGGTGTGCTGATCGCGTTCAGATTCATTGGAGAAAACAGCCCTTAGACACGCTTCACGTGCAGCGAGTGCAAGGGCACTCACGACTGACATTCGTTTGAGACAGTTTGAGATCTCCGCTAATTCGCGCCTATGTGTGCGTGAGCCTGTATTCGCTCGTTATATACAAGGTGTATAAAATTGAAATACCTGACAATCTCTAAATGGATCATTGGACTCATCATTATGAATTGCTTATTTTACTCTATGACCAAACCAGAGATCGCGTAAAAATACAGCTGTTCCCTACATGTTGTCGAGTTATGCGAACATAAATACATGGAGCAACTCAATATTTTTTGACGATTTCAGGTTTGGTCCCATAGTACAAGTAGTTCATAATGATGAGAACAATGACCGCCTAAGAGGTACGCATACATAAACTCACGCCTTCTTCCCATGGGGGTATGCAGAAACTACAGAACGCCACCTGCTACGATCCGATTACATACTTCATTTGCCTCGTTTACGTTCATAAATCTGGTCATACACGCATGCCGGTTGCGAGTACTGCGCACCTGACCTTTCTGAAGAACATCACCAATAAGATCACTATATGTCTTCCTAGGGCGTCCTCTTCCGGCGTTTCCACTCACATCTGCCGTCTAAGAGGCCTAAGAGGTTTACAGTTATTTTAATTAGATACACCTTGTATAGAGCTGACCTTCTGGAGTTACTTATCTATCTATTTAGTGGAGCTTCAATACGGGATGTTTACGGTCTGCCACGGATTGCTGTTGGCAATGTTTCAGCGTCAGGCACGCACTAAAACATATCATTCCATTAATATTCAGGGAAGCTGCCAAAGGCGTGCGTCTTGGATTGAATACCCCGATCAGCAGTGATAAACATTCGGGTAATGATAATTATCGTAAATACGCTGATGTATTAAGGTTCATCTATGTTGAATAGTAAGTAGTTTCATGTAAATCGTCTTCTTGCTAAAGTTATGTCTGCTTATAAAATCTTGGAATGCATTCGTTGCTCGGGTAGAAAAAAAATTCCTTTGAAAGCTTCAAATGAGTTTTATTTCTTCCTTACGAGTATAAGCGAATGTTCAAGTTATACAAAACATAAAGAATACAAAAAAATACTTTATTATTTAAGAAGATAAAAAAAAATATTCCACAGTTATAAGGAAAACATCTAGACTTAACGACCTAGATTAGATCAGTCAAAAGAACATTCCCGAGCGGAAAAAATATTCTAAATTATCTTTAAGTAACCTAACTTTATAAAGGTCAAAGTGGTCACAACAATTTAAAACCATAATTATTCAGCGGAAGAGGCCCGGAAGTTTGTCCATGACATTTAATACACACGAAACCTCGTTTAATACCTGCATTAGTATAAAGTTGTTACAGACATCGATCACAGATTCATTTCCATCGCTAGAAAGTGGTCTGTTTACCCGACCCTTGCAGGAATCGAAGCGATTTCCTTTCCTGTATTTTCCTCAAATAGTTGGATGCTCTTACGAGTCCCAGTCGGATCTCTTTATAGTAAGGTTTGTTTATCGGGCAATCGAGATCGACGAACAAAGAACACGGTTCTGTCCATTGTACACTGGAGGACGATCTAAAATGTCCCGGAAACCTATTTGGCTAAGCCCAACAGATTCATTGGCAATCACCCGTCTTTGTTTTCATTTAAAAACGTCGGTTGTTAATTAAAAGTAAAGTGTACTAAGTAGCTATTAAGTGGAATGAGAATATAGTGGCGTATTTAAGAGATTTTCTATGTTTAGTCGATTGTTTAACGCTAATGCACGGTAGGGTTGGCTGCGGGGAGTGAAAATATTTTCTCTATCAATCGAGTTGAACATGTTAGAGACAACAAGTACTCGTAGTTTATTTGTGTGATCGGTTCATACAGATGTAATAGCTTTTCAGTTTTGATCAACCACCGTTATGTTCTTTAAGTTGGGACTTCACGAAGATTTTCATTGAACAAAACAAATTATTAAACAAACTCCGCATTACTTAACACAAAGGTAATATTAAATCAAACAAATTACTCGTCTTAACCCCTTTAAACGTAGAACAAAGCCTTCCCTCTTACAAGCGACATTCTGACACACGCACCTGCTAAACTTACAGTAAGGAACCTATAAATCTTCCGGCGGCTAATCCAAACCGAGTCCTGGAGGAAAAACGGAGATACAAAATGTACCACGTACTGCAGTATTTTTAAAAACTGCCAACGTGGATGTATAATGGTGTATGGACCGAATGTAGGACTTATCCTGACAGCAAGAAAAAGAAAGTAAGGCTGATAAGGCCTCCGACTTTACTGTACCCCGATTTTCGAATATGTATTTTGTTTCGCGAGATTTCGTGGTCCGGTATTATTGTGTGTATATAGGTAGTAAGATTCCGTTTGATTCACTGCACCGATCTCCAGGCTTTGCGCTTGTCTTTTTTGTGAAATTGTTGAATCATCTTATAGGTATTGGCATATTGGCTTGGCTGCCATTCGATGTGTTTCCAATTTTAATATTCTGAGTCAGGTATTGTCTGTGCTGAGATGGAAAAAATGTAAAGCAAGAAAATGAAAACAGACTTTATTTTTCTGCTAACCTTATTTCGTATTTGAATTTAATCTTTACGAAATCAAAATCTTATTATGCTGTATAAAAAGAAATTTCACATTAAGGGCAAACCGAGTCTTACAAAATGTATCAAATAGAGTCCCTTTGGATAAAGATAAACCGGCGGAAGGCAGGATTTTCCCGGGATTTGGAATCTAAACTGTTTTTTATAGGTCACATTTTACACGCGGTGTTATGGGGAGAAAAGTTTGCTCTCGCTTCGTACATTAAATGTAATTGTGCCCATAATAGTTGTAGAGACAAGATTTAATCACAGTGTAGACACATGGACCTCATTTTCGCTTTTAATTACGCAAATTGCATTCTTCCACATTGCATTACGGCAACAGCGCAAGCGTTCTTGTGTCATTACTCTGCGCCCGCGCCGCTTTTGTTATTAAGTGTCGGTCGTACGCACCGCAACTTATAATTTCGCTATGATAATTGTAATTACAAGGCAGCTGCGTGCCCTTGTTCTTGCTTCTTTCGAAATTACCGAACAAAAAACGGTGGCAGCCGTATTCCATTAAAATAATTGAATTTTTGAATGGAATTATGCTCCGTGCAATTTTGTTCCGGTTAGATTTGCCAAAAATGCCAAATCAAAGTAGTAGCAGTGATTCGAAGCATCCATGAAATTGATTAACAATCAATCAGCCACGGCTTCATAGCTCATTAGTGTACAATAAACGTTAGATATTTATCGGAGAGCATGCATACCATGACCTTCCTCAACTCATCCATCTGCAATTAAGAATGGCTATGACAAATTATTGACAAGCTTGAAGCCAAGCTTAGTTTGTAGCCTTCACAAATGAAACTATTATGAAATATTACAGAGAGGTTTTTAAAAAATAACTTTGCAATTTCACGGTTCTTCGCAATACACATAGTTATCATCAATAACACGCGGTGCCATGTTAAACTTGTATGCAAGTCAGCCTCGTCGCCCTTGACATATACTCGGAGCCTTCCACTATGTTGGACCACGTTATTTTAAGCTGACAAACAATGTAAATTAGACCTTATCACGATCATAGTACGTGTTATAACAAGTTGTTAGATTAATTAGTTGGCTCGCTGCCGCCTCAGCAAACGTTGACAGGTACTTAAAAGCACTGCCACGCTCCATCAAATATGCATAAGGCCGTCTGCTTCGGTTATGAAAAACGCCTTGTACTCGCTGTACTTGCGTGCGAGTAACTCGTTAATGAACTCGACAACGAGCAATGTATCGCAATAACTGCTAGCTCCGGTGTAAAGTTTCATAATTTATGTTGATTCGTTACACGTCATACAATTGGGTGCGATTTTTAATCGGTTAGTAATTAAACTTGAGTTATACCTTCGTTAGTATAAGCTACTATCATTGTGGTGCGTAATGAGTTCTCCTTTTCGTTATTTATTTTGATTAAAGCATAACGTTGAATGTAGAACAGACTGATTTATCTGTTCCATACAAGGAAGACGCTACCCACATACCTAATACAGAAATATAGGCGACGCAACTTGAAAGTGAAGATGATACCGTTCTTTGTACTGGATGTTACTTTTACTTCAACAATTCTGTTCACTTCTGTTCAAATTTATACGAACTTAAATTCCCTACGAAAAATACATAATAATGTTATGAATAAGCAAGAATAAGAAGCCTCGGTTGTAATCACAACAAGTCATTAGCATTCCGACGATGTCGATGACCAAAATTTGGAGTTCACAAATAAACAACAGATGTAGAAGTTATAAATATATGGCTCATTCATAATTACAATATCGTGAACAACATGTCTTTCAAAACCTGAATCCGTGAGTCGAAGATGTTACTCTTTAATGCATTTAACGAGTTGCAATTTAAAACGTCTTGCCTTCGGCAGAAGTAAAATCAGCAATTTGCGAAATTGCAGTAGCGTGGGGTCTCTGGTAATTGCAGCCTCTCGTCATTGCTATCGAAACCGATAAATAAATATGGCAAGGATTTCTCCCGGCTAATGTAAATGCCGCTGATCCACGCCAATCTCGTCAACGTTTTGTGAGTAAATATCACTCTATCTCGTATTACGTTGAATTTTGAATGAGTTTCTTTATTTATTCGGTGTCGAGTCGATTGTAATAGTTTTGGAGTCTGCTTAGTGAGTAGTTAAGACAATTTTCTTAAATTTTAATAAGCGTTTAGGCTACTGCTAAATTTATTTATTTTATTAGGTTCACCAATGATTGGTTACACTGATACAAACACATAATACATTTTTAAAAGTAAAATAACTGTGCATCAGTTACAATACATAAATGACGTTCAAATGTGACGCCTATCAGTGTTCCTTCGTGTTTGTATTTAGAATATAAATATATAACTATTCTGGAAACTTAGTTTCAAATATTTATTGGAATTATACATACATATGTACAATATATTTGAGCTTTTAAATGTTTCTGTAGTTCCTAATTAAATGGTAGATAATCGTGTTACACGCTACGAACCTTACAAAAGCTTTTATCAACCTTTACTCAAAACCTACTTGAGTAATATGAAATCTGACCTATTTTATCAAAACAATACGATATTGTTACAAAACATAGTTGCTTAAAATTCAATATTATTATGTAAGTACAACTTCGTTCAACAAACAAGGCTGTTTGAACTTATCGATAAAAGCTCATAGATTAAATATTAATATTGAATTTGATCACGAGGAAAGTGAGCCTAAGTTCACATTTTCACGTTCACGTTTAATTTGAACAATTAAAACGCATATGTAGCAGAAGGATAAGAACACCATTATTTAATCAAAATGCGGTAAAAACTTTGAACTTAAAATTAATTGCGCCACCACAGGAGCAAAACTAATTTCAAATTATGAAAGCTCACAACAAAATCAATTTTCCATGTTTAGTGAAAGGTCAAAGTACAGAAGTTTCTGACCACAGCACCTGTACATGACATTTGAAAACGAGGGACCATGGACCTTTAAAATTACTATAGTCACGAGTCCCAAAATTGAGTCCCACAACTCCCACATTGTGGCAATAACACAATTTGGAGTGACAGTAATTTATTCAAGGATGAGGGAAATAAGGAGTAAGTAAATATAGTATACGTACTTGATGTTGAAGTAAATTATGCTAATTGCGTACGCAAAAGAGTATTGGGTGATGCTGCAGATTTTGTGCTTTGGCGCTTCTAGCAGTTAAGAGCTATTTCAATAACGCCCTATTGGTGAAATATTCATAATAATATATTGAAATAGCTCTTTATTCAAAATTCATGTTCTATTATCCCCATCGATTCAATAATGTTTGACAAAAAACGAATGACAAATGATAATTTCAAAAATAACATTTAAAAAAATAATCATTTGACAAACATCTCATTTCGCAAACATATTACTTTTTATGTAATCATTTGACAAAATACAGATTTCCCAAATGTTTTACTTTGCAAATATTTCAAATGTTAAAATATCATTCCAAAAATATTCATTTAATTCCAAGTAGGTACTTCGTTAGTCAAACTTGCGATTTTACAAAATGACGGTAGATAAATTGTTACTTAATAAAAATTTTAATATTATAATATTTACGCATAATGATAATAAAACATAAATTTTATAGGCACAACAAATACGCATATTAATTAACTCCTAAAATGTTAGACACTAATACACATTTTAATGCAATATTGCTCGAATGAAATTCACCAACAATACAAGGGATCTGGCGATCGGCGGCCGCTGCCGTGGCACGCTCGCTTGGCTCGCTCGCCTTCGCGCGTTAATGGTCACTATTCCAACCTAACGCAAATTATTCACCAACAACAGAGGGGATCAGGCATAATGCATTTTGTCAACCGTTATTTATACTTCGCATTGTTTTACTAATTAACACGATTAGAAAAAGATTAGTTTGTCAAATGAGTTATTTACAGAAAGAATAGTTTGTAAAGTGATAATTTTACCAAGCATAAATTTACCTAACATTATTTTTAAAATCATAATTTGTGATTCGTTTTTTGTCAAACGACAGGACACCATCGCCACCAGATGCGTAAACTAATTTCAATAAAGTAAAAGGAAGTAACGCACTTGCTGAAAATATTGAAATTGAAAATACAACAGTTGAAAACAAAACAGAAAGTTGGATTCAATGATATAATGTTTCTTGAGTGGTTGAAAATGTCGAAAGTCATAAGCATGGTGAAAATATGACCCTAGACCTAGAAGCTAGAGCATATAACAACCAATAATTCATATTGCACATGTCTGACTATCCATTGAATCACACACAATCGAATCTAGTAATAATGAGGATAGGATTCGTGTCCGTGAAATTGTGCCTAAAGCAAGGAAATAATAACTTTAACATTAGCTGTTTATTTTGTAATCAGATATCGTTTGTCATTATCAGTATGTAGTTTACATGTAGGTTACACGCCAACTACTGTAATACTAATTTTGGATCCATCGGATGCGTTTAACGCTTCATACACTGTAATTTGTTTCTACTGTGAAAGCCGAATTTCGTTTTTATTAACAAATGTTTTATTTTTATTATAAAGTCGATTTTCACTGAAACCTGGACTTATAGGTAATATATGTCTGAAATCGCCAACCCGTCTTGAGCAAGCGTGGTGATCAATGCCCTTGCCTTCTCTGTATGAGAAAAGGCCTTTGCCCTGCAGTGGAATAATAATAGGCTGGTATTACTATATAGTCCGAAAGCTTTTTCTGCGATTAGAATCACTTAGTATATATAATAATTTAGTTGGGATTGAACTTCTAGCTCTAAAGCTAGAAGTTCTAATTAGATTTGTGTTTATAATTTTCATTTATTGTTTGTCCCATTTTAGGTACCCTTGGTTTTCTCAGTAGGTGATCAATAGAAATCTTTTTCTTGTTCTACCAACAATATGTGAAATATTTTAACATCACCAGCATTTCCTAGAAAAAAATTTAAACGTACCTACCCTTATTAATTTTTAGCCCATCCAAAATATCATTATGGTTGATAAAACGGAGCAAGTAAACATAAGGGTAATATTGCGTTTGCAACCAACAATGCGGCAATAATTGGATCTGGGAAATTGACGGTGGCTCCAACAAATTTCACCTCATCAGCCTCACATTGTATGAGAGGCTCCCATTCAGTGAACCTTATTAAAAACGATACGAATGTAACAAGGTTACTAGCCCTATTTAGGGTATTTATTAAAAGAGGTTTTTGTTGTGTTGTTTGGGGAAATTACTGGCCTAAATGTTAGTAGTGGGTGGATGAAGCATACGTGTTGAATAAAATTAATTGTATGAAATAGTGCATATCGATGCCTATCTAGCAGCCAAAAAGAGATATGCCATTTTTTTTGCGAAATCGACATAAATGTATCGATGTCTAACAACCAAAAAACCAATCCATTAAGAGTCATTTAGAATCGGCTTTTTGGCTGTAAGGCATCGATACATATAAGTCGAATTCGCAAAAAATGTCGCTTATCCCTTTTTGGCTGAAGTGTTTTAAAAATTCAAGGCAGTAGATATATGGATGTATGTATGTTTCTTAAAGCTAAACATCTGGGGTCTTCACTGTCCTATCAAATGTGCTTATCCCTAAAAGCACGGAAATATTGAATTGATACCACCTATTGTTAAAGCAGTACCTTAACATAATACCACATTCCCCTCACGATTATTCTTCAAGTCAGGCTTACATAAACAAAATCAAATTCAATCTTAATCAATATTCCAAAAAACAGATAAGACCCTATCTATTATATCCCTAAAGCCCTCGTGGCAGGCTCCGTACATAAAAAAAGATTATTCTATAAAGGATTATTTAATTTAAAAGCTTGCTGATCCTACTTATAACTTTACTCGTTAGGCTCCGCGTTGCGCACAAACTGACTCCCAAGGTGATACCAACTCAAACGGCGAAACTGTAGTAAACCGGCGGGAAGGTATTATCTCGCTTGCACCGTTTATGGGATGAGCAGAGGTAGGTATACAACATAATAGTAGATAAATTGTGAGTTGCTTGTTGGATTATTCAGAATTATCAATCAGTTACTTGAAATGGACATGACCGAAATTAGTGTCTAGCTAAAGTTTCATCATTTTGTCCTAGTCCCAACTCTCTTATTTTTAAGCAATCTAGGCAGATAAGCAGTTTATATCCATCGTTAGAAATGACATACTTAGTTTTTTTTTTTTGACAAATTAACAATGAATATTCTTTTTTGAACATTCACATTTTGTGTTGATAAAAGTATTAAGTCTAAAATCTGTGTATCATAATCGATATAAAAAAGGTATTTAATTTTTATAAGGCACTTCACTAGACTTCATTTTAGATACCTAGAATCGTCAGTCATTGTGTTATCTCGAACCTACTAACTGTATCATAACAAATGGTACTGTAAAGGTACACCTTTGCAGTACAATATTGACGTAAGGTTCTGTCAGATTGATTGGTGCCTACAGTGTGGTATTATTATTTACCCACAAGGGGATGCTGCCCATCTTCCTGATCAAATTACTTGGCCAAGTCTGCCCACATGACAGTTTGCGCCGCCATTACAATATTACAGCCTGCCACAACAGCTGTGCAATTTAATATGAACCAAGGACTATGTAGAATAGTCCGGTGCTAAAAAAGTTGTATGTAACGACAACCAGTGGTCCGAATAAGGCGGAATGTTTGTTGAATATGTGTTTTGTTGTAGACAGTGTGTTTTTTTCTGTCGAAGTTTCAGATATGACGTAGGCATTGAATGAAGTAAGCTTTGATTATAGAAAATAACTAAAACAAACAGGCCAACTTTGTTATGCTGGTGTGCGTGACAGCTGACGTCTTACACTTGCGCCAGTCATTGTGCGTGTAAATTGCGGCCAACAGTTGGACGCTATTTGTTTCGACTAGCTCACAGCTTTGACTGTCTATCTAGACATATTGATATCTTTGGAAGTAAGTTGTGTCGCTATTGAAAAGGTAGGACTTAAACATAAGTACGTTTGATAAGGATTAATTTATTCTTGGAACAGCGCTTCTCCCTTCTCTATTGAAACAATGTAATCAGAACTATGTACTTTAATTAGGTACTAAGATAAAGCTTACGGTTCTACTAACTCGAGTGACAAGAAAATTAGAACATTCCAATAAAATTAATTCCTTCTAAGCTTATAATTTAACGAATATTTGAATTTAATATTTGTAATGGCAATCCAAATTAATTCACTTTAATTTTTATTTCGCTAATTGACCCAAATGTTGCCACACCAAAGTAACAAGAAAAGGAGAATCGACTTTAATTATTACGCTTGAAACGGATGTATTTAAAAAGCTATTTAGCCGACATCAAAGTCACAACATTAGAGAAAAGTTGGTATTAAATGGTCAAATTACAGCCTATTCCGCACAATTCAGTTTGTGGCAAGTACCTATTGAATAATAAAAGTGGCCGTTGACTTTAATTACGTCTCGGCAGTAGTCGCGAACGCTACGCTTTTACTGGTCAAGTACTTAATGACTTGATTAACGAACCATAAATGGCCATTTTTTTTGCGCGGGAGCACGTCAATGGGTAAAGAAATAAAAGGGAAAATTTTGAGGACGTGGCCCGAAAAAGTTAAGTGTTTAATTTTATATGGGACTGCCTCGAATTGTGCTCTTTATGAAGTAAATTTACGATCGTCTGCGGGATAAAGTCTCTGCTCTTATTCCGGGTATTAATTCATCTCATGTGTATTGCTCCTTATATAAAATTTTCTGCGGCTTTAAATAAAACATGTTTAATTATAAACTTTGCACCGTTATGCTTTCTCGGGAAAAGGATAACGTTTTAAGTTTGGCATCTTACTTGAGGTAGAAGGGAAAGTACCTAGTCAAATATGGAGTATTTGTAAAATTAATAAAGCGTTTCATTCGTAATACAGCACTACAGATAGAGAAGTAGGAGATTTATCTGGAATATAATTAGGTATTGTAGAGGGTTTAACATGACGTACTATTAGCTTGCAATCTTTGCGAGTTTAAGTGATGATTTGATTAAAAGACAAACATTGATTTTGAATAAAAAAATAGGAAAAAACGGTTAATTGTCAGTTTGGCTGACATGCGTTGATCTTGTTGAAAAGAGTGGAGTAGAACCGTTTATAGAAATAAATAATTAACCGCTAATATCGCCAACAGTCTTTTTATTTAGCACACATTAACTGTAAGCATCCCCCTGACGTTTACGGTACCTATACACTCAGCGTTCTAGTTCTAATTTTGTACGCTTTGTACTCGAGATAAATTGTAATTAACCGCTCTACATGAAAATTGCTTATTAACGTTACTTAAATTTAAGTGATGTTTAAACGTCAAAGAACGTCAACCGTCAACCTGGTCAACCAGAAGTTAATCATTACCAAGGAGGTGCTTTATCATCTGTCTAAAAATGAAAATTTAGTTCATTTTCTACAGCCTTATGCAAATTGAATGTCCGCATTTAACATTCAAGCATTAAAGTTTCTCCATCCGGCTTTGATTACTTGTAAACAACTCAATTATTTTACACAGAAATTAATCATAAATCAATCTAACAACAAGTAGAACATCCAAACAAACCACTTCCGAGAGTGTACCTAAGTAACTACACTTAAAAGTTTAAATTGTCCAACTTGTAAGCCAATAAATTAATTCAGATATCTCTTTAAAACTTGCTATTACCAATAACAAATTATTCCCCAAATAAGGCACAAACAAGCACCTTCAAGCATTGTGTATTATTTGCTGGCCACTAAATTCTGTTTCTGGCGTCTATCAGAAGGGTTTTAGGAATATATTTGTGAAATTTATGCGAAACAGAGAAATTAAGCATTAATTTGCTATCCTTCCATCTGAAATTTACATATTTATCGAACCGTAAATTCATTATTTGTGATCTACATGGAACAACCTCTTGTGCTCGACTCGGCTGTGCAGCGCGCTCGAGCTCACAAAGCGATGTTTATGGAGTTTAATTGTTATCTTCAAATTATTATGGCGGGCAAAACTCGAGCCAATGTATGCGATTAGATAGTCACTAGAAACTAGAGATGCGCCGAGCACAAGGTTTTCCAAGTAACCGAGTACCAAGACCGAGTACACAGAGTACTCTGCCGAGTAACTCGGTTTAGTTGACACAGGTATTAGGCGCGAAAACATATCTAAACTTGCTCGTAACAGTCGCAACGTACGACCGGCGAACGAGCGGTACTTACATACGGCGCCGTTCCCCGCACGCAACAGACACTTGCCATTTGTTTTTTTTTTTTATTTTCTCTTTATTTTTATTTCGGGACTTTTACACGACTGTGTATGCCAGTCCCATGCCATTTGTTTACATACCGTAAAATGTTCCTACTTTGCTCCTATATGGTTAATTATGCTCCAAATATCTTAAATGAATGAAGAATATTAAAAAAAAATACCAATGAAACAAAGTGATTTTGTAATTTTTAAGAATATAACATTATTTCTTTAAATTTCTTAAAAAAACATGGTTTATTTTAATTTTTACCCATTTTTCGACCATTGATACTATCAAAAAAGGTAAAGCGTAATATCACGGATTAAGGAAAGTATAACTTTGCTCAAAAAACTTCCACAATGGAGATTGCTTGTGAAATATACCCAGGCGCAAAGTTACCCATGGTCATGGGTAACTGCGCCTTATTCATAGTTTTATATATAAAATGATAAATGATTTTATTTCTGTAAGTAGGTTTATACAAACACTTTTACATGTCAAACATTTTTTTTTTCAAACTAGATGAGGCCGGCGTTTCCTATCTGACTACTCTGAGAAGAAAGGCCGAAACAAACTCAGAGGTCACAGTCTCTTTTAAAGTCCAGACATAATCTTGGTCAGATCATGTGAAGACCATGTAGGTTGGTGTCTGAAATGGTCTTTTGATGAAAGAACCACACAGATTGAGTGGACCTGTCCAGTCAGTGCAAGCATCTGTCAGTAATCGTCAGTATATTATGAAATACTTATTTACGTTGATCTAACTTTAAAAATATTTTAGATAACATGTTATGCTTTAAATTTATACATCTGAGTATATTTCATAATTAATAGTTTAAACAGGAGCAAATATTGGAGCAAAGTAGGACCATTCTACGGTAATTATTATTTTATCACTCGCACGGAGTGGGTTACGTTATTACAAAATTAGTTTTTAGGGTAAAATTAAAAGTACTGCCTGTTGAGTTTGTTTGTAACTATTTGAGAGATGAACGGGCTACATTCTATATTAATATTGTAAAGAGGTCAGGTTTTAAGTTTATGAGTTCTTTTCCGAGTTATTCAGCCGATTACGAGTAGGTACTAACAAAATGGCCGAGTATGCCGAGTACCGAGTAATAAACGAGTACTCGGTGCATCTCTACTTGAAACCATTGTTTAGTTAGGAACAACATTTTCCATGTCTTTGTTTGATGCATTAAACTTTGAACAGCAAAAATTTAAATTAACATTATGGTATTATGATGAAGAATCCTAATAGCATGAAATTATGTTATACAGAAATACAGATTTACCACTTTTCAAACGTTTCCAACGTTGATTTTGCCAAATGACTTATTCCCTACTTAGTCTGTTGACTTTTCAACATAGAAAAACCGGCCAAGTGCGTGTCGGACCACGCACAATGAAGGGTTCCGTAGTTGGGTTGGGATGAATGTATCCCAAGAACAAACTTAACATTGTAGTTGAAAAACATATACTCCAATACATACCAACTGCAAATGTAAGTTTGTATGCACAATATTGGGAGATTTACCATGTTATATTAAGACCAAAGACTTCTTATAAGTTTTCCTGTAATCTATGAGTATAGAACCATTTTCTGTATTAAAAAAAATGGCTCAGTAGTTTGGGGGTATGATCAATTTTCATCCATTTTCTTAAATAACTTTAAAACTACTTATTTTATAATTATAAAAAAACATACTTGAGACACTCACAGTAAGCCCTTTCATTTGGTTTGTCACGCGGTACAGTTTGCACAAACATTTTTTTTCTTATTTACCCCCCAAAAGTGACCTCCGTATTCAAAATTCATTTATTTACGTAACACGTTCGTGTTTGGGTCACAGAAATTGATATGTGAACCAAGTTTCAACTTAATCGGTCCATTAGATTCGGAGAAAATTGGCTGTGACAGACGGACAGTCACACGAATGAGGGTTCCGTTTTTCCTTTTGACGTACAGAACCCTAAAAACATTCTAAAAATAAAAGTACCAACTTTTTAATTCGTATAATTGACGATTCTGCGACTTCCTTCCTTCTTTACTTTAATGAAAGGGTATATCTTTCCTTTTAACGATTAATACCTGTCCCAAACTTATCTTTCTTAGATTACAATTGTGTTTCAGACAATTGAGAGCACCTTTTGTCTTCACACCTGGATTGAGTGAAGCCCTTTTACCTACTTTGTACCTACCAATCAAGGGGACTTGGAAACAGGACTGGGACTTACCTGAAAAGAAAAAATATTGAGTTAGTATTATTATTATAAGTGTGGAAAACAAATGTAAATCAATTGTTTTTTGACTTTCAAAAGAACTGAAGGAAGTTTTCAATCCTACACTTAGTTTGTTCGGTGTTTGTTCGTTAGCAGTGTGAGTCAAATTATGAATACTAAACAAGACTGCGAAGAAATGTTCAGTTCAGTTCAATTCAATTTATTAATTAACAATTTACAGTGTGATTAAAATAATTTTACATAATAAAAATAAAAAATAAACATTCGTAACACATTGTTGTTCATACACAGATTGCCTTTATATCCGTAACGAAAATAATTAAGGAAAGTTCAAGTCAGTCTTGATCATTGTCAACCAGCTCTACGCAAGTACTGCAAAAACCACGAATAATTCCGATACTGCACCACTTTCGAAACGAGCCCATTCCGTTTTTTGCTCGATAGTAAAAACAGTGACAAAGAAACAAAGGTAAGGCTTATTGTGTACAAACAGACCACAGCGATACGGATTGTAGATACAAAATTGTACTTACATACATTGAAAATGAAAACGTAATTCTGCAAAATACTAAACATGGCGTTCTCAAACAACTGAAAACGTGAAATAAATCATTTTCAATTTGAAGAGGCGCTATTCCTGGACATTCATGCCAGAGGATTTCAGCTTGTAAAAAAAATACGACATAGGTACCTACTAAAGTCTATTCAAATCCTATTTACCAATTTATGTTATTTCCACTTTAACAAATATCAACTTTATGTTAGTGTAATTAAGTTGACTACTACTAACTAATACTAAAAGTCATAAAATTTGTAGAAGTTGTAGCGCAAATTGAACCTTATGTGTAATTATTATAGTTATTTTTCCAAATACAAATATTCGTTTACATTTTTGGAAACGAAGGTGCGAACGCAAAATACTGATTTTGTCTTGTTTTATCCGTCGACAAATTCTGTAGCCACTGATCTACATTACAGATAAGTTCTGCATATTATACGCGCATATCAAGCAAAAAACTCTCTTCGTAATAGGGACCCGGGCAGTTACCAACTTACCAAGTTTCCTGCAAGACGCCAAATGTTTTTGCTGTGGTTGCCGGCGCACGGTGTTTGTTTTGCCCAAAAAAAGTGACATTCGCTTTTTATTGAAGATTTATACTAAATATATCATTCCAAATGCAAGAGTAGAACACCCAGGTGTCAATTTCCCATACTTTATTTTTTTTTAAATATTTTAGTTTTCGTGACCTTCACACTGAAAATACTAAAAATATTTCTTAAAAAAAATTCTATACATAATTTTCTGTTTTTTGTATTTAAGTTTTATAAAGCATTTTTTGGTGCACATTATCCAGTTTATATTTATTCAAAAATGTTGACAAAACCTTCAAAAGATTTTTTTTTGTTGAAATCAGTATTTATTTTTTTATAATTTTTCTAGCACGAAGTAGAACCTCTATCTAGCATAAAAAGATTCTTTGTACTAAGGTTTATCATCCACAAAAATATTACGTTCAACTTCGGCCTAGGTTTTGAGAAAATGATTTTTAAATATTTGTATTAGGGTTGTCACTATTTTGACCTTTTGCGATATAGTACCTGCTTGTACCTATTATAACTACATTTTTAGACAGATTTACTTTCGCAATTATAATATAAGTTTGAATAAAGAATCTGATTATTTCTGATGAAGGTTTACGTGTGGCGCGGGAAGCGGTCCACCCTCGATAAGCTGATGCTAAAACCCCGCACTAATACACGTGATCTGGAGGGACGGGGGCGAGGCCCATGGAGCCGTTACAGACCCATGACGCCACTTTGCCTCAGCAGGGGCTTACCCAACCTGCTGGGGGATGTCTTTCCGGGCCCCGACCGGAGGACTTACTGCAAGGGGGACATGAGGGCGCCAACCCTCATGTTGGTAGACGAGTGGCAAGCGAAGCTGTGGAATGCGCCACAGCCGGTACCTCACGACCTCCGGAGGTAGCCGCAAATAGGCAAGGAGGAATCAGTCGGCTACAACTTTATGAATTCTTTTCCGAAGAAAGTAAGAAACTTAAAAAAAATGGATCACCTGAAGATTTACCATACTCGGCCTTACTAAATATAGTTCTTAGGGAAATTGGGCATAATTTAAAACCGCTGTCGTCTGTGGACAAGAATCGAGTTATTGACAAGATCAGCTTCTTCCTCACTAACACAATGAAGATGTTCAGGACTTGCAAAAGCAATAAAATTCTTTTTAAGAGAAGACATAAAATATATTTAGAAAAGTCGTTTCTTGATGATTTACCAGATGAATTAAAAATTAATATTTATAATGATCAGCCGACACATATAATTTCCCACGTGCCTGATATTTGCACAATTGATGATACAAGTGTCGCAAGTACTAGTACAGAACTGTCTACTCTTTCTTCGGAACTAGAAACTTCAGACAATCAAAATAAAAGCTTGAGTTACAGACAGCAACTGAGAATTAGAAAACGCCTACAAGACTCTTTTCAGAATGAAACACCAACAAAAATAATAAAAGGTTTAGTATCAACATTATCTGCTGAAAATAAAGTTAGACCTAAGGCTGCGAAAGATTTGGAAGCAGTTATTGAATTGTGTCTTGCATCATTTTGGAAGCTCGAGTAGGAACTCGAGCTTCCAAAATTAAGAAAAAAGTAACTACGCGTACGGAGCCACAGCCTTATTTTAAAAGGTTTAGTATCAACATTATCTGCTGAAAATAAAGTTAGATCTAAGGCTGCGAAAGATTTGGAAGCAGTTATTGAATTGTGTCTTGCATCATTTTGGAAGCTCGAGTAGGAACTCGAACTTCCAAAATTAAGAAAAAAGTAACTACGCGTACGGAGCCACAGCCTTATACTGCCGAAGAGGCTTTGGGGGTAGTAATTGACAGAAAATTTAGTGTCGAGACCTACAAAGATAGACAGCAAGATCTAAAAAGTCGAGGGTTTAACGTTTATCCTCCATATGCCCAACTGCTTCTTGCAAGAAAAGCATGCTATCCGGCAGAAGAAATAAGAGTATCGGATGTTGAACCATCAGTTTCTGTAAAAGGATTACTGATACATACTTTAAAAAGAATAGTGCAAAGTTGCGAAGAGAGCTTTATCGAATTCTGCGATCGCATTAGAACAAAAGAATTGACTTGTGTATTTGAAGGATCTTGGGGATTTGACGGTAGCACTAGCCAGTCATTTTATAAACAGAGCTTTGATCAGTCAGCTCAGGATCCTTCCATTACTGAAAATAGCTTATTCGCAACCACCTTCATACCTTTGCGTGTTCAAGCTGATAACAGTTACGTTATCTGGCTCAATCCAACGCCTCAATCTTACCGCTTTTGCCGTCCCATACACATCCAATACAGAAAAGAAACAAATGAACTTATTATGACGGAAAAAACTTGGATAGAAGATCAGATCAAAGAATTAACACCTATAACTATACAGACGACTAGAGGGCACACAATTACATTTACGTGTGAATTAACTTTAAGTATCATAGATGGAAAAGTCTTAAATGCAATCACCGGAACCTCATCACACTTGCGCTGCCCATTTTGTAAGTTGACATCAAGTAATTTTAACGATTTGGCGTTGTGTTATTCAAAACCTTCTATAAAAGACAATTTGAAACACGGCATAAATCCGCTCCATGCTTGGATACGTATCTTTGAGTTTTTGCTACATCTTGGATACAAAAATGATCCAGCTGTGCAAAAATGGCGAATAAATAAAAACACAGAAGAGAGCGGCATAGTACAAAAAAGAAAAGAGCGTATCCAAGCCGAAATAAGGAGAAAGATGGGGTTATTAGTCGACGTGGTAAGGCCAAATGCGGGCACTACCAACGATGGCAACACTGCCCGAAGTGTGCTGTCAGACAAATACCGACATATATTTGCGGACATCTTAGGACTCCAGTCATGGCTATTGGATGACTTTTACACTATTCTGGTCACAATGAATTGTGAGTTGCCACTAGACCCAACCAAGTTCGGTATCTTCTGCAGAGCAGTTGCCGAAAAATATGTAGCGACATACAGCTGGCATCCGATGACGGTGACTGTACACAAAATTCTAGTGCACGGTCAAGAGATCATCGAATCCAATCCCCTTCCGCTAGGTATGCTCTCCGAGCAAGCAGCCGAATCTAGAAATAAATTCTGGCGTAGAGACAGAGAGCAACACTGCCGGAAAATGGATAGGAGAAAAACAATGATTGATCTCTTCCACCGTGCACTAGAATCATCAGATCCGGCAATTTCACTGCTTCGCCTCCATCGTCGACAGAAATTTTGTAAAAGTCTTCCTCTGTCATCTGCGGTGCTGGGTCTTCTAAAGGCTGTTGATGTGGAAAGTACCTGGCATGCAGACGAGAATGTACAATCAAAAAGTCTACAGTCAGAAAATGAACAAGATTACTCGCAGGACGAGATTAACGAGGCGTCAAATATGGATTCAATAATCTTAAGCAACGAAGCCAATCTATTAGAATAAACACCAAATTCAAGATTGCTAAATGTTTTTAATTAATAACAATATAAAGTACCAGAAAAAAAAAAATTGACCTTTTATCCTTTTTGTGATAACCCTATATTTGGAACTTTGACCTCTGCACTTAAAAATAATTTTCTCGAAACCTAGGCCGAAGTTGAACGTAATATTTTTGTGGATGATAAACCTTAGTACAAGGAATCTTTTTATGCTAGATAGAGGTTCTACTTCGTGCTAGAAAAATTATAAAAAAATAAATACTGATTTCAACAAAAAAAAAATCTTTTGAAGGTTTTGTCAACATTTTTGAATAAATATAAACTGGATAATGTGCACCAAAAAATGCTTTATAAAACTTAAATACAAAAAACAAAAATTATGTATAGAATATTTTTTACGAATTATTTTTAGTATTTTCTGTGTGAAGGTCACGAAAACTAAAATGTTTTTTTAAAAATAAAGTATGGGAAATTGACACCTGGGTGTTCTACTCTTGCATTTGGAATGATATTTTTAGTATAAATCTTCAATAAACAGCGAATGTCACTTTTTTTGGGTAAAACAAACACCGTGCGGCGCCATTAACATAGTTATTCAAGCATAAAATCGTTTATTGACTCTCACAATGTCGACTTGAGCTTCGACAAACAAACGATGTCTGCGTCAAGCTGCTGTATTTGAAGCGAGATGTCGGTGTAAATTTGGTGACTACATTTCGGAATACGGACGCGTATTGTACGAATATTTCTACAGAATATGCATTCATAAACTCATGCCTTCTTCATCCTTACATACTTCTTTGCTTCCTTTACGTTCAAACACCTCTAGTGAAGATCATCACCATTAATGAAAATCTACATAATATGAAAGATATATAAAATAAAAAAATAAAAATATAAATATTAATAAGTTGTAAAAAGTGTTGTAATTTTTTACAAATGAAATGGAGTGCTATCTATTGCATAGCTTTAATGTAAATATATACCTACATATATACCTACATTCTGGCAAATAAATTAATTTGAATTTGAATTTGATATATATGCAATGAATCGAGCGTGTCGTATTTATATTTAAAGTAGCTTCTGCCCGTGACTTCGTTCGCGTGGAAGTCGTATGACACCACAATATACTAAAATAACAACAACATTTTTATAAAACTTCTCTGTATACTACGTTTGTAGTTTTGGTCTCAGCAGCCAAAGCATACTGGGAGTCAGGACTGGTGACGCGGGAGCAAGCGACGTTCAGTTATCCGTGTGAGAAGCAGCTCGTGCTGAGGTCGACACCCGCAGCCTTCAGTAGCAAATTCATTGCTTGCGAAGTTTTCCGTTTTTAGTGAATATGAAATGAAATGAAATTGTTTATTCTGTAAATAGGAGATTGGAATCACTTTTACTCGTCATAAAAAAACCGGCCAAGTGCGTGTCGAACCTACAAATTAACTAGTTTCCTTTTTCCTTTACTTGTGCTGTGAGACCGTCCTCAAATAACTTAGAACGTTTAGACTTGTATGGGAAAAGTTTGTTGCCAAAAAGTAAGTTGGTGTCTCATTTCCTACAAAATGTATGGGAAGTTTTTTACAATTTCTATGTTTTCTAGTACTCAAACCTCAGTTAGTCAGTTAGTTTTTTGAATCTTATAACAAACGCGGTAGATTGGCATCAAATTTTTTTTTTTTTTTTTTGATAAAAGTGCATTGTCGTGCTGACTGTACAATTTTCAAAACCTGTGACTGCAAATCAAAATGTTTCGAAACGTTTAGGACCTAAGACCGTTTTCTTGTAGCGACAACGATAAGGTACCTGCCCTTATTGCCCCATCTCAAAATCCGCCCTGTATAGTGTATGTCCTCACTGACTGCTTAACTCCATAAAAGTATAGCGTGATGATAATAATTTACAAATCTGTAACTATCTGCAATATTCTAACCTTTTGGCTCGTCTTTTTACAATTTGTGGTAAACTATAGAAGAATACGAACAAATTGCAATATTGCTCATCCCCCATAGCAAATAGCGTGATAATTTATAGCCTATAGACCAGACCTATAAGGAACAGATGAAAAATTTGAACAAAATCCATTCGGTAGATTTTGCGTGATGCTGGAACATAGGTACATACAGACAAACAGACAAAAATTCAAAAAAATATATTTTTGGCATTAGACCTCGCAAAAATTACTTTAAAAAAAAATGTACAGTTTTGACTTCTCTTCCTTGTTTTCCCGAAGGGTTAGGCAGAGGACTACCTATAGTACACCCACATTTCGCCAGTTATGTTTACGTCCCATGTAATATAGGGGGTGAGCCTATTGCCATCTACCGGGCACAAATCTAGACTCCGGGCTGCTACTGAGAAATTCTAGATAGAAAAAAAAATAACACTTTGCCCAACCTGGGAATCGAACCCAGGACCTCATGCTCAGCAGTAGCGCTTGCGACCACTAGACCAATGAGGCAGTTCGATTTTATTATATGTATAGAAAAGGAGTTAATAGATGTGTTTTAGTCACTTGGAAATATTAATACGAAAAGTGAGTGGGTAGTAATTGTCTGCATGCCAAGTCATCGTGTCGTGTGCCTAGCACTTGGGAAATTTGATTAAAGTTCTCCTTCTCGCTGTATATTTATCACAAATTCTTTCATCGCCAGGCAACCATCAACTCAGTAATAAGCTTCCGTATAGGTATACCTAAATGCGAGGCGAAATAAAATTCCGTGAACAGGATCTGGAACAAATTAAAATCAAAACGTTCTCAACAGCGCAGTCTGGTCTCACAAAACTAAGATAAACTTTTACAATAAAACGTTGAACATTTTTAATTTCCGCCTCAAGTTCGCGACGCTTTACGAGATTTAAATGAAATCTGACAACAAGTTCTTTTATCATTTAATTAGTGGAGCGAAGAGCTCAGGAAATGAAACATCGTAAGTACTGCGAGCAACACCTCCGTGCGTGATTACCACTCGCAATACATCAACGCCCCTATACCGCGCCTCAAGAGATTTTCTTTATTAAATCCGGCCGCGGCGAAAAAGAAAATCCTTTTCTCAAACGTCTGTAAGTCCAAAAACTGCGACGTGAAAAATAAAACAGCACTTTAGATTCACAAAAGGAAAACTTTAAACAAAACGGGCGCTTTCTCTATGCAAACGACGCGGCGTCCGCGGGCGAAAGTTTCCGAGTGTTGCCGAGTTGCTGTGGTCGCAGTTGACGAAGTCACCGTCAAGTCACAAAGACACACACCCCATCTTGATAGCAAAATTCTGATTTTTCATAATGCACCTCACGTTTGAAGCACCCTCCCGAGAGACGAGATACATTTTACAATATTCTCGCTCGGCTTACATCGAGCGAGTTGTTAGTGTACCTATCACGAAGCTCTTCTATTCGGCGTAAAATCAATACATTATGAATGTAAATGCAGCTTAGTAAAATGTGTTTACTTCCTAGACTTTCTCAACCGAACGCATCGTGTGAATATTCCCTGAGGCGCGGCGCGGCGTACGTCCCACTTATCATTTTCGATTCTGAAACATGGAAGTGAGCTGTCTGCACGTCAAACTTGACCGGACAATTTTTTACAATATTTGTTTGCCCCCCGTGGAGTTCTGTCCTCGTGACCTATTTGTTTATGATTCAAACAAAAACACAACAAAGAAGTTATGCTCCTTTTGACATGGTTTCCTCTTACAATCATATTTCTGGTGCCAATTATATCTACATATTTTGTGATATTTTTGTCAGGCCCAGCGTAATTAAAAAGTGGTTGGCATTTTATCTACATCAACCTTTTAGGTTGAAGTTTATACGATAGTTAAAATGGTGTTATGCTAGCTCAGCAGCGAAAACTCCCGAAAGCACGTTATGAAATTTTGAACGCATAGAATAGATGTGTGCAAAAGCACGCGGCTTCTCCGAAATAATATTTCGAACATACAAAAGCTGTATCTCTACCACATTATAATCTGATCGCACATCTATTGTAGCAAATGATAATTACATTGTTTCATTCGTGAAATTGGTTAACCAATGCATTGGAAAATAACCCAGGTTCGAAAACACAAGTTTATTTAGTTAATCAATCATCCACGATTAATAGTCTCACAACAAAGTAAATCATTCTGGTGTTTGATCTCGTTGATAGACTGGTAAATAACGTTGTAAAGCCTAGTTAATTTCTAATACGAATCCGTACACCAGAACCCAGAATCGGGTGTGCACTGATATCTAAATGACTAAATATTAATTATGCCCGACCTCAAACTGATTGACACGTATTGACATCTTTTGAAATTCGAACACAAAAACAAAAGCCGTTCCTCAACTCATCAAATAAATGCCCACTAGAAGCAAACTGTATGGATGTTTAGATCGGGCTTTTAGTGCTGACTCCAGTATTAAAGTTTTCCTCAGCCCCTTGTAACGGCCGACACACTAATGGTATTATCGTTTTATGATTGTTTTTATAGGTGACTAGCTTTTAGGGACAGTTTCGGCAGTTCAGACTAATGTTTTTTACTTGTAACCATTGATTTAAAAAGTAATATATTATGTCAACCTTATCTTTAGAGGTTGGATCCGCTCGTTTAGATAACATCTGATATTGGATTTCGTTATAAAGATTATTTACCTTCAAGTTGACGATGCTATATTATTATCAAAGCTAGATTTACATTTAGAAACCATAGTAAAATCTCATTTTAATTACGCAAAATAAAACCTAAGCAAAGACCCTTGCCCTAAAAAGTTTGGGTCAGCTATCTATCACCATAGATCCTTTGCTATATTTACCCATCAAAATAATAACTCATTTTGATATCTAAAACTTTAGGGCTCAATTTACATTGCCGCGGAACGGAGTGGAAGCAAGTTTTTGTAACGATATTGTACATAGCAAAATGAACTGTATGTCAATTGTATAACGTACAAACTGGATACAACTAGTTACTGCGAGAATTCCCGAGAATTCGTGAGAATTCTCGGGAATTCTCGCGACCTGTTATTTGCCTCGTATCTAGTTTGTGCGTTACACTATTGACATAAAGTTCATTATGCTTTGTGCAAAAATATTCGCTTTCATTCCGTACCGCGGCAATGTAAATTGAGCCTAAGTCAACACTATCGTAAGCTGATATCTATTAATATATTTACAATAATAAATTAGAAGGCAGTTTCAAGCGGATATTGACCCCAAAGTTTCATGGCACTTCTAGCCACCATGGAATAATGCCAGGTCAGGACTTTGTCGAATTTAGAGTGTGACTTTAAGTATTTATAGACACACACCTTGTCTCTTGTTTACAATGACCTACAAAGATCTTTATTGACATATAAAGTATACCGGGACCTATAATGCTATGACAACGCAATAAATGACAAAAACGAATACAGTATACATACACTCCCACACACGATGATTATGGTCAGTTTCAAAATTATCTGATAAAAGTGTAAACAAGTGGATCAGAAATGCTACCTAGTTGTTTGATTATTTGAATATTCAAACCCGGAATTCTAATTTTAAATCACCTTACCTAAATATGCTTTTCATTTGACAATAATTGGGGTCAGTTTTGTTGACGATGATCTGTCAATTACAATTTAATAATGTTATTCAAACAGTAATTGTTCGAAGAAGTGGTGAGATATAAAGTTGAAATTTTTTTAGTGAGTGATTGCGAAGATTTTGACATGTGTTAACAGGGTTTGTTTACACTTTCATCAAATAATTTTAGAATAGACATATCTATTTGCGTGTACACGTAAGCGTCTTATGAGAAGCTTCTAATAGTGTTATAGATAAAACGACGTGTTGTACGATTGTCTGTTTTCCCAAATAAATAAAATAAAATAAAACACTGTTCCTCTAAAATCGTTCTTCCATTGAAAACTTCTTCAGTAAAGGCGACAATGTAAAATTGCAGCTATTGGCAGCCTTCCTTCCCACAAAATCCCTAGCGATTCGAGTTCTAGTCAAAGCTCAGTGACATAGTAATCGGGTCTATTTAGTTTTTCTTATAGTTTTAAGAGTCTAACCAATCTGATTTGGGATTTCATCATTGCAAATGGATTGTTTTATATATATTTGTTAAATATATCAGCTATATATAAGTGCCCAAGAAGAATCACTTTTTATTTATTTATTTTAAAAAAAAGAACAGCCATCACATACATTTATGCTAGAAACAATGTTAATAACTAAAAGGCCAATGCACATGTCAATTACGGCGTACATAGCGTTCACCATAATATATTGCTACCTGAAAAGCCTAATTTTACTATCTAACATTAAATTTATATTCTAAACTAAACTAGACCAGCGCTCTCAATGCCTTGGGTGGCCAAAAGATATATAAATCACAAAACGACCAACCATATAAATGTCTGAATGTAGTAAGGATCAAAAATGCTTTGCTTGTCTGTCATCTGAACCTTCTCCTTTAACTATATTCAATCACTGAAGAGAAGAACTAAGAACAAGACGGAAGCAGTCTCAGGCCGAGATCTATAAACGTTGTTTAGTACGTAGGTATTTTCGCTAAGCGTTATTCCTGTCACTGTCACACAACTGTCAAGCATCAAGTGCAAAATAGAGACGGGACATAACTAAGCTAAAGCACGTGCTAACTGACTCGACCTAATCGCTCAACTGTCGATCAGCCGGCTAGTGGTCGGTAACAATAGACATCATGACAGTTGAAGGTAGGTACCTATACCGTCAAGGCAGGCTACTTTGACTCTAGGGCATAGCTTTGGCCCAAATCCAGACTTGATGTTTGAACTGCCCGCCGTGTCGCGATCACGCAACGGAACGTCGTATTCCTTCGGTAACTAATAGATGGCATACACACGCGTACTTGCGGAACTGTTGTGTGGATTTAATGACACTAAACATTTGCCTTGATTTGGGCCAAAGTTATGCTCTAGAGTCAAAGTAACCTGTCATGACGGTACGTACCGATTATTCAATATCAAAATGTAAAAAAGTCGTCAGTCTATAAAATACCTACTTAATTCAGCCTCAAATTATCCTTTCATGAGGTGCACTATTATGTATCCAATGTACGTGGATGCCTGTGTAAATTAGCTCTGCACCTAGTTAAGATATTGTATCTAAGTTGCACTCGATACTTGTTGTACTTAGTTTAAGTTTTACCGACTTCACCTTGTTACGGAACTAATTAATTGATGAACTTATACAACGTGTTCCTTTTGATATCCCATAACTCTAGGGGGTCATTGTACTCATCATTATGAACAACTTTTACTATGGAACCAAACCTGAAATCGGGAAAAAAAATCTGCTGTTCCCTACATTTATGTTCGCATATCTCGTCAAAATGTAGGGTAGGCACACCACGTTGGTAGGGCAACACGTTGTATATTTCTAATAATACTTAGTAATTAGAAACGCATATCTTGAACAACTATGGTTTTATTGACGAGAAAAGAGGTTTTTAGGATCCCTAAAAAAATAAGACTGGATGCACTAATAATTGTGGATATATTTTTTTTAAATTACAAGCTAGGAAATGACTAGGGAACATTACGCAAAGCTGAGACAGCAGATGGTGCCAGATTGACACGAAGTAAACAAACTGTCAAAGGCGAGCGGCAATATTTTTCGGCGTTTTTCAATATAATTTCAGCTTTATTTCATCCTTGTTACTATAATTGTAGGTTAAAATAATACCAAACGGTTCAAAACATGCTTATAAGAATTTCAAACATATTTCTTTTTGTGATATTGAACTACTTTACAATAAACTTTTAACGTTACATTCAAGTAAATAGCACTAAAAATATTGGGTTTTTAAGAACTTTAACCTTTTTACTATAACCTTTTTGTTAACTATTCTTACCACAGACGGACGCCATGTTGTTCTGTTTACCAAGCGTTGCTGGTGCGCTCTCTAGCGGGATAAATTGTCACTAAGGTTCCCTATTGACACTTCTGTCCGATCTGTGTTGATATTTAACGTATGGGGCTTGGACAAAAGCAGATTGAAATTGAGACCAAACATAAAAAAAATAATAAAAAATTAAAAGTTAAAAAAATAGAATTATTCTGTCAGTTCATTGTTATGTTGGTAGGTTCAAATAATTTTATCGTGAGAAAAGTAGGTAATCTGATTGTCTGTTTTTGTAATTCCATTGTTCTAAGTTTTTTTTTTTACAAAACATTATTAAAATAATTATTGTATGTAATAATCAAATTATGTAGCTTCTTCATTATTGTATGTTGATCGAATTACAATTAACAATTGTTTATTTACTGTTCTATTGTAAAAATATAAAACATTAATTGATATAGTGACCTTTAGTCACAAGAAGATTGCTTTAAAAAGTCTAATAGCTTATTGAAGCTGTAAAACAAGAACCTCTAGCAATAGAAATCCATTGACTAACATTACTCCTCAACACTCAAATGAGAATTTCATTTAAAAATTCTGAATTAAATTCTAAATAGAGCGAAATCGGAAACGCATCAGCGAAGAGAAGGATCTCTTTCCGTTTTTACGCGAAAGCGATTTAATAAGGCCTGGGCCGCTGTTAGTTATAACATGATTTATATTGCAAAATGAAATGCCTGGCACATGTGTTCAGTCGACGGGCCTTAATAAACTTCAGAGCTAAACGAATTGCATCGTGTAATTGCTTGCAACGAATTAATACGAACACTTATTTAAACTACATTTTTAACATTTAAATGAAATGGATAAAGTCCATTTATGCAGTTTTGTTAAATTGAAAATCAGCATGTGTGAAATCCGGTATAATAAAATGTCAGTACAATTTCTTTTTATACATTATGAAGGCGTATTTGAAAAGGATTTATTTATAGTTTTTATTTGCTTAATATAATTTGTACTTATGAGTAATTTTATGGCCCATGGTTTGATAAAATTTTGAGTCAGTTTCAGTCTTTTTACACTTTAAACGCAATATTAGTTAGCCGGCTGGTTGCATTTATAATCGACACAGCTTATTGCTCGGCCCTGATCAATTTTGATTAATTTATTATTTTGTCATTTTTACCTTCTTTAAAAATAAATACATTGTAATGGCATTGACCAGGATATCTTCAAGGTTAATAATCGTTGTTGTTCCCAAACCGCTATTGGCGACCGCATACTCAGACAATTTAATAATCGATAACAATTTGCCAAGACGAAGAAAACAATAAACCTGCAAATTGATGTGATTAAAAAGGTTACTGTCCACCTTATTTTTTTTTTCTACTATTTCGTTTGATTGGACAACCACCTTGATACCTACCCATTTTTACTTTTGAAAGCTCTAAAACAATGACATTGACTTGGCTCACAAGGTTGACAGCATAATCGGAAACCTGAACCAAAACCTGAAATGAGAAGCCGTACCATAGACAGTTCGGTACAAGGCAGAAGTAGGTAATAAATTAAGTAGCACACCTTTTTTTACAGAAATCTTATTGTCTGTTTCTTTCCAAAGATCTTCACTTGGCCTCAAATACGTCCATGTTTAACATTCCGCCGTCATACTTACAAACATATAAAATTAGGGAAATAAAGTCGTGAGGTCGAATGTGCGGTAGACCAAAAAGTGCTTGAATGTGTTACATATGTACATGCGTTACATTACATCTGACATAATGTGAAGCCATGAAAGCTAACGCTTATCATTTGTACGCGACCAGAGTATCCAAGTTGTTATATTAGTTGAAGAAGGCTTTTAGCAAAAAGAGCCTCTTCACATTGGCCTCGTAGTTTTGTTGTTCGGTGAAAATTATTCAAATGAAGACGTGATGAATTATTATCAGCGTCATCTTATCGTTATTTCTCACGACTAAGCCTTCCTTCTTTCTTTTCCTTACGATTCTTAAGAAATGAAATGAGTATGTTTAATTAATTTGAATGAAACAGCTATGAATACTTCCCCAAAAAAATCCAAATTCAACAAAACTATCTACGGATTAATTAAAAGAAAATATGGATATTATCTTCATCACGGATCTAACCCACAACCACAGTTAACCCACAACCACAAAGGGCGGAAAACAACTTGATACGTACTTCACAAACTATATGCATTTAATAATTCACCAGAGATAACTGCTCTAATCTCGTATTATTCGTATCGTATCCTCCACTTAAGAAACTTGGGCGTAATAAAGATCCTGAACTGAATTGCTCTTAACGTCTCCCGTCGCCTGTGCGTTATCACTAGTCCGCGCGGGAATTTACCCTTACCGAGTTGTTTTGCCCTTGTTACCCTAGCTGTGTTATTCATGAACGCGGTTTGAATAAAGATGAACGATTCACGTCGAACTACTTTCGAACCTTTAAGCACGGTATCAACTTTGAAATCAGTTGTGAATGTACGAGTTCCTCCAGCAAAGAAGTGCCGAGATACACGAGTTGTTTGTGTACTAATTACTTAGTCATCCTGCCTCTATTTCTGTTTAGACACCTCGGTATTTGTTTTCATCACTAACTTGGGGTGGGAACGATAATTATGCGATGGAAACCGTATAGGTAAATGATATAAAATAAAAAAATAGGGATTACGTCCAAAACATTGTATTTCAGAATAAACCTGTATAAACGTAAAGAATGTTCGTTCACAAGATAGCGTTATAATGAACCGCCAGCACAACCTACATTTTCCCATTCAGTAAATAATATTTATTATCTGATACAATAAATCTATTCATTGTATCCTCTGATAAAAACACCTCTATAATCCCGAACTGTGCGTGAGCAATGAAATGACTCTTCAGGGCGTGCTAAGCGAGAAATTATTGCCTCAAAGTATTTTAAGGAAAAAAGAAAACAAAACCCTTCTGAGAGTTTTCTTTTTCTCCCTTTTATCGATAATTTTCTTTAAGTTTCGGTCTCAAATCTGTAATGAAGTGGAAAATTTATGGGCGCCGCTCCTAAGAACTTGTCCAGACGACGTAATTTCGCTGGCACGTACACAAACCGTGACAAAACTAGAACTTTGCTTAATACTTTCGCAGGCTGTTGACGTCTATATAGACGTCATAACAATAAGACTTCTATTGTGTATCGTTTACCGTCCGCAAACCGATTAACGGCCGAACCCAATAACCTATTTTCAGTAAAAGACAGATCGCTATTGATGGTAGACAGTATAATTCTATCTGTCCTTATGTCAGGCCGGTAAGATTTCATAGTCTCTTATAGATTATTGGGACGTTAAAACCGTAGATAGATTGGGTTTTCTACCTCCAGTATGCCCAAACTGGTGACAGATAGGTTATTGGGTTCCGCCGTAAATAAGCTAAAGTACTGTACATACTAATAGTAGATTATATTCTGAGACGTTTAACTGATTAACTGAGCAAATATCGTTAGACAGTTCAATTAAATCCATGCTTTCAATTTGATGTAAGTACTGTACAAACCATCACATTTTCCTTTCCAATTCGTTGAAATGTCTTGTCGTCAGGGGTGTGAGAAAAAAACCTAACTTTTTCCTGAGGATTGAGTGGTATCGCAGCAGACTAGTAACAGGACAAATGCCGACGTAGGCACCCAGTAATATTCACGAGGCCTCGAATAAAGATGAAGCCATTAAAGTGGGAGAAAAGCCGACAGGCGACGCAACACACTCCGTGTTGACTTTGAGATGCGGAAAATGAAAAGGAAAAGCGCCTTGTTTTGCGTGTAAATACGATTCGTTAGTCGATTCGTTTATGTAAATATTACTGTACGTTTTTTTTAGTTCTACCCTGATATCTGTTTATGTACTCCGGAGCAATTCCTGGATAAGTATTGGGATTCCTTATAAGAAAATTCTATTAGCATAATTATGTGAAGCGGAATATTATGTCAAGTAGAAACCAATATCAAACTTTGATGTGCTTGTAGGTATTATATTTATACATATCAAAAGATCAATTTCAATATCAGTCAAATGTCGAACTACAAAATATATCTAAATATTTAAATATTAATAAAAAATGTGTGTGTGTGTGTCAGCTCCGACGCACGACTGGAATTTACTCCGTGAAAGGTGCGCAAGATACGTTGCGCAGAAAAACGTAATGCTTTTGAGTTAACGCTTGTATTAATTTCACTCCTCATAAAATTTCCATACCGGGCGGCCTTATATGAAAATCGATTCTTAAGGAGTAAACTCCAAAAACGTTTAACCGTCTCTATTTAAGCGTAACCAAGGCAACAAACACTATTCAAAGTTACGGAAATCATAGAACCGTTTCCCAACTGAGATTCGCGGAAGTCGAAGCTGCGCGCCTACTGGTCTAGTAATGTTGAAACAAGTGAAACGTACCGACTGTTTACGGTCTACCTCTTCGCAAGTTAGTATCTTAGCGGGCGACCGTAACGTGCACGCGGCGCACACTAAAACTCCGCCAACACTCATTTATCACGAGAGATGAGAGGCATAAGTAGCTGTAAAAGTGTTGCCCGGGCGCCCAGTTAAAGTCCACCATACTGTTTTTTTCATAAACGAGGATTGATGCGTCAGCTGCTACTATATTTTATACTTTTATGTTGCTGACGACTTTGTGGTCGTCAAATGAAATCGAACCGTGTGGATTAGACTTTAGGGCAGTTAAGGGTATGCCTGATACAAATGCAGGGAACTTTTTGTTATTTGTAGTTTTCCTGTTAACGTTTGTAAAAAGTAAATGCTGACTGGGTGACAGCTGTTATGTCGCGTAGACGATGGATGGATGCCGTTCATCGATGACATCGGTGTTCAACTTTTGCTCTTACTTAGCTACAGAAATCCGTAGATTTATACATAAATGTAACCAAATAGTAACGAAGAACTTTTATCCGTTTGTCTGTTTATCTGCATGTATGTTCCGGATTGGTGCAAAACGGCTAAACGGATTTGGCCCACAGATAGTTTAATTACTGCATTAACACATAGGGTAATTTTAATCACAGTGGTACGATCCCGCGGGATATTTTTCGACACCCACGCGAGCGCAGCCGCGGGCAAAAGCTAGTATCATAATAATTATTAAGATGCTCGAGGGCAATGAAAGCCTACGCAAGTTTCCATAAATAACAGACTTCCAGAAACTATGATTTGACTCCGACAATGTTTTCATTATGTCTGGAATAGCTAGACTTAGGCCTCGTTTACGGAGACGCGGGACGTCACGCGTCGCATGCGGTGTGGCGTCTCGCGGCGCATCGGACGTTTTTTCAGTTCACAGACAGGCGGTACATGCAGCGGCCCGCGTCATTTCACGCGCAAAGACAAACATTATGGTAACTTGTGGTTTCGTTTATGAAGGAGCGGCGCATGCATATTAGCGGTACCCGGCGTTGTTCCTGTCGCGTCGTCCGCAGCGGCGCACGCGGGGCGTCATCAGCTGCCACGCCGCGGCTACCCCTCACCGCACCTCTCCCTTCCCTTCCTACACACATCGAAGGGCACGCGGAGATGGCTGCTGCATCACCCGCCCCGTTGGCCGTCGCTTCGACCGCCGCAAAACCACATGCGACGCTAGAATTCAAACAAACGCGTGCAAAAACGCTTCTCCTTGAACGCTCTATACACCGCCGTATGTTTGTGTTTCCGGCAGCGCGCACCGCGCACCGCGGCGCCTGACGCCCCGCGTCTCCCTGAACGAGGCCTTAGACAAAACGAACCCGAATAAAAGGTCATGGTCAGTTATTTTAGTAAATTATTTTTATTGTTAGATACTGTACTTAACATTTTTATATCTCAGTCCTCTGAGAATTTTTCTAGCAATATTTGATTGGGTCTTATTTTTAACTCAAAAAACCCATTCCTATAATAATAATTGGCATGAAAATGCGACGTATTAAATGAAGTAAGTCAGTCAGTATTTGCCATTTGGAGAAAAGGCCCTTTTCCCTACAATATTTGTAGCGATCCCCAATTATGATATTTACATTTATTGCGTATGATCCTGTCATTAAAATGATTGCCCATTTCCATCCTTCAGAAGTCTTAAATGAATACGTAAAATAATATTTACATTTTTGTTGATATTTTATTTGTTATATGGAATTTTTGCCGTAACTCTAGGTTTCTTTGTTGTTGTTGATTACATTCATTAATATGTAAACCGGGTAACCGACTGAGCATACTTAGTCAGAAATTAATAAAGCTTTTAATTTATAGTAGATATAAAATAATGATGCAAAATCTGTTTTCAGCATCGTGATAGTCCCAGTATTATAACATTTCGGCCACCATGCATATTCCTTTCAACTATAGATACGTTTTTACAATTCCGCGGGCCGCGCCAATCTGCAGCACAATCTGCCAGTAGTACTTCATGAATAGCTAAACAAATGATAACAGTTTTAAGTCGTCATCCGCGCTTCATTGCAGCACCAGCTTTTATACAGCCGGTAACTAATTAGGGCTCCCTCGCAATCGCATTTTGTTTTTATTTTTAACAAAGCAGTCACGTCTGGGCAGACCGTTTCCTCTAAATTTATTTTTAGCTTTCGTATTCAAAGCAGCTAAAAATTATTTTAACGACTGTTTTAACATTACTCAGGTACCTTATTATGCAATTGAACTTTTTAGTGAGAAATTTAAAAATGACGATGAAAAACGTGCGTAGACGTCTACGTGTATTAAATAGTTGTATAAGACATTGTTGGACAAGTCTGGATAACTTCATATTACAAAGTTTGTTAGTGTCCCACGCGAGATACTTCAACGTTGTTTATGACGAACACGTCAACTAAAATAACACGGCCAACATATTATTTTTCCTATTAATATGTATGACTATTAACCCCCAACCACATTAGCCCCCAGTCGGCGTTTTCCTTGGTCAGACTTAATATTTTCATCTTTATTCAAAGAGGCCTATGAATAAAACAAGGCACACTTGTGGGGACGCGCCGCCACAGATTCGCCGACGTCGCAAGATGTTTCTCCACCGCTACTTTATTCATTTTATTGTTAAACTTAATTAAAATAGAGTTAAACGAAAATCGGGGCACGAATCTGACAATCCGCCCTGTCGCTGGGCGCGTAATATCCGCGGAAACATGAAAGCTATGAACTTTGACATGTTTCCATATAAGCTTTTACGTATTTTGTCTGAAGAAGACATAAAATGACAACATAAAACGAGGCTCAGATAAATAAGGAAATGACTGAAACGCTTAGGGCGACCGTGTCTTTGACAGCAATCACTTGTCAAACGAGCATATTGCATTTCTTTAATAAAGCCCCCTGGCATACCCCTAGCTAATAAGTCGCGAAAGATTAATACTGAGAGAACATTTGATTCAATAATAAACTTCATAGAGAAGAAATAATAGGGGCACTTAGAGGAAATGCATTTCAAAATTGGGTATAGTGATGACAAAGGGCGCGTTGACTTTATTAATAGATAGCATTGTGCACGTGTGATGTGCCGGAGGCGTCAATACTCCACCCCAATAAATAAGAAGTGGCTGAGTTGCGAACACAATTTAACTTGAAATAAAATTTTGCTACCCCTGCCAATGAATGGGTAGTATATGACCCGGAAGGGAAGGGCGCCTTTTCCTATCTTACGTTATATCGCTCCGGGTACACCTCGTAAGTTTCCGATTCTCTGACTTCTTTGTGTTTTACGTGCCTAATGATATGAGTAAAGTTACGAATGGGATTAAAGTTAAATGGAGTTTAGCTGCTGCCAATCTTGTTATGTCCGCGATTTGGCGTATAAAATGTGATATGATGTAGAATTTCGGAGGTTTCATACGCTTGGTCTTCTTAACTGTACCATCTTTGTCAGGCATGGCTGAAACTTTTTTGAAACACTGTACCTTTTTAGTACGTTTACGATTTCTCTTCGCCGCTAGTCATTTACTAAATTAGTCTTTTTATCACATTCTCATGGCACGAGTATTACTAAATACAAATACGAATTTCAAATTACATTACCAAAATCACCAAAACATTAATTCCGACCGCACTTCCAACCCCGACACATTTCACCGCAAGCTTATTCTGTATCCCTAAAAAAATTTTTATCGTTTCGTTCGAGATCATAACAGGATTGTAACAACGATTCACTACGCGCAAACAGAGGATCGTGTGTAAGCTTCATATCAATTTCACGCAAGTTGTTCGAAACGCCTTGAACAAACAACGCATCTTCGGGTGGTACTGTGGGAATCGACAGCAGTGAGCCAGTGATACTTGGCGCCTCACCTACAGCTATCTGCGTTTGTTTACTTCGTCCACAACATCCAACGTTCCTTGTTTATTTCCTGAATCTCAAGTAATGATTAGGGCAAAACACTTCAGGATAGTGCTGTCCTTTTTATTGTTGTTAGTTGTTTCCTGCCAGTTTGCGCACCGTTGAAGATTATCTTTTTTAATGTCCAAACAAACAGCAGTAGTTCTTGGAAGCTATGGTAGATCGATAATATCTTTATGTATTTTTTAATCCTTAACCGAACAGGCATCTTGTGGGCAAGCTCGTGCCATAATAGACCTCATCCATCGATGTCTATCAGGCGTGATCGAGGTCAAGAGCAGGCCCATTCAGCAATAAATAAATTAATAATAAACAAATAACCACGAATAGGAATTCATCTTGCTGTAAGATCTGAATCTGTCTTACTATTTAAAATACTATTTTATATTATTTTCTTCTTTCAATTCAGAAAGATTGCGATTATCGGGATTCGATTTTTTTTTTACTGCAGAACTCTATCTCCTTTATTTTTATGACAGGATACGAAATAACCATAAAAATCATATAGCTACATGCCACGTGACTGTAAGTCAAACAAAAGATATGAAATGAAATCCAATGAATTTTTATTCGGAATCGAGTTCACTTCCATGCATTGCGTATCGGTAGCTCGCTTTATTGTATTGTCTCTTCCTACGTTTTATAGCCTTCCACAAGTTATACATACATTCCGTTGTTCTATTGTATATAAACGATAAAACACTGGCAGCTTTTGTTTATAAAGTTTAGTATCGTTCGTTCTTTTTTTAAACTGCTTTTGGCAGCTGTCAAACTTTCCTGCCATTATTTTTGATGCGACACTGTTCCATGAGTGACTGACAGAACGCCAAATTTTCTCTATTATACGCGAATGTTGCAGCACCATTATAATAAAATATCACAGTATCATCCCCCAGACAAATACCCATAATTTCATTGAAAATACATTGTATTATGACTAAATAACACAGAGAGGTTATTCATCGTCCGGATGGTTAGCGGACAACATGTTTATTTTGAACGCTATGCCTAATGAAGTGAAAGGAAATGATGGATGGCATGAGAACAGCCCGGACAGCGGTATTATACGCAATATTTTTATGGCAAATCTTTATGAACAATAATACTGTGGATTTACTGAGGAAAATGCTTTGGGTATTTTGTAAGAAGAAATGAGAAGCGTTTAAGGTCTACTTCGATCTAAAATAAAATTTAGGTGTCTGTTACGTCGTATAGACTTGAAGGATTGTTGTTTTTAACCGAAAATGCTGAAATGACTGCTGTGTTGCCTACTCATTAGTTATTTCCCGAAGCGCCCGAAAAAAACACCTTTTTAATTGAATGCCATCAAAATAATAACAAACTACAATTCCATTATGGGTCGCAATACAAACAACCTCTCTTTTAATGAAGTTAAAATAGATTTATTCTATTGGGAACACAAAATTATTATGTAAGTGGGCCAAATTTTCGTCGATTCATTGTCAATTCGGTTCGCTACAGATTTCGAAGTGTAGCGCTGTGCCAAATGCCATTTATTTACGTTGTGTTTTGTTTTTTTTTTATCTTGTTAATCCAGCTACATTTGTGGCTGGCAACACTGCGTTTTATGCAGGAATCCTTAATAGAGGCGAAGTGAAGTATTTGACTTTTAAAAATGGAACGGATGGAATGGGTTCTGGGTAAAATATGGAGCGCATGTTAATACGAGATGGTGATGTCATCATCCAATTTTCTTTGCGTATATTTCACTTGATTTTACGTCATACTTTTGGTCGTGTTTTAAATTGAGTGGGGATTTGTTTACTGAGTGTGTATTTTTGAAGCTGTCAGTTTGGCTGAAAAACCAGCATGCATAATTATGGTTTAAGAGATGATTTGAGAGTTATTTTCCGTGGTTATAATTTTAGAATCTTAAAAACCAATATGCGATTTCAATATGTAATGAAAGTAATGAAATTGGCACATATTTTGAGGTGGATATTACGTTAACTGTTTCCCGAACGATATTAATAGGTATTGTGTTTCAGTGTTATTAAACAGGAACCTGTGGGGGCTTTAAAGTCTCACATTCGTTGTATCGTTGTGGGTTTAATTAACGTTTCCTACAATGTCACCATTAAGTCGGCGTTGTCTGGTCGCGACTGTAACAATGCCAGCAATGAGCCTTTGTTTGCAAGTCCGTTGTTTAGAATCCTCCGTGTTACTGCGAATACGGAACACGAAATACCCTATTATACTTCGAAGTACACTGCGGCGTAAGTATAATAACATGGACGGGTGTTATACAAACATCTAAGGGGAAACGACAATGGAACGCAACCCGACACCGAATCTTCATTTGTCGCTGGGTGCTAGTATGTCAGTAGAATTGCTCGACTCAATTTCGCGATGATAATTGGAATCACGCCGATATTCCCGTGTGCCGTTCGCCTTTTGTTATCTGTGAATTATGAGTTTATAGCCAATTATGAGTGAAACAACAAACCCCGGGTATATTAACACTTGCCAAATGATGTTTTGTTATTTTAGTCCACTGTTATAGAGCTTTTCAGCGAAATTATGGGATGCTGCATAGGTAGTCTGATTAAAATACATAAATTCAGCACGCGGTAGAACAAATGGATCGGGTCAGTGGCTTTTATTTTGATAACGAAAGGATTGATGCTTTAAAATAAAATTATTTTTTTACTCCTTAAATTAATATGAGTCGCCGAATACATAACACCACATCTGCATTACCCGAAGGGTTGGGCAGAGGTGTACTTATAGTAGGTACACGCCAGTTATGTTTAACAGGGGACGAGCCTATTGCCATCGACCAGGCAAAAATCCAGACTCCGGGCTGCTACTGAGAAATTCCAGATGGAAAAATCCAATAACACCCTGCCCGACCTGGAAATCGAACCCATGACCTCATGCTCAACAGTAGCGCTTGCGACCACTAGACCAACGAGGCAGTCTGGGTTGCCGAACTACACGAAATACCATGGAATCAAGCATCAGTCATAATATGAAAGCAACATTGCCATCTTATAGAACAACTGATGTGATACCCTCAATGCACTCACCCGCTTGCCACTAACTTCTCTCTAAACTCTCAAACAAACAGAGAAACTATGACAAAGAAGTATCGGTTAATTTACCATCGCGAGTGCAGAAATCAATTTCACAATAGTAGGTACTTAAATCTCGAGTGGATTCTTTAGAACGACAATAGATTACTTAACTTGCTAGTGGACTGGTTTGTAAGTAAGCACGGTCATTGTTAATGGATGACTAAACCTTTGTCCTATGAGGGTATATGCGAGAGAAATGCGACGCGGTGCTAGGCGATATTTTGAAATTGGAACGATTTTGAAAAAGGAATCTTAGATGTTGCCAATATGCGTGGCAGGATGTGACGCAGTGTGTTTTTCGTGGATTTAAACGCTTTTTGTTTTGACTGTGCCCCTTCCTCAAAGGAATAAGACATACGAGTTAATCGCTGCGATAAATAGTTCAAGTCTAATTTTTACTATGAGTTAAGTTAAAAAGAGTAAGTACACTATGGTTTTATTCCTGTAGCATGTTTCATTTTGTTCAGTAGGGAGAGTAGAAAGTTGTCGTACTTCAGCTTGTCACAATATTGGGAGTTGGTGACCAATGTGGCTACGATTGAAAAAGCGTAGACGATCTCTATGTCATCAGGTTCACGCGCTGTAAACGAGACACAATATATGTTGTATTGTTATGACTGCTATAGCCGTATAGTGCCCTGGAAAGTGTTATAGGTACTCTAACGTCACTTCGAGACTTCGTGTCACGTTACGTTAATTCTATTCGATTTGACTTCGTAAGAGTCATAAATCATTTCGCCAATTTATCGCCTCGCTCCGCAATGCCTTTGCTGCTCACCTGGAACAGTGGGTAATTGAAAAAGCACTTAAAAGTTAAAAGACCATGTCCGAGATGGCGTTTCGCTAAACGTTGTTTTGACACAACAATGGTAGCAGTAAAAGGCTTTTGAGATACCTCCCTGATTAGGAAATCGACACTAAGTATGTAGAGGTAGCTTTAAGTAATATTGTGTGACATGCACTTGAGTACCAGCTGATTGCATTTACGTGTTGGGTGTTTTGGTTGCCCTAATAAACAAGTAGATACAGTGAGATTTAAACTTTATGGCTGTTCTGAAGTAGGCTTCTTGCTGCGCAGTACCCCACCCCTCACCCCCGCGGTCACACGAATTTCTTACTGCGCAGCTACTCGCTACGGGTTCACAGCCGCCATAGTTTGCATCGGGCTGTACCTACATTTAAAAGTGTCTTCTATATAGAGAAAAAAATGATACAAACCTTTTAGTATCATCGTGTTTCGAAAATAAAAATATCTAGATCCACATTCCAATGTCTATTCTTGATACCTAATGGCTTCCAGAAAAATCTGAAGTATTAGCAGTTTCGTATTCGTTTCGTTTCTGTGATGCTGACGAAGGAATTATTTGAACGTCCGGAATTAAAACCAAAGACGGGATAAATCTCACAAAAAAACGGAAGAAAATTCTTGTTTAAATAAACAATTATTTAACCTAATTGGTGAAAGAACTCCCCGTGACCATTAAAAAGTTACCTACCGCGCTAATTTTTATCTCCTTGTGTAACTCAACAAAAACATCCCGTACAAAGTCTTATCGAGAGAAATAAATCATATAGCCTCTGCTTCGCTCTCTGATAACTAACTTGCTCCTCGAGATTCTCCCTTAGTTTTATTACTTGAACAGGGGTCTTAGAATTAGCATTTATATGTCTGAATACATATATCTTTGTCAGTATCTATATCTGAATCAAGAGTGCGTAGAGTGATGAATGAACCAACCTAGTCTTTAAGTAACGCGATACGTCAATACAATGTTTTTTGTTAGACTTGTATGTACCTGGAGTAGACATCCTAGAAGGACGTATAGTAAACCTTGTTGATGATGTTCTTCAGAAAGGTCAGGTACGTAGTACTCGCAACTGTTGTGCGAGTATGACCAGATGAACGTAATGAACATTAACGAAGCAAAAAGAAGTAAGTATGTAAGGATCGTAGCAGGTGGCGTTCTGTAGATTCTGCCTACCCCCATGGGAAGAAGGCGTGAGTTTATGTTATGTTTATTTGTTATGTTGTTTGTACTTATTTTACACAGTGAGAAAAATGTAAACATTACATAAATTAGAACGGTGATTCGTGCAGCAAAAAAAGTAATTTCCTCATTTGAAAACAGATCACCTATCTAACCGGAACAGACAAAGACAACCGCAGGAAAAAATACTCTAAAAACGCAGCACAGCATTCTAACAAAATAAATAAAATGGTTCACTGGTTCGTTTGAATTGGCCTAATTTTTCCTCCCCCGACCTCAGATAGATAATGTTTAAAATAAAAGGAATGGGAGGGTGCTAGAGAAAAGTGAAACGGCTTATCTAGTTGGCTGCGGTATCGGACTGAATATTCTACAACCGGCTTATATTCTACATAAATATGTCTTGCAAGACATTTGCATTTTAAATTGTCGACCAATTCCATTTTCTGATAAAACGCCTTGCTGATTTGGTGTCGTGATGTTTATTTTGCAGTGAATTAAGTAAAGTTATATTTATGTAGTGTTGTGCAGATGTTTAAACCCACACTATACTAGAAGCCGTTCGCATGTGAGCGCTCAACGGTTTTCAAGATTATATTTATTATAGTTTCGAGAGTATTTTGCTTATAGAACTATGAGGTCCAAATGACATTTGAGAGGTTAAAAAAGACATATTATAAAACTACTCCTATATACTTACAACGTTTTGTAGTGTTCGTTTGTGGGTGTGAATAAAAAGTGAGTTTAATAAAAGCTTTTTAATTAGGCAAATCGAACTTCTTTTATTTATTTTGTGTAGATATCTAATCAAGAATTAAAAGAGATTGAGCCTTTCAGCTACTTGAAGCGTCCTACACAAACCCCAGACGGAATAAGATCGTTTACCCTGAAGATATTTTTATCTTTCATCGTATTACGCGACCCTTTGCCGGTTTTAAACGTGACTCAATTTGTCTCGACTTAATTGAAACCACAATTGTTCATACGTTGGTATTTTCAAAGTTGTCTTAATTTCTTACGAAGTAACGGTCGGGCGAAGTCCCTGTCGACAAGAGGATTACTAAAATGTAAGCCTCGTAGCAACTGTTAGAGGTTACGACCACATTGCGTAATAGTCTTGGCGATCAACCGACTGAAACTCATATCAAGGATTAAGTGCCACGGATGTCGAGATCGATCTTGCCTCAAAATGGCCCCTAAATCATTAAGTCAAAGCCTATGTTAAACTGAGATTAGAGATTAATAATATCTTGGGGTTTCACGTTCCTGTCAGTTCCATTCCAATTTGAGTTGAAATGGGAAAAGCAAACATTTGTTTGAAGGAAATTACAATCTGTTCAGCAAATTTAATAAATAAAATCCCACTGCAGTTACGTGGATAAGTGGCAGGAATAATGCCTACTGAAACGGACGTCGACGTCGTACGGTCGTACGGAGTCTTTTCTTGTTCTTTAGACTCATATAAATTACGTGTAATTAGATAAGTTTATGCGAGAGCTAGCGCACAATGGTCTCTACTCCTCCTTTCTCGGAGCGAGGCATTGCGTTATCGCATATATTCGCAATAATTTTGGGCGTCCCCACCTCGAGCCCGTTAAGGAGGAGAAGCAAGCAAGCCTTGCGTGGAAATAAAATTTTGTTGGATCGGACATCGAGAATTTCCTTTTGTTACTTTGTCTTTAAAATGGCAAAAGGATTTTTATTTCACTACTAGCTGTGCCCTGCGGTTGCACCTGCATAAGTCTCGATCCCGTGGGAATATCGGGATAAAAAGTATCCTATGTCCTAATCCAGATCATGGTCTTCCCATGTGCAAATTTCATCCAAATCCGTTCAGCCGTTTTAGCGTGAAAGCGTAACAAACAAACAAACTCACTTTTGCATTTATAATATATAGTTAGGATGGTGTACGATTTTACGTACATAGCTACATAAAAAAACGTGATGTTTGAAGTAATATCTTCAAAATGACAATGAGATTCGTGCGCGCATGTGCGAAATGCACACTGTTTCTCGACGAATAGAGAATACTAACACATTCCGATACGTGTCGCCTACTTCAAAGCTTTTACACTGTCTGCCAATATCTCCGTATCACAGACGCAATTTAGATAAGTAAAAAACAAAACTACAGTTTGTAATCTGTTTTTGTACGGGGGAAAAGAAATAGAATATGCTTCTCTGCCATATATTTATTTTAGATATGATTTGCTGAAAAAATAACGGAACAGTAAGTTGGATGCCGTTCAAAATCTTACAAAGCAACTATTGATGGAGACCATTATAAAGGATAATAAAGTATGACGTCAAGTTCCATTCGTTAATAACCATGTCAGGAGCCGCGTAGATTGTTTTGGCACAACAATAAATCTAATGATAGATGATCATTCGGCTTGCACGCCATCTTTTTATTTTATTTTGAAAGAAAGAAAAATAGGTTTCTTTTTCACAGAAACACGTACACAAAAAGATAAGAGTAATCAGAAAAATAAAACAAAATAACTAGATTTACATTATTATCACGAGCACAAAACTGAAATAGTCGGCAGCTGCACGCCATGACTGTGACAAGCAGGCTTCCACTCAGCATGATGCTGTGCTATGAGGGACCCACAGCACAGCGCTGATTTTCAGTGGTCACCCGAAAAAGATGTACGGAAACCAAGTCAAGTTCAGCGATTTGTACATAAATAAGTAACAAAATAAAATAAACAGTACCTACTTAGAACATAATAAAAAAAAAATTAAATAAAAAGGTTTATTGCATCATCTTACATAACTTATTTTGGTTACAATGAGGAGAAACCTTAAGCAAATAGTTTGCTTGTGTTAAGATGCTCCGCCCTTCCCCAGGTTATATAATTATTAATTAGGTTGTCAAGCCTGTTCAAGATATGTAAACTATACAAATAAAAATAAAAACAAAAGAATTAAACGAAAACACAATTTTTTTGTTATGAAAGAGAAAAAACGCTCTGGGATGTGTGTGTTGTGTGAGTAAGAGATGGTGTGGAGGTTAATGTGTATGTGAGTAGCGAGTGTGAGTAAGTGTGGGAGTGAGAGAGTGGAAGTGGAGGGTTATACCTACACTACCTTATATATACCTATAATGGGTTATACCTATAACGTAACTATACAACCAAATATATGAATAAATATTAAATTATTATTTATATATTTTTTTTTATTTTTCTTAATACGTTACCCTCTCCATGTTTTCTAACATCCTCACTTCGTTGTGGATGCGCCAAGATAAGGTCTCTTCCCGTTACATTATTTCAGGCTCGTTGACACTCCCAAAGTAAGCACTCTGTATATTTACCAAGTCACGCACCTGAGATAAGTTAATATCGCGGCATTACTCGCGACCGGCTCGTCCTCGCTCCGTAATATATTCCCGAGTAATTGTTCTACAAGACCCTACTCACAGCAATTCTATGAAGTGTAAAGGGTTCTAGATTTATAGAGCAAGTTGAAACCACTCGAACCTGCTTTCAACACTATCTGGCGCGATAAAATCTTCTTAATTACTTTCAACAAAGTACAACGCCTCGATAAGACAGTGATTAGAAATTCTTTGACTACTCTCATAATTTTTGTTTTTAAATTCGGTTGTTAAAGAGCAACGGACCGCGACGAGTTTTTAAGTAAGGGCCACGGGTGAGCGGGAAACTTCTCAATCTCTCGATTTCAAGTGTAATTTAATAATTTGTTCTTACTAAGGTACTTCTTTGTTCCACTTATTTCTAATCGTCTTCACTTACCTGAAAAAAAAAAGAAATTAATTATCAGAAATGGTTAAAAATAACTTATGGTGAAATAGTTTTCTGGTCTTTGAGTACATTTTAAAGAAAATCTTCCTTCTGTTTTGCGTACTACTAAAGTATTCTAGCCAAGAGTGTTTCTACTGATACATTTCTTAATAAAACTGACACGTATCATGTCCAGCTTTTTCCGTAACTCCCAAGACATCCCACACAAACTATAACCACAAAACAATCACCTAAACATCTACAACACTAAAATTAGTGGAAATTTAAACAAAAGTACGAGCTGATAAAACTCTTGCCCAATATTAGTCCCCTGCGAGTCGGGGCAGTCTCATTCCGCAACTTCGGCCCATAAAAGTTAAAGGGCACATTACGCCAAGTAATAAGCGAACAACGGACTCCTAAATTGGCCAACCAGGTCCGACTTCTGATCTATTCTCTATTCTCTATTTGTTGGCCGCACTACAAAGGTTAACCCTTTAATTACGCCTACATGTCGCAGTAATTAATTCTCTTGCGGTGTGCAAATGCTCAACTTTTTATCATGAGTCGGGATTTTTTGTGTGTTGGTCTAGTGGTCGCAAGCGCTATTGCTGAGCATGAGGTCTCGGGTTCAATTCCCAGGTCAGGCAAAGTGTAATTGGGTATCCCATTTGGAATTTCTCAGTAGCAGCCTGGAGTCTGGATTTGTGCCCGGTTGATGGCAATAAGTTCGCCCCCTATTTCATTGGATCTTAAACATAACTGGCGAAATGCGGGTGTACTATAGGTGCACCTCTGCCTAACCCTTCGGGGAATATAGGCGTGATGTTATGTGTGTGTGTATAATTTCGTGTGCAATAAAAACGTGTCGTTACGTACGAAGACGTGTGAAAGATAAAGCCTCGGCTCGAGCAATACTCGAGCGTCGTAAACTTCTCAATTCGAGGCAGTTGAACTTTTGCAATAAAAAGTCGGCTGCTGTGTGGAGTTTGTTCGCATTTGTAGTATCAACCACAAGATTATCGGAATCTCTTAGTACATTGTTTCTTTACAATCGAACATATTTATCAATCAGGCTTTGATATTTACAGGTTCTTCAAAGGTTAATCATTGAAAGTTTGAATGGGCCTCAGAACGGCATGGTTTATCAATATATTATTATAGGCTTTTTGTAATTAATATTAGTATTGATAATTTTATCATGAAGATCTTCTTGGATACAAAGACCACATACATCCAACGTTATCCAATTTTTACTAACTTTTTCTAATTTTATCTTATTTTGTTTCATGTCATTCATTTTCATTTAATTTCATCAAATGTTGCCTAGTTTTATTTATTTTAATCTAATTTTATAATTGTACGTGCAATTACTAGTATGGATCGATAACTTGTTTGTGTGGTACCAAATGTAAGTACAAGGTTATTAATAAATATTTTTTTGTATTAATTTATAATTATTATTTGGTTTTTTTTTATTGTTTGTCTCAGATTCCTAGAACCTGGTATCTAATTAAAATCTCACGGGTGTAAACCAAGGTGAGGTTTTAAGTATCATATGAGTAGATGATTAGGTGTTTTGTACTGCACTGAAATTATTAAGTATCTGTCTGGTAAAATCATAAATTAGATACTTTGCAGGTATCCGTTTTGAAGATTCTAAATTAACTGTGTATATTAGAGATTTTTTAATACTAGTATTGGTTATATTATCATGTAGCACTTCTCGAATACAAAAACCACATACTAAGCAGGTACGTGTCTCTAGTAAAAGTGCCTGTAATTGGTTTCTGAAATAAATGCTTTGAGTTTGAGTTTGACCACAAATTAAGTACCTGTCTCTAGTAAAACCATAAATTAGATAGGTACTTTTCAGGTATACGTTTTGAAGATACTAAATTAATCCCTGTATCAAACTGAAACTTTTAATGACACTGTCTTTAACTTCGACACCTAAAGCTACGGCCCATAATGCCGAAACCAAAAGCCTATTAAGAAAATTGCCGTTCGGACACAAAATTAACGGCCCTTCAATATTATTAATTTACCTGAGAGAAACATTAATCTCTTTCAAATTTCCGCATTATCTTTTTTCAGTTTCAAGACGAGGGCATTGACTCGATGTGATGATGGCCGTCTTTTAAAACTGTTTTCATAAAAAGCGATACCTAAGCATGTAGTTGACATTTTAACCCCTAAATTTATACTTTCCATGTTACAAATATACTTATACGGATATTACGTTAGCCTTTTATCCTCTTCCAAGCATTGGAAGGACAAAGTTTAGTTAAAACAATTTTCGTTTCGACCCTTCCCTAACACGGCTACTACTATTTATACCTGTTTTTAAATTATAGGCTCCTCTGCTTTTAACCACAGCAGATCTTATTCACCATCTTTCATATGTATTTCTGGCGAAAATATATCAACATAAACACCACATCTACACTACACCACAAATTCCAGCTGTTCTCAATGCCGACTGCCTGCACCTGACTCAATCGCAACTAGATCAAACAATCTAATACCTAATTCGCAAAGTGTTCAATAAGCAATACAAACGTCTATAGGTACAGTCATGAGCATAAATACCTTACAGTTACGCAAAATACAAAAGCGATTTTATAGTGAAATAAATATTGGAAATTTGAGAAAAGACCTATTTCATAATAGCCCCTCTAACCGAATTTCGGCCATGACAGCCATCTAAGTGGGAGATACTATAGTGCAAAAGTGTGTGCACAGACACAGGTGCACTCTCTCTTCCCTTACTGTCATAGTCCGATGGGACGGCAACCCGACACGACCGGAGAGAGATCCAGGCGTAGGACCAGCGGCTTAACGTACTTTCCAAGGCACGGGGGTATCACACCGCCAACTTCCAAACTCCAAGCTGTTACTGACAAATTCCTAATGGTAAAACGCAATAACACTTTGCTCGACGCTCAGCAGTCACGCTTGCGACCACGAGACCAACAGGGCAGTAAAAAATAACTATCAATACTTTTGGTGAAAAAGGCTTTCGAATCCTGCGTTAGTGTAAGGTATTTCTGCTCGTGACTGTACGTACAAGGTAGGTAGGTTAGACCTAGTGTCCCACATCGTACTGCACTTTCAATGCAAGTGTCGCAACCAGCCGCATAGCTGCGGTCTGGGTACCCACTGCCTTATGCCGCAAGACACCGTTATTATGTATAAACTAAGCTCTTTATAATTGTATACATAGGAGTCTACCTTTGCGATTGTCGGAATTTCTTGGAGGTGTCTTGGTTTATCATATGACCTGTCGTGTCTGTGAAGTTTCACTAGGCCATTTTGTTTGACCCACGCAATTTTATATTGATATACGTTTGATGCAAGATCGTCATTGAGTTAAAATGCTTCGGGAGATAAACTTGTATTTTTATCATTACAGACATTAAACAAAACTTTTTCAAAGTTGATCCCTAAATGATTACCGAAACAAGAAAGAAAAAGACAGAAAATACGTAAAGTATAAATACACCAAAGCTGACTTTATTGACCATTTTCTCTCTACATCTTCCTAGCTTCTGATTAGGGGTTGAAGAATTAGGATCAGCCTAATCTTTCGTTACTAAACCCTCCTAATTACACCCAAAGTTTGTCCAGACACAGCAAGAAGACTAATTAGTAATTTCCCCGTATCGGAGCTGGATTTAAGCCAGATCTTAGAACTCGTAGCTACGTTTCCGAATAGACCAATGAAATCGTGCCATTGGCTTCATCTTCAATCAATCTTAAATACCTACAAAGGGTACTTAAGATTGGACTGACAACAGTCTACGAAACAAAGTATTTTGTGGTGTCGCGATGCCATTGAAAACTTTTTTACCGTCATCGTAAATATTGAAAATCATCGATAAATGTTCCCTACAAAAAAGCCATTTTCTCTTTTGCAGAGTTTCACTCTTTTTATGTTGAGTATCGATACTTTTTTCGGCTGTTAAACATTTTATTTGCACTTTTATTTTTAACGCTGCCATAACGGACTCATTAGAAATGTTTCCAGTTTCTTTAGATACTGTTTTCATAAAAATATTTGGTTTAAAGCTTTAGACCAAGAAGGTTTAAACGATTTATTAATTATAGAAGACCTACATTTTTCAAGTTTATCCAATTAGTTATTTAGAGTCTACAAGAAAGTGTTTTGTTTTTTAAAAAGGCCAACCATTTCAATTGCAAATCACTTTTATGACTACCTACATGCATATTTATAAGACCATTATTGAATGATACAAGTTCACTAACCGCATAAATAAATGACATAAACAGAAAGTTGTGTGTTTACCGATGTGTCACATTCACGCATGTTTCTAACATAAGCAGTAGTTGTAGAATACATCATGCCTAAACCAGTCTGACACATGTCCATATGCACACCTCATAGGAAAGTGAACCGGTGGCATTTCTGCGGTTTTCACTCGAAACCACTTTCTCTGCCGCCCCCCCAATCAAGCCTAATATCTAACTATAATCATTAATCTAACAGCTTCTATACCATCATCGACATTAATTGAAATCGATTAGATGAATATCTATAATTATTTAAACTAACAAGCAAACTACTTTAACAATACAAACTTTCGTCAGGTCCGAGAGCTTAATTACAGAACGAATGAATTCAAATTGATGTAATAAATCGCCAATCATTTGTTATGTGTTGAACACATTCAACACTATTATAAACGTCTGAGTGCTTTGTATGAAAAAGTTTGGGGAAATATGGCACACTATTAATGCTTCCAAACTCAACGCGAATGTTAACGCAAGATGAGTCGAAAAGCCCTGAAAGCTTTCACCCAAAGTAGGCCGAGCTAATGTTTTGTCCATTATGAACTCTTGGCCCAGCCTCGGGAATGAGAAGAAAAAATATAAATTAAAACAGCACTAGCTCGACCAACCCTCCGCTTACCGCGCGCTACGAAAATATTAGGACAACACAACGCTACACAACACAAGAGATTCCCACTGTGTAGACATATTAACTCGCGTTTTTAACAACAGTTGAATGGGTGCGATTATGTAAATAGATTCTGTGAATAGAACTGAAGCATTTCAGAAAATAAGACCGTACGAACAGGGCTGTTAACTGCGAGCGCCCGAAAATTCTGCACATTATGGTCGCCCGTTACGGACCATTGCGCACCCCAGGTGATAAAGGTGATAAAGGCGCTAAATACGATTAAGAGGTCCCTAATGGGACCGGCCCAATAACACCCGATACTCTCTCTTATCACACTTCGACCCAATTTCCTCAATTACTAGGATCAAGAGAAGCAATGAAATGAGAGTAATCATTATCTTATTCGTTTATTCTTTCCGCACGGCTCCGTCCCCGGCGGCGCGGGCGGCGGCATCCTAAAGCATTAAAAGACTGCTACGGATTATCACACAATTTATTCAGGTGCTTAATTTGAGCGGCTATCCCACTTTGAGTACAATTTATTTTTATTTCACTTAAATGTGGGCTCAGGGACCGTGGAGATTTACCTTCACTTTTCATTAAGGCCCTCTTTGAAAATACTCGCTGCATTGCCAAGGAAATTAAAACGTGTTCGGCTGAATCCGGCCTACAATGGTTATGAATTATTACTTAATGAAACCTATTATGGTTCTCTCATTAAGGATCGCGGAGTAGGCAGTTCGGTGGGAGCGCCGCGCCGCCCGCCGAACTTATAACGAGTTACATGTATGTCAGGGAGCAGATAGAAGCGCGGCTCGCACAGCACATCGCTACGTTGAAACTTTCAACAATTATGGAACTGCAAATACGCATTAGATTGAACACACATTTCGGGTGCAGTCATTAAAGCCCGATCATAGTGGCAGTGGCGCGAGCTAAACGTACGCTGCGATTGCACTCGACCGGATGGTTGGCAGTCCAATCGAAACTTTTGATTAAAATCAAACCAAGAGCTGTGTGCATCGATTCGTACTGAACGCGGATATCTTTATTTGAGCTCCGTATGTTATGTTCAGATTGGGGAACTCAGATTGGAAATCAATGTTTATACAATCGATTACCGGCCCCACAGCAGACCGGCCTGATTGAGCCCTACATGTTTTTATCAAAGCGAAATCACCACTGCTGCGTTATCCCATCTGTTTTAATATTTGATTAAAACTATTACAATTTACCGTAAAATGCTTTAAAAGTTTTGGTTACCGTTATGCCGTTAAGTATATTTACACACCATTTAAGGGTAGTTTGTTCCATTCAGTTGTTTGGAAGTTCTTAAAAAATAAATTCCTGCCCCATTTCATCATTTGTCGAAAGAAAAAATCTGAAAACTTGTAAGAAACGAAGATTGATTGCCATTTGAATCCAATCTGAATTATGCACCCATCGCAGCTTCCATTTTATTTATTAATATTCATTGCTCATTGTAGAATAAAACGTAGGGTCTTATTTCACCCTCGGGCGAAAGGTGTTGGGTTAAGCGATGTCAAAATGCCAATAGCAAAAATCATTAACTGGCACCTTTTTGGAGGTGCGTTTAGAAATTAATCGGATTAATATGAGGGTTGGGGGGCAGGGTCACAAAATATATAAATACAGAAGGTTCGATCCACATAACTAGCGACAGTAGGCGCACCCAAAACACGATGTGAACGTACGACTACCTCAAACTTGTAAAACGGATGACAGTCACAAGTGCGCTTGCACTCGCCGTGTGTAGTCGCGATGTGTTTGTACGTTTTCACTCATTGTATGGAACTGAACTTCTGTACCTATTTCGTGGCAGGCTTTTGGTGGCCGGTGGAACCCTAGCTGGCCGTGTTCATGTTGCCGCGGCCGGACGCACGCCGCGCCGCTCTCTGATGCGGAAATTCCATTAAGAGCCACGAATTTACTGCTGCTCCCGAATTTAGATCGCTGCGGGCCTAGATAGATATCCATCACTACGCTTTTAAAACTCCCACCCCTAACACACAGTTAACTAGCTAATAACGGCCTAGAAAGCAGCTCAGCCGATAATAGAGTAATGGAGAGAAACACGTGAATCAAAACACATCTGTGTAACACGTACCTAAGCATGATTGCTTCGTGTAATGGGAAAATGATAATAGGCTCAATCGATGTGCTGTTTGGTGTTACAGTAAAAAGCGATAATAATATTGTATATATACGTACTACACTATCATTAGGTATAGATGAAAGTTTAAACGTGATAAACCGAAACAAGTCTTAGTCTGTTGAAAACTATGTAAAAAATTGAGCTGCGAACGACATTTCGTAAATGCTAGTGAAAGGCAACTTGGCAGCTACCGTCCAATTCAATCGGCCCGATAAATATTGTATCGGGTCAATTGAATTAACTATGATCACTTATCTATTCATTCATATAATAAAAATAGTAACGAAGTCAAAACTGTACATTGAATATTTTTGAAAAAAAACAATTGCTACGAGGTATGGGAGCGAGTTTGGACGCCAACGGCATTGGATGAAATTTGGCACACAAATAGTTTATGAGCTAGATTAACACGTAGGTTACTTTTAATCCCGGTAGTACGTTCCTGTGGGATATTTTCCGTCATCCACGCGGGCGAAGCTGCGGGCAAAAGCTAGTTCATTATAAAACGAAAAAACATCGTTGAACTCTGCTAATTGTGGCGTGGAAAGAAAATGTTTAACCACTCAAAGGACGCTGATTAGCATATTCTCTGAAGTCGAATATTTTTTGCTTATGTCTTTAAAAGCCAATGCAAAGAAAATTTTGTTATAGAATTCGTAAACGTTACGTTGCTATAAATCAATTAAAGTCATCCTTAAATCAAACAAAAAACATTAGGTTTTTATTATAATAGGTAGGTTTCGTCAAGCTTTTTTACACCTGTTCCTTAGAAGGAACCCTTGTAGTTTCGCCATGTCCGTCTGTCTGTCTGTGTGTCCACGGCTTAGCTCAGATACTCTTAGTACTAGAAAGCTGTAATTTGGCATGCGTATACATTTTAATTACGCCGACAAAGTGGTAAAAAAAAATCTCGAAAAAAAAAATCATCCCCGATTGTCCTCTTGGGGACCACCCCAACACGTAAATCGGGGATGATTTTTTTTTCTCGTTTAGCCCATGGCGTGGGGGTATCGTCGGATAGGCCGTTCAACCATTTTTGGTTTCCGGGTTCCGTTTGCGAAATATTAAGCTTTAAAGTGCTAATTTTTATTAGAGTCAAGTGGCCCCTCTGCCAGCTAAACGGTCGTTTATAGATATGTGAAAAAAATCACGGCAGTTAGTACACATTACATTTGCAGTTGGAATGAATGGGAGAACATGTTTTTCAGCTACAATGTCAAATTTGTTCTTGGGATGAATCCATCCCAACTACAGAACCCTTCATTGTGCGTGGTCCGACACGCACTTGGCCGGTTTTTACTTCAAACGTAGGTTAGGTACACTTGGAGAAGAGGTGACAGACGTGACCGTCATTGAAAACTTGCTTAGATCGAATTAAGATAATTCTTTTTATTACATCTGAGCTGGTTTCAAATTAAAACGTGGAAGGCTCATTGCGCTCTGGGTTAATGCTGTGTATGTGTTAAGTTGGTAAGCCTTCATATAAATAAATAATAAAAAAGAATACCCGTGACCTTTTTTCCTTGGTCTAGTGGTCGCAAGCGCTACGGCTGAGCATGAGGTCCTGGTTTCGATTCCCAGGTCGGGCAAAGTGGTATTGGATTTTTCCATCAGGAATTTCTCAGTAGCAGCTCGGAGTCTGGATTTGAGCCCGGTTGATGGCAACAGGCGCCCCCATTACATGTGACTTATACTTAATTACCAAGTTACTAGGGTTAAAAATATCCATGATCAATTGGCTAAATTAAGAGATTTAGGTATTGTGATTAATCACATTTTTCAAAGCTATTTATTACACAGACTGAAAAAGTGCCTGTAAATTAAGTTAGCTAAGCTTTTTAGTATCTACCTTTATCTAAATATCCGTAGCAATAGGTCTTTATTTGCAGCCTTTAAGGCGACGAAAACCAACTTTTAATGATTTTACTGAAGATCACGTCTAGATGAGTAGTGTTAATGATTTGGAAAAAAATATGTATATGTTAAACTAGAACATTTTCTTAATAACTTATTATGTGAATATTTTAGATTATGTTTATATTACATAGTGTAATTAATTTGTAAAGTTATGTCTAACGCGGATAAAAAACTGAGAATCACACAAAAACTATCAAGCGTATTTTTATGAAACCTTCACCATTTTAAAGATAATGTAACCATTTATCTTTTAGTATTCGTGTTTTAATATAACACTTTTGTTTTCTGTATAATAGATTAATAACGCGTCTAATTTGGGACAGCGCTCCTTGATGGGCGAATCCTATTACTGGGTGGAAGTACGACGCGTTGCGTGAGGTCAGCACTGAACACGCAAGCTATGCACTCAAAGCTGTTGGCATATATCTGCGTCTTAAAAGACAAAAATCGAACTCTACTGGTAGGACTAATCTACATTCAGCCTTTAAAAGTTTGAAAATACTTTGCTAAGTAGAACTATTTAAGTAAATTTAGATGCTACGACTCGGTGAAAGGGTCGTGGGCAGACTCCGAAATCACAGTATCACTCAGTGGTTTGATTAACTTGCTAATTTACTTACACTTTCACGTTCTCAAGACCATTTTATTATTTATTCACTCAATGACTGCAATAAAATGGAAGGTTTATGTTTTCGTGCGGTAGGTTTCTTATGTAAATTAAGATTTAGTTTAATTTATAGGTAATAGCCAAACGTCTAAGGCATTGAGGGGAACGGTAGAAGTTATAAGTAACGATATGTTTGAAACTAAATATTAAAGTGAGCCAACTTATGTACAAGTTCTAACCAAGCACAAAGCTTCACGAATATAAGTAAATAATACCAGCCTATTACTGTCCCACTGCTGGGCAAAGGCCTCTTCTCATACAGAGAAGGCACGAGCATTGATCACCACGCTTGCTCAAGCGTTGGCAATTTCAGACTTATATCAACTATAAGTCCAGGTTTCCCCACGATGTTATTTTTTAAGATAAACTCAGAAAGCACATATGAATAGAAAAAGTCACATTGGTACTTGCCCGAATTTGAACCCAGAATCTCACCTCGTGCATGAGTGGCGAAGCCTCAACCATTGGGCTATCACGACATTGACGACATTGAATATATATATATATATATCACGTATATTATTGAAACTGCCTATTTGTATATTTCAATACAGAAAGAGGCCATTCTGAAACGTCACACATTCCAGAACACCACACACACCGTCCTCACATTTCAGAACCGGGTCCTTATTACGTCAAATGCTTTGAAATAATTAGTAGGTACTTCCTTTTCTATTTCAGTAATTTTATAATGATTATATCTAAAACATAATTCTTAAAATAATATTGTCGTAGTAAATGCTTATTTATTGGCAAATAACAAATATTGGCAACACCGTAACACGAAATGCAATAACATAATTATCCAATTTCAGTATTGCAATAGTGCAAAGAGCAGCCTACGAGCACAATTAAATAAAACATGTCTGCTGGTTGCACACAACGACAATTATGAAAATTGCATAGAAATGTAGTAAATGCTTATATTTACTGCACGTAAATATAGGCATTGACTGCATTTCTAACCCTTTATTAACGTTTAGAAACTTATAACTGACTTCAATCTACAAAATTTCATGAAAACCAACTAAAATAAACAAGAAAGTAACTATTTTATAACAATTAGAACAAGATACAAAATATTAGTTTAGGATAACATCACTTTAAATTAAGGTTTGTAAAAAAAAATTGAAAACATCAATTGAGATAGACCTACCTGCCTACTAAATAAATTCTCTATTCGAATGTGCAATTATACACCAACACCCACAGAAAGTGACACCGAAATAATCGTAAACGATATGTAAGAATACAACAATTATTACAACAACACTAAAACGCAGAGGTGATGCGTGGGCCACATTGAGTCATCTAAAAGTCATCTATGAATGAATTGGCCGTAACTTCGTAAGTTCATTGTATGCAATCAATGTTTTACGCAACATAAAATGTAACCGCTTGACTGCCTCGTTGGTCTAGTGGTCGCAAGCAGTACTGTTGAGCATGAGGTACTGGGTTCAATTTCCAGGTCGGGTAAAATGTTATTGGGTTTTCTCATCAGGAATTTCTCAGTAGCAGCCCGGGGTCTGGAAGTGTGCCTGGTTGATGGCAATAGGCTCGCCCCTTATTACATGGGACTTAAAACTGATGAAACGTGGGTGTTACTATAGGTAACATACACCTCAACCGTTCGGGGATTACTGGCGTGATGTTGTGAAGTTATGTAACCTCTGTTACCTCGGTTATAAATCGTCACGAGTCAGTTATTTGTCCATCACTTTCGTTAAAATGCTGAGAATATATGTTACGTGCGGTGTCACGACCGTGGCCTTTCGTGAACAAGTACTGGAACGTATGAGGTTGCCGGATTTTTTTTCATACGATACTTTGTCTGAATCACCAAATTGGTATGAGAACATTTTTGAGTGGTCACATTTTTGTACATTTTTGAACGATGTAAGTATGACTTAAGTCGGGCGAATCTGCAGTGATTTTAGTGTGGAATGTAATTTTGAAGTTTTTTTTTTATTGTGAGCGATGATGTCTTGACAGGAAAGTTAGTACCAAAAATAATAAAACTGAAGATAATAAGGTAGGAAATTGTGTAAGCTAGATAATATCTTGTATATTTCAGTACTTAAGGTTGGCAAAGCAAACAAACATTTGCATTTCAGAAATGGTGAGAAAACAACATTGGTAAAATAAAATTGAGCCATTTGTATCGTTCTGTATGAAATATAGACACGACGTGCGTTTACGAAGGAAGCATACACCAGGACGGCTGTCTTGTGGCTTCTACGTGTCCTAAAAGAACGTAACTTACCGTTTACATCAATTTTAATGTAAAAAATTTTCATGTCAACGTTATAATTTCATTTCTTAGCAATAAATAGCTATTTAGACTTTCCAGATAAATGGTTACAACGTGTGAACTTTAATTCTGGTTAACTTTAACAAAATTATTCTAAGATACAGTAACTTAGACATAACTTGTGTTTATGCTACTGTATCTTGAAGAAAATATTTATGAACATTTTCTTTTCAAAGAAACATCCTAAAATACATTTATTTCTTGTTGTAACTTGTTACTTTAAAAACTAGGTGTGCCTGTAGCTAAGCGAAATGATACTGTCAATACAATAAATAATCTGACACGGGTCGTTTTCCTAGAAAGCGACCAATTTGTCAGATTAAAGGTAACTTTTTTTTTTGTACAACTTTATAAGAGGTCAACGCCCTATACTCCGTCAGCCGTCTATAAAAACATAGTAAAATAAGTTTTGGAGTCAAATAAGATTAAACGAATCGAAAGTTGGAGGATAGGAGTGAAACTTATAACAGGACTCGTTTAAAAACTTTCGTACACGGAACGATTGTATAAATCGATCAGGAGCAAGTCTAATGAGGATATAAGTAAATAGAAAAAAAAGTCATTACCTTTCAACAGAAAAATATCTCAACTTATTTTTCGTAAAAGTTACAGAGCTTGTTTTATCCTCATCCTCTGCAACCTTCTATACAAGATGTAACATAAATAACGCACAACCTCTTAAGGGGTCATTTTACTCATCATTATGAACAACTTTTACTATGGAACCAAACCTGAAATCGCGAAAAAAAAATCTGCTGTTCCCTACATTTTGACGAGTTATGCGAACATAAATGTAGAGAGCAGCTAATTTTTTTTTCGTGATTTCAGGTTTGGTCCCATAGTAAAAGTTGTTCATAATGATGAGTACAATGAACCTTAAGAGGTTGTGCGTTAATTATGTTACACCTTGTATAACTGTCCGTTTTCCTTTAACGCGGTTGATTTCTTTAACGATATTTCCTAAGCTACTGCAATGATAAATGACTACCGTCTTCTATTAAAATATTACTTTTCCAATTTCGCCAACGCAAAGCCTCGGGCGGCGAACAATCAAAATTAAATTCCAATCAAAGCTCAAACCTCAGTAAATTACGATAGATTCAATAATCTAGGAATTATTTGCATTTATGATTAGTACAAATTGTTAAAATTCGACGGTAAGACTGTCAGATTCCTAGCAGAGAGCGTCAAGGACGAGGAAGCTTAACAATCCTAATTATTATCATTACAACATGACCTCATCTTCTTCGTGAGCGTATCAAATTGAATTTATTTTAACGTAATTACGCACGAAAACGTTTGTTAATGAGAGACTAAAATGTACGACGAAACAGAAAAAATCTTACAGTGATATCAAAGATATATGATTCGATTTCCAAAGTGTTTCCTTATATCTGTCGCAAGTAAAATCCGCATTGGGGCGGTCCAGCAGGAAATCTAACAGATAAACCGTACTCCCGACTCGCCTGCCTCCGGCAGAATGGGCAACTTTTCCTTCAATCCACACATTATTCAATGGTAACAATCTTCCAGACTTCCTCATAGCCTCTCATCGATTTGCAGAGAGTTCCCGTCCGCTAGAGCATCTAAAATGGTCTATTTTATTTTTTTGCAGACTATCCCTATTTGTACTTTGATCGAAGCGAGCTTCAAATCGTAGGTAGGTATTAGCCACTGATTCTTTTCTTAACCGACGGTTAATTTGAGGACAGTCACTGTCCATCTTTCTTTTTGTCATTAATCTTCAATTGAAGCAAATTCTAAGTAATTTAGAAAGTGATTACAAAGAGCGAAAATCAACACATCGGTAACAATGTGAAAGTTAATGTTCTTATAAAATTATTTGCGACTGAATAACGCGGCTTTATCGACAAGCAAAATAAATCGCATTCAGTTCCTCAGATTAAGAACCGGGAGGGCAGATTAAATAATAAATATAACAAACGTATACTGGGGGAAATAAGCATAAAGTATTTCATTCGCATCTCTCATCATGTGGGTTTTCTGTATTCTATTGTCAGCAGAAATCCCTAACTCAGTGAACAAACAGGCTTAGACAGGTATCTCACATCAAACGTATCAATGGATTCTTTTCTTCAAAGGGCTGTATTTTTAACATTTGAGGACGCTAACGTAAACATTATTCAGAGGAAATGATCTGAACAATACGGTAATCGACTGTATTATATAAATGCTAATTCATCAACTCCGAGACCATAAAATCGAGTCGAATCAGCATAGAGACAAAAATCTAATTTCTTTCAGCTTTCGACAGATGCATATTTTATTACGTGATTAAAAATCAGAAGCAGACACTACCTAATTAATTATGAGACTAATATCGATCTCGTTCAGTTGAATAATACGATCGTAAATCTACTTTAATAGTCCCCCTCAGTTCCTATCGCATATTTTTATGTTGTATTAAATCGAAATGGGGGAAACTAATCAACTTAATATTCGCATAAACCTTCAAAATTAATATTTTATCTTTAATTTAGAGGGTCTAAGACGAACACTCGTAATTAACCTCTCGTTTACTTTGATGAAAATATATAATGCCTTTGAAAACATAATTAAATACAATTTTGGACGTGTTTTAATTCTTTGCATATTAATTACTCGTAATATATCTTGAGGAACTTAATTTATACCAAAATACAAAGTTCATTAAAAAGTGATATTGTACTGAAGTAACGTGAATTCTTTGCAGTTGTTGTTTGGTTTCCTTTGTTAATCAAAATCATATACCTACAATTTAAGTCACGCACGATGCCATATTTTTTTTATACAAAATAGAAAACCAATATTCTAAACAAATTATTTCACTAGCAGTAGTAAAGAGATAGGTTTTCAAGTTTGTACCCATCTAATAGTGCTCGGTACGAATGCCCCATATCTAGGATTTGGCAATCAAAATGAAACTGAAACTAAAACTCTAAAGGTACCAAATCTCAAGTTCTTTCTTGAAAACAGTTTTCTATACTTTGTCAAAAGTGTTCACTGAAATAAAACTTTCAGCTGGTTTTCCGCATTGCACTCTTACGAAAATAAGAATAAAAAAATAAATCCTACTAATATTATAAATGTGAGTGTGTGAAGATGTATGGATCTTTGTTACTCAATCACGCAAGAATGGCTAAACAGATTTGGATGAAATTTTAAACACAGATAGCTTATAACCTGGATTAACACATAGGGTACTTTTTATCCCGGTGAACCGACATCCACGCGGGGGAAGCCGCGGGAAAAAGCTAGTTTTAAATAAATTCGCAACGACTTCTTAGACGTTCAAATAAAACTACGAGGTACTAAACAAGTCATACCCAATAATTATGTTTTATTTGATCAATCCATTCGATAATCTCGTAATAAATTATGCAAAGCCATCAATATACCCTTCTAAACATGTCTTACTAAAATAAATAGTATTCATTAATTCCTACCTGTCAAATTATATACGCGGCATGGCCCCAAAGTCCAATTCCTTAAGTATTTATTAGCAACTGCGCTACGCAATAACTCATAATTCTTTATTATTGATTGCAAGTACATATTTCCGATTCATTTCGTCACGGACTGATCGTGCCCATGAAGAAAGTATCACCTGTTTACTTGGGTTGGACGGCTGGCGTAGATATTATGTTGTATGGCCACTAAATCGGCGTTTTAAGTATTCGATTGTTCTAATACAAATACCGAATTAGGCGAACTTTATTCGCAGGGAAATTGAATGCTACGAATGAATGGATAAGTACTGAATATCTGTTTCTAATTGTTGCGATCCCACTAGCTGATAACTTAAAAAGATTATATGGAACGTAACGTGGTCCACTCAATGCTCAATGCCATTCCTGTAATTACTAAAAGAGATATGATGTCTTTCAGTAATAACAGGTATGGCTTTTTTTTTGTTAAGAGTTTTGAACGTCTGTAATGTGCGTGTACGTATTAACTAACTAAGTTATGAATTTACAGTATTTTTCATAATAAGCATACTAAAGTCTCTGATTCACTGGCCCACAATATATAGAGTGCCCGTGCGCAGAGAAAACGTCAGATTTTCACGGTCAGTTGGTAATGGTATCCGTCATCGACGTTCTTAAGAGATACTATTGAAACCACCTGTTATACACTCTCCGAGATTTCTCGCCATTGGCTGAACGCTAAACAATTTCGAGAAAAACTTCGGAAAAGCAACAAGTTGTTATGTATTGCGACTTTAGTGAAATCGATTAGGTATGGTCAGAGAGGAAATTAAATTGAGATGCTCTTTGTAAGTCGGGGAGCCTCAAAAACTTGGAAGTTTTGCCTTATTAAGTTCGTAAACTTAACCGAGTAAATTAGTGGAGTTTCCTAATGTCTAAAGTGTGGGCGATGCTTAATAGAAATTGTTTTGAAATTGAATATTAATAATCGTTATCATCTGTTTATAACATTTATAGAATGATAAGAGATAGCTCGTGTAAAGAGGGCAAATGTCAAATCCTCAAGAACGAATAACAAAATCAAAACATTCATAACTTTACCAATCATTCCGTCTCCGGTCGGTACACTCGGTACAGCCTCCTCTCAAAAACTACTTTTAATGAGTTTCTGAAAACTTTCACTCATATTCCATACTTAACTTCGAAGATGTCAAATAAAGTCTGTAAGTGAGTGATAAGTACGCACCTACTCATCTCATCGAAATACGTCAAAAATGTTGATCCAATCAAATGTAATAAAAATCAACTTTAAGCTTAGAAACTCGAGTTTATTCTCGAACAAAATCTAGTAAGCAATAAATTCCACGCTAATAGTCTCGAATTTTATGAAAAAAATAAATTGGTCATAAAATCGTTTTCGGCACGAGTTCACATCTCGAATCAGCAGAGATTAATTTCACTGGTTGGTTGAGGTCGTAAGGCTAATGGCATACCGTACCAAAAATCACTTGGCATTTGTTTGCGAAGGTCCATCAAAGCGCACATCGATCGCCCGGTCCGGTAACGGTAGTACACGGCAGATTCCGGCACGTCCAGTAACGGTCACCCTCCTGTCTCCTCAGAATACTTGTCATGGCATCTCGCACGCCGCTCATCCGACTCGCGTGAATAGAATCTAATAAGTTTCTAGATGGTATATAAATAAAAGAGTGTTTATATTCATTCATTATTGAAGTTCTTTGTGCCAACATACCTCGTTGTGTTGCTGTTATTATTCTATTATTGGATGCGTAACTTCAAGTAAGACATGACTTGTATTGTTTGATGAGATGCTTGAGTAAGTAGATAAGTGTGCAAACACTGTTCTAGGCTAACATGCCGCTTGGAAATTACTATAGACATTCTGGTAATCACAACTAGAAGCTCGTTAACTACTAAGCGTGGGCTTCTTTTCTTATAGCCACCTCATTGAACGATTAGCTTGATATAAAATGTTGATTGCTTACTTAGAGAAAAGATGCTGCTATCCGTACTCTTAATAATTTTATCTCGTCGACGTTTCTAATCCACCCTGGAGAAGAGAGAGGGTCGTCTAATCCACTAACTTACCAAACTTTCAGCTGCAGGGATTTTGTGTGAACCTTTCTGCCCATCCACGTGAACACGTCGTACCAATTGACTTTCCCAGTGTTTGTTTTTAACGTCCGACGTTACAAAAAAAAAACTCTACAACGTACTTCAAACCGTTTCAATAACCGCTTAACTACACCTTAAAGTTGTAATTAATCATTTCGCTCTAAAGAGAGCCAAAGTTTCCGAGTTACAAAGTGTACTGCGGAGGATCGTAAAACATTTAGTAATAGTTTTAATTACTTGCGCTTATGTTTGCAGCTTGGCTTATAAGCGCAAATGTAAGGACTTGTCCACACTAGGGCACTAGTTTTACGACTAGTGCCGGGTACTGTTCCATTTATCTCTATTACATGTCTGAAACTTGACAGTTCATTGAATTTCGAATTTTGTTTCAAGACTATGTGCCCTAGTGTGACCTAGGCTTTAGAGTAAAGCACCTTTCATAAAACTGTGCAACCGGGAGTATGCGCAGTAGCGATTACATCTTGTTTCGTGTTATGACATCATCTTTGTGTGTCTTCTAGTTTTAATAGGTTCGCTTTCATAGAAAAGTGGCCACAGTGAGCAGTATGGCTATAAAATAACTAGTTATTGGTGTATGGAGTGTTTCCTGAAGTGATGTCATTTGTTACGAAATTATAAGTTGAGCTAGCTAAGCACCTAGTTACATACGTTTTTATACAATGAATTTTTAGTGATATTGTCTATGTTGTTGTTACAGTAAATTTCCAATGTAAATATTGTAATTTGGTCTACGCAGCCACTTACTTTCCAAGGCTGAGAAAATAACGAAACCTTTCAAATATAGCTTCAAATTAAAATTGCAAAACAAACAAAATGAAATTACGGTTGAAATATCACCACCCATTACGTTCAGCTATTTTAAATTTCGAATGGCGTAAAACTGAAAGCAAGAGTGATCAATCGAGACTCAATCGTGACTCGAACCCGTGGTCCTTCGTAACTATTGCGTAGCGGCCACAAACGTAATAGCAGAGGCACGACAACTTTTTTTATCGTTCTTCCAAAAACGTAAAGCGGTGTAAAGCGATGTAAAGCGATGTAAATCGGTATTAGATCACGGACTTGGGGTCAATATCATCATTGTAGACTTAATCTTTTTTAAAAAGCGAGAGTTGGACTGGATGGCATGTTTCCGGTGAGGTTTCTAATGGTGGCTGTCACTGGACTGGTCACAACGGAAGTGTTGATAATTTCCGTTTGTAAGTGACAAGTTTTTCTGTTTCCATAATGTTATTATGGTTCGCCAGATTGCATACGTGTGTGACTGTTAATAAGTCGGGAACGTGGGTTATGTCAATGCCTTTTTAATTAAATAACGCCTCGTATTACCTACATATTGAAACCTGAAAATCTTTCTTCCGTATCAATGGCTTAAAACTTAAATAAAAATAACGCAAAACACAACATCACGCATTTCCCTGAAAGGGTAGGCAGAACTTTAGTCATAATCATCTGCCTAGCCTTCTCCCAACTATGTTGGGGTCGGCTTCCAGTCTAACCGGATGCAGCTGAATACCAGTATTTTACATGGCGCGACTGCCCATCTGACCTACACAACCCAGTTACTGGGTAATACGATACTCCTTGGTAAGACTGGTTGTCAGACTTTCGGGCTTCTGACGACCCGTAACGACTTTCAAAGATCCACGAAAGACAGCCGGGACCAACGGCTTAACGTGCTTTCCGAGGCACGGAGGGGTCGTGGTATGTAAAGATGGTCACTCATCCACGGATCAACCGCGGTAAGCGTAGCTTAACCTGGTCGATCGACCTGAGCGGCTGTTATTACTAAGCCACAAGCCAAGAACACCTTTAAACCTTTTGTACGCCCACCTAAAAATAACCTACATGAAAATAACTTTCGAAGCTTATTTTGTAAACATGTTTTGATTAAATTTTTGCATACGAACTGTAAAAAACTTTACGAAAATAAGGTAGAAAATATACTAAGCGAAATCGCTTTGACCGGACAGGGTACCGCATTTGCATTTGAATAAGCCATTTCACACTCTTTCAGGATATAAATTTTCCTAAGCTTCTGTTTGTGCCATACTTAAGTCTTGTTAAGTGCACTTTAAAGTAGCATTACAAATATGCTACGTAAAAAATCATCACGAATTTAAGTATATTTGCCTACTTTTAAAATTTTTGAAGCTTTCGTTCAAATTTTCGCCGAAAATCTCTCGACATATGTATATCCTACTAATATTACATAAACGCGAAAATTTGTGAGGATAGATGTATGGATGTTTATTACTCTTTCACGCAAAAACTACTGAACAGATTTGGATTAAATTTGGCACACAGATAGTTTATAACTTGTATTAACACAAAGGATACTTTTCATCCCGATATCCTCACGGGATCGAGAATTACGCGGGTAAAACCGCGGGGCGCTGCTAGTTATTTAAATGTTGGATGAAATTCAGTCAGTGATTTCTATTGCATATCATTTGACTGTTGATCCGTAACATTTAGATTTTATGCTTTCTTCGGTTTTTGTTGCATCACAGTTTCTGCTGCAGTTTATCTCATTAGAAAATACTTTCAGGAAAAACATTGATACTGTGCTGTGCGCTTGTTGTTGTGCTGTGTTGCGGCAGTTGTGAATGGAAACGCCGGGAGGGGACGCCCTAGGAAGTCATATAGAGACCTTATTGGTGATGTTCTTCAGAAAGGTCAGGTGCGTAGTACTCGCAACCGGCGTGCGGGTATGACCAAATGTATGAACGTAAACGAGGCAAAAGGAGTATGTAAGAATCGTAGCAGGTGGCGTTCTATAGTTTCTGCCTACCCCCATGGGAAGAAAGCATGAGTTTATGTATGTGTATTGATACTGTCTATTATGTTAGTTTATACAGTTTGAGAATAACATAACATAACATCACGCCTGTAATCCCCGAAGGGTTAGGCAGTTACCTATAGTACACCCACATTTCGCCAGTTATGTTTAAGTCCCATGTAATAGGGCAAGCCTATAGCCATCAACCGGGCACAAATCCAGGCTCCGCGCTGCTACTGAGAAATGCCTGATTTCCTTCCGGAATTTCAGAAAACACAATGACACAAGTTTTAGAATATCCTACCTTAATAATATTGCATTTGTTGACAACACCATCGATCCAAATATATGTATATTATATATGTATATTATGCAATAGGCATCCAATATGTTCTAATGCAGCAGTGGTGGCCCAGTGGTCGCGACTTACGAGTTGTACGTCGTGGGTTCGAACCCTGACAGGCACTTTACTTTGTTTAAATTATTTCACCACCACTGCTCTCAAAATGGGGAAGGAAAACATCGTGAGGAAACTGGCATGTTTTAGAACCAAAAATTCTTAGACATGTGACTTCTACCAACCCGCACTGGGCTCACGTGGTGGATTACGGCCCCTTTCACCGAGAGGAGTCCTGTGTCCCAGTAGTGGGAACATTATATGCTGATTAGGCTCTAATGACACAAACTGCTTGGGAAATTAATCGGCTTAGCTACAGAACATGTTCTAGACATCACGGATTGGTTCACCAGTTATGAATCTATTCATCCTGCGCGCACAGATCCATACTTATTAATACTTGTTATACTTATTAATATTATAAATGCGAAAGTAACTCTGTATGTCTAGACAGACATACAGATTTCACCTTAATGGTTGCACGAAGGAGGAAATTTGGCAGACATGTAGACCATGACCTGGGTTAGGACATAGGATACTTTTTATCCCGCTAGTATGTTCCCGTGGGCTAATTTCCTGCCTCCACGCGGGCAAAACCTATAAATCAGTATATTATTAAGGCAATTCTGTCCTTGACAACGGTTCATTTTACCTTTCAAACATTACACGTGTCTTGCTCCTCTAATTTTACTCCAGTTGGGAGTAATATTGAACGGGGAAAATGCCGAAATGGGAATGCTCCAATCTGTTCAAAGGACGCTAGACCTGCCTGCCACGTCCTACCTCATTATTTAACAAAGCTATTCATGTTACACTGAAGCGCCAATGAATTACTAAAACACTTCCATTAATCTACTTAATTATAACTTGGGACATGAAGCCCTCGCAACTCACAAAAATAGGAACTAAAAGGTCAAGTATTGAGCCCGTAGATTACAAAACTTAATAACAAAGACGTTTAATTAAGATAGCCATGCGATTCTTATCCATATGTTCTTTTAATGAATAGGTTTTTTGAATGGCATTCAGTGAAGGGATGGGACGATTTACCGACGAAAGGTCAGATGTAATGTATGCGAGTCAGAGACCATCGGAACAATCGAAGCCATCGGAAGTCAGTTCGAGATACGACGCAGTTCCTCCGGTCACGTAACGTTCAGATAACTGAACGTTACGAACGTTAGTTTTCTTTGAATAAATGTAGCTATTGATATAAATCGATAGCTACATTTATTCAAAGAAAACTGGTTAAAGAAAAGTAGACAGGAAAGTTTTTATCGCCGGCCGCCGCGGTCGGTCGACAAGCGTCGCCTTCCGAGATTACTATTTTTAGAAGGTAACGGTATAAACGGTATAAAGAGTGAATTAAAGAAGTGACAGTGACAGACTATGTACGTTGATCGATCACTGCGATAAATTGGAGGTGATGTACCCGTTGCCGAAATCATGTCTATAAAATCTAAGCTTTTAAGACATGACCCGACTTTAACTTCTTTACACACTTTTTCTCGTAGAAAAGAACCGAGGCAACTGGTCGGTACTATCGACAAAAGCCAGGCCCTTCCAAATTTTGAAACAATTTTGCTTGCAAATGTTTTGTGCTGTTCCAACCTTCTATTGTTTTACGAGAATAAAGGACCATAGAGGCAGGGTTTTTCCAGTGAATCAGTGCATACAAAAAGCAACTTAAGGTGTTAAGGCGTCCGTTTTGTTGATAGTACTTTCTAAGTGATACGCTAAAAAAAGTTCAGCTCAATATAATAAGCCTAGCTACGCCAGATGGACTCAAAAAGAACACAAGAGTCTAGATATAAACTCTTTTTCAGTATAAAACGGAATGGCGTTCCATGTAGGCTCCTATTTTCATTGTGGTAAACAAAATGTTGCGAGAAAATTCTTTTATCAAAATGATACTTTTACAATATGTTATTTTGTACCACACAAAAGTGTAATATGTTACTCGTAACTTGAGTACTTTTTGTAGCGATCGATGCTTCGTTCTATGACTGAAAAAGTACTTACTTCGCCAGTGAAACATTTTCGATAAAGTTTCTCTTTCAAAAAATATAATTTTCGTGTCTATGTATTTTAGTAAATTTTGTTTGTATGAACTTTGTTTTGCTTAAACTTGTTTTTTTTTTAATTTTTCTTACCTATAACACCAGTCCTATCTCTACCAAAAATCACAGCGATTTTTTGTTTATCTAAGCTCTAATTCCAAAGTTTAAATTCAGAAGTACACAAAGCACGTATGGACCAATAGTGTGAGCGGAGGTCGATGTAAGTCGTTCCACCCCTGTCATTAATCTCATCTCTTTCGCTAGCCAAGTCACGCCGCATTTGGGGGAACGCCGGGCAAAACGACTTTCCAAAAAAGCTTGTCTGCCAAATTACACTGACCTGAAGTGTGTTTTGATATCTACCGGGTATTACGTTGGATTTTCATCCATTTTCTCCCTTGACAATCGTTTCATTGTCGCAGTATGTCCCAGTGGCGGAACCTGCTTACGTAAAATTTCATCGGAATTTCGGCATTTCTCGTGATTTATTACGATGTCGGGAATATAAATCACGCATTGAAATATTTTAATGAATCGTAAAGTATTTTTATAGCTGCTTATTATCATTTAACGCATTTACAAATAGGTGGATGCCTGTTATTTATGACCGTGACAGCAACATTTCAATTGGTCCACGAATCACAAACCTACTTTTTGCATATTACAAATTGTGAACGAAATGTTTCAATAAAAGCCTGCGGTCGTGTGAGCAATTAAACGAATAACCGCTTCACATGGAGCGCACGTTCTGAATTAAATATCTATCAATTCGATGAGGAGACGCGGGCGAAATAGATCGCATCTAATAGACAGTCTATTATTTGGTACAACAACAGAAAGCTAGCCTCTATGATTCACACGTCCGAGGCGCAGACGGGCGTTCATTGACGTCATGCAGACAAGGAAAAAGAGACTACGAAAAACATTTTCATTTAATTTCTAACCACAGAGCGGCCAATAAATTTTTAGTCTACGCTTTAGGTTTTAAGATTTTTTTTTTAATCATCATTTTTGGCAAACACTCCAGTAAGGATTTTTAAATCGATACTTAAAATTCATTCAACAAAACTGCTCTATCATATTATCTTGCATCATACAAAAAGTTGCTAAACCTAGTTTTCTTTCTTTCTTTTAATTCTAATTGACTGCGATACGAGTCGTCATAAAAACAATGTACGTTGACAGTGTGCGATTTGTACCACATTCCGCGATTAATTGCCCGTCTGCACCTATCTGCCTACTGTCAGTTTGTGATTGAAGTTATTCTGTTTGATATCAAACCGGAACATCTGAAACTACTTTCAATGTTAAGGTTGCTACCAAAAGTATTGTTCATAAATATTTTAATGTTCATTTCATTGTCTGTCTGTTCTCAGAGATTTAATTATCGGTTTTTCGGTCAATTGCGCTGTAATAGTAAAACTGTTAGAAATGTTGTGTATACTTCATTGTGTTGTCTATAATTTTGAAGATTATAATAAGATAGATAGATAGATACATAGATAGATAGAATACTCTTTATTATGTACACCATAAAAATTACAGATATAAATGCTAAGCGTCAAATGTGCCATATATTCTACGCACACTGGGAATATTTAAGAGACCTACGAATTTAGTTTCACATAACTAAAAATTTAAAGTCCGCTCAAAAGATGACATAACGCTTGTAATCCCCGAAGGGTTAGGCAGAAATGTACCTATAGTACACCCACATTTCGCCAACATAGTCCCTTGGTTACTATTATTAATTCCGTGGTTTCTCAGTCCATTCACTTTTCCTTTATGTAAAGAAAAAACAAAAGAAAGCTAGCTCGCCTCAAAGTTTTCCTCCCACAGAACCCGTTTAAAAATAACTTGAATACTTTACACCGAAATAATCTTATTTTATTCATTTTAACAATCCGCGTTTGAATTTGAAACAGCTTACAGATAAAGAATGTAATCTAGAAAAACCTATCTGAGAAACCATCTAATCATAAATGTAGATAAAAATGTAAAAGGAAATGGTTTTCATAAGTGGGAACTCAACCTAACCCCGCTCGGACTGACATTATCATACATTAATTATGTATACCGCGGAACAGTAACGTAACTTTATCTTTTTTTATTTAATTTTCGTATAACACGGGTACGTAGCACTATGTGACACTTGAACAACTCTGTTATGTTTTTCACGACGCACAAAAAAACACGAAATAACAACATCACACCAACTGTCAGATTTTAACAAAGCTGTGAACAAAATCGAAACAGAATACGTTCACAAATTGTGTACTTATTTGCTCGAGTACCTCAAACTAACAAGCTGAAATGACATAACAATTGAACATCGATCTAGTTTCAAATTTCGTCCATTTCCAATTTCATAATCGGATTATGAAATTGAAAATAAACGAAATCTGAAACTTAAAGGTTAAGCATTGAATTGATTATTTTATTGGAAACGTGAAATTAAAATTGAGAGATTGCCTCAAATAACTTTACTTACATAAGCAAGAAAAAGGTCTCGTAGCAAAATTAAGTGGCGATCAATCATAAGACAACCTTTTAAAAATCGTTGTATGCTTGCCTCGCAATATGAAAGCCTTTTAATTCATCATATAAATACTTTTTATCGTCCATGTACTTGTATGTACAGACTACAGTAATAAGTGTCAAGCAAACTGGCTCATTACGTAATAAGTAGTATCATATTTTATACTAACGACTGCCAACGGGTTTTATTGCCGACTGTTGCAAAAAATATTGCCACTGGTCTACTGTAAGTGTCTTGGAAATCTAGAAATTAAAAAAGCTAGACTTTTCTGAAAAATATTCTGCAGTTAAAAGCTAAATAGCTAGTGAAGGGTACTTATAACGAGTGTAAGACTATTCGATGGGACTCTTCGCCGACAGGACAGACTGACAGCAGGTCGATGGAGCCCCGCTACGCGGGGCTCCTATTTCTGTCTGCAGTGTTAAAAGGAACCTAACCAAACCGAATCTCGAGGTGCTACTGACGTCGACCTTCTAGAGTTAGGATTTTCGGGTCAGGTTCGGAATAATCAGAAGTAAGGATGCCCTGTCGGCGAAGAGTTCAGTCGAAGTAAAGTCTTGTCGGTGTTCAGTCTGTTGGCGTAGTGTCTGTCGGCGTTTAATCGTATAGTGACTTATAACATCTTATATTCCTAATAAATTACATTAACATTATTCGTACACACATTTGATATTCATTGTAAGGCGGTTGCTAATATTTTAATCAATATTGTTCGTTTTAAAAGTTTTTTGTAGATAATTATTTTTCAGTAGTTCATGTACTTGGTTATTGTGTGCATTATGAAAGTTTTTGATTAAGATCCACAAGTTTCTTCCATTCCTTCAGCGGTTTTGTAAAACGTGCAAACTTTCCATACAGTTAGCAGACATTTTTGCACTAAAAGTTTTCTTAATAACTCCAAATTAGGTAATATTAGGTAAAAAGTAATTACGGCAGTAGTGTCAAACTGCTTTCAATGGTTAATTAAAACTTTGGAAGTTTATTGAAATATACTTAAGTTAGGTTATAACTATTTCGTAAAGGAAACCGCTGGAAATTTGAACGTTGTCATGACAAAGATTATGCTGGCCTTTAGGTGCGGCGGGCGTGCTAAGAATATTATTTTCTCGATTCTTGGTACATACTTTTTATTTAACCCTACACGTTTATTATGCCTTGCTTAGATAATTAAAATCAGATTCAGAACCACCTAGGTTATTGAAATCAATATTTCTGCCTGCAATGTCTTCATAGAGTAAAGCCAAACTAATGTTTCAATCTGGTTAAAGCATGTTGCAATATAGCTTTCAGAAATTATTTCGTTCGAATCTAATTTATATCAGTCCCGCAGTTCTCGTAATTAGCTGTACGACAACCAATTTTTGCAATTTAAAATATAAATCACCGCGGTATTTATTTAAATTAAGTGCAATTGCACCACTGTGCATTTGTAGCAACAGCGCAATTCAGATTGCTTTAAAAGAATATTATCACACAACATCTTTCATTTAAGCAGAAAATAATGATTTATTTACTCTATTAAATACCTATTTTATTACATACTATCAGTAATTAACAATAATTATAGCGGCAGTTCTTTTTTTCACTAATTAATTGTCATTGTTGGTAATTATTGTCGTTTATAATTATTATATCACAATATTCTGCAGCTGATAATTTATTGATATTATTATTTGCAGTTTGTGACAGTTAATTACTTACTTACTTTACTTTCAGTGCTTCTCCGATAATTAATTATAACAGGTTACTGATCCCAAATACAGCATTGTTATTATACAAAAAATACTGTTTGAACTGTCTAAGGCCTGTATTCACCAACATTCAAACCACCGGTTAAGTATTTAAACAGTTGGATTGTGTCAAATTTCCTAAGGAAAGAACTGGTTATATCTAAACAGCCGTTTTAAAAGTCGGTGAATTCCGCCCTTAGTATTTTATAATTATGTTTTTTTTTCAGTTGACTGGGTAATCATGTGAACGCCTCTAACCAACTTTATTAAATTCTATGATATGATATTCTATATACGATACGATGACACAGGCAAACCTTACCTAATTATATTTTCCCGAACACCAAAGAAAGCAAAACTGACGGAATATCTTTTACTTATTCCGTTACATAAGTGGCACAGTTTGGCATATAAGTAGAAATATCATACGGCGATGATACAGCACGTCGTGAGAGTGATACGATGCATACTAATCGCCGTGTCAATGGACGTTATTAGATTTTATCTTTTTTTCTGTTTAACCGTAACATCTATGTCACGTTTACAATGCTCGGACTTTTTTTTTGTTCTTGCTCTGAATTTAATCTATGCTTTGTGGTATCGGTGTGGTAGTGTTCGATTTTTAAACATGACGTGTGTACGTACATTGTCTGTGGAATCTGTGTTGTCGATCTATCAAAACTTGTATGAGATGAGATGTAATTACCTTTATGTATGATAATGTAGTAAGTATGCCTACTAATCATCTCGTAATTACACACAAAAAAAAAGCAATTTTAGATTAAAGATTAATTACATATCTGCTGCTGTTTTGGCATATAGTTAGCCTTGAATCTTTTTTATTGCTAATTAAAAATAATTACCTATTCTACGATGTTACTAAAGCTTCTAAAACAACCCTACGCGATAGCGTAATTGATAAATTAAACGTAAAATATCATTAAGGCAATGAGAGTAACTCTATTGATACAAGCAAATTCTCGTAATTGAGTCGATAGTCGGTACAATTTCTCTCCCCCATGATAAATTATTTCGGTCTAATTACCGCTTTAAACACAATTATAACTGAGCAAATTTTGTTAATAGCCATTAAATTCCAATACCAATGTAGGTACGTAATTATCAAAATCACGTACACAACAAAGATCAGTTCGTTTATTTTGAAAAAGCACACTCACAATCATAGGAATTATTGTTTTAATGTTACACAATTAAACGATACACACGTCCGGTTATTTAACATTATCTTTATTTATATCAAACACGTATAATTTTAAGTACATAATGAATAAAACATTCTATAAAGCTAATTGGCTTAACCCGACCCCTGTGTAAATCAAAGGCGGGGCGACCGTCTCTTTTCATACATTGCAGATTTTGCTGGCTCATGCACTTTTATATGCAATTATGCACTATAATATGCGATTTTATGACATGATATATTTTATTTTATCTGCTTTGCTGGTCGTTTTTCTACAACTATTTGATGTAATAAAGAAACGTATTCAATTAAAAACCTAAAAATATGTTATTTTGCCATCGACACGCTAAGAAGATGAATCAAAAACCATGACTTTTTAATCAACAACTTCTCGATCGGTGGGATAACATCATAAGAACACATCGCTTCGCTGTGTAGACCCTAATGTAATAAACGGTTAATAGCATTTAAAGGGATGAACATGCGGGAAATGATCATTACATGTAATGACGTAATAAGAGAGTAATAGCAAGGCATCTCTCATAATGATCATATCAGACCTTAAGCATACACTACATAATATACAGTCATCATGACATCAAATGTGTTATCGATGCAAATGTGTCCAACGCCTTATCAGATACTTTGGCCGCCGGAAATCATATTACCGCAAAAAAAAATCTTTGCTAAAAATAATCTCGGAAAATATTTTCCACGAAAATGTACCTACTTTAAAAATTTTCATATTATTACCGTAAATTATTTCGTCGTTTGTAAATAACATCCCCCGAGCGATGCAGCGACGTTTCTCTAATGATATTACCATTTTTACGTACACTTCCGTCCTTATGAATACTTGAGCCCCTAGGTGATGCTAAAAAAAAAGATGATGAGCCAGCAATTTACATTCAGCACTAAGGTACTTAATATTTATTTCGTGTTTACATATATTTATTGTTTGTGCTGAGAGCAAAGAGATATGATAGGTAGTGATTAAACTCCATGGTATAGTGGTTAAGTAGGTTTAATAAATTCTGCACCTACAGTTTTAACCGTTAGATACCTACTCCATTAAAATTCTTACAGGTACCTAATTTGCCGACTAGAATTTCTTGAGTAACCTAATATTTATTCAAACAGTTTATAAAGTTTTTCTAAGTTAATCGCTTCATTCCGCGTTCCTCCGTGAAAAGATCTTATTACTTACCGTTTTCGGAAAAGTCAGCAGCGCTTCAATAATCTAGACGCAGTTTAATTGATAAAACTGCGCTGATATCGAAACGAGTCCCAGTAAAATTCAATTTTCACTTGAAAACCGATTTGTCCCACTTAAGCACTCAATCCACCACAAAGTTTTGACGTCCTTGCACTCTGTTTTTACGTCTCAAGCATACAGTTTCACTTTCTATAAAGCGTCCGTGATCAGTCACGAGCCGGGAAAAGCTGCCGCCGATGCAATATCGGAACGCGATCTCCGCAAAACTTCTGCCGAAGCGAGTACAGACGCAGCGAGCACGCAGACCGTCCGCACTGAACCACGCCGTCCGAACGCCGAACAGCGACTGTGATAACGACACTTCCTCCGAATGAACCTGCGAACCTCTCCATAGACTGTAAGCTCGCCTCTCTCTCGCCGCCCGGCGGTACTTAACGCGCTCCGCGACACCCGATCTGAACTCTCGGATACTCACAACAAGAAACAAATTCCAACTAAACACGGCACCAGTAACGCGTCTCGTTCGAAACGCGCAACGAGTTTACGGTACGTAAATCGTAGTGGATTTGTTTTGCGGCCCGGCCATAGTAATCCGGTTCTTCGTCATGGAGCTCACAGAGCGCTTTTTTCCGAATCAGTTCCCGTTAAATAGAGCCTTCTTTTTGTATAACCTGCAGCCTGGTAGTCTATGTAGGGAACGCGGAATAACCGCTATGGACAAGATGCCAACTTTCTAAACTAAACCTATGAGATCGCTCTATTCGGATGGTGAATTACGTTATTTTTATTGGAAGTCGGGACGATAATAATAAAGCATCGAGTAGATTGGTTACACCGGCCGGTGATTGTCGTGGCCGGTGGCGCGGACCGTACGTGTTGTAATTTCGCAGGTGGTTTTTGCATGATGCGGTTGTCGTCTAGGTTGCGTTTTCCGATTTATAAGTTGCGGTTTTACTTTCGGTGTCAATTACGCGAGCTGCGGTCGAAGCCCCACAATAACACGGCAGCAAATTGGATACCAGCCCTCTGAACCAGATTAGTCTACCTTGTGAAGGCTGTCGGTTCTTACGCAAGGCTGCAACTATTCTTTTTGCAGTTGAAAATAGGTCGTGGACATAAACTGCGTTGTTTACTTCATAAAAGTCGGCGTAACTCGAAACGAAATGCATTATATAAGACAGCTAAAGTGCGCATATATGTGAAGGCTTCCAAATATTGAAACCGTAAACCCTTTCGAGTGATCCCGCCATCCCGCCGCGGCGGTGAACTGGGTCAGCAAGGCGCGCCCCTAACATTAGGATGAATACACGTGACAAACTGCAACACCAAATTGACATTCTGAAAAGTACAATAGACACACTGACAATCATTTATCATATCTTCCTGCTGCAAATATTTCCTTATAGAATTCTTTAGGTAGGTATTTGTGGAACATCTCGGGTAAGGCTTATGTCTATCAGAAGACTGCGATGGGCTAAGTTGATAATTGGTCACTGCCGACATTTTCCTAGTTAACCAAATGCTTCATCAAAATGCCTCGTTGGTCTAGTGGTCGCAAGCGGTAAGTATGGGTTCGATTCCCGCGACGGACAAAGTATAGTATTGGGTTTTTCCATCTGGAATTTCTGTTGCTAGCCCGGAGTCTGGATTCCTGCCCGGTTGATGGCAATAGGCTCGCCCCCTATTACATGGGACTTGAACATAACTAGTAAAATGTGGGTGCACTATAGCTACACCCACATTTCACCTAACCTTAACCTAACCTTAACTTTCTTGGGAATACAGGCGTGATGTTATGTTTATGTGTTATGTGTTCCTCAAAATCATGAATAGGATTTACTTTAATAACTTTAAATCTTTTTCTAAACAATACATCCAATAGTTTCGTTTGTTCGTAGCCTGCGGAAGTTATAGGGTTGCGCTGCCCGCCGAGACGTCTCGGTTCCTCTCTATGCAATACCACTCAGATGACTGACGGTAATACCACAAGTGCTCATACTACCCGGGAAACCAATAAAATTTCGACAAGTACCGCTATATTGTATGAACGGACCACTGAACTGATAACAAGAAATGAAACGTGAATTGAATGTAGTATCAATAACAATATAATAAATAATGGAAAAGTTGAATTTGGTGTATTGTGTCTTATGTGTATTGGTGTTTATTTATTCAGCGTTAGAAGTGTTTCTGTACGCTTAGATATGGACGTTGATTGGCAAAGTGTTATACATTGTTAACAACGTTTTTCTGAGAAACTAATAAAGGATCGGTAGGTACTTACTCAGAAAAAAAGGAAAAAGGCTTTATCATACAACAACGTTAGGGGTGAGGCATCTAAGAGTTATCGTGTCCCCGGCACAGGCAACTGAAGGAACATGGATGGGTTTTAGTCAGTAAATTAATGACACGCCCTCCCACTCCGCCCAGAGCGGGGGAAGTCATTTGATGATTTTCCATCCAAAAAAAAGGGTGAGGCGTCTGGCTAGTCTATAGAAAGCAAAATGGTCAGTCCTATCTGTTCTCTTAATCAAAAGTTAACTTTCCGTAGAACATCATTGTCTGCCTTGCCTTTTTCCAACTATGTTGAGGTCAGCTTCCAGTCTCACCGGATGCAGCTAAATACCAGTATTTTACATGCACCGACTGCCTATCTGACTCCCACAACCCAGTTACTGGGTAATGCAATACCCGTTGTAAGACTGGTTGTCAGACTTACGGGCCCATTCGGGCCTTTTCATGTTTTATTTTCCTACAAGTAAATACAACAGCTTCGTTAGTCTAGTGGTCGCAAGAGCTACTGCTGAGCATGAGGTTCTGGGTTCGATTCCCGGGTCGGGCAAAGTGTTATTAGGGTTCCTATCTGGAATTTCTCAGTAGCGGCCCGGAGCTTGGATCAGTGCCCGATTGGAGGCAATAGGCTCCCCTATTACATAGGACTTAAACATAACTGGCGAAATGTGGATGTACTATAAGGTAAGCCCCTGCCCTACCCTTCGGGGAAACAAGGCGTGATGTTATAATACAAGCAAACACAACAGCATATTAAACTAAACAGAATTTCACTTCACCCTTCCAAAAATAAGACGAGAAATCAATAGTTATCCTGATATATTTGTCTGATTATACGAGCGCCCGCTCGGGAGGCAGCCGGTTTTATGGCCCTGTTATTTTTTATGTGATCAGCACTTTGTACAGTGCGAAGGCGATTTACAAGACAGTTTAATAAGGCTCAGATTCAAGCCTCAATTTACGGTTGCAGTGTACTGTTATTAGAGGGAATAATCCTGAGACTGAAATATTATTCGTAATACGCATTCTAGTAGAGTTGTGGGTTATTTTGACGCCGGTTGCGGAAAGATACCAGTTTGAACCTTTTATATTTTATGATAGTTCCTCTTCCGGTAAAATAACGTCTCGGCTATCAAGACTAAACTCAGAGCATCGATGGTGATTGACCGCACAATTAACTCAAGGGGAATTGACTTGCGAAAACGAGACGTCTTAATTATTGCAACTTGATGAAAAAGTGCATGTTAATTATGAAGGTATACTGAGCAGATTTATGTAAGTACAGAAGAATTATTTTCTTCGCGTTTTAAAAATATTTTTGAAAAATGCTATTATTTTTCATGTACTCAGGCTTTAAGTAACCACAGTGAGTTTTTAAACAGTTTTAACGAGTGGCTCCATTTCAGTACCTTTATAAACTAATTTAAAATGTAAAGTAACAAAGTCGTTCCATGTTCCAAGTAAAATCAAAAAGTGTAAAATACAGCCCGAGGCGTAGTAGGAAAACTCGTACCTACTGCAGGACGAACGGGGAGAAAAAACACGGTGTATCGAAATCACATTTGCTTAGCTCTAGTCTAGTCTCATACTTGGATATCTTTATGGTGGCCCCTACACCGACAATATTATTGTGCAATATGTGCGACCGTTTATACTCTTTCCAACCATTTATTTTACTTTTGACATAAGCACGCCTATGAAGTTTCTTGTTTATTGACAGGCAACCATAGACGAAAAAATGCAATACTTCATGGACGCTAGGACAAATAAACCTATTTTTCTTTCATTACTACTTTTCTTTTTTTTTTCTATTTTTCTTTTTTATTTCTGTGATAAAAAAAACTTAATTTTCTTTCTTTCTTATTTATTTATAGGCAACCATAGACGAAAAATGCAATACTTCATGGACCCTAATGGTTGGAAAGATTATAGGGTTAGTATTGAAGATTGCGCAATGAATGAAAACTTCATAGAAATTGTTCTACCGGTGTCGCGTCGCGCCAGTCGAACTTTTATTGCGTGAAATAATTGATTGTTTGAGTGCAAGGGCTGATTCAATCATATTGCCTAGTCAAAATATTGGGCAAAGCGCGCATATGCGCAGGAGCCGCGCAAAATGAACATATTTAATCCTTCGAAGTTCGTTCGAGCATGTAACCGCTGCAAAAATCCCGAGACGGATATCAGATATGGTGAAGTCATTACCCATTAGTTTTAGTAAATAAACAATAGTGATGAGATCATGAGATCCTTGTAAAGGTATAAAACAAGACAAGATACCTAAGATACTAGACAGACTAGGTGTAGGTACACCTACCACCAAGGCTGATGTGAATAAACATCTTATTCAAATAACTACTTACTTTTCTTGTATAAAGATTTGTCAGTCTGGTGTTTGTAGATAACTTAACAAACAAATAAAATTAGACAACAAAACGTTAAGATTATGAGAGCGTGATGATACATTAATAACAAACTTTTAATAATCTGCGAAGTTGCTCATCTGTCACTCTTAATTGCTATGAACTTTGTATGTACTAATAATATTGTTCTAGAGATAATTAACATCTAGATTTATCTAGCAGTATCACTTGGGAATAAATATTTGAAGTTTCGCCGTTTTGGTTCACAGCCAGGTTCTGTTTCTGCTAGGGGCTTATCATTGTGTAATTAACAATGACCCAGTTCCTAGGTTTCGACATCGAAGTTGAAAGTGTCTCGTGTCTTCTTTCTCAGAAGATCTAAGTTTTTTAATAATGCAGGCATGTTACGGGATTGCTCGACTTTATCCGGACCTACATGAGAGCCGAAGAGACCAGGGCCGTGCAAAGTGCGTTGGGTTGACGATATCGTCAAAGTCGTGGATACACCTGGATGAGGCACGCACGGATCCGGGAACAGTGGCAGAAGAAAAGGGAGGCCTATACCCAGCAGTGCGTGATTCTGGACTGATATGATGATGATGAAATGAGCATCTAAAGTCCGACTCGCAAGGCGAAAGAAACAATCGAGTAACCTGTTTCACTGAAGTTCTATTAAAATAAATGATGCAAAAGGAATTAGGAAACGGTTAAACTGTTCAACAACACGTTTACTAAAAATATATATATTTGCTAACAAAGCATTTAACATAACTTAAAAAACACTTCTTTTATTAAAAGTATAAGTATTTAAAACCGTCTGCAATGGCAAAATAACTTGGATTTCGCTGTTTCTGAGCGGACGTTCGGAAATTTCCGTTTTCACAGGAAATAGAGACCGCAAGCGGGAAATCTACGCACGCTCTCGCGGATACAGATCAGTGCGGATGATATTTACTACAGATATATCCGAATATGTCAGCCGGATAGCTATTGCAAGTTGTTGTTTGTTTTGACGAGGATATTTTCCGATTTCGTTGAGAACTTGGAAAAAATTTACGTTTTCAGGCGCCACTTAAGTTCATTATGTTAAGAAAACATCAATTAGTGAGTGAGCCCGAAAGTCTGACAACCAGTCTTACCAAGGGATATCGTATTACCAAGTAACTGGGTTAGGAGGTCAGATAGGCAGTTGCTCCATGTAACATATTGGTATTCAACTGCATCCGGTTAGAGTGGAAGCCGACCCCAACATAGTTGGGAAAAGGCTCGGCAGATGATGAGTGAGTGATCCATACTTTCCGGTATACAATCCATGCAACAATTTGCCGTATCCAAAGTGACTGAAATATGTTTTAATAACACCACAGCCACAAACGCTATCCACCCCACACAGCAAATAGATAGGTAATCGGAAGTACAAGCAAAACATTTATACATATTTGTTTCCAAACAAAATGTTTTCCGTTTCGCAACAAAATTATCGGGATAAGCCGGGGTGCAAATTGATGTCCAATTATCGGGAGCGAATTATATCCATGTTGCGTCCGAAACTTCGGCACCGTATACAGGGGTGCATCGAGGAAATACGAGCAATAGGGAGCTGCTATTCGATAAATATATTGGGTAATAGCTGTTGCCCGCGGATTCGCCCGCGTGGATGTCAATACATCCCTATTTGAATCGGATTTTGTTCACAATTTCAAGGGTTTTAATTTTTTTGCGCGGAACCTTAAGTCTTTTTCTAAAATAAAATCCTAAGTTACTCCTTATAACATCAGCTTCTGCCAGTGAAAGTAACGTCAAGATCGGTCCAGCCGTTTCGGAGATTAACCGGAACAAACAGACAGACAGACAAAACTTTAAAAATTGTTTTTTTGTTATAAGTACCGTATATACTTTAACATAGTAAAAAGCTGTTATTTTGACATTTTATTTATTTGTATAGATATACAGGGTGTTTGGTAGATGGGTGCAAAGCCTGAAGGGGGTGATATCTTAGACCGTTTAGAACTTATTAAGCTAAACTCGTCATAGATGAAGTCTGTTCCTTGTATTTTTTTTTTTTTTTTTTTTTGAAACTAAGGTTTTTAACAATAATACCCTTTTTTTCAATTAATTAATAGTGAAAGATTGAGATTGAGTGTGTAGATTAATAGTGTCCAGTAAAAGCTGTTATGTTATTATTTTTTATTTATTTTTTTTATTTTTGTTATGTGTGATTACTCAAACAAAATAATTCCCAAGCATCTGTGTCATCAGAGAAACATTCTACGCCATATTCCAGTGTAAGAAACTTTTAAAATCAATAAAATGTTTTATTTACGGTATAATAAAAAAATAATAAAAAATAACTTCAGTTGTTCAAATCTTTTTAAAAACATTCTTGGTTATTGCCCTTTCTTTTGAGGTACTATTTACGAAGATACCTCATTAGCTCTTGAAATTAGGATGTGGACAAAGCAAATTTGTATTATTGCAAAAACCTTAGAGCTTAAAAAAAATACAAGGAACAGACTTCGTCTAAGACCAGTTTAGCTTAATAAGTTCTAAATGGTTTAAGATATCACCCCCTTCAGGCTTTGTACCCATCTACCAAACACCCTGTATATATATATATATATATATATATTGTGTTATATTGCTGTATGTTATAATCTGCAATGCCTAGGGACTAGGGTTAATAAGGGCTAAAATAAATAGAAGACACAACAAAACACAAAGGGAACACGACTTTTCACACATGAATGTTATTTAACACAAGTCCTATAAGTCTGTATAGCCATATTTTCTAGATTCTGGAATATAGACACACTCCCCAAATTCAAAAAGTTATGAAGTGATTTAAAGTCATTTCATTTTAAGTAAACACGCTCTTCACCTCAACGGACTCGCAGGCGTCAAGAGGTTTGATCGTGTCCCAATTTTATAACTCAATAAAATATTAAACAAATTCCAAAAAAGTTATAATTCGTCTTCAAGTAAAACTTTTTAATGCGGCCCTTAGGACCAAAATCATGGCCATCTAATTTGTATCGACTTGCGACTTTTTCAGAAGCATCTGAATTTATCAAAGGTTAAAAGGGTTTGAAGGAAGTAAAAACTTTGTAAATTGGGTTCCGCCCTCCTTTTAGCTATTGTGTCTCGGTGTTTTACTCAATTACAAATTGTCAGACGACTTTTATGAACAATATTGAAGATAATTGATGAAATTACTGCGCGGCTTGTGTTCCAGCTACTATACAAAATGCGCAGAAACCGTCCAGGTAGGTTAAACATACCCGTGTAAAATATTATCTTTAAATGTTTGTATGAGTTTTTTTCACAACACTGCGTAGGCGCTGGCGGTGCGTAGGCGCCGCGAGGGAACTGCATAGCGCCACGTAGAAGCTGCGTAGCGCTGTGTGACACCGTGTGGTGCCACATAACCCCGTACAGCGCTGGGTAGCTTCGTGTAGCTCCGCGTAGTGCTGCGTAGTTCTATGTAGCACTGTGTAGCACTGCATGTCTCTGCGCAGCTCTTCTTGGCCCCACGTAGCACAGCGTAGCTCCGCGTAGCACTGCTTAGCTTCGCGTAAATCTGCGTAACTCCGCGTTGCGCTGCGTAACTCCACGTAGCGCTGCGTAGCTTCACGTAGCACTGCGTAGCTCCACGTAGCGCTGCGTAGCTCCGCGTAGCGCTGCGTAGCTTCACGTAGCGCTGCGTAGCTCCACGTAGCGCTGCGTAGCTCTGCGTAGCTCTGCATAGCTCTGCGTAGCTCTGCTTAGCGCTACGTAGATCTGCGTAGCACTGCATAGCTCCGAGTAGCGCTGCGCAGCTCCGTGTAGCGCTGCGTAGGTCCACGTAGCGCTGTGTAGCTCTGCGTAGCTCTGCGTAGCAGTGTGTAGCTCCACGTAGTGCTGCGTAGCTCCGCGTACAACCCACGCTTCACGTGAACGCTGGTGAATGCCCGATATGACACTTAACATTTAACAAGACAAACATGTAAAAGTTATATACCTAAAAAAACATCTTTACTATGTTTTTAATTCTCATATTGGGTTTAAAAGGGTACATCATCTTTGAATCAAGTGTAAGGAATATTCCTTCAAATGATTGCGTTCAAAAATTTAATAATCGCTCGACAAGTACTTTTCTGTTCAAGCTGTAACGTGGTACATAAATGCAGATCTACAGATAGCCCGCTTGGGAATGCAATCGTACATTTAATATATTTTTATTGAAAAATAAACTTTACATATCAAGGCATTTATATTTTCATTTCTTTCACGTTCATCGGCTTGCTTCTTAGAATCGAAATTAATAAAACGGGATTCCTAAAAGTAATAAATGTGAAATGTTTACATTAGTTAACATTTCACATTTATTACTTTGTTTTTATCTTTTGCGGTCAAGTTACTGGTTTGTAGAAGTACGGTACCTACTTTGCTTTTTTATATTTTCATTCCTAATATTTTCACACAGGAATATATTACATTTAAAAAAATTGTGATGGGTCAATCAGTCAAATCTACCATTGGTTTACCCTATTTTCACCGTTAACCTAATAAGCCAATGGCCCAATAACCCAATAACCTTTTTTCAGTAAAAGACAGATCGCTATTGATGGTAGACAGTATCATTCTATCTGTAAGACTCCATAATCTCTAATAGATTATTGGGACATTCAAACCATAGATAGATAGGTTTTTTCCATCTCCAGTATGCCAAAACTGGTGATAGATACAATAACCTGTAACCAGTTTGACCGTTTAATGTGTGGCGGCATATATCTACATCGCCACATTGGAACGCATCACACCGAAGTCACGCAAAATCCTGCATCGCGCAATCAGAGTTTACCGCGCGACTAGCATATTATACAACATTCCGACATCAACCGTCGGGCAGTAGCCCACCACACACAACACCCGTCTGGTCAGCGGATCCTCCCTTTTCTATGGAGAATGAGTGAACTTTACACCCTGTTCCTCATGCCTCTATAAATGTACAAAGATGTACTTATTTGTTTTTTTGTGTATGATGATTATGATTTTTTATACTTAAATATTGTACTATTGAATGACATTGTATGAATGCCCTATATGTAGGATAAATTACTGACTCACTGACTGACTCATCAACGCCCAGCCCAAACCCTTGGACTTAGAGAGCTGAAGTTTTGCACAGAGGTTCCCTTTATAATGTAGACAGATATAAAGAAGGATTTTTTTAAATTCAACCCCTAAGGGAGTAAAATAGGGGATGAATGTTTTTATGGAAAATCGTCATTTTTGTAGTTTATACCATGAAAATTGGTAATTAGCATTCTGGTTAAAAATTAAAAACCATGTGTTTCAGCGTTTTTGGAAAATCATCCCCTAAGGGGTGGAAATAGGAGACAACAACAACAATTTTTTTCTAAATTCTTAAGGGATAAGGAATATAGGGAATTTATATTTTCGCTTTAAAGTTGCCTTCTTTGGCATACACGTAGGTAATTTTCCGTTCCGGTATATACATATTCCGTTACTATTGTTGGGCATTAGATTTTTTTATCCTCCAGCAATCAAATATCAATCCGCGCGCCGCTCCTCGGATACCAGGGGCGCAGCCTTCATACAACCCGATTCTTCGGAACAACCACTCTTAATGTCTACTATTGCCAAATAATATGGTACACCTGTGTGTGTAACTATGTATCACATAACATTACATAATTATATTTAATATCAGTGTAATACGCTCATCATAAGATTAAAAATATTACAAAAATGCCTACAATTTTTTGTCTGAGTTTATGAGAACAGAACAATTTTTTCTTCGGCTTCCCTCTAATGATAATTGTAGCTGCGCCACTGTCGGATACTATATAAGCAGTGCGATAAGACATTGTTTACTTAACATTACTTTAACTTACATTAACACATAGGGTAATTTTAATCCCGGTAGTACGTTCCCGTGAGATATTTCCTACATCCACGCGGACGAAGCCGCGGGCAAAAGCTAGCAATAAATAAACTAAACTACTTACGTTATAGGTAATGTCAGGTAAAATAAATAAGATCTTAATATGACTCACATCTCCACAGATCACTCTAAAAGTGCACCCAAAAACAGTAAGTAACCTCTCCTACCTACAATTAGTGCTGCCACTGCAATAAAACAGTCTGCAGCTAAAACGCACCCAGTTTAACATTTACGCTCAGGCGTTGAGCACCACGTGGCCGCACTGACTCATTGTTAGACCTTGATTGCCACGCCACAGGCTGCTGCGAAAGGATCCGGTTGTTTGAGCGTCACTGGTAACATAAAATAGGAGACTATATTGTTAAATATTTGTCGCCCTTTAGGCCATGAAAACAAAAAAAATGAAGGGTAAGTCTGTGTAAAAATCCTATCAACATTTCTTACTGGAATTATATTATGTATATATTTTAGCAATAGCAATACTGTTTTAAAAGCCTATTGCGAAATTCTTTGTTAATTTACTTAATGTATAACTGAATTTTAATAACTACAGGTTGATTCAGAGTGTTGACATAAATGTAGGAGTGTGTAACGTTTATAGTCATTCAAACAATGAAATCTTATACTCTGTTAAAGACCGTGTTTCGTGACCACGTATTCGCCTTCAGACCTCAAACTTCAATGTGATATTTTGTGTGTTTCATAATAATAAGCCCCAAGTCATTATTATCCTTAAGGTTTAAAGATCTTCACTCAAGATGATATCCGTAAATGCAAGGATCAATCTTTTGCCCAACTCGGTTCAAAAGACGAGTCCTTTAAGTCCATAAGTGTGATCATCAATCAAGCCATATCTACCCACTGCTGGGCTTCAAACTTCACGTTAAGCTCACATCATTACTACATAATAAGATAAGCACCCCGGTGTGCATGTCTTTGTATCCTGAACTCGCAAATCACTACAACGCTTTTGAGGGGATTTTCGTAAATTCATAGAAGTTTTAGAAAAGTTTGCTATGTTAAGTCTTATGGACGTAGCGGATGCTTTTAAGTATGTTTACGCTTGCTACGGCCATTACATCTACGACATCCAATGACGATAAGTATATACGTTTAAGCCCAATTAGAATAATTCATTTTTTCAGGAATGAAATCAGAATAATATATTGAGAAACGCGCGCCTTTTGACTGGAAAACATCATGAAGATTGTGGACAAATTGAGCCCTATCATGTTTTGAGAATTATCTAAAACAAATTGGTCTTTTTCATGAATAAATTATTGCTACATACGTTGTTCGAGTAAAACAGTTTACGCTAAGCCAATATAATCAGACATTTAACCCCAACAACAACATATACGAGTATTCTCTTCAAAACTACCTACTACTACAAAATATGCTCTCATTGAAACTTCAAACCACGTTTTTCTATAAAGAAAGCACAGTTGCTAGATACAGTTTACTAGCTAACAGTATGCTAAAGCCACGATATATATGCATTATGTTTGTATCGCAAATGGGTAAGATATCACATATACGAGTACATTGTACATAATGTCTGTTACAAAAGCATCTTACGAAAGTGTAAACAAACTCTGCTCAGGTTTAATTCTTACGCAATCACTCACTAAAGGGAATTAGTAACACATTCATCTGCATTTATATAGAAGATTTCAACTTTAAATCTCAGCACTTTTTTCAACAATTATTATTTGAAAAATCGACGAAAATTTAAATACTTATATCGATACAAAATTGACCTGAAAAAAATGTCAAATGAAAAACATCTTTATGGTGATTTAAAATAAGAATTTCGGATTTAAGTATTCAAACAATCAAATCAAAGCACTCAATTTGTAAGTGGCACTACAAATTGGCATGCACAGGTACTTACGTTTTCTGATACATTTGTTTACATTTCATCAGATACTTTATGAACAGACAATATGTACCTATAGATTGCCATTCCCACAAAACGCACGCCGCCGCCAGAGGCAACGGACCGAGAATGGCAGTGGCAATAGTTGTTTACTTTTGTGAGCTTCTACACGATTAGAGTCGCTTTGACTATAAATTTAAAGAGAATTAAAGAAGAAATACTGGGGGTTTTATAGTTTTGTTTTGATAAATAAGTTAATGAATTAAGTGTTAAATGTCTGGCTTATTGGCAGAGATTAGTTATAAGCTCTTGCATTGGACTTTTGCAGATTCATTGTACAAAATGTTTCAAAATCAAAGTCAGTATTTACTCACAAATAAATGGGTGTAATAGATAAGTACTGGTAAAAACAAAAAACTTAAATGAAACAAAATATCAAAAACAAATAATAAATAAAGTTGAATAACTGTTTGTAATGTTAAATAACAACTTTTTACTAAATGAATAAGAAAGTATATACCATACTTATAACAAAAGCAATTTTTAAAATTTTTATCTGTATGTCTGTCTGTTTGTTCCGGCTAATCTCCGAAACGGCTGAACCGATTTTGACGGGACTTTCACCGGCAGATAGCTGATGTTACGGGAAGTAACTTAGGCTACTTTTATTTTAGAAAAATAATTAGAGCTCCGCGCAAAAAAATTAAAACCCATGGAATTGCGAACAAAAAGTCGGATTTGAAAAATTCTTTTTGCCCAATTCTCGAGGATAGTTATCGGCTATTTAACATTACGCTACGACCGACCCTTAGGAGCCGAGCAAAATGAAAAACTCGGAAAAAACATTAAGCGATAACGAAGTAATTTATGTTAAACCCTACTTTTGTACCTACTTATGTTTTAACGTATTTCCCCATTACTGCTACATAGGTGGGTGGGCTCCAGTACCTACGTACCTAATAGCGCGGGCGGGCGATGCAACGCGGCGGGTCGGGGGACGAGGGAGTTTTATTAAAATGTGGCTGTTATTTTAGTATACTGTGTATCTTACTACATCCACGCGAACGAAGTCGCGGGGCACAGCTAGTATTACTATAAAATAAGTACACAACATGATGTGTTCAGTATATAAGGTCTCGATTCATACACGAAATCTCTTAAGGGGTCATTGTACTCATCATTATGAACAAGTTTTACTAGAGGACCAAATCTAATATCGCGAAAAAAAATCTGCTGTTCCCTACATTTTGACGAGTTATGCGAATATAAATGTAGGAAACGTCTGTTTTTTGCGTGGTATCTAAGAAATGACCAGTCCCTACGGACTGGTCATCTCTTAGCTTGTTTTAATTTAATTTTTGAATTCATACGGATGCTTTTAACGTTCTGCATAGTTCTCTTATGTGTAATTTCAACATGTATGATGTAACCAATATTTTGATTCAAAAGAGTGTCCGTGGAGTTTCTTGCCCGTTCTTCTCCATAGGAACCTACTATGCTTTGGAATAGGCAACTAGTTTCATCTTTCTGACTGACCGACCCCTTGACAATTCTAAAGTGTCTGTAATTGGTTTATTTGAAATGAATGCTTTGAGTTTGAGGTTGACAGTATAGGTAAGTCCATTACAAAAATGCCTTTTTACCTAAAACTTAGGAATAATATATGTACATACCTATAGGTACCTAGAATGACGATGAAAAAGGTGAATTACACGTGAATTTAGTTATCTATTACCAAGAAATATTCACTACAAATGTCCTCCAAAAACATAAAGAAATACATAAGTAAGTACACAAGGATGAAAGTAATTGGAAACAATGTCTGTACCCACATACCTAAGTACCAAAATTGTTTTGAACTCGTAAATACATACGTAAGGTAGGGAAAGTTAGCAAATAAAAGAAATCCTCGTTTTATTACTTTGTCTTCATATTTACGAAAGAAGGATTTGCATGCACAGGGACACATCTACTAGTAGAATCACAATCCAAACTGAAACTATCCTTCCCGCTTGAAACTTCTTAAGTACAACGCAAACTCAAAATTGGATGGTCCAGTCAACGGCACATCATCAGTGATAACACTCGCTCTACAATACCATCCTTATTGCTACGACATAAAGCAACTGTCAATGTCAAATTATTACGACTGATGTGCGGTTGACTGTACTGTAACTGTTGGGACGGAATGTTACGTTTATGGGGGATTGATGTGTGCTAAATGATAAACTTTAGGACTTTTAGCAATTATCTATTCTTATACAATACTAGCTTTTGCCCCGTGGCTTCGCCCGCGTGGTTGTCGGAAAATATCCCACAGGAACGTACTACCGGGATTAAAAGGAAGCGAAGCGATGATCACATACCTGATAGCCGAGAAAAAGGACATTGACTCCTGTCCTAGCGCTGCGCCGCCGTCAACCATAATTATTTTTTTACGCGTAATTTTAAATCTTATTTTAAAGTATTCATTTAAATGATATGATGACAATCCAAATTGAATGCCCAATTTGAATAACATGTTTTATTGGATATGGATTAATACAAACCTAATAAATTCTGAAAGATAAAAATGGTTACTGTGGGTCATCCTTAGAAGATTGACATATATGCTATTGCGCATTTTTTTTTGTTGAATTTTTAAGACGTACAATCCTTTAGTTTAAAACATTAATTTTATGTTTCTCTTGCGGTTTATGCGGCGCACGCTAGCAAAGCTCCCATTCGGCTTGATTTTTCCGTCATTTTCTACAATAATCGTCTTATTTCAGCCAATGTACACAAAACTTTAATGGATTATACACTTAAACCTTTTTCATGAATTACTCTGTCCATTGGGGAAATCCTTTCGGTAGTTTTTGAGTTTATCACGTTCAGACAGACAGACAGACAGACGTGACTTTGTTTTAAAAACAAATAATGAGAAACTTTATTGCTTACTTATTCGTGCCAAGTTTATTGACCAAATGAATAAGATTATTTTCATATAAACTTTATCGCCCCTTTTCACCCCCAAAGGAGTTAGTTATTGAAACATCATTTAGGACGTTTCCATTATTTGACTTATAGGTATTTATACCAGTTTTCCAGTTAAACAAACTACGCTATAAAACCATCCCTCTAAAATTGATTACCCCTTTCCACCCCGTTAGGTGTAGATTTTTCGAAAACCCTGATATACGTTTTACTTTATTTCCAATCCTAAGTATAAATACCGAGTTTCAAATTAATCGAACCGCGCATTAAATTTTTTCCATGCAAACTTTGATACCCCAATCCCACTTTAGAGGATAGTTGAAAAAAAAACTGAAAATGACAAACTTTATTTTTTAGTTAGCCATTCGTGCCAAGTTTCAAGTTTATTAATTCAAGAAATAAGATTTTTCAAACAAACGAAATCCCCCCTTTCGACCCCGTTAGAGGTAGATTTTTTTGGAAAACCCTGATATACATTATACTTTATTTTCAATCTTAAGTACACATACCGAGTTTCAACTTAATCGTACCGCGCATTCAAATGTTTCCATACATAATTTGATACCCCCCAGGGGGTAGTCGAAAAAAACTGAAAATGACAAACTTTATACTTTACTTAGATAGCATTCGTGATAACTTTCAAGTTTATTAATTCAAGAAATAAGATTTTTCTAACAAAATCCCCTTTTCCACCCGTTAGGAGTAGATTTTTTGGAAAACCTTGATATACGTTTTACTTTATTTCAGATCTTAAGTACAAATACTGAGTTTCGAGTTAATCGAACCGCGCGTTGAAATTTTGCCATACAAACTTTGATCCCCCAATTAGGGGGTAGTCGAAAAAAACTGAAAATGACAAACTTTATTCTTTACTTAGATAGCATTTGTGGCAAGTTTATTACCTCACGAAATATGATTTTTCTAACAAACGAAATCTCCGTTTTTTACCCCCAACGGGTCGAATTTCCAAAAATCCTTCATTAGTGAATGCCTGCACTATATGAGGTATCTATGTGCAAAATTTCAAGTCTCCAGGTCCAGCGGCTTGGGCTATGTGTTAATATATCACCGAGTAGGATTTTCGAAGCCCTATTTGACTCTGTCGGGGCTTGATTTTGGAAAAACTGTAATACACGTGTCTCATAATTTTTATTGAAGAGTATGTGTACCAATGTTCGAGCCAATCGACTAAGAGAATAAAAAGTTTCACAGAAAATTTAACCCCCCATTTCACCCTCTTAAGGGTAGAATTTCGAAAAACTCTTTCTTAGTGGATACCTACTCTTTACAAAGCACATCCTCTAAATTGTATGTCTCTAGGACCAGCGGTTTAGGCTGTGCGTTAATATATCAGTCAGTCAGTGAGTCAGTCAGGACTATGAATTTTATATATATAGATTTTACTTCATATTAAGATTACAGCGCAGCGTGTCACAGCTCGGAGGCCGAATCACTGATTTTTCATCAAACAAAAAGGCATATCCTTTAAATTCAAAAGTATTTCTGCACTTGTTTGAACGATTGAATGTAGCCATAGGCAATTGCCTAACAGTCTGTACAACATAAGGTTGCCTTCGGCATAAAACCTTTACAGTACCTACACAGAAATGCAGAAGCGTGTGTGACAATTAGGTAATGTAATGATGATCACTTCGTACCACAAAAATATGATATTTAACTTACCTTGAAAAGGCCAAACGCCACGCTTATAAAACCCTATTAAAGAACACAATATTTACGACTTGCAAAATTAGAATATACTTTTGTTCCACCCTCTTTAATCTCAACTAAAAAAACTTGCTCAACAAGGCATTATCCGTTAATTTTAATTCATATAATCCTTTCGGAGCTAATCTAGTTATGTAACTAGAATTCTTTCACAGGGGTGTTGCCATGGCAACCGTCACTTTTACAAAGATTTTTCTCATTCACGTGAAATTTTTGTAGAAGGGTTTCCTCCATTAGTTCCTAAACAAATATACGGGGAAGGAAATTCGTAAATTCTTTTGTTGATAATAAGACGAGCGGTGCATCAGGCAATCTTCCCGCGAACAAAGAGCTTGGGGAGAAGTTCCCCTCTTTTATGCAATTGTTATTTTTGTACAGTCAGCACGGACTTTAGACGCCACTGCAGATCGATGTCAAACACCAGACAAAACGCTGTGCTGACGTTATGAGGGAAAATACACGACGCGACAAGGAAGTGCGTTTATTTGACATCCTTAAATCGTAATGCCGGCCATTGTCGGGAATAGTGTCCAATTACAGTAGGTACAATTCCAACTTGCAATAAACTTCCACAATAATGTTTTTCAACAATGTTTTTCCTTTCATATTATCTAAAGGAAATTAAAGGCAGTAAAACATTGGAAGGTTCACAATTAAAATAAAATGATGAGCAACTATTTAATCGAAATCGTGAGCATTTTCGCGATACAAAGATAGTCTTTAGCCATTTCCCGGAATGTAAACGCAACAAATCGTTGCAAATGAGCAAATAAGGCTTTTATGAAGCGAAGCGGACATCGTGTGTACAGGAACTGAGCATACGTCTGAACAAATTCAGTTTTAACATCATAAATAAAAGCAGAGCGTTTTAAACAGCTCTACTGAATATGGGTCATTTGCCACCGCGAATGGACTTCAGTGTTGTCAACCACATAATGTTTTGTAACCTAAATATAAATGGATGCTCGAATTGTGCTCATTAAACAAGATTTAAATGCATTCGTGGGTAACATACTAATAGTGACGTGAACATTCGGATGCCGTTGAATTAAGAAGAACTGTTTGTTGTACAGGCACTGAATTTTAAGCGAATGTAATTTACACCTAGAATTAAAAGCTCGCCGATATTATTATTTTTTTACTGGGACTTATAAAAGATATCAAGTTAATATGAACCACCAACCGCACCACGAACCACCATGAAGCACCACCATAACCATGAAGTTCTAAGAAAATCACGAAAAAAATAAGATAGTAATAAAATTACAGATCATTAACAAATCACAAGAATAGCAAATTAAAAACACATCACATTTCCCTGGGTTCTGGAAAATGCCAGGAACTGGGAATAACGGCATATTTTTTAACACAAATAATTATAATTTTTAACAACTCTAACTCGGATGGGTCGGATCCATTAAAGTACGGAACAAGAATCAAAAGTTCCGCAATCACCTGTGAAGTTAACAAACGAGGCGAAACAAATGACAATTGTTACGAATTCTTTGCAAAACGACTCTAATATGTTTCAAATTTTTCGATGACAATTTGGCGGCTATTGTTAAATATTTTCGTCTGTTGTTTTTTTCTTCCAGATTAGAATAGGATTTTTTGTGTTTTTATTTGTAGTCCCAATATAATTACCTACATAAAATAAAAACTTAAAAGTATGGAACTGAGACCCTTATTAGGAATTCCTACTAACAGTCAACTCCACGGTGACTCCGCCTCTACCAAAAAATTCTTCAACTTTATACGGTTTGATTATGAGGCTTTTGGCTTCTTTGTATGTATGTATTTTATGTAATTTTTTTTTTTATTTTAAAAACTCGTTATAAATTGTCTTTTCTTTTGGAGGTGAGGAATCATCTGCCAAATTCAAGGTACAAAACCTACCTTAACACATTCAAGTCCACCCACTTTACATAGAGCTCGTATGTCTAGCCGTCATACATATTCCTAGTGGAGGTTTCCGGCATTACTTTTGCGCTAAAGTAAACCCTCGAGAAGGGATCTTGGCATTAGGTTTAAAACTACTAAAACAAAGACACATACACACACTATAAAATGTACTAGAATAGTGTTTTCAGGGAGTCTTGTCGCTATACTTAGTATATCTGGAGTATTTTCATGTACTACTAGGGTGGGTACATGAAATAATAAAGAACATAAAAATCAAGAAACATTATAATTGCTCGCTCTGATCCCCTCAAGCTTTTGTGAAGTTTTCATGGCAAACAATAATTTAAATTTTTGATTTATTTAAATTACCGGCAAAAGTCCTGTTATTTTCGTCGCACTGACGAAGTACCACCATACGTTGTATATATATGTGTATCTTCCTTTTTTACCATTGTGATACGGAACCCTGAAAAGTCTCGATTGTTAAACTCATCCTCGTGTTCATAATCTCAAAATAAATCATTTTAGGTTTAGGACTTCGAGCTGGTCAATCCAAACGACAAATTCCAACCTCTTGCAGATAAGCTTCCACTTCGCCAGAACGAGGGGCGAGCGTTGTCTACACATCTAGGTATACAAATAAATAAAATTGAAATAACAGCTTTTTACTAAATTCATATGAAATTATATAAGATAATAATATATAAGGAAAAAGCATTTTTTTTTAATTTTTTGTCTGTCTGTCTGTTTTTTTCGGCTAATCTCCGAAACGGCTAGACTGATTTTGACGTAATTTTCACTGGCAGATAGCTGATGTTAGAAGGGGTAACTTAGAGTACTTTTATTTTAGAAAAAGAATTAGGATTCCACGCAAAAAAAATAAAACCCTGGAATTTCGCAACGGCTGGACCGATTTTGACCGAACTATCACTGGCAGAGAGCTGATGTTATAAGGAGTAACTTAGGCTACTTTTATTTTAGAAAAAAAAATTCAACCCGTAACCCGAAATTAAATTAAATCGTGAACAAAATCTGATTTAATAAGGAAGTATTGACATCCACGCGGGCGAAGGCGCAACCGGCTAGTCATCCATAAAAATCGAATTGTCTCCAAGGGCAGTTTTACTGCGGGTTGCATGTGAGGAATCCTTATTCCTCACATGCAACCCGATATGTACCGGTGTGCATTCAATGTGCCGTTTTCTATGAAGACTGACTCCGTACGGTCCAACGAATTTATTGCTCCCAAATACCGGAGCCCCCTCCATAAGAGTTAGTTTCTTCAAAACACACCTCTGCAAAGCGTTCCCCTGGTCTTCGCAGTACTCACCGACGATACTCACCAAATAGTGATGCTCTGGCTTCATTGGAGATCTTCTCCTTCTTCTTAATTAGCAAGCGTTGAGTGTCAGAATGATTACTGGTTACTTACTGTGTATGCAAGTATCTATGAATATGGTGTGTAGGGAAAGGATTTTATGAAGAAAAGCACAGAAATACAAGACTAGGCATTTATTTAAATTAGGCTTGTCAGTTAAATAGTTAACGTTAATGAGAAAAATATGTTATTCGTTCCAAAACTAGGTCTTCATGGAGAAGACTATCAACATTTTTACATTAGCATAAATGATCATCAAGTCTATCATATTAATCTTTTGGACCTTTTCGCAAAGTTATAGCACAATGAACAGAAACAAAACATGAATATTCCATAATTCCATTTTACACATAAGCAATATTAGTCATATTATAACACATACAGAACAACATAGTTATCAGCAATGATCATCTGCCTAGTCTTTTCCCAACTATATTGGGGTCGGCTCCAATCAAACCGGATGCAGCTGAATACCAGTATTTTACATGGAGCGACTGCCTATCTGACCTCCACAACCCAGTAACTGGGTAATGCGATACCCATTGGTAAGACTGGTTGTCAGACTTTCGGGCTTCTGACGACCCGTAACGACTGTCAAAGATACACGAATGACAACCAACCAACGGCTTAACGTGCTTTCCGAGGCACGGAGGGGTCTCGGTATGTAAAGATGGTCACCCATCCACGGACCTACCGCGGCAAGCGCAGCTTAACCTGATCGATCGACCCGTGCGGCTGTTATTTCTTAGCCACAAGCCCCTCTTTTTAGTTAGTTTAGTTATCAGCAATAATCAAGAAATAATAATAATATTTTAATAACTATTATTTTAGTATTTTATATTCATTCTTCCAACCGTAAATCTGAAAACCAGAAATAGACATAGACAATAAACACGGAAAGTCTACTACATAATATTAGTGCAAAGTGAAGCCTTATGTCAGAATCCTATTAATGAAATAACATTACGTATGAGTACTTCGACGTGTTACGGTTCCTTCGTAAGCTTAAACAAAGCCAATATATATAAGTACTACATGAATGCTGAATCAGCAGTTCATCATTAAAATTTAATCTTTGTCTATTATATTTTATTCAGACAAAACATAGGTGGACGAAAAGTAATAGGAATTAGGTAGTCAGGAAAATTAATTGTTTCGCAAATTGAGTACCAACTTTTTTTTTTAACTTGTAACTCATCATTTCATATTTAAATAATTTAAAAACCAACAGTCACAAAATAATAATAATAATATGTACAAGTATATAAAAAAGGGAGGGGAAATAATCAGAGGGCATCAAAAAATTCATCCGCATCGCTGTCAACAGGAAAAGTGCCCAAAAGGCTGGCAGCATTGCCACGTTGTATGGCAATGCTGATTCTATGGCCAAAAAAAAAGGCCAGCCCTCTGGTCACGTGTAGAGTCGACCAACCGCTGGCGATGTCTCGAATAACTAAGTGGGCACTCGGACCCCATGGCCCTAGTGTTTCAACCCCAAACGGCTCGAATATATAAGTCCCAATAAGATTAATAAGATTGGAGTATTTGCGCCGTTTGAGGTTTTCCGCACCCGCAGCAGCCGCCCCAGCACAGCCCGCCGTGCTAGAAAGATGGGATGGCGCAAGGGTGTCGAGACACTTTGCATTCCACACCAAAGGCCTACCTACCTTCCAAGGCATTATGGTCATTCCGTCTGGTCTCTTCCCATCGTCGCATGCCAAGCCATTAGGTTCTAAAACAGCTAGCACCCCGGCGGTGACAAGAGCACGACGGATGATGTCATTGATGCTGGCGTGCCATGCTATCCGGCCTGCGCTCTTACTGCAGGATAGGCCATGTTGTCCGAGGCAGTCGACACCGTCACCGCATTGGCAGCGATGCGGAGCCACGCAAGGAGCGCCCAGACGCAGACAATTAGCGAGCCGGAAGGTGGTGTCACCCAGCATAGTGCTTATGTTGGGTGACGGAAGCGCCTGAAGCCAGAGGCCGGACTCCCACTCACCCGCAGCCAGCAGGCGGTCACGCTCAGTAGTATTGGTGGTCGTATTAGTTAGATTATTCCGTATCAACCTGCAGAGCGGTTCATCCCACTGCCTCTGGGAAGATGGGTTCAAGAGCCGATCTGTATCCGGGCAAGCCACTTTCCAGGCGTTCACTGCGTCAGTCAAGCGCGGTACTTCTGAATCAACCAAAGAGGGGGCTAAAATTTTCTCGGTCAACTTTTCCGTGCTGTAGACAGAGGACAGGAACGCCGGTACCAACCGGCCAACTTAAATTGCCCGTATATTCACATCACTATACTGTCATTCTTTGACAGTTGTATGAACAGTAACGGCACATAGACGGTGTTAATTTGCTAAACAATTAATTTCCTTGTCTGTAGAATAGTCGATGAGTAATGAGATACGTTACTAGACATTAGTTGCTTAAAAATTCTCTTTTTTGAACACGGTTGCTGAATTTGAAAACAAAGCAAGTATGAAGTTAAGAAAATTACATGAACACTCATAAATATTTACAATTATGTATAATTAGACGTGTTGTTCTCTCTCTAGAATAAGGCCCCTAATATGTCGAAAAACAAATGAACACGTTTAGTAAGTGAACCGTTATTCAAAACAAGCCATCTTACTATTCATGTTGGTACTTACAAAAAGCTTTTTATCATCAGTGTTCTAAAAGAAAAATATTGTAAACTAAAACAGACCCAAACTCGATCAAAAATCACAAACTTTGAAAAGCGCTCGACTCTCGATATCGCAATTTAGTATAACGCCATTCCTTTACATGGAACGTCGTATATTTTCAAAAGCAACGTCGCCCTCATCAATTTTATTGCATTGTGTTATAAGTTAGGTTCATTGGAATAACATGAGATGGACTTGGACACCCATGCTTCGTATTTTCTTGAATCCCCTTAACAATAGCAATGAAGAGGCGAACTTTGAATTCGTTCGCTAAGCAAAAGATATTCCTCGAATGAAATGCATTCCATATTCTTAGCGGTTCCCATTATCTCACGAGTAAATCTTGGCTGGTACTGCTAGAAGATATTTCTAAGATATGTTTTGCTCTTGTGAATAATATTATAATGCAAAACAAATGTGTCTAGGATTTTGAATACGAGGGAGACTCGTCAAATGAATTGTAGGCCAGTAATTTAAGACATCGTATGCTGAAGTCCAATCCATTAAGGAACACCAAGAGGTCGACATCCTCTCCAGTGATTATGAAGTACTTGCACTCCTCGCTCTTCTCCTATTGTACGGTACAGATAAAGTTGATCAAGCGCTGCTTGTTTTTTTGGGTTCGACAACAACTTTTCTTCAGGCACTTTGATCAGTGTCGATTCCTGAATTTTGAACTTTTTTGAAAAAATTGCCAATGTTTCAAGTGCTGTATCAGGTTCTCTTGGACCTACAAAACTACGGCTGCACTCATGTATGCGCTGCATATAGTGACTTTTATCGTAGGTTGCACCTTTTAGAAGCTATAAGCCAAAAACTGAAAGAAGTCCGTATGTAAGTTTTTCGAGCACCGCGTAGTTAGCACAGATCTTTCGAAGCTGTAAACTTGGTTTTACACTACTGAAATCTACCCTAACAACATCCCAAAAAAATCAGTTCAGTGCAATTTTTTGCGACCTACCGCGATGTTTGTGTCTAAAATTAAAGAAAACCCTTTTCATCGTTCACCCCGTAAACTGAAACTAGCATAGATATTAAGAAATCTGCTTCTGCCACAAAATATGATCAATGATAGGTATAACTTATGTATTTCATCATACACAACATCAGTCAAAACCCCAACACCACCAAAAACACTGTTCTCTCAACGCGATCAAAAGTCAAAATTCATATATTTTATGTGGTTTTATTCGCTTTAATAGTTTTACGTCCACCATGGAAACATGTGACGTCACATTCGCGCACACGAACGTGCGAAGTAAACGTAACGCAAATTCGAACGATTTTAAAATTGAAAATACCTACTTGTTTCGCACATAATTTCGCACCAGATATGAATAAAGTCGTAAAACTAAGTAAATAACCAACTAAATAAATAACAAAAAAAAATAACTAAGTAATACCTAGTTTTAAGACTTTATTCATAACTAGCTGTGCCCCGCAACTTCGTTCGCGTGGAAATAGTAAGATACACAATATACTAAAATAACAGACACATTTTAATAAAACTCCCTCATCCCCAGACCTGTCACGTTGCTTCGTCTGCCTGCGCTATTACTTCGTTTTCGCTTAGTGTTCTTTCTGACTTTTTGCTTTTTGCTCGGCTCATAAGGGTCGTAGCGTGATGTTAAATAGCCTATAACTATCCTCGATAATTGGGCTATCAAATTCAAATAGAATTATTCAAATCCGACTTTTCGTTCACAATTTCATGGGTTTTAATTTCTTTGCGCGGAACCCTAATTATTTTTCTAAAATAAAAGTAGCGCAAGTTACTCCCCGTAACTTCAGCTATCTGCCAGTGAAAGTCCCGTCAAAATCGGGTCAGCCGTTTCGGAGATTAGCCGGAACAAACAGACAGACAGATAGACAGACAAAAATTTTAAAAATTGCTTTTTGTTATAAGAACCGTATATCGTCCCCGTAGAGCGAAAAGTCATTAAGTCGTAAAACCCTCTTTTGAGTTAGTGAGAGGTAAAAGTTATTGAAAATATAAATCGTCATAATTTAAGCTTGCCATTACTACCTTTATGTTTTTACCTATATTTTAAAGGAAATTAAATAAAGTTTATGTTATAAGAACTATAAACTTGAGAAAAACATCTAACTCTTCTTTTTAGACTTAGTGACTTTTCGCTCTACGGGGACGATATACTTTCTTCTGCATTTAGTAAGAAGTTGTTATTTTGACATTATAAGCAGATACTTCAATTTTATTTATTTGTATAGATCTACGGTTGATACTGCTTGTGCTTTTCAAAAAAAAACCTTAATGTTGTTTTTTCGACTCAAACATCGTACGTTTCGTTTACGTGGCGCGCTCGTGCTAGGACCTGTGTAGGATAATAATTACGTACGTCAAAAACAGATCTAGTATGTCAAAATGCTTATTATATGGGAGATTTTTAATATAAGTAGTCGTAAGAATAGCGCAACTGGCCCATAGAATACAATTTGGAGATCACGTTGTAGTTGAATTGCGCCAAACAAAAACTGTGTTTTGTGGCTACTAACTCATTGCTCATGGTTATGGTACTTTATTTGTATGGGATTTCAAAAGCGATCCGTCAAAGTTTGACTAGAAATTGTTTGGACCTTATATCTTGCGACATACGGTTTGAAAAGTATTTTTCTTTATTAAGTGTTCTGTGTGTACATAAATGAATAAATGATATTAACATAACTTGGCGTAAGTAGGTATAACATGACATGAGAGAACCTGACATTAGATACTATAATATATGTGACGGGAAAGGTACATCTGTCTAGTTATTGTCAGCCATATTTTAATTACTGTGGGCGTACTATGGGTAGTGTTGGTTATTGCGCAATAGAAAAACTGCTTGCAGTTCAAATCAAATTATAATTCACGATCAAATTAATCACACTAGCTTTTCACACACTGTAGGTACTGTCGTGTTTGTGTACATATAGTGTACGGGAGAAATTAACACTGCTAGAGTTTAAACTCAATATTACTTTTTTATATTAGTTTTACTTAATAAAGGTAGATCGCATGACACCGCTATTTTCCATCTGACTTCTTTACAAAACAATTGGCCTATCCTTCAAATTCAAAAGTAATTCTACACCTGTCTGAACGATTGAATGTAACCATAGATATTGCTCAACAGCCTGTACAACATAACGTCGCCTTCGGCATCAAACGTTTACAGTACACGACACAACTATTTACTATTTTGTTTTGTAATTTTTCAAATAAATTTAAATTGTTTTTTCTGAACTTTTATATATTCGAATTATTCCTTTTTTTACTTTTTATATTAAAGTTAATCTGTATTTTTTAATTTCATGTAAAAGCAAACATAACATAACATCATACCTTGTTTCCATGAAGGGTTAGGCAAAAGTGTACACCCACATTTCGCCAGTTATGTTTAAGTCCCATGTAATAGGGGGCGAGCCTATTGCCATCTACCGGGCACAAATCCATACTCCGGGCTGCTACTGAGAAATTCCAGATAGAAAAACGCAATAACACTTTGCCCGACCTGGGAATCGAACCCAGGGCCTCATGCTCAGCAGAAGCGCTTGCAACCACTAGACCAACGAGGCAGTCAAAAACAAAAAAAAAACCAAAAAGAATTATACGTAAATTTAAAAATTAAAAGCAAAATTATACGTAAATTTTAAAGTGGTGAAAAGTGTTTTTGTTTTTTTTATTTTTTCTCTACAATAAATTTAACATGACTTGAGATAACATTACATAGTATAACATGACATGAGACTTGGAATTCCGATTCCGAGCTTCGTTTAAGAATTAAACTGAACGTTGTTAGAAATTACCGACTTTATCCTATCATTCAGAAACTGATTTTCTCTCTTATCAATTGGTTACATTTGAGTTGTGTGTTCGCTCATGAAACGAAATCTTGGCGCCGATCGCGATCAATATAAATTAAATAAAGTGTACAGAATAGTTTCGGTGCTCGATAGATGCCGTTGGCGTCGAGATTACCGAGCATTTAGCTGCAGCTAAAAAGTTTAATTTTTATTTTTTTGAGAGCAGTTCATTACATACATTACATTATATCCAATTCCAAATGAAAAAACTCAAGCGAAATGTGGAAGACATTCATCGTGTTTTAATCAAACAAAATGTAGCTTTTATACAAAGGATTGCTTATGATTACTGTGTGGTTTTTTCTTAAAAGTCTTTTTAAATAAAAGAAAAATTACATCTCTGATTGAATAAAGTTACGACTGAAACCTTTATTCTTAACAGCAGACAATACCTATATATCGAATTCATTCAATAAGAGGTTCACCGCCTATAGCTTCATCTTCTATACCGCAGTGGTTCTCTCCACGAATTATTTTAAAGTATCCCTTATCACCCCAATGAGAGTTCCAAGAGTTCGCAATTAACCAGTACTTCTGACCATTTTCCACACCCCAACCTAACATCTTAACAGCGTGACCACTAATCCAAGTGCCCGACGTGTGTCTATATACTCCTTGTTTATAATTTAAAAAATCATCGTATACAGAAAAGGTAACCTCTACTGGGCCATTCTTGAACAGTTCAGCTTTAATATCTTCTTCATTAGGACCTACTGTATACCAATCCTTGCCGCGACGCTTGTCTTTATCATAATCAATGTTATAGCTCGGCTCACAGGACTTTACGCATTTTGGAGTGTCTCCTATTTCGCCACAGGGTGGCAATTTGCCTTGCACATGATGGTCGCAGGCAGCTATCTCGTACGGCTGACAGCCTTCACTCGAGTTATAGTTCCCTCCTGACACAATCCCGTATACTTTCCAGTACTCCCAAACAATCATCGGCAAACCGCCGTGGCAGCCATCATCTAAAATACAGGACGCAGCTTCCTGAGCAGAGAAATGGAAATTTTTTGATCCGTTGGAGTATATACAATACCGGTCCGTCATCGCTTCTACAGCGCCGAACACCCAGCAACTTCCGCATGCGCCTTGGTCTCTTATTTCGTTCAGGGAGGGACAGTTCGGCCATTTATCTCTTGCGTCGAAGCTCTCTGGAAGATTTGCAATCAGCTCGGCGTCATGCTTCTTCTTCAAGATTTGTAATTTCGGAAAGTTTTCGCCTGGTAAGACACCCATTAGATTCTTGATGTATGAATAAGGTGTATGTACTGGGAAGTTTCTGCCAGCTTTCCAAGAGTTTTGCTTAGAATTGATCAAATCAATAAATTCATCGGACAGCGGGTTTAGTTTTTCAGTGATAACGGCTGCCAGTGCGCACAGCAAAATAACAAAAATCGCATGCAATGCGACCATTATTGCGGAGTCCTTTAATAATAAATGTTTCGCTGAACGGAGTTGACTTTGGTGTGAATGTGTGACTCCTGAGGAGACAATTTATACGCCGTTTTGTGGGATTATCGCACAAACATTTGTCGTTATCGCAAAGGTAAAATGCTAAAATTGCAAATATTTCTAACGAGGAGAATATTAACTCGATGTGGAGGCTACGAATACTTAAAAAAATATTATTTACTAGCTTCTGCCCGCAACTTCGTTCGCGTGGAAGTCGTAAGGCACCTCAATATACTAAAATAATAGCCGCCTTTTCATAAAACTTCCCTGTATACTACGTTTGTAGTTTTGGTATCAGCAGTCAAAATATACAGAGGGTCAGGACTGGTGACGCGGGAGCAAGCGATATACAGTTGTCCGTGTGAGAAGCAGCTCGTCCTGAGGTGGACACCCGCAGCCTTCAGTAGCAATTTCCCATAGCTTGCAAATAATTTCGTTTTTAGTGTATTAATGAACGTTCCTGCATATACTACCTAACGGCACAACACTGATACACTTATTGATGCATTCTAATTCCTGACGAATGGCGGTCACTAAAATAATACAGCAGTTGATTGTAAACACACGGGATTCATGTTTTTCAGTGCATGATCTAGGAACTATCATGATTATAATAGTATTAAAAATGTCAAAAAAAGAATAACCAAAAATATCAATAGTTGGGAACCGATTTTACAACAAGAAAAAAAAATCTGCTGCTCATTTATGTTCGCATAACTCGTCAAAATGTAGGAAACAGCTGTTTCCTAATGCACTCGAATTAACACACAACCTCTTAAGTGGTCATTGTATAAAATCGGGGAAAAAATCAGCTGTTCCCTACATTTTCACGAGTTATGCGAACATAAATGTAGGCAACAGCAGATTTTTTTCGCGATTTCAGGTTTGGTCCCATAGTAAAAGTTGTTCATAATGATGAGTACAATGACCCCTTAAGAGGTTGTGCGTTAAGTATGTTACCTTATAAGTATATTCACATCACTATACTGTCATTATTTGACAGTTGTATGAAATGGCTATAACATGCCAAATAGACGTAGGGTGTTAATTTGCTTAACAATTAATTTCCTTGTCTGTACAAAAGTCGAAAACAAATGAGATAGGTTACTGGCCATTAGTTGCTTAAAAATGCTCTTCTTTTGAATATGGTCGATGAATTTGAAAACAAAGCAAGTAAATGAAGTTAAGAAAAATACATGAACATACATAAATCTCCAATTATGTACAAATAGACGTATTGTTCGCTCTCTAGAATAAGGCCGTTTGTCCACCGCCATGTATACGGGACGTCAACGAGAACGAGATGACGGCGCCGAAGTAGCGATACATACATAGGTACATTACTATGGCCGCGTGACCACCGCACACCACCACCGGGACGTCACGTTCTGTTCGAATAATCTCGTTTCTCGTTGACGTCCTGTTGAAGTTGTGCGGTGGATAAACATTGTAAGACTGTTTGTCCACCACACCGGGAACGGGACGTGAACGTGAAACGAAATTATTTAGCCATAGAAAATGTACTGTCGCTACTTCGGCGCCGTCATCTTTTTCTCGTTGACGTCCCGTTCCCGGTGCGGTGGACAAACAGTGTAAGGCCCCTAATATGTCGAAAAACAAATGAACACGTTTAGTTTTAAGTGAACCGTTATTCCAAACAAGCCATCTTACTATTCATGTTGGTGCTCACATTGATAAGCTTTTTAACATCAGTGTTCTAAAAGAAAAATATTATAAACTAAAACAGACCCAAACTCGATCAAAAATCACAAACTTTGAAAAGCGCTCGACTCTCGATATCGCAATTTAGTATGCCGCCATTCCTTTACATGGAACGTCGTATATTTTCAAAAGCAACGTCGCCCTCATCAATTTTATTGCATTGTGTTATAAGTTAGGCTCATTGGAATAACATGAGATGGACTTGGACACCCATACTTCGTATTTTCTTGAATTCCCTTAACAATAGAAATGAAGAGGCGAACTTTGAATTCGTTCGCTAAGCAAAAGATATTCTCCGAATGAAATGCATTCCATATTCTTAGCGGTTCACATTATCTTACGAGTAAATCTTGGCTGGTACTGCTAGAACATATTTCTAAGATATTTTTGCTCTTGTGAATTATAATGCAAAACAAATGTGTCTGGGCTTTTCAACACGAGGGAGACTCGTCAAATGAATTGTAGGCCAGTAATTTAAGACATCGTATGCTGAAGTCCAATCCATTAAGGAACACCAAGTGGTCGACATCCTCTCCAGCGATTATGAAGTGCTTGCACTCCTCGCTCTTCTCCTATTGTACGGTGCAGCATATTATACGGTGGTACGGAACCTTTCGTGTACGAGTCCGACTCGCACATGGCCGGTTTTTTATATTAGCCGAATTTATAAAATGTACAACCATAATTATATGCATTTTATAAGTATTCTTGTCACACACAACTTTAACAAAAGTAAATTGTCAACAAAATAAAAGTCTACATTTATTCTCTCAACGCGATCAAAGTCAAACGCCTAACACAATTCCAATCACGAAACGAATAAGTGTAACGCACAATTACAACACTTGTCATCATAAATCTCCCAGTGTACTGCAAGAGAGGACAGTGTTCCTTTTCTAATAATAATTACTTACAGGGAAACAGGAGGGAACACTTCGCTTACTATCTGAGTGTTAGACGGGATCCCTCTGGGAGGAATTCACGCCGACACTAAATTGCTTCAGTTCTGAGTTGGCTTGATCCCTTCCCTTTATAAACTCGCGGTGTTATCAAATGACATAACGAAATTGTTTTCTTTTATCACACCTTTTTTTGTTGGAGAGTAGTTTTCTAAAGATTCTTACTTCAGATTTTATTTAGTTTATGATTATTTTGTCTGTGTTTCTTAGTCACCTGTTTTCTACATTTACTTTTAGCCCCTTTATACCATTAATTTAAAACTACACAAAACTATAATACCGCATAATCTTGTCTTATAAATCTTCCAGCGCAATGACATCCGGGGGAATTCTTTTCTGTCGATAATTACAGGGAAACTGTCTGTGGACACAATACTTAATTATGTAGCAGATGCACCATTAAAATTGTGATTGATCAATCTTCTTCTGTAGTGACAGCATACTACACCAGAATGTATATCTAGACTACCTGTAGGTACCTATAGTAGCTCATGCTGACGCCGTGGTAACAAAATTTTCCGGTAACATAGAAAAGTTGGGGCAAAGCCTACCGCGAAGATGCGCTTGTCATTCTTAACTATACGTTCTCGTAGAGCCTCTTCATAAGTTCCATTCACAAGACATACCATCACCATTTAGGGAACATTTCAACAATAAGTCAATGAAACGAGCGACTAATGAAAACATCAAAACATGGCGATTAACGACATTGTCTTAGTTCTTCAAAGTCAATCGCAGTGAGATGCTGTACGAACAAACACAAACACGCGTAGATTAGAAGTTTGTTTGCCGTGAAAAGGCGACAAGCGGCACTATTTCACACAGGTATATACCTACTCCCTTATTCATAAACGTTGCTTAAAGTTAAGTAATGATTAACGACTGGTTATCCATAGATTTTTGACGTTTAAACATCACTTAACTTTAAGCAACGTTTATGAATAAGGGAGTAAATGTATACGTATAACTTAGGTAAAATACTAAAGGTAAGAGTTCGTAGCCGACTGCAGACAGCAGCAGCAGACGACGTGTCGCCCGACTTCAGCGGCCACCAGACGATCAGTAGTGCCACCGACGCTGGAGCGACAAGACGTTGAATCTTTCTCAAAAAATTTGTTTTTCCGATTTCCGAACATTCAGAACTAAATGGAATACGGCGCTTCCGTCTGCTGCTGCCATCTGCAGTTTGGGTTCAGAATCATGACTGCAGCGACATGACGCTGTGACATGTCGCAACGTCACGTCGTCTGCTGCTGCTGTCTGCAGTCGGCTAGGAACTCGTTCCTTTAAACTGGTTTTTCAGCCGTTTTAGTTAAGTATTTGAACATCTACTGATTACCAACCAATCTTTTTATAAAAAGTCCAGTAGCCAAAAACTGAAATTTTATTGGAAGTTTTGGTACACTGTCTTGTAAGGAACAAGACACATAAAAGCTGTAAACAAAACAGAACAAACAAAACACTATCAATAGCTCTCAATTATCATCACAACTTACGTCACTCAATTAGTCATCTTTATGCTAACACGAAGGATACATTTTACGGTTAAATACGAGCACATTAACGAGTACAAAACGTTTTAGACAAGGTACAGATGTGCGAGAATAAGCCTAAGATATACCGAAGTGGTTCCGTACCTAATTTGCCATCTGCGACGATGACCATCACTATTGTTTAATGATCTGCGTAGACACTTTCCGCTTAGGATTGAAAAAGGAAATATTATTAGTTTTCTCTAAAACCGTAAACCTCAGAAATATGCTTTTTAATAATTATCATACATACATTTATATACCCTCACGCCATTTTCCCTTTTTACTATCATGGCTATTGTATTCACTGCTAAGTAAAAGAACTCCTTAAAAACATGATGCCTAAGTAGGAAGGTAGGTACCGAATACAGAATACGCCGAAAGCAATATCTGGGTCTATGAACAATTTTTTTTTTACATTTATGTAACTTTTTGCACCAAGATCACACTAAAGTCGAACACAAAGCCGACGCGGCGAACGTCGTCTTTGAATATGGCTTACATTTAGCAGTGTTTTTAGCATAGCCGTAAAAATTATTCGTGGCGTAAAGAGCTACAAAGACATTTTATGTTATTTATTCAAACTATAGCTGAAACACAGAAGCATTTCGTCATTCGTGTCGTCACTAAACGCCGCTGATCGTAAAAGTAACGTTTGAAGCCTATAAATGTACTGTAACCGACAGTACGCAGGAATTCTGGGATGCCGACTATCAGACCGCTGGACCATTACAGCTTTATCATCCTTCTATAAAAATACCTAAAACTAAGGCTACGAAAATATAGTCAGCATGTACGGTCAGCAAGAAAAGACTATTAATACTTCAGTATTTTTTTCTAATCTTTATTATTGAGCAAAATATTCATACAAAATCATCTGAACTGATGTAAGGAGTTATATAAAATGCTAAAAAGCAATATATCGAATCAATTCGTATCAATTCAGATGATACGTAAAAGTAACAGTTTTAATCGACTTTTGTTGCTGGCTGTAACAATAAATATAATCTTAAAGTTCAAGTAACTTTGTGCTAAGTTTAGAGGTGGTTCTTATCTGTTCTAGACCGGTGACGCTATAAGCCAGATGCTTTCTGATTATATTAACGTTTAAGTACCGTGTAGACGCCAGAAGCTGCGATAAGTTAGGCGATAATTTTTTTTTGCAAAAAAATCCTATGTAACGTATTTATAACCTAAATATCTACATGATATATTATACAAATTCTAAAGAACTAGATTTTTTTTGTCATACTAGAACAAATAATTTTTTTTTTAAATTTTAACGTAAAGGTACAATAATAATAAATGCTGATATATGTACCTCTGAGGTACCAATATAGTACTGCGAAATATACAAAGGACTAAGGCCCGTCGTCCAACACGCTACTCAAAACCAAAAAAAAAAAAAAAAAAAAATGATTGGTTGGGTCTTGTACGGAGCTCTAATTGAAATACTAATGCTGTGACATTCTGGCTACTCATTGGTGATTTGAGTTTGTGACACGTTAGTTTTGAGTTTGACATTTACTTCGTTCCTACATTTTAATATTAGTCACGCACGGGTCAATTCATGATCGAATTTTGCATAGGTGTATTAATTTATAAACAAAATACTAATAAAGTTTACGTCAAATATCGAAACTAAATACACAGGAGTTCAGTATAAACTCTACAAACGAATAATTCCTTTAGTAATATTATGGTTTATTTGCTTAGTATGTATATAAAATAAAGGTGTTTACAAAGTTCCTTTAGTAATTTTCCCAGTACAATCTACCTTAAGGCATGCAAACATTGAAAAGAAAATTTAATTAAAAAAACACGTCAGTCAAATTCAAATTACCAAATAAATCATTTAAAAATTATAGAATTTAAAGCGAGCATAACAATATTAAGGAAATACACAATGTCAAATATTTAATCTAAAGTGTAGTATCATTTAAAAATCATTAATTGAATAATAACACTCTTATCAAGTAATAAGGCTGTCAGTTTCTTTTTAAACATTTGCCCCCTTAATTATAAACGTTACTTAAAGTTAAGAGACGTTTAAACGTCAAAAATGCGTGGTTAAACAGACTTTAATCATTACTTAACTTTAAGCACCGTTTATAAATAAGGGGGTATGATTGACGACTTTAATGGTTGTAATTCTGTAAATTCATATTTGTTACTGTCGCGAATCATATATTTATCAACATACAACCTAATAATCCCCTGCAAATTGCAAAAATCGTAGGAAAATTTTAATTTCGCAGGCTACCATAGCGCTTCCCCCTTAAGGGGTCGATTCAGCTAGCACATACCTCGATTTAAACCAATTTTTTCCATAACAATAGAAACGAAGAGGCGAACTTTGAATTTATTCGCTAAGCAATTTTACTTAGCGAATGAATTCAAAGTTCGAAGAATATGGAACGTATTGCTTATTCTTAGGGGTTCCCATTATATTACGAGTAAATCTTGGCTGGTATTATATTGGCTCTTGTGAATATTATTATGTGTCTGGGTTTTTTTAGGGTCCCGTATCCGAAGGGTGTCAAACGGAACCCTATTACTAAGCCTCTGCTATCCGTCCGTGCGTCTGTCTGTCAGCGGGCTTTATCTCATGAACCGTAATAAGTATACAGTTTAAATTTTCACAGATTTTGTATTTCTATTGCCGTTATAACAGCAAATAATAATAAAAAACTTTTTGCAAAAAAAGAAAACAATCGACTTCCAAAAAAAAGCACTACAAAGTGAAAAATTACTTTAATTTCGGAAGTCAGTGTCTTTGGTTTATGCCACTGACTTCCGAATTTAAAGTTATTTTTCACTTTTTAGTGTTTTTGGAAGTCGGTTGTTTTATTTTGCAAAAAAGTTTCCTATTTTTCACTTTTTAGTGGATCAGTTTGTAATTTATCTAAGTTACAAAAGCCTAATGACAACTTCTCATCACCTTTTACAAAATATTGCTTTTCTGGATGCAGGGACGCTAATTGTTGAGGAGACTTCACCATCAGCTCCACTTCACCATATGCACTGTGACGAGCGTAATTTACTTAGCAACCATTTTAAAGTAATCGAATCGCAACCCGCGAAATACTTATTATCGAGTAGTTCCGGTAGTCATCTGTGGTATTTATCATCAGTTCCACTTCACCAAATGGTGCTTTCTGTGAACAAATGTACAAGTTACTACAAAAAATACCCAAATCACTATAGGTGCCTATAATAAGAGTACCCTCGAATTCTTCAGGATCCCATCATCAGATCCTGACCTGATGACAATGGGACCACCTGAAAAGTATACCCTATAAAACAAAATAAGAATTTTCCAAATTGGTCCAGTTGTCTTCGAGTAATCGGGGAACACACATAAAAAAAAAGATTCTGTCAACTGAGAACATCCTCCTGTTTTTGAAGTCGGCTAAAAATAGAGTTAACCACCTTTTATTATACAATAAACATACAATAAACATACAATAAACTTTTGATTTTGTATTTTCTTTTCTTACCCTTCTAGTCAATGACACCCCCACATGGGTGTCATTGTCTAGAACACATCGAGTAGAGTACAAATATATTTTTTTATTTTCAGCAACTCAGCTAGCACATACCTCGATTTGAACCAATTTTTTCCATCGGTAAATATATACTTTTTAATATTTTTTTTTTCATTTTTGAAAAATTGACAACTTACTTGACTAATTTGGCTGTACTTTCTGTAAATGACATTCTTTTTTATTTTGTTTTTTTTTTTGTTTATAACTGTGGAATACATGTGCTATCACGTGCAAATAACTTTACAAATTTATTTTTAAAGGTACGAAAGAAAAAGTGTATTTATTTCAAAAATTTTACTCGAATCTCCAGAAAACTATGTGACGAATGGTGTAAAAAAAATGCATTACAGTGTCGGTGCCCTTTATTTTAAAAACTTGTCCAGTTAATTCATATTCTAAAATAGTATAATATTAACTATTTCCATTATTAAAAAAAAAAAAGTTATAGCCAATTTTTTAACTTTTTCAGTTATTTGAGGGAAAAAAACATTCTCAATGAAAAAAAAAACATTCCCCAAGAGAAAAAAAAAATCTCAATAAATCGATCATTCAAACGAATTTGAATGAAAATGTATATTTTTATAAATTCAGCTCTTTTTTATAGAAAGGGATATAACTTTTATTATAATGTTATGATTATAACTATTTTAAAATTTGCATTAACTGGACAAGTTTTTAAAATATAATTCTAAATCGCAAAATGGATGCCACTAAACCATGGTAAGCTACCAATGTAGTAGTTGTACGTATACTCACTATTTTACTTGAATAGCACATATGCAGAAGTGCTTAGTTTTTTACACACCTCTTGGGCTTGGGGTTTCCATGTTAACTGCCTGTATCTCCATATTGCTAAAAATTTTGCCACCCTTACTTGGTCAATTTTTTGTCCGTATTCTAGTCATTTGTTGTACTAGTGAGCGTTGTTAAAAATGAATTATATTCGTTTTTGATAAATTTATTATTAAATTGTTAATAAATTAATAAATTGTTACAACAGATACATGTTCTGACCATTCTCTATTGGCAACGCTTCAGTGCCCTTGTTGATTTTGATTAAAATCATCGACTATTCATTCATTTGAACTCGATAAATTATAATTATTGCATATCAAAATCAAAATATTTTATTTCTCATAAACTTACATGGGCTCTTGTGAAACGTTAGAAGGTGCAGGTTCCAACTGGTCGTTGCCTATGGAGAAGAGTTACCAAGAAACTTCACGGTTACTCTTTTAAAAATAGTTGGTTTTTACAATGTTTTCAAATTACAGTGTTAAAAAGTTAGGTATGGGAGGATTGTTATCTAATAAACTTAGCTCAATAAGTATTATAATCTGTTTTTGAGATGATTTAAATAAATGCCACAATAAAAATGTGTTTTTTAATAAATGCCTATTAAATTAATATTGTTTAGTAGGTCGCCCATTGATTACATTTTTCAAAAAAGCATCTTTTCATTTAACATTCTTAAAATTTGGTCCCGTGTGAGCGAGAGAGGTGCCAAAATGTGACAACCCTTGTAACATAATAGGAAATGCCAAACAAATCGAAACATCTACGAGTCTACAAGACCTACAACGTTCTCACATTCACTAAAAGAAAATCTATTTACCGAAAAGATTAATAAAATTAATAAACATATTTTAAATAAATGTTTTTTTTTATTTTAAGAAATATTTAAAAATGTAATTAGTTATAAAAGAAAATTAATAAACGACAAAATAAAATAATAATGATTTTAAAAAAATACAAAAGATATTGTTAGTATAGTACCGATAGGTAAATAATAACAGAAATTCGATTAATACATCTTTTATATAATCTATTACCAAGGAAGTTGTGACAGGGAAGTTGTCAAATAACAATGTTAAACTGAATAATGCTTGCTATCGAATTAAAGACCTACAGAATTATTACGTCATTAGTGGCTAGAGAGAAGATTTTTCCGTTTATTTTGAAGTGATGAGGCACATATTTTTTTTCTGGTAGATTGAAAAAGCCACCACGTGTATAAGTAGGTATAGGTATATCAGCGCGTGTACGTAATCAAGAAAAAATTCAAATAAAAAAACAAGTAAGTAATTAAATAATGAAGAAGTTTCTCGTAACATATTTGTTCATAAGTGTGTAGTTTTACTAGCAGCATTTTACATTCTCAGGAACATATCATAAATAATTTAATGAGCTCCTGCCTTTTGAATTTTTGAAAAACTATAAATGTAAAAATATGTATAGAATGGTATTTTTTCATCATCTGCCTAGCCTTTTCCCAACTATATTGGGGTCGGCTTCCAGTCTAACCGGATGCAGCTGAATACCAGTATTTTACATGGAGCGACTGCCTATCTGACCTCCACAACCCAGTTACTGGGTAATACGATACCCCTTGGTAAGACTGGTTGTCAGACTTTCGGGCTTCTGACGACCCGTAACGACTGTCAAAGATCCACGAATGACAGCCGGGACCAACGGCTTAACGTGCTTTCCGAGGCACGGAGGAGTCTCGCTATGTAAAGATGGTCACCCATCCACGGACCAACCCCGGCAAGCGTAGCTTAACCTGATGGATCGACCCATGCGGCTGTTATTGTTGTTGGTGTTAGCCACGAGCTCCTCCATAGAATGGTATTTTTTATAACTCACAAAAGTACCATTGCTGACATTCATCTGATTTTAGAAGTCAGAAAAGAACACAGAATGTTTTACTTAAAAAATGGGCCAAACAAAAATGTCCTTGTTAGTAATGAAACTCTTGCTAGTAATAAATACTCTTGTTAAGGCACTTAAGTGACATTAATACTCCATGAACAGCCATCAATATCGTTAAACCTTTTAACGCTTAGACAATAAAATTTCAATTTGTCGATGACAAAAGCCGAGATATTGGAATTTTGTAATTGGAAACGAATTTCAATTAAAAACTGTACTGCGATAAATTTTAATAACAGCTTTGACAGTAAAGATGGCCGTTTGAAATGAAATCCTCTACTTTATAATGTTACCGCTAATGTGTCAATCAGTTAGAGTACATATTAACTTGTTAACTAAAGTAAAATAATAAGTTTGTCGTCATATTTTATTTTAAATAAAAATAAGATTTCTTATTTTGCTTTTTGGTAATGTTATTGCAGAATCTACAAGTATGTGCTGTTTTAGGATCGGACAGGATTTTTTTTCACACTGTATAAAATAATAAAAATTGAGAATTTTAGTAAATAAATAAATAAGAGACACAATACAGATCATGACATTGGCAAACTTAAGGCAGAACCTGTTTTGTAGTACTTGATACCCTTCTGGACCATTGAAGGAAGAAGCCCCTTGCTATGCCCTGCAACAGCGCTGTGAAAGTGAAACGTGACTAATACCGTCGCGAGGAATGTATACCTAGTCAATTAAATTAAGAATGTTAAAACTGTTGAATGCCATCATATTCTGATATATTAATAATTTTGGTATTTCTACAGACTGCGATACTAAAATCCTGCAAAACCACGTATAAATGGTGGCTTCAGGTGCCACACATCCACACCAAATTCAACTCTGTTCAGTAAGACGGCCATAACTAAATAACTCTGCAGTAATGGTCGCATTGCATGCGATTGTTGTTATTTTGCTGTGCGCACTGGCAGCCGTTATCACTGAAAAACTAAACCCGCTGTCCGATGAATTTATTGATTTGATCAATTCTAAGCAAAACTCTTGGAAAGCTGGCAGAAACTTCCCAGTACATACACCTTATTCATACATCAAAAATCTAATGGGTGCCTTGAAAGACGAAAACTTTACGAAATTACCAAAGGTGGAACATGATGCCGAGCTGATTGCAAATCTCCCCGAGAGCTTCGACGCAAGAGATAAATGGCCGAACTGTCCCTCCCTGAACGAGATAAGAGACCAAGGCGCATGCGGTAGTTGCTGGGCGTTCGGATCTGTAGAAGCAATGACCGACCGGTATTGTATATACTCCAATGGAACACAAAATTTCCATTTCTCTGCTCAGGATGTTCTGAGCTGTTGTCAAAATTGTGGTCACGGTTGCCACGGAGGTTCACATGGAAGGGCTTATATGTACTGGAAGGGAAGGACACGGGTATCGTGTCAGGAGGGAACTATAAATCGAGTGAAGGCTGTCAGCCGTACGAGATAGCTGCCTGCAAGCATCATGTGCTTGGCAAATTGCCACCCTGTGGCGAAATAGTAGACACTCCAAAATGCGTAAAGTCCTGTGAGCCGAACTACAACACTGATTATGATACAGATAAGCGTCGCGGCAAGAACGTGTATATGGTATCCTCAGATGAAGAACAGATTAAAGCTGAACTGTTCAAGAATGGACCCGTAAGCGCTGCCTTCTCGGTTTACGATGATTTTCTTACTTATAGAGTGGGTGTATACAAACATGTGGACGGTAATTATATTTCTGGTCACGTTATCAAGATATTGGGTTGGGGAGTAGAGAATGGTGAAAAGTACTGGCTTATTGCAAACTCTTGGAACTCGGAATGGGGTGACAAGGGATATTTCAAAATACTACGTGGAAATAACCACTGCGAGATAGAAAGTGAAATTGTAGCCGGTGAACCCCTTCTTGAGTGAATTTACTTTAAGAGATAAATAAAGTACCAACTTTGAATTTTGATTTATTCATAGTTATTGCAATTTTCCTCAAAAGTTATCTTTTTAAAATAATTTTGTGATCACCAGACTCTAATAATAGCAATTTTAAATGATATTTCCGTGAACACTTGCATTTCGACGACCACAACTCTCAGCGTCAACTCCGTGAGCTCTAGAGTGTCATATCAACTATCCATTCCAAGTTTTATCGTTGTCAATGTTGTACATCGCAATAACCCAACCTCTCAAGCCTCACTTTTACGAACATATGATATACAGTAACTACTACAAATAAAATATCACTAAGATAATATTTATTCTTCTATTTTATACGTATTTTCATGTTATCTATCCCTTATGTTGCACCTGCCATTTTTCCTTGCCTGCAATCATTATCTTATAACCGTTAAAACCCCCTTTTATACTTTTTTAAGCAACGTATCTTGACTGACACTGCATGAAGAGATAGATGTCAGCCTTTTTTATTTTTTATTTTTTTGTGGATGGGAAATCATCAAATGACTTCTCCCGCTCTGGGCGGAGCGGGAGGGCGTGTCAGAGTTTTACTGACTAAAACCCACCCGTGTTCCTTCTGTTGCCTGTGCCGGGGCCACGGTAACTCTTTCGAACATCCCGCGACCCTAGCTGAGGGCCTAGATGTCAGCCTGTGGTTGGTTTGGTTTAAAATTACTGCACTATTTATTTAAAACTAGCTGACCGGACAGACGTTGTCCTGTCCAATTTTCAATAATTCATACAAAGATCGCATAGAAAAAAGAACGTTCAGTTTTTCCCGAATTTAAACATTTTCCGGGAAACTCTTCAAATTGTTATTTCCATAAATTCAGACTATTACGAACAATTTAAAATGAAACATAGCCAAATCGGTCTAGCCGTCTAGTCTTACCAACAAACAGAATTTCATTTTTATAAGCTTTTTCAACTTGTTATTTTTTACAACTTGTCCCGGTATTAACGCACAACCTCTTAAAGGGTCATTGTACAGCTAATTTATTTTCGCGGTTTACGGTTTGGTCCCATAGTAAAAGTTGTTCATAATGATGAGTACAAAGACCCCTTAAGACGTTGTGCGTTAATTCCGGGACATGTTGTATAGAAGATCAAATCTGGTCATCCTTATTTAATAAGTTGATTCTATCGCCCAAACTGTCCACCAAGAGGTCGCTTGAAAAAATTATAAGGATAATTATTAAACTTAATGTTAACAGCCTCCTTCAGTTAAATATCTTGGCAAATCACCTTAATATAGAGAGAGCAAGAAAGTTTGCTAGCATATTATTCATCAATCACAGATGATAAAAGTACATAAGTTGAAAAGTTCGACGGGATCGTTAAATATCTGTAAATTACCTAGATCTTGCAATATAATCTTATCCCAATGTTTAGTAATTTCCTCTAAAACTTTACAATGAACAACCTCGTTGGTAGGTTTGCCAGGAAACTTTTATAAACCAGGCTGGAGAGCCTCTAAAGTATAGATATAAAACGGTATCTAACACTATAATAACGTTTAAGAGGGCTGTCGCATTTTGTCATCTCTCTCGCTCGCACGGGACCAAATTAAGAAAGTGAAATGAAAAATGTTTTTTTTGAAAAATGTAATCAATTGGCGAACTAATAACATTAATTTAATAGGTAATTATTAAAAACACATTTCTATTGTGTTATCTCATAAACTCAGCTCAATAAGTATTATATGTTTTTGAGGTAAGGTAAACAAATCTTATTCGCTTTTATAGTGTTACGTCCACCATGTAAACCTAGTTCTAGTTCTAAGTATATCTACCTAGTTTTAAGACATTATTCATGTCTATGGTTGATAATGATCGTGTTTTTCAAAAAAAAAAAAAAAATCTTGATGTTGTTTTTTTCGACTCAAAACATCGTTCGAATTTACGTTACGATTACGTGGCGCGCTCATGTTAGGGCCTGAGTAACATAATTACTATCGTCGAAAACAGACCTAGTCCGTCTAAATGCTTATTTTATGAGACATTTAATAAAGAACACAGTAAATAAGAATAGGGAATCTGGCCTATAGAAAACAATGTAGTTGAATTGCGCAAAATAAAAACTGTGCTGTGTGGTTACTAACTTATTGCTCATGGTTATGGTTCTTCATATGTATGGGGTTAAGTGCGGGAAACCAAATCCCGTAACATAGAACATGTATGGGATTTCATAAGCGACCTGTAAAAGTTTGACCTGGAATTTTGTTTGGTCCTTATATCTTACGATATACGGTTTGAAACGTAATAGCAATGGCATGAGATAACATGACATAAGTATAACATGACATGAGATAACATAACATAAATATAACATGACATGAGAGAATCTGACACAAGTATGACATGACATCAGATGAGATAAGCTGACACAAGTATGACATGTCATGAGATAACATGACATAAGTATAACATGAAATGAGATATCATTACATAGTATAACATGACTTGGAATTCCGATTTCGAGCTTCGTTTAAGAATTAAACAACCTGAAAGTTGTTAGAATCTACATGATTGTCTACTTTACCCTATCATTCAGAAATTGATTTTAAGCGACTTTAAAAAAGGAGGAGGTTCTCAATTCGGATGTTTATATATGTATTTTTTTATGTATGTTCAGGCATAACTCTGTCATATATAGACGGATTTGCTAAATTATTTTTGATCGAAAGAGGTTTATTCCGAATTAGGTCCCATTTAAATTTCGTAAAGATCTGTTGATGAGTTTCGGAGACAAACATCGGAACTCTTCAATAAATGCCAATAAATCAACCGCGACTGCTGCTATCGCACATCCATGCAAAGTTTACGCAATCAAACATAACATCACGCCTGTACCCTATAAAGGGGTACGTAGATGTGTTCAATATACCACGGTACAGTACACCCTCATTTCTGTCAAAGTTGTTATTAGGGTACATCTAATCTTGCAAGTAAATTCGGGCATAACTATTTTGTATATTATGTTTATGAACTGATTTATTTTTTATAGTAACTCGTCTATTTGCTTTTGGAGAGCACTAGTTATTTGGTGAAGTGGAACTGATGTTGAAGACCACAGATGGCTACTGGAATAAGGCAACTAAGCAATTTATGCTCGTCACAATGCATATGGTGAGTATGGTGACTTCACCATTACCAGGAGTACTCCTCAACAATTAATGTGCCTGCATCGGGTAAAACAACATTTTTGAAAAGGTGATGAGCAGTTGACATTAGGCTATTGTAGCTAAGATATATTACAAACTGTCCCACTAAAAAGTGAAAAATAAAAAACTTTGTTACAAAAAAAACAACCAACTTCCAAAACAAACACTACAAAGTGAAAAATAACTATAATTTCGGAAGTCGGTGGCAAAAAACTAAAATACAGATCCAAAGACACCGACTTCCGAAATTAAAGTTATTTTTCACTTTGTAGTGTTTTTTTTTTAAGTTGATTTTTTTTTCTTGTAAAAAAGTTTTGTATCTCTAATAACTACTAGTAGTACTAGTAGTAGTAGTATTACTAGTGTAGTTACTTCTTTGAGTTGTGTGTTCGCACATGAAACGAAATCTTAGCACCGATCGCGATCAATATAAATTATATAAATAAAGTGTCCAGAGTAGTGTCGGCGCTCGATAGATGCCGTTGGCGTCGAGATTACCGAGCATTTAGCTGCAGCTAAAAACGTTTGATTTTTATTTTTTGAGAGCAGTTCATTACATACATTACATTATATCCAATTCCGAATCCAAATGAAAAAACTCAGGCGAAATGTGGAAGACATTCATCGTATTTTAATCAAACAAAATGTAGCTTTTATACAAAGGATTGCTTATGATTACTGTGTGGTTTTTTCTTAAAAGTCTTTTTAAATAAAAAAAAAATTACATCTCTGATTGAATAAAGTTACGACTGAAACCTTTATTATTAACAGCAGATAATACCTATATATCGAATTCATTCAATAAGAGGTTCACCGCCTATAACTTCATCTTCTATACCGCTGTGGTTCTCTCCACGAATTATTTTGAAGTATCCCTTATCACCCCAATCAGAGTTCCAAGAGTTCGCAATAACCCTAACATCTTAACAGCGTGACCACTAATCCTAGTGCCCGACGTGTGTCTATATACTCCTTGTTTATAATTTTAAAAATCATCGTATACAAAAAAGTTAACCTCTTCTGGGCCATTCTTGAACAGTTCAGCTTTAATATCTTCTTCATTAGGACCTACTGTATACCAATCCTTGCCGCGATGCTTGTCTTTATCATAATCAGTGTTGTAGCTCGGCTCACAGGACTTTACACATGTTGGAGTGTCAACTGCTTGTTTTGTTAATTAAAGGTTCTCATCTCAGTTATTGACAGAGAATTAATCAAAACTTTAACTTAATTTTTTTTAATGCAAAGGTTTTAATGTGTAATGTTATTTACAATGTTATGTATATTCTCATATAATTTGTAGTGCTTAATATGGAAATAATTTCCTGAAGTAAATTATTATTTATTTCTTTATAACCGTGCTGCAATTTTTATGTAATAAAACTCATGTATTTTTTTGTAAACTATTGACTGTCTCGTTAGTATACAGGTTGTACGCGGTACTACTGAGCGTAGTCTCTCAATAATCGTAAAAGCTTCTTCCGCTCTTCACTCACTTTCTAGACAAACCAACTAAAATAAATGGAAATTGTGGGAAGTGATCCATTACCTCCCGACTTCATCAAACCTCAAAAAGATGTACCGCCCGGGCGTAGAGTGTTGTGGCCTATATGGGAATTACAATTGCGTACCCAAGTAGAGCTCTGCAAACATAATTTGACGAAAGTGAGGATTATCATTTTATCGAACACCCAGTGCAAGCGCATTCCTCTGGTAGAGATTGTACTATCCAGCCAGGGTTGCGGGATGTTCGAAAGAGTTACCGTGGCCGCGGCACAGGCAACAGAAGGAACACGGGAGGGATTTAGTCAGTAAAAGTCTGACACGCCCTCCCGCTCCGCCCAGAGCGGGAGAAGTCATTTGATGATTTCCCATCCAAAATAAAAAAGGAATTGTACTATGAAGTGTCAAAGCTGTAGCGTTGTGAAAAGGGGATGGTGCTATTCGTTTGGAATAACTACATCTCTTTCTCACACTCAAGTAAGATTCAATTAATACTTTTAAGAGGTGGTGCTAGGCCCCCGTGAGCATGTCCCACTTGCTGAAGTGCCCGCACTTTAGATGATGTGTAGAACACCATTATTCTCGCAATTTACGTGGCCATGCATGCGTTACGTGCCAGTAGCTACTGGGCCCTAGCTACATAACAAGGACTAGCTTAAGCCCGCGACTTCGTCCGCCTGAAATTTCTTGTTACCCCGACCCACCGCGTCACATCGCATCGCCCGCCCTCGCTATTACTTCGTTTTCGGTTAGCGTTCTTTCTGACTTTTTTCTTTTGCTCCGCTCCTAAAGATCGTAGCATGATGTTAAATAGTCTATAACCTTCCTGGCTATCAAATTCAAAATGATTTTTTTTAAATCCGACTAGTAGTTCCAGAGCAAACAAAAAAAAAACAAACAAACTCTTCAGCTTTATTATTAGTAGGGATATGTTGTCAATACAAAAAGAGAAGATTGATTGATTCTGATTAGGTCTATATTAACAAAAAAGGTAAATACAAGTTAACAAAAAGATCTCATCCTAAATGTAAACTTCTTCTCTTCATAAGCTCGGATTATGTTAATCCGAGCATAAGAAGAAAAAATCACGACGTATCTGAAACGGAGCTCTGCTTCTGTAATCGATCCAGTAGCGACAGCGACATACAATTAATGCATCACCAAAGTGATATCAGTAACAGCGTTCCAAGTCGTCAGAAGTCTGTTCTGACCACACCATCAGGTCATTACTACCAAATAAATGAACTGTCATTGGAATGGAACGAGTATTATACAGAGTTTCAGCCTGGTAGGCTATAGAAGTTTTGAAAATTAGCTTTCAGGAAAAGGTCGTAACATACTAACAAGTGGTTACAACAGAGGCTTATAAATAAAACCTTTTAAAAGTCACAAAAAGAAAAAAACCAAAAAAAGAAGACAAAAGAAAAAAATCGAGAAGTTGAGTTGAGAAGTCAGTGTGAGTGTACTTTAAGTACATCTTGCCCAACTCTTCTGGGAAACAAGGCGTGATGTTATGTATGTTATGTTTAACAAGTCACGACGCAAAAAAGCACAACTAGTCGTATGGTTTTACCAACATTAGTGGCAGACTAGAATATGTGTGAAAAAATCGTGTACATACTGACTGATACGAAAGATCAACTCAGCCATCAACTCAGCCTATCGTAGTCTACTGCTGGGCATATGCCTCTCCCAGGCTGCACCACAACACCCTGTCCTCCGCCTTCCGCATCCAGTCTGTCCCAGACACGTTCTAAACGTCGTCGATCTATCTAGCTGGGGGGCGTCCCATACTACGCTTGCCGATACGTGGTCTTCACTCCAGGACTCGTCTGCTGCACCGGCCATCGGTCCTTCGACAAACATGGCCAGCCCACTGCCACTTCAGTTTGCTTACTCTGCAGGCTATGTCAGTATACGAAAGATATGACTAAAGAAAGGTGAGAAATAGACAGATAAATAAAATATACTTTATTGTGCACCAAAAATGTAATACAGCTAATACAATACAACGTCAATATTACGTCATAACCCAGCCGTATAGTTTTAGATCAGAGGTTCACCGGCTACAATCCTACTTTCTATACTGCAGTTGTCTTCTCCTCACAGCATTTTCAAGAATTCCTTATCGCCCCAATCTGAGTTCCAAGAATTCGCGACAAGCCAGTACTTCTGATCAGCCTCTACTCCCCAGCCTAAAATCTTTATTGAGTGAATGCCAGACCTTGGTGCCACTGAATATTTGTAAACACCATGTTTGTAATTAATAAAATCTGCGTATACTGCTATAGTAGAGAGAAGAGAGAGAGAGAGAGAGCAGAGAATTGGAAATTCTGTTTTCCATTGGAGTATATGCAGTACCGGTCGGTCATGGCTTCTGCAGCGGCAACCGCCTAGCAACTAATACACGAGCTTTTAAATTCGTTTAAAGACAAACAGAATAGCCACTTCTTCCTCGAGTCGAAATTCTCCGGAAGATTCGCAATCAGCTCGGCGTCATGTTCCACCGTTGGTAATTTCCCAAAGTTCTCGTCATCCAAGGGACCTATTAGATTCTTGATATATGAAAACGGTGTATGTACTAGGAAATTTCTGCCGGCTTTCCAAGAATTTTGCTTGAAATTAATTAAATTAATGAATTCATCGGACAGCGGGTTCAGATTTTCAGTGATTAGGTACGGCCGCCAGTACGCACAGCAGTACAACAACAATCGTACAAGACACAGCAATGTTCGCACAAAAAAATTCTATCTAATAGTCCAAAAATATGAGTAGTACAAAATAAATCGTACAAATAACTCTAGTGAATAATTTATACACGTACCTACTTAATTTTATGAAGTTTTTATCAGAATTTCCAACAATTTGTTTTATCGCATGAAGTGGCAAATATGTCAAAAATTCTTGTAGTATAATCGTGATACTGGCAATTAGTTATAAATGCGAAAGTGTGTTTGTGGGTTTGACCAGAAATAATCTGAAAAAGGACGCACTTTCTTTTTTATATTTGAGATAGGTTTGCTCTTGACTCTAGTCTAGGTCAGAGATGACAGAGACAAAGTCGACGATGGAGCGAGCTTACCCAGAAGAAGCCTGTGCACTTTTCTGAAATCTGGCGAAATGTGAGTGTAATATACACCTCTGCCTAACCTTTCAGGTAATACAGCCGTGATTTTATGCCATGCTAATAATTTATCAAGATGCAGAGCTGCAGAGGCGAGGAGCGCGGGACGAAGGACTCGCCGAATGACGTACGGTAACGCTGGCCTCGCCATACGTACGCAACGACACTTCACTTTACTCACGCCACGGTGAAGACGTTAGTTTAATAACTTCAAGCAGTTCATTTATAGTTACGTCACTGAAAATGAGCAGAGTTGTTTCATTATTAAATTGAGTTCTTTTGGATAAAAAATAAAGTTAAAGTAAAGGAACACTGACCGAAACATCAGATTCAGTAGTAGCAGAATTTTGTGATAACAATAATATAAAAAATTGGTCGCGATACCAATAAAATAAAATATTCTTTTTACGTTTTTTTAAACACAATTTAAGGTTAAAACAACCACGTTCGATCTTCGGGCTTCAATTTTACTAAGTTAAACTGATCGGCGGAAGAGAACATCAAGCAAATAACAATGGCCTCATTGTATGCGACTTTTGTTGTATTCGTGTTCGCGCTGACACACGGCACCACCGCTTTACAGAACCCACTCTCCGATGAGTTTATCAATCATATTAATTCAAAACAAAGGTCTTGGACGGCCGGAAGAAACTTCCCATTGCACACTTCTATGAAATATATCAATAAACTAATGGGAACCTTGAAAGACGACGATTTAGCGAAACTGCAGAAATTGGAACATGATGCCGATCTTATTGCGGTTCTTCCTAAGAACTTTGATCCGAGGGAAAAGTGGCCGAATTGTCCTTCTTTAAATGAAATCAGAGATCAAGGCTCTTGCGCCAGTTGCTGGGCGTTTGGTGCTGTGGAAGCGATGACCGATCGATACTGTATACACTCAAACGGGACAAAACAGTTCCATTTTTCCGCCGAAGATCTTATAAGCTGTTGTGAGATTTGTGGACTAGGATGCATCGGAGGTGTGCACGCAGCCGCTTGGAAATATTGGAAGCGCGTTGGTGTTGTATCAGGAGGCAACTATAACTCAAACCAGGGCTGCAGACCTTATAAAATACCGCCGGGTGGAAATGATACTACCAGTGACTTTTCGCCTATAAGACAAATCGTTGATATATCAGATTGCATCACATTCTGCGATTCGACCAACAACATTGACTATCATAAAGATAAACGTCACGGTAAGAACATCTATTCAATAGACAGCAATGAGGAGCAGATAAAAGCTGAACTATTTAAGAACGGACCCGTAGAGGGTGTAATGGCAGTGTATACAGATTTTCTGAATTACAAATATGGGGTTTACAATCATACGGATGGTCACATTCTCGGTCACCATGCGGTTAAGATCCTAGGCTGGGGAGTGGAGAACGGTCACAAGCACTGGCTTGTTGCAAACTCTTGGAACCAGGAGTGGGGTGATAAAGGATTCTTCAAGATTCTGCGTGGATTGGATCATTGTGGTATTGAAGGTTCCATTGTCGCCGGTGAACCGCTTATAGTTTGAATATCCTTACCTGTTGCTCCTTACATATTTCCGAAGGCAAAGAATTTTGCAGATATTCCTATAAAAGAAAGACATAACATTAACACTGAAATGATAATAAAAAGAATATTTAATTATTGACATAGTTCCACTTTTCATTCTTTGAAAATTTTACAAAATTAACAAGGGAATGCTTGGCATGGTAATAAAAGCCATCGACTTATGTGAGTATGTTAATATGTTGTTAGTAGGTAACTAACTATACTAATCACGGATATCTATGATACTAACAGTATATAACAAAGGTTGACTTCTTATAGCTTAAGTCCGCCTATGTACAACATACATCTTGTGTCTTTGGTTTTGCATTTTCGTTTTTTGCCACCAACTTCCAAAATTAAAGTTATTTTTCACTTTGTAGTGTTTTTTTTTTATAGTTAGCTGTTTTTTTTTTTGTAAAAAAGTTTTTTTTAAACACTATTTCGCAATGGATTTCGCATACAATATTTTATGCTTAAACAAAGATGATAACGGGGAGAATTCTTCAACAAGATTTAATTCACAGACAAAGCATTGTTTTCCTGTGACATATTTTTGTGATGCGTACAGCAAAGGAGTGGAACTCTCTGCCTGCGTCTGTTTCCGACCGCATACAACCCCGATGTCTTCAAAGTGAGAGTAAACAGGCTTCTTCTGGGTAAGCATCGTCGACTTTGTCTCTGTCATCTCTGACCTAGACTAGAATCAAGAGCAAACCTATCTCAAATTAAAAAAACATATCTGAATTCCTAGTCCCACCAACGACTAACAATTATTAAATTAAATCCAACATCAAGTTTTTTCCAGTTTGTAGCATTAACTGCCGCACTCAGAGAAGTTATTTATTCAATAACTTTTTTGAGTATATCTTAGCTTAGCACAACAGAATTGAAAGGTTTTCAATCTGTCTTATTTTTGTCAATTTATAAAATAATTTTAATTTAAGTTGGATCTAAGAGCTATTTATCACAATTTTTGAAATAGGAAGGTACTGGCTAACGACAATGACAAATTAGTGAAAAAACTGTCACTGTACAATGAAATGAATGAATATTTACTAAAATTTAAACACTTTTGGGCTATCAAAAATGCAAGATGCAAGAAAATTTTGCGAAATATTGAATTGAAACTGCGAACGTGCTCTCAAATTGTATTACAACATTGAGAGTGCGATATGAGCTCTGCTAAACCATTTTCCCGTGCGACCTGGACCGGGTCAGCGGTACCTACGCGAAGTTTTTCGTTAGAAGATTCAAATTTAATATGACGATGGCTCGTAACCTATGGAACCCAACCTATGAAATAATACTTATTGCATCACGGACCATCAGCATCGACCATCTACCTACTTCTTGAATGTTTTTGTAAGAATGTTTGAATTCCAAGAGACATTGCTCAAGTAAATAATATAAGAACTATGTTAGGTATTACACGGCATCGCAGTCGCAACCACAAATAAGTCTGCAAAGTAAAATAACAACGGTCTTTTTTAAGGAAAATATAAACTTTGAATAATAGAATCTTGCCCTGAATTTCTAACAGCTTATCTGCTAGCTATACAACGAAAGATTACTTTTATATAATAACATAAAATGACCATAATATAAAAGAAACAATTCGGGGTTGTCGCCGCGAAACACTAAAAATTTACCATTATCTCCGGAAGGGCATAAAGAGAATGGGCGACCGCTATCAAAGGAAGAAGAACGGTCTTCCAGATACCTTATCTGCACGTAATCGTCGGCATTATCGATTAATATGTAGACTTAGCAATTTAAACTTTTCAACTCAGATAAATTACAGTATAAAGGCTCCTGCAAACAGTCACGCGACGAGTGGTGCCTGTGTCGCGTCGCGAGTCAATTCCAGAGATATTAGTTAGTTTTATAGACAGACCATCGTGTGCCACTGCTTACCGATCTACATACATTATAGGAACCCTCGAATAGAATATTTAAGGGCTAGCTCGGAGTTTAAAGCCCGTACCTATTATCAAAAACGGATAATGAAAACGGACAGGAATGTATAGGTGTTCAAGCAGCTTAGTGGGTGTTTCAGAGTTAGATCAATTTTGATGAACGATCCACCTTTCTGTATTTCTCTCTGAATTGTAGTAAAACCGACCTAAGTAGGTAGGTACTAAGTTGATGCAAGTGGTTAGAGAAACTCCTATATAACACCATTTCTTTAATGCTGGATTTCTCAGCATTGAATGGAACAACACCTCTCCATCCGTGTATGTCATAAAATGAGAACAAAGATTTGAAGGAATTAATTAATCACTAAGATTATAAGTTAATGATGTGGGTGTACTATACTCGTAGGTATACCTCTGCCTAACCCTTTGGGGAAACAAGGCGTGATGTTATGTATGTGGTCTCCTATAATTGGAACACACATCAGTATTCCTCCCTGTCCTAATAAACTCGCATGTAATTGCGGAGCCTCTGTTGAAGATCCAATAAATAAATATCTTCCTGCTGCCTGATAACAAAAACACACTACGCTCACCAATTCTCCTGCAAATTGTGGCTTTGACCCCCGTTATTAATAAAGCAGCCATTATCACCGATTTATTGATACTACTGATTGAGAGGCGTACACCTTGGAACAGGCCTGAAACCCTGACAGTGATCATGCTCTACCCCTCATCCCAATTTATTTGGGGTCGGCGCAACATGTATTTTTCTTCCATACTTCTCTAGTGATAAATGATAAATAATTTTATTTCTGTAAAGCAAGTTTGTACAAACACTTTTACACGACAATCATATTTTTCCGGCCGGCGTTTCTTATCTGACCACTCTGAGAAGAAAGGCCGAAATAAACTCAGAGGTTAAGTCTCTGATAAAGTCCTTGGTTACATCATGTGAAGACCATGTAGGTTGGAGTCTGAAATGGTCTTTTGAGGAAAGAACCACACAGATTGAGTAGACCTGTCCAGTACTCAGTGCACGCATTTGTCAGTAATCGTACAGCTCAACTCAGAACTTAAGGAGCTCAATGATTCGACGAACAATACCAAAGAAAGGACATTTGGGTACGTCGCATAAATTACTCAAACTGCCAGACTATTAGTCGTCATTTCGGTAGTAACCGCTGTTCTAGTCATATCATCTTTAACACAGTCCATCCATCCGTTTCTTTAGTCTTCCCCAACTCTTATAGCCATCCACATTTCACGTCCTCTGCTAACAGTGGAAACACAATTTATATTGTTCGCAAAAGAATACCTAATTATTACTCATTTAACAGTCACCGCAATAAACAATACTTTACTACATTCTTCAAACTCGCCGGTGAATCATATTCCGCCGTATGTTCTGTCAAACAATTAATTATAAGTAGGCAATGTTCAGTGTGCCACATATTTTCCGCCATTGTATTGTTAGTAGGAAGTTGAACAAAACAACTGAAAATATAATTGTAATTTATAATTAAGTACTTACATGAATATTTGGAATAATAAGGAAAGACCGACTGAATTTTGATATATTAATCAATATAACAACAGTCATTTCCTGTATTATTTTGCTATTAATTTCCGAGAACATTTTGAAAACACAAACACGCACAAACGTATGTAGGTATATGTATTTCGTAGATATGCACAATTTTGAACTAAACGATACACGAAACGATACGGTTCTGAATAATTCTATCTTTAACGTACTAAAATAACAATATAAACCATCAACACAAGTAAGACCCATGTCAAGAGTCTCGGTACCATCCTGATAAACCTGACATAGGAGCAAACGCTCGCTCCGATCCCCAATTAATTACTTCCGACCGATACAAAACAAATGTTTACTAATGGTCGTAAAGCGTTCGACCATAACATTTGTTTGTCTTATGTTATCGGTAGGAGTACATGTATCGTTAACCTTCGACACGGCCGGTCAAGCGCTGTCTCGCCCCTGGTGACCGTGTCGTGCGCTTCGATGCAATTACACGGCGTGTGAGCGCGGGTATCAACTACACCCGCCGCCGCGCCGCCGCTCAGTCGTCGCGCCACATTCGCTCCGAATACACATCCATTAACCGCTCAGCTGTGAAAAAGAAAATAAAGAAGTGAATAATGGCCGCTTCGCGTGCAACGTTTGTTGCGCTCGTGTGCGCACTCGCGATCACTGCCGACGCTATACAGAATCCGCTCACTGACGAGTTCATCAATCTCATCAATTCAAAGCAAAACACTTGGAAAGCCGGCAGAAACTTCCCGCTGAACACACCGTACACACACATCAAGAAATTAGCAGGTGTCCTGCAAGACGACCACTTGGCGAAACTTCCGAAGGTTGAACATGACGACGAACTGATTGCGAGTCTTCCGGAAAACTTCGATCCGAGAGACAAATGGCCGAACTGCCCCACATTGAACGAAGTCAGGGATCAAGGTTCATGCGGTAGCTGCTGGGCATTTGGCGCTGTTGAGGCGATGACCGACCGGTACTGTACGTACTCAAATGGAACACAACATTTTCATTTCTCCGCTGAGGATCTTTTGAGCTGTTGTCCAGTCTGTGGTCTTGGATGCAACGGGGGCATGCCGACCTTAGCTTGGGAGTACTGGAAGCACGTCGGTCTCGTGTCAGGTGGCAGCTACAACACGACTCAGGGTTGCAGACCGTACGAGATCCCCCCGTGCGAACATCACGTGCCCGGCAACAGGCTGCCTTGCAACGGTGACTCTAAAACCCCGAAATGTCTGAAGACGTGCGAATCAAGCTACAATGTTGACTACCACAAGGATAAACGCTACGGTAAACACGTGTTCTCAGTGTCAAGTAAGGAGGACCACATCAGGGCTGAATTATTCAAGAATGGACCTGTAGAAGGTGCGTTTACAGTGTACTCGGACTTGCTGAATTACAAGACCGGTGTTTACAAACACACGATTGGCGACGCTCTTGGTGGACACGCGATTAAAATCTTAGGCTGGGGAGTGGAGAACGGCAACAAGTACTGGCTCATTGCGAACTCCTGGAACAGCGACTGGGGTGACAATGGTTTCTTCAAAATTCTGCGCGGTGAAGACCATTGCGGTATTGAAAGTTCTATTGTAGCCGGTGAGCCACTTATTGTTGCAAAGTAAATTAATATGTTTAGTTTGTAATTTCATTAACTAAGCGTTTGTAAATAGCCGTCGTATATACATATTACAGTACCTACCAAATAGGTGTTATAAATACGAACAACGATATTTTTTAACCTATAAAATTTTGTACCAAATAAATTTTTGTTGTAACATATTTGTATACTTAATTTTCCCCTGTCGGTCGTTAGTTTATTTTCTAAATGAGACGATAATCAATCAAGTAAATTAAACTTAATTGTAGTCTCTTTGTACGCAGAGCAAATGAATTTGTAATAAGCGGAAAATAGCACTGAGACAACGGATATCTATAATTGACACTCATTTAACTATCATTGTTTTCATATCCAAAGTTCAAAGAGCGTCGGTTCAATAAACGTCTAAGTATTCCTAAACAACAATTATATTATTACTAAGGTTATTTGGACAAATAATAGAACAATAGATGACACTAATTACATTTACAAATCATCATCCAACTTCCTACCTAATATGCATAAAGTTACAGACTGAATAATCCCGTACAGACCAATTTGTTTTGTCTATGTCTAGTATATATAGTATTCAAGTAGAATAGATAGGTAGACAATCAAGTGTTTAAGTATAGTTCATAGGAATATAGATTCAATTAACAGCCCGTTCAAGGCTGGAATATTATGTCTTGCAAAAGATAACATCTGTTTCGAATCACAGCAAGAGTAAGTAGATACATAAATACCTAACTATGTACATTTTGAACCACATTCTACTCTATAGCTGATTACCTAACCACATAATATGTACTTGGATTCGTAGTATATTGAGAGATGCTTAGGTATGTACAATAGGTACCTACCTACATAAGTTTTCCCGTACCTACATAGCAAATTAATGTTATTTGAACAACACAAAATAGTATCAACCTGTAATATGTTCCGAATTTTAAAAACTTGTTTTGCATTGAAGTAAAGTTTGAATTAATTAATAATGGTGATTAGTCCCTCGATTGTCGCAGATCGCAGTACGCAGATCTACGCGAGACACAATGTTTTTTGAATTTTTGTAAAGTTTTAAGTCTCAAAAAACCATTATTTCATGAAACCATTCAAACTTTTGGGTAAAACTCGATAGCTAGGTACATATCTAGGAACTTTCTGTCTAATAATATGAATTCTTAACTGTACCTAATAAACTTTGAACTTAATAACTTTCTGAAATATTTCTTTCTACTTAGATATCTCTCTACCAACATTTCGCAATTCACTAATTGATAACCTCATTAATCGGTGATTCGAAACTTCTCCGTAATTACAGGGACTCAGTGATATCAATTGTGTAGTTTGCTTAACAACACACTGTTGTTACTCCTGGGACAGAAATACAGAATTAATCATGTCTTTGTTTCTCAGAAACACTCTTGATAAAGGAATGTTTTCTTAGGAATGTGAATTTTGAGATGTAGTAACAGTAAGTACTCATGTAGGTTGGCATTTGATACATAATAATTAATAACATACCATAAGATCACGCCAGTATTCCTCGAATGGGTAGCCAGAGGTAGGTACAGTTAGGGAAAATAATTGTTCATCAAACATTACGTCAATTTGCCGTGTTATTATAGCAAATTCATACAACCGTCAAAGAATTGCAGTTGTGATTTGAGTATAGTTATAGACAATTTAAGCTGGTAGTCAATTTGATTTTTTTTAAAACCGGCCAAGTGCGTGTCGGACCACGCACAGTGAAGGGTTCCGTAGTTGGGTTGAATTTATCCCAAGAACAAACTTAACATTGTAGTTGAAAAACATGTTCTCTCATACGTTCCAATTGCAAATGTAAGTTGGCCGACTACTACTCGTTAACTTTAAAGTCTACTTAGCTGTGATAGTTTTCCTTTTAAATTGGTTGTATATACTACTACCGTGAATTTTTTCACATATCCAAAACTAAACGTTTATCTGGCAGGAGGGGGGGGGGGGGCCTTGACTACAACAAAATTAGCACTTTAAAGCTTAATATTTCAGAAACGGATCCCTTAATCGAAAAAATGTTTTCAAATTTTTTTTCATGATGTTATTTTACCACAATGTCGTGTCGCGTGATTAATATGTATGTATATCCATGCCAAATTATACCTTTCTAGTACTAAGAATCTCTGAGCTAAGCTGCGGATGGACGGACAGTCGGACGGACATGGCGAAACTATAAGGGTTCCTTGTTGACTATGGAACCCTAAAAAGTGTATGTGTGTCAGCTCCGACGCACGACTGGAGTTTACTCCGTGAAAGGTACGTTGCTCAGAAAAACGTAACGCGCTTGTATTTGAAATTATATATATATAAATATATAATTCCACTCCTCATAAAATTTCCATACCGGGAGCCTTATATGAAAATCGATTCTTAAGGAGTAAACTCCAAAAATATTTTCCCCAACTTTAGGTACATTTTAACAATGATCATCATTATAATTATTATCAATCGGTTTATGTCCACAAATGAACAGCCCATCCCCCATCTCAACTTTCTATTCGTTATGAAAGGCGAACATAGCATCAAAAGTTTTGCCATTATTTTTAGGTATTTAATTACTTATAATACTTATCGTAGTTTATTTGGTCGTCGTCATCCTCACAACAATATGATTCAGACCAGACGCCTTTTGCGATACTACACCTAGGGTGGGAACGAGGTCGTCTTTGTTTTACTTTATTTTTATGCTGTTGCTACATTCATTATAGCTTTTGTGATCTAGAGACGTCACAATGGGAGGCAATGGCAGCAGACCGGTCACTGTGGAGGCATACCGTGAGCACTAAGGTGTTTGCGTTTGAAAGGCGACGTAAAGAGGAGCTCGATGCTAAACGAGATGAGCTCAAGGCCCGACCACCCGCGGCCATCCAATATAATTACATCGGAGGGGTGCTGACTTGCCGTGAATGTGGACGCACTTTCGCGGCAAAAATTGGTTATATCAGTTACCTGAGGGCACACCAGCGATGTCATCAATAGGCAGATCCAAGTCGCTGTGGCCGAAATCGGCCAGGATCATACTTTTGACTGTGCAATGCGTCAGTTTCGATAGTATCATACTCGTATAAGCGGCTTTTAATATAACCGATAGGTGACAGGCATCCGACAATTTTACATGCATTTGTGAAAATGTGACAATTTTGTAATTTTTTGACAATAATTATATATGTCGCATTGTCAGTTATACTAAATAGAGGTAGGCATGGTAGGTACCTACATCAATATTCGAATAATGTAACCTATGTCAAGTTTTGGATTTCTATTTGAAAGCGAATGTCATTGACCTTTCTACTTTAATTTGAAATCGTTCATCAAAACCAGCCCAAGTTTGATACATACAATCGAGTTATTTTCAAAGACTGCTGACATTCTGGCGTCACTCAGTTATCTATGTATGTATTACGGGCTGAAAAGACCACTGGATAGATAGTTCTCATTCAATATTACGACGGCTTCGAAATAAGTAATACTGGTGTTTACATTGGCAGTATCCTGGGTGACACCACTTTCCGGCTCGCTACAAGTCTGCGTCTGGGCGCTCCTTGCGGGGCCCCTCATCGCTATCAGTGTGGTGAAGCAGTCGACCGCCTCGGACACCATGGCCTTTCTTGCAGCAAGAGCGCTGGTCGGTTGGCCCGGTACGCCAGCATTAATGACATCATCCGTCGGGCTCTTGTCACCGCCGGGGTGCACGCTATTTTAGAACCCTTTAGGCTTGGCACGCGACGGTGGGAAGAGGCCAGACGGAATGACCATAATGCCTTGGAAGTTGGGTAGGCCTTTGGTGTGGGATGCAACCTGTGTCGACATCCTCGCGCCATCCCATCTTCCTAGCACGGCAGGTCATGCTGGGGTGGCTGCTGCAGGTGCAGAAAATCTTAAACGGCGCAAATATAACAACCTTATTGGGAGATAGCTCCCAATAAGGTTGTTATATTTGCGCCGTACACATATAGATGTTTGAGCTGTTTGGGGTTGAAACACTAGGGCCGTGGGGTCCGAGTGCTCATCGAGTATTTCGGGACATCGCCAAGCTGTTGGTCGACTCTTCACGTGACCAGAGGGCTGGCCTATTTTTAGGTCAAATAATAAGCATTGCCATCCAACGTGGCAACGCTGCCAGCCTTTTGGGCACTTTTCCCACTGACAGCGATGCGGACGAATTTTTTGATGCCCAATGAGCTCTCTTTTATTTATTTTTTTTTTCTCTTTTCTTTATACATATACTTGTAAACATAATATATATATTTTAGTGTAGTGTTAGATTGTACATTGTATTTAAGATGTTTCCATTGATCAATAAATAAGTAATACTTACTTATCTTTGAATAGACTATATTTATATACCTAATAGGTTCCCATCGAAGAGTGAAAATATGAGCATGCACAATATCAGCTAACGGCGACAATGGGCATGCTATTTTGATGGCAGATCAAGAAACCAGCTACCAAAATTTCATTAGCATCTTCATTAATTCGCTACCAAGAGCAGGTTTTATTAAAGGTAATTATTTTTTGACGATTTCAAAAAAAGGAGGAGGTTCTATGTTCGACTGTATAGATCTATGTACTTTTTATGTAGGTGTGCTCCTCGGTTTAGTAGAGGGAACTCACGCGGTGGACCCATAGATCATAATAACGTTTCTTTGGTGGCTTATGAGTAAGCTTCAATAATACGTATTTAATTTCACTTTGTGTATGTTGATGATGTTATAAAACAGGAATTCAATGATTTTTACATAGCAGGTAGCGGTATACGAATGTGTGTGGGGTACGTTGACTTGCGAAATGAAAGTTATTTTCCACTTTGTACTTTTTAATGTTTTTTTTTTTTGGAAGTCGGTTTTTTTTTTTGTGCTAAATTTTTTTTTTACTTTAAGCAATATTTTCAGATTGAAATAACACGCCCAGGCCAGGGCAGTACCTACCTACTTCACCACAGTACGGTAGGTAGGTAGGCTAAGTACTGAGACTTTCACAACTTTCGCCATCGCAGACTGTTGCTGTCGACATAATATATTTTTTTATAAATAAATCGATTACTTTACTATAAACATGTCCCGGAATTAACGCACAACCTCTTAAGTGGTCATTGTATCAAATCGGGAACAAAATCAGCTGTTCCCTACATTTTGACGAGTTATGCGAACATCAATGTAGGGAACAGCAGATTTTTTTTCGCGATTTCAGGTTTGGGCCCATAGTAAAAGTTGTTCATAATGACGAGTAAAATGACCCCTTATGAGGTTGTGCGTTAATTCCGGGACATGTTGTATATTCATACATTCATACTTTGAATGCTTGGCATGAACTTAGGTAGGTACTCGTAGTTGTATTTTATAACTCAAACATGTAAAGGGTGTATTTAGCAAACCTCGTAATAAACTTTGCTAGTGGATCAGACCCTAAGAGGCAAGGAGGATATTTTTTCTGGCGCGCCCTGGGTAGCCAAGCAGTTCTGTTACCATTTACCAATATGACAGACTTTTAGTGACCAACCAACACGAGAAAAAGTCTTGTTGCTGTTGAAAAATCAAGCGAATGTGTATATTGTATATTCGCGGAACTGCTATCGTGTTTTTATTATATGAATAAGTACATTATAATGATTGTCTGTTTTCATAACAATATTTTTTTTTCATGTTCTGGTAAATGTTATCAATAACACTCCGTGACAGATATTGGATAACAATTTTATAAAATAAAACAGTCGGCCCCCAACGTCCGCCCACAAACATATGATACGAGTGAGATCAAATTATATTTATTTGTTTCATAAATTAAATTAAGTATTTCATTAATGATAAGGTAACGTACTCACCAAGCTAGAGCTTCTTACATTAGCTTTAAACTATGACAACGCATATTAAATCACCCCAAAAACATTGAAATATTATAGGTAGCTACGAAATACTTATTTATCCAGAAAGCCTCATTAAAAACTTTTTTACAAAAAAAAAAAACAACTGCCTTCCAGAAAAAACACAACAAATTGAAAAATATCTTTAATTTCGGAAGTCGTTGGTTTTTGTATTTCCGTTTTTGCCACCGACATTCGAAATTAAAGTTTTTTTTTTTTGCAAAAAAGTTTTTTATTTTTCTCTTTTTAGTTGTGGTAACTACCCCACACACATTCGTATACCACTAATTGCTATGATTTAAACAACAGTCAAAGGAAGAATATAAGTTTTATTATCATAATCAACATGCACAAAGTGGAATAAATTCGTAGGTATTATTGAAGCTAACTCAAAAACCACTCATCAGAACTTGACCAAATGTACGTGCATACGAGCTCAGAATCAAGAGTAGGTACTCTTTCAAACAAAAAATAATTATTAAAAATCAACAAATAGTTTATAAACAACGAAATTCTGAGGAAACAAACAGTTAAAAATACAACAGAATTGAGAACCTCCTCCTTTGTTTCAATTCGGTAAAAAGGGCTTTAGGGCTTGGCGACTAACATTATACACTCGAGACCGTATTATTCGCGCGAGGCGTAGGCGAGCGCAATATGGGGGCCGAGTGTGTAATGATTAATGCTCATGCGTTTCATACGACGTTTTTCAACACACTTACGAGGCAAAAAATAAATCAAGTTTCACAAACTAATCACTGTAAAAAAATATGACATATTCGCGGATTCCTTTTATCTCGGTGTCTTCGCAGGTTGAAGGAGAGGCAAAGGCAAGAAGCCGTCGAACAGTCTAATACGTATCAAAAGCATAAAAACTAAATATTTTGTGTGTTATTTGGATGTAGAACACGAATGAATGTTATTTTTTTGACAAAAATTTGATGAAATATTATGTTAATTTATAGTAGGCATAAAAAGGCGTGAAGTCTTGATGAGATTAAAAAAGCGCACATCTCCGACTAGTAAATAGTTATCTGTGACGCACATTACCGCACTAGTACGGTAATATAAAGTAAAAAGCACGCGTGTTTAATACACTACATTATGAACCTAAAGGCGGTTCAATAAGATCCACTTTTCGAGCGAGTGTGTTAAAAAATATATTGGTAAGTCTCTCTGTACGTAGGCACACTAAAATTTATAAGGCCATTCATATCGAGCCTCCATTACTCGCTATCTCCAATGAAAGCGACATATACCTACCTACCAAGTCGATTATATCTAGATAGATACTCCAAAGGTACCTACTATCTCATAAAATTACATGACTTTCATTCTCGTACAAGGGAGCAGAATAGAATTAATCTATCTCAGTAAGGGTCGACGAACTCCTTATCTTCAAGTTTTATAGGTGAAATAGTTGGACCGATTTAAGCAAAAATGATCCAACCCACATTGTCGGGGTTGTGGGTTGGATCATTTTTGCTTAAAACGGTCCAGTTGTTGATATGTGCCTATATGCCTACCAAACTAGGTAGTTTGGCAACTTTTAAGTGCTTATTGGTAATGTGCTAAGTATCATGTACTATGTACCATCGCGGACATTAGCGTAACCACTTTTCAACCTTATTACCTAAGTAATAAGGTCGAAAAGTGGTTCCCTAAAGGTATTAGCAATTAGCCGTTAATTCTAGCCACAAGGTAAAACAATTGCCGCGAGAAATCGCGGCACGGCGGACAGAGCTCCGGCAGGATCTCATGGCGGCATGGAGAGTGCGATTGTCGCAACCCAGCGCTGGGCACGCCACAATTGCGGCGATAAGTCCCCTCTTTGAGGAGTGGCTGGAGAGGCGCCACGGCGTCCTCACCTTCCGCCTGACGCAGGTCCTCACCGGACACGGGTGCTTCGGGAGGTACCTGTTCCGGATAAGGCGGGAGGAATCGCCCGGGTGTCACCACTGTGTGGATCGCCCGGAGGACACGGTGGAGCATACGGTGGAGGTCTGCCCGGCTTGGGCGGAGCACCGCCGTGTCCTCGCGGAAGCGATCGGCGGCGGCGATCTCTCGCGTCCGGCCCTGGTCCAGGCCATGGTACGGAGCGAGAGTGCATGGGAAGCCATTACCTCCTTCTGCGAAGCAGTAATGCTCGTGAAGGAGGAGGCGGGACGCGTGAGGGAGAGGCAAGCTTTGCACCCTCACTCCCCTAGTCGCCGCAGGAGACGCCCTGGGCGTCGGGAATTGGCAGCTGATTCCCGGCCACCGTAGGCGCGGGCTTGCGGACGGCGAGCAATGGGTAGCTCGCCGTCCGGTAAGGACCAAGCCCGAGTCGACGGCGCGTCGTGTTCCACGCGCGCCTCAAAGAGATGTCAGCACTATTGACGGGGTCCGCTAGGGCCGATGCCAGCTAGGGTTGCGGGATGTTCGAAAGAGTTACCGTGGCCCCGGCACAGGCAACAGAAGGAACACGGGTGGGTTTTAGTCAGTAAAAGTCTGACACGCCCTCCCGCTCCGCCCAGAGCGGGAGAAGTCATTTGATGATTTCCCATCCACAAAAAAAAAAAAAAAGGTAAAACAATGCTTTGATTTCTTCTCGATAACGATTGTACTCATGTTGGTAAATTGATACAACCGCGGTAGGTAGGTACATAATGATCACGATTCAATCGAAATAATGTAACTGTGATATAACTACAGCACGCTGACGAGACATTATATACTAACACAATAGGAGCACATCATCAACATTTTCAAGGTACATATTTTGAAATTTTCAATAAAAAGTGTCAAATAAAATACCTATACTTAAAGGAATATTTCAAAAATGCCTTAATTTATACGTACTGATTAATTAGAAAGAATCGTTCTACGTTACTGAAAATAAGACTACCATACCTACATCGGTAATGTTACACTCTTTAGTTACACTGTTATGGAAGTAGGCGACAAAGAGCTCACACTCACACAAAAGTAGATTATCTGGATGATGTGCCATTGAAGCAATGAATAAAGTGTTGAAAGTAGGTTAGGTATAACTCCTTCCTTGCTCTCCGAAGAGTTTATTTATAGCTCATGCTGGCCAGCGATAAAAGACTGCGAAGAAATAAAATCTAAAACTCACTGCTATGATTTGAAAATCGAACTTTCGGAAGTGAGAAAATACTTATATACCTAGATAAAAGATAAACTGCTTGATGAGCTGAATTTTCAAGTCAAGTTTGTTCTTTTTTATTCGCAAAAGTTGCTTATTTTCACCCTTTTCTGCTTCTGCAACTGCCCAAACCAGCATACTTAGGTAGGTAATTAGGTAAACAAGCGCCCAATTTTTAAGTTCAGTAGGTACCTACTTAGGTACAGTCCAACTACTAACTACCCACGTGAAAAAAGTATCGTAGCAATAATTTTGGTCCAAATCCGTCCAAAATGTTGTATTGCTCAAAATGAAGCAGTCTCGTCGTCGCCTGCGAGCCGTGGTTCATTAAAGGCGGGAGTAGGCTATTTAAAACAAGTCCTCATGTATTCGTTACACGATTAAAGCGACTTAACCCCGACGGCACTTAAAATGCCTAGACCGCGCTTACCGAGTTAAAATTTTAATGAAATGCGAAAAACGAATACTTTTAATGTTTCTGTCGGCTTTGCTGGGCTCAGTTTAAATTAGTAGAGAAGTTCAGTGTTGTGGATATAACTTATGGGTTATGAATGGAAATGCGGCAATTATGGAGCGTGTGTAATAATTTCAATGGGAAGGTTTTTAAATGAACTAGGGTTTTGTTTTAAACAAAACCAACATGAGTAGATAGGTGAAGTTTTAATGGATTTATATTCAGACCTTACTTCTGTTTTCTGGAACGAAAGTCAAAGACATGTTCAAATTAAAACCATATCAAGTGATCTGATCGGCTGTTGATAATTTAAGTCAACCAATCACAGTAGATCAGCAGTTGACATCCATGTGACAATTTGTTAACATTCTGCGTTGATCACAGAGTACTATTTTGCGTTGATTTTCGTTCCAACCCGGCTGATAGTAGGTGCTTATTTTATTTCACGAAGCCACGCGAGACTCCCCGGAGTAACTCTTCTCCATAGCAGTCTCTTGACCTTTTTTCTGCCTAGGTACCTACCAGGGGTGTAGCCTCCATACAACGCGATTCCAATCGGCTTCACTTTGAAACAACCACTCTTCTTCATGTCTACTATTGCCAAATAATATGGTACACCTGTGTGTGTAACTGCGTATATACGCACATTACATAATTGTATTTAATAACAGCATCATAAGATTAAAAAAACCTACAGTTTTTTGTCTGAGTATATGAGAACTGAACAATTTTTTCTTTGGCTTTCCTCTAATGATAATTATAGCCGCGCCACTGGTACCTACCTACTCTATTGTGTTAACATAAATTGAAGTCGAGTACAAATTGTTCGTTGTAGGAAATGGATTATTAGTCGCCCAGTTACTGTAATGGTACGGTTCTCTCGTAGTAGTGAACTGTTTGCTCATAATTTGCTCGTACAATATTTACAGTTGGCAAGAAGGACCTACAGACGCAATTGTGACACCTGTTTTCCCAGAAGGATGGCTTATACAAATGAACCCAAACCTACGAGTACCTAGCAGAGTATCTACATCAATGATTAATCACCGACAGGGCGCATTTACTTAGGTTTTAATTAACGAGCCTATTGTAACCTCAGATCAACAAATTGTAACATTTAGGTATGCTATGGCTACATTGTCGCGATAACGCGATCTACACTTCGCGCGCTCTCTATTGTACAGCGAGACGTCGAGCGGTGGGCGAGAGAGAGCGCGCGAAGTGTAAGTTCGTAGGTAGGGTCACTCGCACACCGGCCGACGTCTCGCTGTACAACAAAGACTGCGCGTAGCGTAGTTCGCGATATCGCGACAGTGTAGCCGTAGGGTCACAACTAGAAGGGTCTAAACGCGGGCAGGGCTGGAAAAGCCACGAAGCATTTGTAGCTAAAGCTACAGACCTCGCGCTTTGGGGGGGCCCGCGCTTGGACGTACCTACATAAAATCAAGTTTTGTTACCTATACCACCGGTAGGCCCAATGGAATATTATGTTCGAAAGGTCAAAAGCCTCTCCGTGGCGGCATGCTATACATTTTCGCTCGCTCTTGCATCCTAAATTCTCTTTATTCTTCTGTTTTCCTGTTTATGTCGTACAAAGCCATTTCTATTTCTGTATGAATTGTCAAAAGAACCTCGAAGAGCCGGGGTGCTAAAAATTTTCGGGCTTGCTTCGCTCGCTCTCGCATTTTCATTTCCCTTAACTCTTAATCTTTTAACCTAACCTATCCTAGGTGCTAAAATTTTCAAAACAATGCCCAGTTTCTACCACACGGGGGCCCCTTGGTAGAATTTGCTACAGGCCCCGCGCTGTCTTAAACCGGCACTGAACGCGGGGTTCATCTAGGCAGTCGTAAGAAAGAAAATAGTATCATTTTGGCAGGTAAGTAGACATTTTGTCACACCATTCGAGCTACAAGTAGCCATACAACATTAAACAACCCAAAATACCAGACCACGTGAAAAACCCCTATAAAACCTCGTGACCTCATAATTCCTACCTCACCCCAAAAATTTTGGATCTCTTGAATCCCATTAAAATTTCACTAGGTACTTACCTACGCGTACTTTTTGTTTGCGTACAGAATTATAACGGCTTCATTATAACTAAAAGGTCAAGTATAGTGTATCTGGAAATTGATTCTACGCCGGTTCTGCGCAAATCGAAACATTTCTTTTGTGTTTAGAACATCATGCTGCGACTACTAGATACCTAATCTTGTTTGTCGATAGCTTGGACTTTGTGTCAACTGTGAGGCATGTTCGGTCACATTACGTTAATAGCAAGTCTTTGTTGTTTTTCATGTTAATTTTTCGGTTCTGGGAAGCGTCTCAAACGATTTTTCTAAACGAGAGTTTGAAGCTGTCTTATTAGAAATTAAGGAACTCGTCATCATAATTTACCTAATATTGTTTGGAGACAGCGGAATAGCGACTTTGGTAACATTGAAATAAAGTCGAATAAAAATATAACTAAACCACGTGACTGACCGCTTTGACGTCCTTTGTTGTATATGATGGTTAAGGGGGAAGCGCCAGGTAGCCCGCGAAATTCAAATTTTCTTATGTTTTTTGCAATTTGCAAGTCAGTATTAAGTTGTATGTTGACTAAAATATCATTCGCGACCGTAACAAATATGCATATACAGAATTATAATCATCATAACTGGTACCTAATACAACTCCCATAAGTTTGTATAATCCTAATTGTCATGATTTCATGAAATAGTCATTCAATAGAATTAAAGAGTTGTATTGATGACTTTAATTATCATAATTATGTAAATAGGTACATACTTTTTACGGTCGCGAATCATATTTTGATCAACATACAACCTAATACTGACTTGAAAATTGCACAAAACGTAAGAAAAGTTGAATTTCCCGGGCTACTTGGAGCTTTCGCCTTAACTATATATTTTCAACTTTATTTCATTCAACGACAGCAAAGTTGATATTTCCGACTCATCATCATCTGCCTAGCCTTTTCCCAACTATGTTGGGGTCGGCTTCCAGTCTAACCGGATGCAGCTGAATACCAGTATTTTACATGGAGCGACTGCCTATCTGACCTCCACAACCCAGTTACTGGGTAATACGATACCCCTTGGTAAGACTGGTTGTCAGACTTTCAAGCTTCTGACGACCCGTAACGACTGTCAAAGTTACACGAATGACAGCCGGGACCAACGGCTTAACGTGCTTTCCGAGGCAGGGGTCTTGATATGTAAAGATGGTCACCCATCCACGGACCAACCGCGGCAAGCGTAGCTTAACCTGACCGATCGACCCGTGCGGCTGTTATTTCTTAGCCACAAGCCCCTCATCAGTTGATATTTCCGACTACGCCGACCATTTATACGAGTTCCTTTTGAAAATGCAGTGCAAGTTGTACAGCGAGTCTATCTCGGCCTTTTTTTTGGGTGGGAAATCATCAAACGACCTACGGCTCTGGGCGGAGCGGAAGGGCGTGTCAGACTTTTACCGACTAAAACCCACCCGTGTTCCTTCAGTTGCCAGTGCCAGGGGCCACGGTAACTCTTTCGAACAACCCGCGGCCCTGACCGAGTCTATCCCGCCCTGGAACCTAAATTCTAAATAACTGCAATGCGATTCTACTCGTTCCTACTTCAAAGAAATATTAGCTGCGTATACTGCGATCACCGTTTCATAAGAGGGTCTACTAGTGGTTATGGCAAGATTTGTATAGCGATTTTCCTCTGTGTGGTACGAACAACACACACCCAAGCTAAGGTTGCCGTGCCGAGAGCTGCATGGCTAGGGTTAGGACCCTCGCCAACGACTCAACGCCTCGCGAACGTGCCTGCTGTCTAGGTTCGGGCACTCCCAGACACAACAAGCCTTACCTCTACATGCAGGGCTCTGTAGTGTCGCCAGATTTTTTACTTTGCTTTTCGTGGGAACTAAATGAGTAATTTAAATATTAATATTTAATCAACTCGGAGGCGGCGGTGATGCTCGCCACACACCACGTCAGTTGTTTCCACGAGGAGAAAAGCGAGCGGCGGAATGTCGCTTAGCTACGCTGAATGTGCAGGGAGGTATAAAAGATAAGATGGATGAGGTGTGTGAGATGGTGAAGGATAAAAGGATAGATGTGTTATGTGTGAATGAGACGAAAAGAACGGGAGTGGATATAACCAAACACGGTTATCTAACCGCTATCTGGTCCAGTGTTCAAGAGACACATAGGGCCTGTCAGGGTGTGGGGGTTGGTTGTCCTCTCCGAGCGGTGATGAAATGTGTGAAAGATTATGTTTGTGTGAGTCCCAGGATCCTATGGGTAAGAACCAAGGTGGGCCTAAACTCTATCTTTATTTTGTGCGTTTATGCACCAGATATGGGAAGCTCACCTTCGGAGGGACGAATTTTGGGGCAGTATAAGAGATTTAATGAATTCAAACGAGAAAATTGTTACGCTTGGGGACTTTAATGGTTGGGTTGGTGTGAAGAGGACTGGGTACGAAAAAGTATTAGGTGCATTTGGGGATGATTGAGAATGGGATAAATTCACTAGAGATTTGTGTAGAGAAGAATATATTTGTTATGAACCCCATGTTTATTCATAGAAAGGTTCACACGTATACGTGGGAAAGGCAAGACGGTAGAAGTATGACCTACATTGTGATTGTGGATGAAAGTTTAAAAAGTTACAGATACAAGAGCTTATGGGGGTGTTAATGTAGGGACTGATCATTATCTGGTTAGGAACGTGTCGGGTGGAAGGTCTGTTCGAGAGAGTTCGAGTTCTTGTGACAGCTCTAGAACGAATAAAAGTAGTAAGACTGCAAGAAATTAAAGTAAAAGTGGAATATAAGAGGAAAGTAAAAGTGAAGACGGACAAAATATTTGATGATACGAATGATTACAGTCTAGAAGAAGTATGGGATATAGCGAGAAATAGTAAGATGCAAGTAGCCATAAAAGTATGTGGTCTGGAGCAGAGGAAATGAGGTAGTAGAACGAATGAATCTTGGGTAGATGGTGAAGTAAAAGAGGTTGTGAGGAAGAAGAAAGAGGCCTGGCTTAATGTGTTAGCCTATAAGGCTAAAAATAGGATGAATCAGGCAACGAATGTGACAGACGATTTGGAAAAAGTGAAGAAGAAATACTCCGAAATGAAAACGAAGGTGAGAGATGATAAAAACGAAAAAGGAAGAAAATAATAATAGGAAGTTCTTTGATTACTTCAGGGCCAACGTTAAGCTGTTCTGGAAATTAATGAATGAATTGCCTGTCAAATGCCTTCTCTAAGCAGATGATCAAATTCTACATGCATCGTCAGCAGAACCGTTGCAAGACATGGTGACTGTGATGGATGAAGCATATAAATATGAATAAGTCGAAGGTCATGGTTTTTGAAAGAGAAAAGGATGTATCGGTGTGTGATGTGAAAATAAATGATAAGAGTGTGGAGCAAGTGAGTTTGTATATTTAGGAGTCTGTTTACAAGGCATGGAAAGATTGATGAAGATGTGGACAGGAGAGTAAATGCTGGAAATAAAGTGAATGGTGAGTGAATGGTCTATACATGCGATTGTGACCAACCAGTTGATGTCCAATGAGGCTCGACTGGCTGTTCACAATGGTGTGCTGGTGCCTACGCTTATGTATGGAAGTGAATGTTGGATGTGGCAAAAGAAGCATGAAAGTGGGATAATGCTGTAGAAATGCATTCCTTACGAAGCATTTGTGTTGTAACTATAAATGATAGGCTGAGAAATGATGTGATAGGCAAAGCGCAACGATGCGGTTTAAAAGAAAGGTTAGGTGCGTAGTACTCGCAACCAGCATGCGTGTATGAACGTAAACGAGGCAAAAAGAGTATGTAAGGATCATAGTCGGTGGCGTTCCGTAGTTTCTACCCATGGGAAGAAAGCTTGAGTTTATGTATGTTTATAGCGATATATTCTAAACTCTAAAGCATCTTAGCTTAAGGCTCATATTGCTACATAATCAATTACTTGACTACTTAACAACAGACCTCGGATTCGGGTACCAACCCGAATCCTTCCTTCCTTCGACCACGAAGGAAGGAAACTCTGCTTAGGGAGGGTTCAGTAACAACAAATGGGGAGCACCTAATAAAATATCAATATTTTAAATAACATTTTATTGTAACTACAAATTAATATTCTTAAAATATTTGTGCCAAAAGTAAAAACCCGAATTCTAATTTTTTTTAAATCTATTGTTATTAGCTCGTGGGATCCACAATATAGTCGCGAATTTAATAAATACAAACTCAGCTCCATTTAAAAAAAAATTAAGATAGGTGCAATTACAAAAATCTGTAGCTCAAATCTGCGTCAGAATTTTCTCCTTTGCCTTTTACGTAAATAATAATCCATTAAATTCCATACGTCACACAAAAGATATTTTGAAGATCGAAGTAAAAAATAACAACCATCAATTACCTTTTAAAAGTTTAAACTTTTGGCACAAATTAATTATTAAATACATGATTAGTTATATACCTAATTTGATTAAATCTAATATATCACAAACCATGACTGATCACGTTAGTGCGTCTCAGTCCTAACATAGCACTAGTGTCAGTTAGTTCCATTGTAAAAAGAAAGTTTTAACACTTAAACCTGTTGCACTACTATTGGTAACCAAAAATGTATAGGAATACTTCAATAAAACATACATATTCCTAATAAGTCTTAATAACGTGATTATAAGGTCGAATCTACAATGGCACATCAAATTCAGCGCTTCTGTGCCGACTCTAGCGCCACACTTTTTCACACTTGATTGAATGCCACGGTTTATCGCATTAATTCGACGGCATTACCCTTATTAGACGTGATAGTGTATGGAAGTCCCTTTACTCGGTTTATTTGAAAGTAAAAGATAGGACTATTCCCACCCAAGCGAATATTTCAGAGATTACGAAAAATAGTGCAACAAGCCAAAGTCAAAGGCCAAAGCCAAAGCCAAATTATAATATTTGCAAACAAAAATAACAATCGCGTCAGTCTGTTAGAGAAAAAAAAATTATAAATACAACATAATCAATGATTTTTGGTAAAAAAATATTTTTTCATGACACACAAAACAGACACAGAGATCACATATGCTTAATTAGACAATTATTGAGAGGCCATCGTTCAAACCAAACTACTTTTGTTTTCCGTTCACATTTTTGACTACACCGGAAACAAGTTAAAGCTGATCCAACTTATAGCCATCGCACCTTCCAATCTATCGAACCACTTCTTGAGAAAGAAAATAGAAAACATCTGACGGTCAAAAAAAGAACCTAAATAAAACAAAAATTAATAAAGTCAAACAAAATATAAATGTCAGCTTATTTGGCGGTTTCGAAAGAGACAGGCGCTAGAATGGCATGGCAGGCCAAAATAATGGCTTAGATCAATGAAACAACTGTTTAAGAATGGGCGCGATAACTGCTGTTGCTATCCAAATTTTTAAGCAGTAAGTAGATGATAGATTTGACAAAATGTCATAGCTACGAGAGGTCAATTACGGCCTCAAGCCCGCGCAAACAGAAGCGAATTATCTATTTCTTTACAACACAATTCCATTTCAGTACTATTACCATCAACTGTCCCTAAATGCTACAACAATCGATAGAATCTATCTGAAAAAAATATTCATTACTATTTTACATTTTAATAAAAAAAAACGTAGGAAAATTGGAATGAATGATAATTAAAAATTTTACGTGATAAATATATTAATACTTTTACATTTGACACAGACATAAAAAATGGCTGAGTTTGGCCACAGACGGATAAAAAGAAACATTCAAATAGTTGTAATTTTGTTGAAATATCGTTTTCTGAACTTTTTCAACTGATAAAATATTAAACAAGCGACTAGCAGATTCGTATTCCATCTTCTTCTGGATACCCTTACTTCAGTTTCTGAAAGTAGAAAACCAGGCAAGATCTTCACTTTTTTTCCAGGCCGGAACAACGGTTTTAAAGTACTAGATTTTTTGGCCTGGACCAAAAGCCTACAACAAAGATTTGTACCTACACTCCTTTCACAGACTTTACCTCTGACAGTAACCCAAGCAATAACTCACCAGCAACCTTATTACAATATGAATAAAGATCATTTTGATTTTAACAGTGAAGCAAAATCAGAGGTAAAATAATGAAAGGACTGCGCTTACAGTTTCACAGTACCCGTCGGCGACCAAACTAGCTACAGATAGATTAAATTATTTAACGATGGTATTCATGACTCTATTGCTCTCTTACTAGCGCTCAGAATTGATATAGCGCCATCTCACTCTGTCATTGACATTGCATTGAATGCCGTCGCTAAACAATTAGCTTGTACAGACAGCAAAAGAGATAAGTATGCAGGCTTCTTAGTGTAACTTAGTTGTGCGTGCGCCAAGTGGCCAAGATTTTGACACTTTTGGTATACTCAGGAAGAGTTAAGTTAGTGAAAGAAGTATCTTTATGCGTTAATAATGCAACGGGTGGGGTTCGAACTCACAAGTTTTCTCTCACCAATCCAATGATTTATCCATTGAACGATTGCTTTTTATTTACAACTAGCTGACACAACAGATGTCGTTGTCCGAATTTCAATAATTCATACAAAAATCCTGTAGAAAAAAGGACATACCGTTTTTCCCGAATTTGAACATTTTCCGGTATTAAACTTTTCCAATTTTTCTTGCCGTAAAAACCTAATTCACACATTTTAAAACAAAAATAGCCAAATCAGTCCAGCCGTTCTCAAGTGCACTAACCAAAGAACAGAATTTAATTTTTTTATTCGTATAGATTTAAAGTGACATACGCCTGCGTACTATAAATATGTTTTTTACTTGCCTGCACACTTTAATCTTCTGCCATTTTATACAGTGTATCTTTCCTTACATGTCTCATTTGGTAATCAAGCACGGTACGAAGATCAAGAATTTTCGCATCAAGCACACTTTACGTATGTTTGTTAGATACACATACGGTTCCACGAACTTCACCAAAAACTGCTTCAAATTTACCATTCAATTAGTCAGGGAAATTAATTCTTAAGCAAATTGACACCCTACGTCAATTTGGCGTGTTATAGCCATTTCATACAACTTTCAAAGTTGGTAGTCAATTTGCTTAACACTTCCCTGACTTTCCATCAAAATCTCTGGGCCATATTTGTTTACAAAACAAGACAAGTTAATAAAAACACACATTAATTACAATCTATTTACGTCATTGAGTCGTATCTCGTGTTATTCGTGAGCGGATCGGTGTCGTCCCGCTGACGGAAATTGAAGGCGTTACGGAAACTCTCTCGAAGTCTCTCCGTGAACGTCTTGTAGTCGAGGTGCGCTTGCCCGAAGTCGAAGTCTGCCACTTCTACCGAGTACCTGTAACGTAATTTTGATTGCCTATAGAGTATTAAGCTTTGCGTCGTAGGTAGGTAATCAGTAAAATTTATATGGAACTGGGGGCCAACCACCACCTCTTAAAGCAGTATTATTTTAATGTGACTTCAGTGTGAGAAAGAGATGAAGCTATACAGGACGTCTAGCTTCATCTCTTTCCCACACTGAAGTAAGATTACAATAATACTGCTTTAAGAGGTGGTGGTCTAGCTCCTGGACAGACCCCATTTGCTTTAACAGAAAGTGTTTTGAATTCAAACGGCGAAAGAGCAAGAAAACGACACCGCAGTAAGTTTAAGGGTCTGCTCCAGGTAACCATAGACCAGAAAAAGAAAGAAATAATTATATTTTTTTTTTATTATTATTATTGTTCCTCTCAGACAGACCACCTGTCATCTAATCTCTTCATGCTTGGTTGACTGGTAGAGAATGCCGAAGGCATTAAGTCCGCCTTTGTACCTTTCGTGTGTGTGAAGTTTCGATAAATAAAGAAGACTATGATGCTGCTAAGGCTTATGTAATCGCAGTGGACTTAGAACCTATGCATAATCCATACTTATATTAAAAGTGCCAGAGTAACTCTGTCTATCTGACTGTTTGTTGGCTTTTCACGCCCTAACGGCTGAACGGATTTCGACGAAATATGGTACACAAGTAGACCATGACCTGTGTTAGGGCATAGAATATTTTTATCCCGATAGTACGTTTCCGTGGGATAATTTCCGTCCTCCACCAAAAGCTCCAAAAGCTAATAATAATTATGCAGTTCGTGAGACTAATCTCTTTTCTTTACATACTACATTTTTACTTTGCCGTCAACGTGCAATGGGGATGCGGATTTTATTAGTGTATAAATGAATGTACTCACCTCGAACGATGTTGGTAGTACGCGATACCAAACACGACTAAGATAACGGCGACAAGGCAGAAGAATACTGGTATTACTATAACCGACAGCTGCGCGTGCACCGACACTGGAAACATAAAGCAATGGTTAGAACATGACATAACAACATGCTTGTATTCCCGAAGGGTAGGGCAGAGGTGTATACTACGACAAACTACACCCATATTTCGACAGTTATGTTTAAGCGTAATCTACGTAATACGTACAACACGTATCTATATACAAATATTATCTATACATCTATACTATACAAATAAATAAAATTGAAGTGTCTGTTTGTAATGTCACAATAACAGCTTTTTACTAATTGCATGTAAAAGGATATAAGGTACTTATAACAAACAAAACATTTTAAAATTTTTTGTCTGTCTGTTTGTTCCGGCTAATCTCGGAAATGGCTGGTCTGATTTTGACAGGACTTTCACTGGCAGATAGCTGATGTTATAAAGAGTAACTTAGGCGTGGGTTAAAATAAAAGTAGACTAAGTTACTCCCCGTAATATCAGCTATGTATCTGCCAGTGAAAGTCCCGTCTAAATCGGTCCAGCGGTTTCGGAGATTAGCCAGAACAAACAGACAGACAGACAAAAAAATTTAAAATGTTTTTTGTTACAAGTATCGTATATACATTCTTATGCATTCAGTAAAAAGTTGTTATTTTGACATTACAAACAGACACTTAAATTTTATTTATTTGTATGTATAGATATAGATGTATAGATTATGTGGGGTCGATGGCAATAGTGCCCTAAACCCGGCTCACATTCAGACTCTGGACTGCTACTGAGAAAATCCTATTGTCAAAACCTAATAACATTGCCCGACCTGGGCATCGAACCCAGTACCCGACGCTCAGCAGTCGTGCTTACGACTACTAGACCAAAGTGACGGAACCGGTTCGAATGGTAAAATTAATATGCGGATCTTGAACAGAGGGAACTAAGTAACCTTGAATATGGCTTTGGTAAACATTGTATCATCTAATAATGTTTGCAAATGACGAGCGAGCGTGTTTGAACTTTATGTCATTGACATAAGGTTCAAATTGCGATGGGCGCGCAAAATGAAAGAAAAATAGAATAAAAAGCACACTAAAATAAACATTAAATACAGCGTAAAGTTGTGCGCACAACTTCCATACTTTTATTATTTTAATATCTTTTAGTAAAAGAGACTGGTGTCTCTCCTCTTGATATTATATCATCGTTTCTTAGGACACCTTACGTCATCTTCTATACTAATAACATAAATATAACCCCTGCGGGGCCATTGTGTAACACACACGGTAGGAATCAGTTTCATTTTGACAGTTCAACAACATTCATTGCGTTATTTACGTTGTTGAGCAGACAAATTTTTCAAATATAATTGAAGCAATGGATTAGCAATAGTGTGTTACGCAATTAGGGTGCTGGGCAAAGGGAATCCTTCCTTAATTCCCAAACTGCACAATTTAGCGCTAGTGATGTCCAATCGATATTAAAATCAATTCCGTCTTACCTTTATAAATATTAATAGTAGACATAGCAACATTCTTCCCAATCTCATTCTCTATGACTACAACCACCGTATGCTGGTCGCTATCTGAGAAGTAATGGACGAGTTGGAACGAGGTGGCAATAGTCGTTATTTTACTCGAACATGTTTCATTGCCCGTAATGTTATACTGGCCTAGTTTGTACTGTATGCAGTAGGAAAAGGGCGCTGACCCTGTGTATTTGACGTTTAGGTTTAGCAAGTCCCCATGTTGCAGCCAGTTTAAACCCGTGATGTTTATTGCTGATATCGGTTCTGGAAATAAGAATAATATTGCGTTATTATGCGATTGGGAATAAGTTTTATTAGGGAATGGGCCAGCTCTTGACCTCGATAACACCTGATGGAAAGCGACGGATGAGGTCTACGATGGAACGAGCGTGCCCAGAAGATGCCTGTTCCCTATTGATTTGAAGGCTGACTGGTTATAGGTGGTAGAGACCACCAACGTTGTCAGTAGGTATTATACTACGACAGTAAATAAAATAACAGTAATTAAACTATTTCATCATCATGAACATGGTTAGATTTACCTAATTAATGTACAATTCAAGGAAGATTTGGTAATAACAAAACAATGACAGGATATCATTATACGCTCCTGTTAGACAAAACAGCGTATTGTTTTGAAGGAAAATCAGTACCGCTTAATTTCCTGTTAGGTGAACTAACGCGCATTTACTATAGGTAGTAATATTTGCAGGAAAAATGTTTGCTACATTTTATTTTTAGTCATTAATTAGGTTCCGTACCTCAAAAAGAAAAAACGGAACCCTATAGGATCACTTGTGTCTGTCTGTCTGTCACAGCCAATTTGCTCCGAATCTAATAGACCGATTAAGTTGAAATTGGGTACACATATCAATTTCTGTGACCCAAGCACGGACGTATATAAATTAATTTTGAATATGGGGTAATTTTTGCGAGGCAAATAAGAAAATTTAAAAACAAAGTTCTGCAAACTATACCGTGTGACATATCAAATGAAAGGGCTTATTGTGTGGGTCTCGAATAGATTTTTTTTTATAATTTTAAAATAAATAGTTTTAAAAGTTATTTAAGAAAATAGACGAAAATTGACCATACCCCCCCCGAAAGCGAAACTACCGAGCCAATTTTTTTTTAATACAGAAAATAGTTCTATATCTATAGATTACAGGAAAACCTATAAGAAGTCTATGGTCTTAAAATAACACGGTAAATCTCTCAATATTGTGCGTTTTTCAACTACAAGTTAAGTTTGCTCTTGGGATAATTCTGTCTCTTCTTTTTCTTCCCGCTGCAAGGAAATATAATTCATAACTTTTGTATGATAATAATATTAAACGGTCTGTTACTAAATCCTACCGTGACGTCATCGTCATAGCGGAGTCTCCGGAAAGGAAGAGTAATTCCAATACCTAAAAGTCCAATCCGGCATCCTTTTCTGGATATCGCCCAATATCCGTCTTACCATTCTATTCCAAAGTCATTGAACGGTTAACCAACAATCAAATAAGCACTTTCCTCTCCAAAAATAATCTCCTCAACCCCTTCCAGTCTGGCTTCCGTCCTGGTCACAGTACCACCACAGCGCTTCTGAATATTACGGACGATGTAAGGACAGCCATGGAAAACGGTGATCTAACGGTCTTAGCTTTGCTAGATTATAGTAATGCTTTTAATACTGTTGATTTCGATGTTTTGCTTGGCATTCTATGCTATTCTTTGCATTATATTAAGGGTGACATATCTCCATCGGTAATAGACTAGTTTCGAAGTTACCTGTTCAGTCGGCGGCAACGTATTTGCATCAGAGAGACCTTGTCTTCCTGGAGTAATACTTCTGCCGGTGTACCGCAGGGTGGCGTGCTATCCCCTTTACTTTTCGCAGTTTTTATTAACAAAATCTCCGCCGAACTAATTTCTTCCTACCATCTTTATGCACATGATTTACAAATTTACTGTCGAGCTCCTCTTGGAAATCTGTCAGAGGCTATTTTAACGATTAATCGTGCTCTGGCCCGTATATGCGACTGGAGCAAGAGGTATGGACTTATGGTCAACCCCATAAAGACGCAGGTTGTGGTAGTGGGCAGTTCTAGAACGGTCTCAAGAATAGACTGGACGACTCTTCCCCATGTTTCTTTTGACAACTCAGTTATTCCCTTCAGCGAGGAAGTAAAAAACTTGGGGATATTCATTGGCAAGAACTTCTCTTGGACTGCCCAGCTACAGGAGGTTAGCCGCAAGCTATGTGCTTCCGCTGCATCTTTGAAGAGACTGCGTAATTTTCTGCCGACTGCCACCATGATTGCGCTTACACAATCGCTTCTTCTACCCATCCTTGATTATGCTGATGCCAGCTATTTAGACCTTACGCAAGACCAACTTGATGAACTTGAGCTGCTTCAAAATTTTTGTATAAGGTTCATATACGGTTTGCGCAAATATGACCATGTTTCCGAATTTCGTGTGAAGCTCAAGTGGTTACCAATTCGCCTTCGCCGGAATGCTCATATTCTTTCCCTTTTGTATAATGCGCTCTTTTCCCCTTCCACCCCTTTCTCTAGATACGCTTCCAGTTTCTTTGCGACTCCTACACGAAACTTTTAAAGCTTAAAATGCCAATGCATTCCACAACTTTCCTTGACAAATCCTTTACTGTCCAGGCCGCCCGTTTGTGGAATGCATTACCAGTTCCAATAAAGCGCGCGCAATCGCTGCCTGTGATTAAACGACTCGTGAAGGAACATTACTTGTTGTTGTGATTTTGTTCTCGTTGCTGGCTGACAGTCGTCTTTTGTTTTCGTTGCTTACATATTTAGTAGGTATGTATATATTATATAGCATATTTATCTACTATATAGCGTATGTATGTATCTGCGTATCTATTATAGTATAATGTACTTTATATACTTTTTATTTGCACCAAGAACATTTAATGTCCAGGAAATCACTGTCCATTCCAAGGTTGCCTGGAAGAGATCGCAGTATGCGATAAGGCCGCCAATTGTATATTTTGTAGTTTACAATGTATCTTTATGTAATGTATAATCTGGTGTACAATTAAGTATATATAAATAAATAAATATTTTGAGCTGCGTTTGACATTAAACACTTTAATACGTAGTTTGGTATTGTAAAATAATAATATTTCTTCGCGATAACATTCTTTGAATATCATTTGATATTGATTAACATACATATTAGATCGATGTTCCATACTTCCATAAATCAAGCAAAATTATATTTTAGTTATTCTGTCCTTGTCATCATAAAATGTAAATGTTTATGGTACTGAATTTACTTGATTGCGTCAGAGTTATGATTGCAACAAAGTATCTGTACTTACTAGCTACATCTGCATCATCTGCCTGGCCTTTTCTCAACTATGTTGGGGTCGGCTTCTAGTCTAACCAGATGCAGCTGATTACCAGTATTTTACATGGACCGACAGCCTATCTGACCTCCACAACCCAGTTGGCTATACTTACTGCATATACAGTGTTTTATTCAACTGAGACATACCATGGGAGAAACGAACATCTATACACCGTAAGGACTATTCTTGCTTGCAGCGGCTCGGCCGCTATAGTAACGCTTGCTAACAGATGTGGACATCGTGTGCACGGAATTTTGTTTTCAAATTGGTTAGATGTAAGGTTCCTCGATAGTACATACATATAACCCACGCCTTCTTCCCATGGGGCAACTTTTTAACTGGGACAGTACAGAGAAATTCGAATCCATAGGATCTGCTATGGATTCGAATTTCTTGACTTGAATTGACTTGAAATTCGAAATCACAAACAGTTGCCCCATAGATATGGGGCAACTGTTTTACTATTATATAATTAGCTCTTTTACATGAAAATAATTTTGGCATTATTAGTTTTTTCGTCAAGTGCGAGTTGTCTATAAAAATGAGTAAAATTTAAAAAAAAAAAATTGTTTCTACTCTGTTTCATGTAAAGACCACTTGATTACATCGGATAATAAATATAGTCAGTAGCAGATGGTCAAAGGATCAAAGAAAAATTTTGCGATGTTCTGTTCGACCTTGTCCGGCTGAGCATTTTTATTATTAGCACCAAAGGTTTTATTTTACTTCAAAAATTCGATTTTCGTTCGTTTTGGAAACACACGAACAGGCTGAGCAGTAAGCCTGGCCTCCCTGTGTCTCTCAATGGCGACAAAGATCCCGTAGGCATTGCGAACATTGCCGGAGCCGTGACAGAAACAATGCCTGCTGCATGTTGCATGCTGCATGATGCATGCTTGCTTGCATGTTGAATGCTTGCTTGCATGCTGCATGCTTGCTGCATGTGTGCTGCATGCGTGCTGTATGCTTGCTGCATGCTTGGTGCATGCTTGCTGCATGCGTGCTGTATGCTTGCTGCATGCGTGCTGCATGCTTGCTGCATGCTTGCTGCATGCTTGCTGCATGCTTGCTGCATGCGTGCTGCATGCTTGCTGTATGCTTGCCGCATGCTTGCTGCATGTTGCGTTTTTATTTCGGAATTCTAATCAATCGGTACTTTAATAATCGGAATTCGTATTTTTTGATGTTTCGAATTATCGTTAAGTCGGAATTTTAGTTATTCGATCTATTGAAACTCGAAATTTTGAGAATAGTAATTATAAACGTTAGGAATATTGAAAGGGCATTGTCCACTTTGTATGGGAATTTGGCTTGGTGTGAACAGGCACTTTAAGTATAAATATAATACAGATTTAATAGCTAATACCAGTAGGAAAGAGAATATTGTAATATGATTGTATCATGATGCTTGTAACACTTTTTTTGCTTACTTATTTTTTTGAAATAAACACATATTTATTTCTACATTTTGTTAGTATTCTGACTCTTAACTTAATAATATGTTGTCTACGAACTGGGCAGGTGGATAATATGTTATCTTGATACCTTGCCCAGCTTAAAAACCAAATTATAATCATTACATGAGCGCAGCAACCCATTGTTCTTCGACTCACTATGCAGTTGCAGCAATACTGCTTGATAGAATGTCGTCCCTGACTGTTATTTTCATTTTCATGTAATAATGTAGACAAAATACACTTTTAGACGATGGATACAAACGTGCCACTTGGGAGTGGCCCACTGCCTTATCAGATTGCACGTCCTCAAGATCGAGGGTATGCCTTCTCCTTTACGTGATATTACTACCACAATTCGCACATCGTATCTGCACAGTTTCCACAACAGGCAGGAGTTGAAGCAAAATTGCCTATAATTGTTTTAATTGTAATTGTTGAATTGTTTATATAGTTCGTATCCATACGATTCAGGTCGGCGAGTTTGATATCCATATTCAAGCTGGGGTCAACGATGGAATTGGCGTCGAAGTTCATAGGCGTGCCGGGGCCAACGTGAGAAAGGGTATTAGCGTCCATTTTCAATACCAAAACAATACTTGAAAAATAATCACAGTAAAACGAGGCAAACAATATTCACGATACCAAGCGTCAAACTGAATGACAAGATTGACAAGTGACTTGAAGTGACAACTGACATTGACATAAGACTTTTTAATCGATATAATAGATTGATTAAAAATCGAAATTCATTGACCAACTTCGATACTTTTAAATACTTTTGTTTTCCAAATATATGGATAAAACATGTTCGAAATAATGTAAGTGATTACAAATAACAGCTTTAATTGACTGTAAACTCTAGACTCTTATATGAATGAGGAGGACTTACTTGAACTTCAGAAATAACAATTAGAATCGATTTGTAAATAATTATTTTAAAATATACGATTAATTGTTGGCATCACTATGAATTATGAAGATCGAGTACTGTCAATATGTCGAAGCATAAAACAATTTCAATACTTATTAAATACAATATTCGTGGGCGCAAGTTGATACAAAAATATAGAATAAATAAGCGTTTAAAAACTAAACATAATTTTTGATTAATTTGTTTCTTTTCGAGCATCGTGTCCACGCGAAGCCGAAAATGGACAAAGCCCTTTCAGAATTATAAAAATAGGATGAATGACAAATCAGAGTTGTTATATTAGGAATTTTGAACCATTCAGAATTATGAAAATCGATATTTTGAAATTCGCATTTGTGACTGACGGAATAAAGTTATTCGTATATATGTAGTGTACCCATTTCAATTTTATTTATTTGTATAGATGGTCCTGAAAGCAAGTAAAAAGATAATAACTATGGAGTTAATATTTGCTTACCTCTGACAAATACAGTGTGTTGATATCTTCCGTAGGTATACCCTTTGCCTATAGGTATTGAGTTTTTGCACGTTGCTATTTCACCATCTACACCTTTCATAGTGGTTCTATTAGAGACAGCTCGCTTCGACACCTTGTGTGGTGACATATCAGTAACATTCGTAACATTCTTCGGTGTTGTTGATGTCGGTACTGTTGTTGTTGGGAGAGTTGTTGTTGATGGGACAGTTGTTGTTATTGGGATAACTGTGGTTGTGTTGTGTGGTTTAGGCGTAGTTGTAGTTGTTGTGGTCGTAGTTGTTGTTGTAGTCGTCGTAGTCGTGATCGGTGGTAAAGGCTCATTGTTAGCTACAACTATCGCTTCTATCTCATGAGCGCCCATATTATCTTCATAGGTATAGTTAAAAGAGAAGTCAGAAGACGTGTCAATGTATACGCAGTCTATGAACCAATATGTTACGATTGAGGAGGAGTTCTTTTCCAAGAACTGCAGCTCACTCTCTTCCAGCTTAACAAAATGCGTGACAACTTTGTTGACTGCCACGAAATTGTTTGGTCGTTTTTCTTCATTTTGACTTAATATCATGTCACCATGTAGTGTATCTGTAAATGGAGAATAAAATTACAGTTATTATAACTCTTGATCACCCAGGCGCTGACAAGAGAAAGACTCCTCAATTTCCTCAGGAAAACATAGTACATATTCGAAGTTGCATGTCAAATCGGTAGCCGGGATTGATATTTCGCCTTTTCTTAAGGTACGAGTTCGTAGACGACTGCAGACAGCAGCAGCAGACGTGTCGCTGCGACATTACTGGTTTCTATGTATTTCTATGAAATACCTTCCGCAGCTAGCGACACGTCGCCCGAATGCACGTCGCACGATCGCAGACGACGTGTCGCCCGACCGCAGATCAATAGTGTGCCACCGACGCTGGGGCGACAACACGTTGGTAATTCTAAAAAAAAATATTTTTCCGATTTCCGAACATTCAGAACTAACTGGAATACGGCGCCGCCGTCTGTTGCTGCCATCTGCAGTTGGGTTCGGAATCATGACTGCAGCGACATGACGCTGCGACGTGTCGCTGCGACATGTCGGAACGTCACGTCGTCTGCTGCTGCTGGCTGCAGTCAGCTACGAACTCGTACCTTTAATCGTGAACTATAGGTACTTCTTCTGATAACTACCCTACGCTTAAATTATTATAAATCCATACTAATCAATTCTTCCCACGAAACGTGTGGACGTTATTAAACGTCATTAAGTTTGAATGAAACATAAATTTTTCATGGTAATTAACGTTGCATTTACACAGATGCATAATACAGGTGTAACTATATGCTGTGACTTATGTTAATGAATATCAAAACGTTACATGGTGGCATTAGTTTCAGCAGATAACATGAATGGAAGGAGATATGAAGGAGTCATCAGCTATAATTTCTAATAATTATTGCATAAGCATAATCAGCCTATATTGTTTCCACTGCTGGGACACAGGCCTCCTCTCAGTGAGAGGGAGGGGCCGTAATCCACCACGCGGTCTCGGTGCGGGTTGGTAGATGTCACATGTCTTCCAATTTTTGGTTCTATGACATGCCGGTTTCATTACGATGTTTTCCTTCACCGTTTTTAGAACAGTGCACTGTGGTTCCTTAGTACGACAAAAATCACCCAAGGCCACTCTGCGATTCACTAAAAGTAATAATCATTATAATAACATCTACGAAGTCCAAACTTAACAAAAGTATAAATTAAGTGCAATTGGCTAATTACTTTCAATTTAATCCGATCCAGCATGTCCCTTTGCTGTCCTCTCCCAGCGACACCCTAAGCCGAGGTCCGTAACCCACAGGGGGTGCCCTTAGCGAGTAGTCGCTTAGTTTTAGTTTTATGCCCTGGCTGGAGGCCTTAATTTATTGAGGCATTCACAGGAAAGCCCGGTTAAGCAGTCGACAACCTCCTATAGGTTGAACTGCGAGATGCCATTCCCCAAAAACAAAAAACGAATTACTTTCATTCTCATTTCGTCATCGAAAGTGTGAATACCGGTGTGAACAGACACGTTATCAGTGACTCACACATTTGTTAAGTATTTTTGTTAACCGATTCCTGGAAACCTATTAAACAAGTGATCTATATTAATGATGGACTTCCAAGAACATGGTATGTACCTACATTATTTATTTATTTTAGAATCATTAGTTTCTTTTTTATTTGACTGCTACGTGATGTACTTTTTTTCGAAAGAGTTTAAATTGTAGATAGTTCTCGAGTTTAATTTACATTGGAGCATAGTTCCGTCTCAGTTTTTTTATATGTTAGTTGATACCTTATTCTTTATGATTTCACTTTAACCTTTTCCACGTTTTTCCACCATTTTGAGTTATTTAGGTGCTACGCGAAAGTTGTCTCCCGTAGCTTTTTGCTACGAACACATAGTATTTTTAAATATCGATGAATTTCTTTTATTTTACACTTATTTATTAATTTTTTTTAATTTTTACTCTAGGTTTAAGTCGGAAGTGTTTATTTACGCGTATGTAACATCATAACATCACGCCTTGTTTCCCCGAAGGGTTAGGCAGAGGTATATAGTACACCCACATTTCGCCAGTTATGTTTAAGAGCGTTGTCACATTTTGCACCTCTCTCGCTCACACAAAACCTAATTTTTAAGAATGTTAAATGAAAAAATGCTCTTTTGAAAAATGTAATCAATGGGCGGTCTACAAAATAATATTAATTTAATAGGTAATTATTAAAAACACATTTTTATTGCGGCATTTATTTACATCATCTCAAAAACAGATCATAATACTTAATTACATATGTTTATTAGATAACACAATAGAAATGTGTTTTTTGATAACTACCTATTAAATTAATATTATTTTGTAGACCGCCCATTGATTACATTTTTCATAAAAGCATTTTTTCATTTAACATTCTTAAAAATTTGGTTCTGTGTGAGCGAGAGAGGTGCAAAATGTGACAACGCTCTTAAGTCCCATGTAATAGGGGGCGAGCCTATTGCCATCTACCGGGCACAAATCCAGACTCCGGGCTGCTACTGAGAAATTCCAGATAGAAAAACCCAAAAACACTTTGCCCGACCTGGGAATCGAACCCAGGACCTCATGCTCAGCGGTAGCGCTTGCGACCATTAGTCCAACGAGGCAGTCCGCGTATGTATGTCTTTGAAATTTTTTGAAGTATGGCAACAACAAGAAGTTGACCGTTACTGAACGGGCTGAGCTCGTATTTCAAGATATAGGTACTTGACGCCCCTTCAATAGATGAAAGCGATAAAGAAAACGTTGATTTCGCAGAATTGAAAAGCCGAATTTTATACATATGCCAATAAATCACTGACACTTGGAAAAAAAATTACTACATTAAAGATCGATTCTTGGCGAGTCGGAAAGATTGGCTTGACACTCGCGAAAGTATCTTGTTGGAGGGATTTCAGCAGCTAATCCAAATGATGGCAACTACATCCCAGGATGTTGGTGATTTACAAGCCTATAAACGGGGGCGACCTAGAAAGCAGTACGCAGAGTGCTCGTAGCGCACCCAACAGAGAAAAAGGAAGGAGCTTGCAGAGTTAGATGAATCAATGGCTTCTGCATTGAGTGACCGATCTTCTGTTGCAGCTACTGCTGATAGAAGTGGTACTGCAGCTGCTTCAGTATGGGATGTACTTTCTTTAATTGTGGAAGCAAAGCTTACGAAGCATCAGTATACAATTATGAAGGAATTTATAAATTTAAGTTAAGTTTAAATTTTTTACCTTCTTATAAATCTGTGTTGAAAGAAAAGGAAAGTTGTTACCCCAAACAAATTACAGTCACAGAATCATGTGCCGAAGTCGAACTACAAGCTTTGCTTGACCATACGGCTTCCAGACTTTTAGAGACACAAAAGGAAGTGCTAGACTCGCTTCCCAATAATGATGACTCATTAAATGTGTTTAATAGGTAAATGGGAATTCGACGGGAGCACAGGGCACAGTGAGTACAAGCAAGCCTTTCTTGACTCTGATACCGATGATGACAGTAATTTGTTTGTAACATCGTACGTTCCATTACAGCTTTTGGTCAAATCAGACAAGGAAGATGTGATCATTCGGAAAAATCCTCGTCCTTCTTCGACAAGGTACTGCCGCCCCATGCGGTTTCAGTTTAAAAAAGAAACTAGTCAAGTTTCAGTTGAGGAAGAACGATATTTTTCCCAAAAAATTAACACATTGCGACCTACGACTTTGAGAATCGGCAGCAAAAGTTGGAACATCGATCACAACTTACAGTTGACTATGGTTGATGGAAAGGTTTGCAATGAGTTAAGTAACACATCTTCTAAAAAATGTTTTATTTGTCAGGCAACTCCTAAGGAAATGAATAATCTTGATTCTATCTCACAAAGGCCCGTGAGTCTAGATAATTATGCGTTTGGGTTGTCTCCACTTCACGCCTGGATAAGGTTTTTCGAAATTTTTTTACATGTTTCTTACAGACTTAATATAAAAACGTGGCAAGTTAGACAATCTGATAAAGATAACGAAGCAGAAAAAAAGGAAAATTCAGGGAAAGGCTGGGCTTGGTAGTAGACAAACCTAAGCCAGGCGGAAGTGGGACTTCAAATGATGGCAACACGGCTAGAAAGTTCTTTGAGAATCCTGAAATTTCGTCGGAAATTACAGGAATCGATAAGAACTTAATAGAACGTTGTGCCACCATTTTGCAAGCTTTCAACTCTGGCTACAAAATAAACTCAGACAAGTTTGGAGAGTTTGCTATGGAATCTGCCAGGCAAATTATCCAAGTCTATCCGTGGTTTTATCAGCCAGCTTCTGTCCACAAGGTTTTATTGCATGGATCTGGCATAATACAACACGCACTATTACCTATTGGCGGGCTTTCGGAAGAGGCGGCAGAAGCCAGAAATAAAGACATTAAGATGTTTAGACTTCGTCACACTAGGAATTTTTCGAGGGTTATGACAAATAGAGAAATCTTAAATAGGCTTTTATTAAGTTCTGACCCACTTATAACAAGACTTAGTAGGTTGCCAAGAAAGAAAAAATCAGTTTTGTCAAAATCTGTTTTGGAACTACTGAGTTTTTAAGATATTGTAATTTCTTTTTATGTTTAATAATGTTTAACTTTGTATAGCTGATTTATTTTGTTTATTTTAAGGGTTCTGTATAATTTTATATTAAGTTTAACATAAACTTACGTTTAGATTTCTTAAATTTTGAAAAATAATGTTTGTTTGTAATGTGAATTTAAAGGTTACTATTTAGTATTTTTAATTTATAATTTGGTAATATACTGTTTTTTTACATTATTAAATCGTTATACTGCTTATCTAACATGTTTCATTAATTAAATTCCAAAAATAAAGTAGTTTGTATTTTTGTCGCACCTTAGTATGTGCGAGGAACCACAGTGCAGTGGTGATGAAACAATTTACACAAAGTAATGCGCCTGTCTGGGTTCGAACCTACGACTTACAACTCGGTAAGTCACGGCCGTTACCACTTGGCCACCACTGCACTGCTCTTTATAATTATTGAGTATATGTTTTTTGCAAGTCATGGCTAGAAAGGGAGTGACTACCGAGATAAGGACTAATAGAGAAGTATGGAAGAAAAAGACATATTACGCCGACCCCAAATAAATTGTATTAAGGGCAGGAGAATGAATGAATGATTGACGATGATGTTTTCTGTAAGTTATTAATG